>JAJHZJ010000735.1:2683307-3283307 GCA_023548195.1 Bettongia penicillata ogilbyi
AGGGAAAGGGGGAGAATATGAGAGAAGATAGAAAATGACTATCTGATAACAATTGATATTTTGAGATTGCTAAAAGCCTTCTTTACATTAACCTTGTAAATTAATTCATTCCAATAGTATTATTTCTTTACTGTATATGTCTATGCTCATTTCTTCTTTTAAACACTCAAACTTCTATGTATATGACCATATAGATGCTTTTTCCCACTTACTTGGTAAGATGCCAAAACACTCTTTATCCATCCCTACTCTAGGGCACTAACTATATTAGTTACTCTTTGAGGCTGAGGCATCAAAAGGGAGCATAACATAGCATAAAGCACATTGATATTAAGAGATAGAATCTCTGAGTTCTGGTCCCTGCTGCCCCACTACTTGCTATATGAGCTTATACAAGTCAGTTCTGAGCCTCAGTTATAAAATGATGAAGGAGATGAAATAAATGATGTCTAAGATTCCTTATAGTTCTACCATTCTTTATTATATGCTCTAACATTCTAAGTTCTACCATTTCAAAAGTTTTTCTCCTGAGCAGCAAGCACAGTTCACATTTCAAGCTAGATGTCCCATAGGCATCTCAAATTCAACATACCTAAAACAGAACTCATTAACTTTCTCCAAAAACCTTCTTCCCAGCTGCCCTCTTACTGTTGAGGATACCACAGTTTTCTAAGTCACTAAGGCTCACAACCTCAGTGTCATTCTCCGGATCTTGTCTCTACCTTCACATTTCTCACATACATCCCCCTCACATACATGCCTAGAGCCAACATTTCCATTCAGGCTTTCATTTCCTCTCTCCTGAACTATTGAAATAACATTCTAATTGGTCTCTCCGCCTTGTTTCTCTCTACACCATTCCATCTTCCATTTAATTGCCAAATGGTGAGTTTCCTTTTCTTTTCTGGGGGGGTGGATTTTTTCAAAAACTTCTTTTATTTCTTTATTTTAAATGTTAATTTTTTTCCAATTGCAGGTAAAAGCAATTTTTAACATTTGTATTTTTAAATTTTTTTAATTCCAAATTCTGTCCCTCCTTTCTTCCCTTCTCCCTTTCTTCTACCCTCCCAGAAAAGGCAAGCATTTTGATATAAACTACATATGTGCAGTCATATAAAGGATATTTCCATATTAGCCATATTGCAAAAGAAAACATAGACAAAAAAAACAAAGAAAAATAAGGAAAGTTTAAAAAAAAAAAGTCTGCTGGGATTTCCATTCAGACTCCATCAGTTCTTTCTTTGTAAGCAGATAGCATTTTTCATCATAGGTCCTTAAGAATTGTCTTGGATCCTTATGTTGCTGAGAATAATAACTCATTCATAGTTGATCATTGTACAATACTACTGTTACTGTGTACACAATTTTCTTGGTTCTGCTCCCTTTGGTTTATATCAGTTCATATAAGTCTTCCCAGGTTTTTTCTGAAATCATCCTGCTCATCATTTTTTTCCCCAGGGCCAGACATTTTCAATGTAGTTAGGAGCAGTAGGAGAACACATGAAAAAATTACATTGACAGATACAAACTTTTAAATTAAAGTGCTTGAGGATATAAACACGAAACATAACATTGCTGCCTCCCTCCATCTAAGTCTGGGGGGAGGCAACCATTGAGATCCACTGAAATGTTGACACCTTCCAAATTCAGCCCCTGCTGATTAGGGGAGGGAAATGTCATAGGCATAAGAAAAATATTTTGCAAACTTAGAACCAGAAAGTGGGGTGAAGGAAAGTGAGGAACAAAACTGGGGATGAAACCGGCCCTTCTAGGCAGGTACATGAGGAAACAGGACTTTTTCCCCCAGCCCTAGTTCTTAATTCAGCTTTAATCCTTTCCTTTAAACAGCAGACACATGAGATAGAGGTGAGGGAGGCAGAACACCCCAGGAACAAGGGCCAGTCAAAACAAAGGCATAGAGACAGAAGATGGACTGGTGTGTCTGGGGAACATCAACTAGGCTGGGATAGCTAGTTTGTAGAATACTTGAAGGGAGTAAAGTGTCATACTGGAAAGGGCTAAGCTGTGCAGAATATTAAGGCCAAAGGGAGGATTCAATATTTGATCCTGGAGGTAACAGGGAGCCAGTAGGGCTTAAAGAGCTGGGAGTAGGGGGTGACATAGAGGGTGAGACTACTTTAGAAAAAATCACTTTGGATGTCCAACAATTGGGGAATGGCTGAACAAGTTGTGGTCTATGATTGTGATGGAATATTATTGTCTCAGGTACAGGGAGGCAGCAATGTTGTGTTTCATGTTTATATCCTCAAGCACTTTAATTTAAAAGTTTATATCTGTCCTTGTAATTTCTTCATGTCTCTTCCTACTGCTTCCAACTACATCGAGACCATTAAATAAATGTCTGCCCCTCGGGAACCGAGGGAGTAAAGTGTCACACTAGAAAGGGCTAACTTGTACAGAATTTTAAGAGCAAAAAGAGGATTTTATATTTGATCCTGGAGGTAATAGGGAGCCGGTAGGGTTTAATGAGCTGGGAGTAGGGGATGACACTACATTATCTCCCATATGTTCCATGGGGAGCACCCCAGGAGAGATATTAGCCACAAAATGAGGACCCCTTCCAGGGGGTTTCCAATTTCTAGGAGCGTTTGAATAGGGAATTGGGATCCAGCTTTCCCTACTTGACTGGTTCAACCACCAGGACCCTGCACTCATGCTTGGCAATCTTGTTCAGAGAGAATATGGTCTTATCTGGAGGCAACCAGAAGGGAGGCCACAGGAGGCATGATGGCATAGCATTTACGCTGCCTGACCTCATGAGGTGACTTCAGAAGGACTGCTGATGGGAGAAGGACTGCACCTGATGTCTCTCCATAAAGTCTCAAACAGCCTGGCTGCTAGGGCTGCTCTTATCTCTCATGTGACAAGGCCAGCACTTAGATGGAGGTGGGGGCAGTGGGGAGGGGCGGGTACACTGGCAATAAACTACAACTTTAGCTTCATGCCCTGGCTCAACTTAGAGTCCAGCCCTTAGGGCTTAGAAGGTCACACTGAAAGTGAGTGCAGTACCCCTTTCTGGAGAAGCTGATATTGTCCAGAGGTGTGTGACAAGAGAGTCCGAGGCATACCTGTCTTCTTTACATAGCTGCTTTCAAGTTTGTGCATTCTCTGGGGTGTAGACAAGCCTAACAACAAGGAAGTCCTGTATATTGTTGAGCTGTGTATAGATAAGCCTAAGCAGTAAAACTTGTGTACTCGCAAGGGGGATTTACATGAGGAAGTCATTACAAAATGTGAACAGTCCAAGCTAGTCAGCCATTAGCGGGTATGGATGCGCTGGGTAAATGGTAACTTAGGTGTAGACCCCTGAGCGACCAGAGACACCTCTAGGCCCTCCCAGTCTTTTGGAGGGGCTTATTCACCTGTTCCTTCAGAGCACTAAGGGGGCATGAGAAGCAGCCAGAGGAACCAGGGAAATGAGAAAAGGAGCCCATGGAGACCTCCCCAGCCTGGTGAGAGATACTGTCCACCAGCAACACAGAACCATCAGGCACAACAGGCAGATAACTGGCATTGAAGTTTGGGAGGCAGAGGGTGTTCCATTTCCTCTTGTGAGGTACCATGCAGCACCTGGAGCACAGATGTCTTCCAGTCACGATGATCTGTCGACATTTCAGAAAAGGACGGGGCAGGGGGGTACTCGCTTGGTCCTTGAATGCATTTTGTTCCCCTCACAGCGTCTCCCCAGGGTTCCGGGTCTGCAGCAATCTCAGGCAGCCAAGATCTCTGACCTCTGTTGTCTCAACCTCTCTTCTCCACACAGTAACTACAATCCTGGCCTCAAGTGTACCGGGGGTAGTATGTCCGGTGAAATGGTCAGTGGAAAGGTGACTTCGTTTGTGGACACAATTGATTCTTCCACAGGCAACATGGTTGCTTCCCTGCCTGTGGCAGGGCCCGGGCCATGGGGAGACGGGGGCTGCAGTACGCGAACAGCCCCGCAGCCTCCGGAGATTGCCCGTTCAGGTCTCCCCAAGGCAGTGCCCCATGACCGAGGCCAGGGCCGCCGGGGCCGCGGCTAGTTCGGCCCAGGTGCCTCTGGGGACTGCCCCGGGTGCCAGCCTAGGCTCCCTGGATAGCGCTGCACCAGCAGGAAGTGCCCCATCTCCCCCAGGTAAAGGGGGTTCTTCCGCGGCAGCCCGGGGTAGAGTCCGGGACCCCCAGCGGGGGACGCGGGGAGTGAGGGATGGTGGAGTAGAGCTCTGCGGGACCTGAGACCGCAATGCTGCGAGGGAGTGCCTGCTCGTATAGCACAATAATATTCTATCACAATCATAGACCACAACTTGTTCAGTCATTCCCCAATTGTTGGACATCCAAAGTGATTCTTTCTAAAGTAGGCTCACGCTCTATGTCACCCTCTACTCCCAGCTCATTAAGCCCTACTGGCTCCCTATTACCTCAAGGAACAAATATAAAATCCTCCCTTTGGCATTAACATTCTGCACAGCTTAACCCTTTCCAGTATGACACTTTACTCCCTCCATGTATCCTACAAACTAGTTGTCCCAGCCTAGGTGATCGTCCTCAGATATACCAGTCCATCTTCTGTCTCCATGCCTTTGTTTTGGCTGACCCTTGTTCCTACTGTGCTCTGCCTCCTTCACTTCGATCTCATATCTATTTCTTTCAATTCTTAGTTCACATTCCAGCTTCTGCCTCAGTCCTTTCCCAGTACCCGCCAGCTGTTAGTGCCTTCGCATCTAATATTACCTTCTCTCTTCTCTATAACACCTAAAGATTAAATGTGATAACATATATAAACCTCTTTCCACACCTTAAAGTACTCTATCAAGGCTAGCTGTCCTTGCCCCTCATTTGAATGTAACTTTTTTAATGGAAGGAATTGTTTCTGCTTTTTTTTTGTCAGACACTTAATAAATATTTGTTGACTGAATTCCTAGCCCTCATAGTCCAGTATACCACGACTATATATAAAAAAAAGTATTTGCCAAAACAGCCAGTATCTTTTTGATCCATTTATCAAGTTGTCTGAAATTTGAAGGCAGAAGATAGAACAAAACTCACATAATGTAATCGTAATAAAAGAGATACATTGCATCTTGCCAACTCTGGTTTTTGCTTAAGAGGTTTCCAATTAGCTTGTTATATCAGCTCAGTTAACCTTTTCTGAGCTCTCTTCAGATTTTTTTCCCCACTTCCCCCACCCCCTTGATCCTCAGCCCTCATTCCTTCATATTGAGTCTCCCTGGAATAGCTGGTTTCTAGCCTGCTGAAGAGCTCCTGAGCGCAGAATAATTGTGATATAATTAATGAATTAAAAGAATGAGATGTTTTTAAGTGCTTTCAATATTCCCGTCCCTATAATTATCTACAGGAAACACATTCATTAACAATCTCAGAATGAGAGTCCCAGGCACTGAATGAGACATCTCAATTTTCAATAAGTCTGTAGATAGATGACCTCACTGACATCTCAGCTTTGGAGAATCGACACTGAACTGAGCATCAGGAGACCAAGGTACTTGTCCTTGCCCTATCATGGACTCATTCTATGACTTCGAGCAAATCACATCATTTCCTTCAGCTTCAGTTTTAAAGTATCATAGGGTTTAGAATTGAAAGGGGTCTTAGATGTTATTTAGTTCAATGACTCTGTTTTACATATGCAGATATTGCCCAAGATCAATATTACATACATAAGAAGTAGAACAACTGAACTTCAAAAGCAAGTCTTCTTCAAATTTAGTTCTTTTCTTCACACCACACTACTTTGTTTTTCTTCTTCTCCTCCCTCCTTTTCCCCTTTCTCATCACTGGCATCTATAGAGTGCCTCAAGGTTTTGTACATTTAACAGAAGTTATCTCATTTGATTCTCACAAAACCCTATGGATTAGTTGGAACACATGACTTAAACAGCCTATATTGTTCTGTATTGTAACATTCTATTTTTAAATGCTCAGCTCTAAAATCTATTTTTTTTCAACATTCTAGATTCTAATGTTACATCTATAATTATATGTTAAAAGAACCCTTTAAGCCCTAGTGGTCTATGTTCAAAGGTCTCTTCTAGGAAGTACAAAGGGTCTATGCGTTGGCTACACCTTGGAGAAGTACTTATTTACCTTTTAACCCAAACAGGAAAAGAGAAAAAAAGGAATGTCAGGCACTGAAGCAGGCCATTTGGCAGAGTGCTTTACAGATGGAGTACCTTCCCAACCACCCTCACATCATAACACATGGGCTGACTGATTCTTCCAACACACTAGATTGCAGGAAAATAACATTTTCTCAATTGCTAGGTTCCTTTATGGCAACTGAATGAAAGGATGAAACATATTTAAGTTGATATGATGAAAAAGTAGGAGCTAAAAACAGGCAAAGTTTCAAAATATTGCTCACATGCAGAAGAATCTTGCTCTCCTTTCTATCCCACTGCCTTTCCCATCCTTACACAAGAGAGAAAATACAGGAGGTCTTATTCAGCATCAAGCAAAGAATTTATGGCTAAATAAATAGCGGAAGTTTTTTTTTTCTTAAGTTTTGTGTAGAACTAAGGAAAACTAGGCTAGAGACGATTGTTTTATCTTTCTACTGTCCTTTTTAATGTTGTTGTTTTTGAGATGGTCTTAGTCTGACAGGTTGGACTCTATTATAATAACCAGATAGCATAGTGGATAGAGTGTTAGGCTTGGAGTTTGGAAGAGCTGAGTTCAAATCCCAACTTAAACACCTAAACATTGGTTCAAATCTGGGCAAGTCATATAAAGTCACTTAGTCCAAATTTCCTCATCTGTAAAATGGGGATAATATTAGCATCTACCTCAAAGGATTATTGTGAAGATCGAATGAGATGCAGGTAAAGTTCTTAATTAACCTCAAAGAGCTATTTAAATGCAAGCTATTAAGCATCAACCACATGATTGATATGTTACCCAAATGCATTTTCTCTGCTGTCGTCTCCTTTACAGCCTTCCCAGGATAACAATAATAACAATAGTTTTCATTTCTATGGCATGTTGTAGCTTAGGAAGCATTTCCTTGGCAACATTATCATGAGGTAGGTGGGCCAATTATTATTATCTCTATTTTACAAATGAGGAAACAGATTTCAGAGAGTTTAAGGAACTTTTCCAGCATCACAGAGTTGGTATACAATAGGTCTGGAATGAGAACCAAGGTCTCTAACTGCACTGGCCTGATCGCTATACAAGTATTGTACTTTATATTACCTTTGGAAGCTAAGTGGTTATCTGTTAGGGATGTTATAAAGGGAATTGCTGATTTGACTAGGGGAGAGACTAGATGACCTCTGGGTTAGTGGAAAAATGCTAGATTTAGAGTCAAAGGATTTGGTTTTGAAACCTAGCTCTGATTCTTATTATATGTGTGATCTGTGTGAAATCATTAAGTTTTCTAGACCTGGATTTCCTCATCTGTAACAGAAAGGAGCTGATGAGTTTTGATGTAGGGTCCATCCTTCTCCCCTCCCTCCTCAACTCTAAAACACATGATTTTAAGATCCCATGGTCCCACAGGAAGGTTTGGGATAGATCAGGCAATGCTGACCAATACAGATCCTCTAACACAGCAAGAAGTTTCCCAATTTCCAGAGGTTCTGAATGGTCAAGTGTTATGATGATATCCAGATGTGTCTGGGTCTGGGGCAGAACTATTCATCTTTGACATTCAGTAATCCAATTTCCAATTTCAGCCAAGTGGCATGCCTTTTGGAAAGGAGCCAGACTGGAGTATCTGTTGAGCATTTCATATGGGGGTACAGATAGGGTGCATCACTGTGAACAAAGAAAATTAGAAGGCTTTGTCAATCATGGACCTTATAGTCTAGTTGTGAAGAAAAGACAAATGCACCTGAAGAGATTAGAGAATAATAAAGGACAGCTTGTGATCAAGTGTTAAATTGTGTGGTGTGTAGCTTACTAATGCTTCTATTCTGCAATGGAAGAGCCTGCTTTTTTGAAGCAATTCTATCCCTATTAATGATGACTTAGAATAGAGGCTACTTCATCACTTATCAGGAATATTTTAGAGGTCATTGTCAGGCCAGGTAGTTGATTGGATTAGATGACCTCAAAGTTAAAAAACTCTTGGACTCTAGGATTCTGTCAAAATATAAACTGAGAAAAGGATGAAGTTGTTGGGAATTGGAGCGGTCAGGTAAAGCTTATAAGCTTTGAGGTGGGTCTTGAAGGATAGCTAAGTTTCTGGAAGGATGGAGGAGGACAACATAGGCAGAGGGAAGACAGGTTTAGGTATGGGGGAGAAGAAAGCTCATTCATTGGTCAGACATGTGAAGTAGAACAAGAGGTCTGGAGTGGAGACCAGAGGATTAATTAGGGTAAATCGATCAAGGTCATGTCCAAGGTACTGGCACTGAGTGGGGTGGGGTGGGGCAGGGGGCGGGCATGCTGATACCATGGAGCATTTCTTCTTACAGTTCCCATTCCTCATGGTTCCCTGCACTTAGATGCAAAGGCCCCTGCTCTCTTGAATGACCCTGGGCCACAACCTCCAAAGTTGTTTTCATAATTGTATTACTCTCTTATACCCTACCTTCCACCACTGCTGTGCCAATGACTAACTCCACTTCCCTCTGAAAATTGAGGAGCTGGGAAATGTTTGTCCCATAGGGACATGAGGCAGACTCTGTGGCACTGTCTGCCCTCCCTTGGTTATAACCATGGTTGATGGTGACAAACTGTCTGTCCTCTATCTTAGTCCCTGTTCTCAACTTAATTGTCCCTGGGTTCCAGAATTCATAGCTGCAACTCTGGAGAGGAATGTACAATGGGAGTAGTGGCAAATGAAGATGGGGAAGCAGAATAAATCCAGGTTGTACAAGGTGCAAATCCCAGGCTTATCTTATATCCTAGTTCCAAGTCTAAAATACAAACAGCACTAGTTTAGAAGAAAGGGGTAAAGCTGTGATCCTGTTTCAACTACCACTACTGACTATAAGCAGGTCACAACCTGTGTTTTTTCCCACCTCCAAATTATAGAGACAAGTAGCTATCTCCTTCCCATCTTGCTCAGCAGGATGTTTTTAGCATAACAAAATAAGAAATTCAAGAATATTCTACCCACACCCTACTCCTACCTTTCAGTATTTATTCTGGTTTCTGGGTTTGGGGTTGAGGTATTTTTTTAAACTTCTTTTCTTCTTTCTTTGGTTTTCTTTGTAAATTGTAAAAGCTGTAATGCGAAGATGGCTAATTCTGGGACAGTAGCTATAAGGAAGAGTTTGTATTGTTTGGTACAATGAACCATTTTATAATTGAATAAAGACCTCAGACAGAATGAATGAGATCATGTCTATAAAGCAGTCTGAGCCACTCAGAGGCAGACGCTTTATAAATACAAGGTATTATTATTACAGCGATTGTATCAGAATAATGTGAACGTGGCTTATTGGAAGAGGAAAAGGATTCTATACTGCCTTTCATAAACACAAGTGCATGTATGAGCCCTCCCTCCCTTCATTGTACCCAATACTGCACAGCTTTTTACACTGTACAGTGTAGTATCACAGGACACTAGCCATAATAAGGAAACCTGGCTTTGAATCTCAACCCTGCCATATAGTTGCTTTTTTACCTCAATCAGGTCACTTTCCCAGAAAGCAGGAGAGCACCAGATTCAAGGTCAGAAGACATGGGTTTGAATCCCAGCTCTGTTCTTACTACATGAGTTGAGACAATTTGATTTATCTCTTGGAGATCCATTTTCTTCATCACTAAATTGAGGGAGATGGACTGCCTGATTTCAAAAGCTCCTTCTAGCTCTAAATTCTATGGTCTCATGAACTCTGTAAATCTCAAATTTCTTATCTAAAAAATGGGGATAAAAATGATTGCTGTAGTCTCATGGAGTTATAAGGAAAACAGTCTGTAAACCTGTTATAAAAAAAAGAACTATTACTTAATTCCATCTGGCGTCTTGACCCTTTTAAGATGTAAACAACCTGGGTGATTTTCAGGAAGGGGGTTATCAATAGTCATTTCTTCTGAGGAGTTATCCCTGACTAATCCCATCCTACTTTAATTGTTCCTTTGCTGCAGTGGATAGAGCACCAGTGCAGGAGTTAGGAGGACCTGAGTTCAAATCTCACCTCAGACACTTGACACTCACTAGCTGTGTGACCTTGGGCTTAATCCCAATTGCCTCATCCTGGGTCATCTCCAGTCATCCTGATGAGTATCTGGTCACTGGATTCAGATGGGTCTGGAGGAGAAATGAGGCTGGTGACCTGCACAGCCCTCCCTCACTCAAAACAAAGTCAAGTGCAAGTCATGTCATTATTTCTCTGTTGGCATGGTCTTCTTCGGCAACTAAGGACAAACGCGGCGCACACACACACACACACACACACAGACACACACATTTTGACTACTCAATACTGATACACAGATAGTACCTCTTTTTAATAACAATCAGATTGTTAATTTCTTAAGGATAAGGACTGGGAAAGCAGCATGGTGCCATGTGTGAGAGAATTATCTAGCTCAGGTTTTGCCACTAACTAGCTTTGTTACTTTGGGCAAGTGACTGGGGCTTCTGTTTCTTCACATATAAAATGAGACAGTTGGACCAGATGATCTTTAAAGCCTAATATTGAGCTCTAATATTTTGTGATTCCATAAGTCTGGGTTTGGACAGGAAGTAGTAGGTGTTCAAGCAACAAGAATCTTAACCTCTTCTTAATTGCAAATAGTTTATTGATATCACTACCAAACTGTCTGACTCTCATCCCCTCAGGGTTTCTGGTAGTTTCCAGTTCCCTGGGCTGTGTAACACTTGGACTACAGGTGAGGATTTAGATAGAGATCATCTCTTTTAACAAACTTTATTGCTAAGGAAACTAAGGCAGAAAGCAGTTAAGGATCTTGCACTTGGCCAAGATTACACAGGTTGAAGTTTATGTAAAAGAACCAAGATACACGCTCAGATGCTCTGATTGAATCCACATAACCAGCAGGGGAGTTACACACCCTAGACTTGGGACAGTCAAAACATGTGCCTTGTCTCTAGCCAGCATGAGAGTTTCATGCCTTCATATTCAACAGTCAGCAACCTGACTCATATGTTCTGGAAACAGTCTATTTTCACTTATTAAGTGTCTGTGGGATAGTACCAGGCCCACTTTGTGTTTATTCCTTTCTGCTGCCAAAGTCAAATTGACCTTTGTCACTCAGAAGGGCTTCTGCCCAGCCACAGGTAGTCCCTAGGAGCAATAGTATTTGTCCATAGACACCAAGCCCTGTGAATTTCATAGTGTTCAATATGCTTTGGTAGATTAGAAAAAAATACACTAGGTAAATAATCAGAGAGTGTACATCTTCGGTGATTTGGTCAAGTTACTTAAACTTTCTGGGCCTCAGTATCCTTGTGTGTAGAATGAAAGATTTTAATCCTGTGAACTTGAAAACCTTGCCCACTCTAGCACATAGGTCAAAGGAGGTCACATGATTTAGTTTTCATTTACAATTCAATGTTAACTTCCAAGAGACTGGCAGTGAAAGGGGGACACAAGCATCAACCTTTACTAAATGGCATTAGTGTTCCAAGGAAAATTTTTCAACGTGTTCCAGAAATGGATCTGAGGAGTATTTTGCTATGTGCCTTTTAACAGTCCAGTTTCCTGACTTAATAAATCCATAACTAAATAACCACTTTCCAAGAGGAGATTTGAGATCAAAGATCTCATTGTACTCCTTTAAAAATGTGATACTGCATGAAAAATGCTATGCAAACTTGAAAGTGTCATTAAGTGAGTGTGACCTATCAATATAATCATCTTCACCCACACCCAGAAGTAGTTTCATCCCTGAAGACTCAGAAGTGACAGAAGCTAATTACCTAATTCAGTGGGGACCTATATAAACTTCCATAATGGAATATCCCAAACCAGTTCTGGACCATCCATACAGTCCCTAGCCAAGGTGGAGAAGAGACATATTCAATCAATCCCTTTTAGGTTGATCTCCTTCTTTAAGACACTCACAGCTCAGAGCATCATGGGGCATGAGAATGGAAGGAACATTCGGATGTAGAATGTCAGAGTTAATAATAGTAACTCACATTTATATAGCTATTTACAAATTGCAAAGTACTTTCCACAGCACCACCCCAAGAGAGAAGCATTGCAACTATTATTATTTTGATTTTTTAGATGAAGTAGCTGAAACTGAGAAAGGTTAGATGACTTGCCCAGGGTCACAAATCTAGTGTCTCAGAAATTATCTGAATTCATGTCTCCCAGGAAGCCTTTGCAAATCCCTCTTAATACTAGTGACTTCCCTCTGTTAATTATTTCCTGTTTATCCTGTATGTAGCTTGCTTGGTGTATATGTGGTTACATATTGTCTACTCCATTCAAGTTCCCTGAGAGCAAGTACTGCCTTCTGTTTCTTTTTGTATTCCCAGTTGCTTAGCAAATGTCTGGCACATAGTAAGTGCTTAATAAATGTTTGCTGGAGAATACTGTGTCATAATGGATCACCAAATCTTAGGTCATTGAAAGAAACTTAGAACATAGAATAATGGCACATAGAAAAGAAAATTTGGGGGCTGGGAGGGAGCTCAGTCCCTAGATTATAAAAGCAGAAAAGGACTTTAGAGATCTAATCCAACTACCTAATTTTATAGATGGGGAAACTGAGGTCCACAGAAAGTAAATAACTTATAAAAGGTCTCCTATGTAGTTAATGGTATGGCAAGGTCTAGGATTTGCTTCATCAATATATTTCTCAGGATCTTCCTGTATCAAACCAGAAGGAGAGGGAGAGGATAGTTAGATCATGACTGATTTTCTGTACCCTCTGAGAAGGGTTGGTGGAAATTTTCATAAGTATTGAATCAGCTAACAAATACCTATGTGGTTTACTATCATCTCTTCCTATTATGATTTAGAGGTATAAGGAGTCTTAGATACTATGGATGAGGAAATTGAGGCCTAGAAAAAATTAAGTGACTTTCTCCAAGGTCACACAAGCAACAAAAGGTAAAGTCAGGTTTTGAACTCAGGCCATCTGGTTCCAAAGCTCTCCACTGCACCCTCCTTACTCTATCTGGAGAGAGGAGAAGGGATTTAGTCTCAAGAGCATGACCTTGGGCCAAGATCAGGGATATAGGTATTTGAGTAGCAGAGCAGACCTTTCTTCTGTCTGAATCTCAGACTATTAACTGAACTCCCACACCTCCTTCCTTAGTGAATCACAGCTGTGAACAGGAGTGGGTGGCTCCTCCCTGTCATCTCCTCCCTCCCCCATTCCCCAACAGAGAAGGTGCCTTTGCCAAGTCCCCCCTTTCAATGGCAAGGGACACCACCTGTCATACTGAGTCTTCCTCCTACTCAGAGAGTTGGCAGGCTCCACACACCATGAGGCCAAGAATCATACTGTAATCTAGTAGGAAAAGCAGTGAATTTAGAGTCAGAGAACCTGAGTTCGAATCTTAACTACAAAGGCTGTGATACTTCTTTGCTTGATGACCTTGGGCACACTGTTTCACCTTTCTGGGTTTCATATGCCTCATTCATAAAATGAGGGGATTATTTTAATCTATAGCATATTAAAAGTTGAGGGAAGGAACCTTTAGTATCATCTAGTACAGAGATGGAGAACCTGTAGCCTGGAGGCCACATGTGACTCTCTAGCCTTGATCTAGTTCAATACTTTCCTATTACTGATTGGGAAACCCAGGACGTGAGAAGGGAAATGATTTGCCTAAAACCTTGTAGCTAGTTAGTGATAGAACTGGGATTAGAACTCATGACTTCTCATTACATATTTCTTTCACTATGGTAAGCAGAGTCATTCCTTACTTCCATCCACGCTGACTTCTGATCTTACCTATCTACTTCTATCCAGGACCAGGACATAGAAGGATCACCTCCTCAACAGAGATGGCAACCTCTTCTCAAATCTTTTGGCTCCCCTATACTATTTCTTCTCAAATTCCTTCCCTCTTTAAGTTCTCAGGTCCATATTCCTTCAAGATAAAACTAACTGAGTAAAATGTTAAACCCCTCTCCTATTGCTCCCCCTCCCTTCATTAGTCAAATAACTTTGATAGGGGCATAGTCTGCCTCTCAAGAATAGTCCACAATAATATTTAATATCTCTTCCTCACAAAAGTCAGAATTTTTCTAAGTCTCCAACCTTTTCCTCACCATATTCTTTTTTATTCTTCCTCTTCTTCTTTACCCTTCCCCATGAAAGTCCATCCCAATCAATGAGAGAAGTGTCTGACGATGCCATGACAATTCTTTCAAAAGCTATTCCTGAACTCATTAAAGTTGCTGCCTGTTCTTAGCTGGATCCTTGTGCCCCCATTCCTATAAAAGTTACACCATCTGAAAATTTAAAAAAAAAAAGGAAATGGTCTGTCAGCATTTTCCACTGTAACGAGGGGCCAGCCTCACCAAAATTAGACAGTTTACTTTATCTTTCTGTGTCATGAACCCCTTTGTAAGTCTGGTGAATCTTATGGACTCTTCAGAAAAAGAGTATTTTAAATGCATAAAATGAAATTTATAGCATTACAAAGGAAATCCACTAAGTCAAAATAAAGTTGTACTTTTTTTCCTAACCAAGTTTGTGGATATCCTGAAATATATCCATAGACTCCAGTTTAAGAACCCTGCTTTAGGGAATCTGAGACACTCAAAATTACAGTCTCTGTCCTACAAGAGAACTCCCATCCAATTAATGTCTGAAGTACTCTAATCTAATTGAAAGGGCACTGAAGGGATAGTAAGAAGACATAGGTCAACTCTGCTAGTTGCTATGAGGGTGACTTTGAACATGTTATTCCCTTCTCAGTTTCCCCATTTGTAAAAAGAGAGGAAGGAGTTACACTAACTGATCTTTGAATTCAATTCTAAATTCTCTGCTGTGTTGAACACATATCCCTTCCATGGCATCTCTGACTGGTAGTCATCTAAGTTCTCATGATTTCTAGGGATGGGAGCCCACAGCCCATCAGGCTCTTTAGAAAATAGTGTACTTTTATATCCAATTAGATCCTTTAGAACATGCAGAGCTAAACAGCCACAACTCTCCACTCTGCTACTTCATCTCTAGTAAAACTTAGTTATTCTGTTCCCACATTAAGCTGTGTTCATTACTGCTTTCATGTTTTTGCTTATGATTTTGTTTTCCCTAAATACAAAACCTTCTCTACTTCTCCAAGTTCTCAACGTACTTCAAGGCCTAGCTCATAATCCCACATCCCCCATGTAGCCTTCCTTAACCACTGTATTCCACAGTTTCCTCCTCTGAGGACTGGTTGTCTGTATCCCTCACTGGACACATGTATCATGCTGCCTGGTGGCAAGATAACTTAGTATGTAATGTGTGTATCATTTGGGACTTGGAGATAGAAGACCTGAATTCTAACTCTCCAGGCTTTTCCACTTGCAGGTAAGTTCAGCTAATTCTAAAATGCTAAAAATGGAAAAAACCTTAGGAAATAAGATGTTAACATACAGAATGCAGATTGTTAGAGCTGAAAGGGAATATGGAACATCATTTATTAGAATTCAGAATCCTAAAATTAGAATGAACCTTAGAAATCTAGCTTTTAGGACTAGACTTTAAGATGTGGGAGAAAGGAGAGGGAATGCGTCTTATACTGCTCTGTTTGCTTTCACAGTGCCTAGCACAGTGCCCTCAATACAGGAGGTGTTCAACCAATATTTACATATTACATTTACATTACAATACATACAACATTACAGTTTTTCCTGCCATCTTTATTTTCAAAGGATCATACAATCATCAGATAATGATATTTAGACTTGAAGGCAACCTTGCAAATCAACTTTGCAGAATCCAACTCTTTCATTCTAAAGATAAGAAACTGAGGCCCAGGGAGAGTATATGATTTTCTTAAAGTCACACAAGTAGTGTGACAGAGCCAAGACTGAGATTAATGTTCTCTGGCTCAAAATCCAGGGCACAAATGTTACCTTATCTCTTGGACTCTGTCTCTGCTCTGTCTGTCTCTCTGTCTCCCTGTCTCTCTGTCTCTCTCTCTCCACACAAACACACACACACACACACACACACACACACACACACACACAAGTATCTCACTATTTAGAGGAGAAAGGAGGAAGCCAAAGCCCAGAGATAGGGAGTGAATTGCCACAGGTGGTTAAGATGGGACCACACAGCTCAAGCTTCCTGACTCCCAGTCTGGTATTTCTTATATTGCCTTTCATGAAGTGGAAAGCTTAACTTCTATATTCTCCCACCCATTGAATCTCACTTGACAGCCCCTGACACAAAAAATGACAAATTGACTTCACAAATCCTGCTTTATGCCAGGATGAGGTTGTCTGGTTCACTGGGAGGTAAAATCACACATGTTTCAGAGAAGACAATTAATACAGCACAGTGTGACAGTGAGCTCACCTCTGCACATGCTGACAACATGCTCAGGACTACAGTGCTGCCGGGCTCACCCAGGTGGGTTGTGAGCCTGGACGCACGCCATCGCCTGTCGAGTCAAAGAGGGGGGTGGGGTTGTGGGGTGGGAGGTGGAAATAGGTACCAAGAAAGAAACAGAGAAAGACAATAAAGAGAATATTTGGCAGCAATTTCTAGAGCAATGAAACCGACAAAGCCAGTGACATGCTGGGTTTTCCAAGAATGAATCATGGAATATAAAATCTAAGGAGCCAAAGTCATTTCTAATTAGTACTTTGGCCAAGGGCCATTAGTGCTGTGGTCCTTCCTTGTCTTGGGTCACTGAGAGAAGCCTAGAGTGGGAATGGAATCAATGACAGTTGTTGCCATTTCTATAGTATTTCTCAGTTGGCAAAATCTTGCTGTCATAGTCTTGTGAAACAGAAGTGGAATTATCACTACCTTTGTTTTATAGATAAGGAAATTGAGGCTTCAAGAAGTCAAGTGATATTTCCACATCATACATTAAATAACAAAGGTGGAAGTCAAGTCTAGGTTTCTTGAACCATAAGGCTGGGAGTGGAGGAAGCAATCTATACTAAAAAAATTGTGTCTCTGTCAGAGTGAAGGGTTAGACTTCTGTGTATTCAGATGAGGTATTTAGCTATGTGCCAGGAACTCATGGACAGTGAGAAACCACCTCTTTTCTTCCAAGTGTCCCTCCTATACTAGGTGAAATCCAATTTGCTATATACTATCATTCCACTATCAGTCCTTTAGGTTAAAAATCATTCATTACTTCAAAAAATTTGTGATTTCATCAGCAAGGTCATGTTTTCCACCAATGCAGATCACAATCTTTCCTTTCGCTAATAGACATTTCATGCCCTACCATGAGAGTATTTAGGTGGCACAGTGGATAGAATTCCAGGTCTAAAATCAGAAAGACTTTTCTTCCTGAGTTCAAATCCAACCTCAGACACTTACTAATTGTGTGATGCTGAGCAAGTCACTTTAATCCTGTTTGCCTCAGTTTCCTCATCTGTAAAATGAAATGGTAAACCACTCTAATATGCTTGCCAGGAAAATTCAAAATGGGGTCACAGAGAGTCAGACATGATTGAAAAACTGCTGTACAAAAATGACATTCTTTCAGATTGATCTCAGCGCTTTATTTTGCACTTCTCTAATTTACTCAGCATATTTTTCACATGATGATGGTGATGATTAGTTCTCCTACTGGACTAAGCTCCATGAAGGCAGATACCATATGTTGTTTAAATTTTATATCCTCTAGTGTTCTTGACACAATAGATGTTTAGAAAATGGTTGCTAGATGACTGAATAGGACTCTCCTCTATGAAATTCCCCCAAAGAAGTCATTCAACAACCATTTGAAGACCTCCAGTGATGGGGAACCCACAACTTGATAAGGAATCATATTCCACTAATCTAATTATTAGGAAACATTTCTTTACAATGAACAGAAATCTACTTCTTTGCAATTTTGACTCATCTCTCCCTTTCTGCTCTCTAGCTCCAAGAATGATAAGTCCAAACCTTATATAATATTGCCATCCAAATATTTGTTGACCATAGGTCTTCTCTTTCTCAGTATCACCATCTCTTCTGAATGATTATCTTATGTGATCTGTAGTCCTCTCAATATCCTGGTTGTTTTCTTATCTGCATGCTTCATTCTGTCAATGTCCTACCTAAATCATATTGCCCCGATTGAAACCCAGGACTCTAGAGAGGATTCATTATCTATTGTTGTTATGGTTACCTTTGGCATCCTGATAAAACCTATGGATTCTTTCTCACAATAAAGTTTTTAAATGCACAAAATAGAATACATAGAATCACAAAGGAAAACAATTACATTGAAATGCAAGTGTCAAAATATCTTTAAAAGAAAGTCATGGGCCTAGATTAAAATCCCTGCTCAAGACACTGAGGTAGGATTATTCTCATTCTTTATCTAGTTAGTATGATTTTACTAACATGGCCTAAAACTGAATTAACCCTTTTAGATGACAGATCACACTGTTGACTCATACTGTTTTGAACTCGGAGTCCATTAGAACTCCCACATCTTTTACACACATACTGGTTGAACTTTTCATGATTATCCTCTCCAAACTAAGAGACTGAACTTTAGATGCTAGTTTATGTAAAAGTCATACTCAAAACTTTTCTAGATTGATAGAACAGTACTCTGTTAACATAGGCTTCAAGAAACCATAGTTTGGCCTGTGCCATGATGAGGAATTGAAGATTTTAAATTTGTATCCATGGTCATTGTTTTTTAAATTACATACTTCTGGGAGGAATCATGCAAACATTTAGTTGATCTATCAATCATTAAGACCTTCAGATTAATTAGTATGTTAAAATGATTGCTGCATTACCCTTAATTTTACCATTAGAGATTTATTCCTTTGTATATATACATTTTCTTTCAAAAATACATATCTCCCACTTGCCCCCCTTCCTCTAGAGATAGCACATCTAATTTTATTCCTCAACATTCTAGTGTTAATGAGTTTGTCAGCTTTAATTTCTCTGATGGCAATTGAGATCTGGGTACTGACAGAATGGGAGGTTAGTAGAGGCAGGGAATAAGAAAAAGAAAGAAAGAAAGAAAGGGATAATTTTAGAGCCTGAAGCACTTATAAGATCACAGACTCTTACAGCCCTTTTAAATGGATTTTAGGGATCATCTAGTTCAATTCTTACCTGAATAATGAATGTCTTCTATAGTATCTTTATATCCCATATAAGGGGATCCCTTGTGAGGACTTCCAGTTATGTGGAAGAAAGAGCTACTCTCAAGGCAATGCACTCTACTTTTAGACAGTTTAAATAATTAGAATGTTTTGCTCAGACCTTATAAAAATCTTGCATCTTATATCTTAAACCCTTTGCTCCTAGTTATAGAGTTAACAGGAGACCATACCAAAGTAGGGCTTTGGTGACCAGAGGCTATGAGTACAAGTTCTGGGTACCCAGAAGCTAGACCAAGGGGCCACAGGAAGAGTCACCATTTTACTGAGAAGTAGCTCTTAGAAAAGAGACTGCTTGTATGGAATGGAGGAAAGAGTTGATAGTGTGATCATGCCTGAAATGCCAAGGATAACCTCTCTACAGAAATGTGGAGTTTGAGGAAGTCATAGAATTTTCAAATCATAGATTCTGATCTACAATGTACATTAGAGATCATCTATTCCAAACCTTATTTTTACAAACAAGGAAAATAAAGCCCTAGAAAATGTCACTTAACCAAGGTCACACAACTAAGAAGTAGCTGGGCCAGGATTTGAACCCAAGTCCTTTGACTTCAAATCCAGTGTGTTTTCAAGTACTTGAATTCAAATCCTGACTCTGTAACTTCCCAAAACCTATGAATGGAGAAACATCTGAGGTCATGTTAGCAGATCTGAGCAGTTCTGATTATTAATGGACAAATGGTTATATTAATATCCATAATAATAAATTAATAGATTAATCAGACATATTGATCAGAAGTTGCATCAGGTACAATGCGAAGCACCAGACACATCTCCAATAAGCAGGAAAGCCCAGAATCGCTGCAGGTTGTCTTGTTCACCTTTAATCATTGAGAGTCTGCCTTGGATAACACATTCTTCAAAATAGAAACAAAACAATTCCTGAATTTTCTAGAGTAAATTGTTTATTTTCTTTCTTTCTTTTTTTGGTCACCACCTCAAATAAATGGTTTCACTGCTAAACTCTTTTTCCAGATGGTTTGTGCATCATCTCCATTTATTTGAAAATGGCTGATTTTGCAGGGTAGGAGATTTAAATCTAGACACTTTTTCTAATTCTTTCTTTGTCATGAAATTCCTGTGTGTGACCTTGGGTGAATCATGATCCCTTTCTGGGTCTCAAATTGCTCCTCAGTAAAAGGAAAGAATTCTACCCCTTACTTTTAAGATTCTTTCTAGCTCTGAAATTCTGTACAAAGTCTTGGACCAAGGTTTCCTGACTCCCACTTCAATGCTCTTCTCATTCTATATAATTTACCCCCTTCAGTCCCTTCCTTGCTCTTTCCTATCTAATCTGCTATTTTGGGATAGAAGGAATTTGTGTGTCATAGACATTGACAATTCCTGATAAGGAAATGTCCTCTAGTAATGTCAATTAGAAGTTCTATGACTAGAGAAAAAGGACAGACCTGCTGTAGCTCTCCCTCTATACCCCATAAAATACCTGTAAAAATGACTCTAAACAAATTCTAGAGTAGCAGAAGCCACAAAATGACAGAGTGAAAAAGACTTCCAGCTCAAGACAGCCTAGAAGACCAACAGGAAAGGTTTATCACAGTGGACTTGTAATAGAGTACAGCCCAGTCTTGTCTGTGCTGTGCAGCATGGTCAGGAAGGGAGCAGGCTTCAGGGTATGGAATCACTGTCAGAATCTGCTGTTCCCAGATTTGTGAACCCACAAATGGCAAGACAGCTTCAAAGGTCAGTAAGAAAGCTCTTTCACCTGGGTGAAAAGGAAGTGGGGGGTTCAGTCCTAGCTCTGGGTCCAGGGTTGCAGCAGCCACTTTTGGAGCCCTTGGCCTAAAGACCCTAGGGGAATCACACAGCTGATCAGGATCTCCACCCTGAGTGGCGGCCATGGGGTGAGGAGGAGCACTGTGATAGTGGAGTTGGTGGAGGCTCTGAAGAGGGAATTATACTTGCAGATCCTGGGCAGGAAAGTTTGTGGTTGCTTCCAGATCAGAGCACAGGGCAGCAGAGGAGTAACTCCTATCTTTGATTGTGCCACCTTGGAGGAATTGAGTATTTACAGGTTCTTAAACAATACCCTCCACTTCACAAAGGACTCAAAAGCCAAGTAACAGACTGGGGAAATGCCCTAAAAAGGAAAAAAAAAAATGAGACTATAGGAGATTACTTTCTTGGTGAACAGGTATTTTTTTCAATTTTTTTGCATGAGTAAGAACAAGGCATACCATCAGAGGAAGACATAAAATTCAAGGCTTCTGCATCCAAAACCTCCAAAAAAAATATACAATGGTCTCAGGCCATGGAAGAGTTCAAAAAGAGGATTTTGAAAATCAATTAAGAGAGGTGGAGGAAAAATTAGAAAGAGAAATGAGAGTGATGCAGGAAAATCATGACAAGTGAGTCAACAGCTTGCTAAAGGAGATCCAAACAAATTCTGAAGAAAATAACACCTTTAAAAATAGACTAACCCAAATGCAAAAGAGGTCCATAAAGCCAGTGAGGAGAAGGATACTTTAAAAAGTAGAATTAGTCAAATGGAAAAGGAGGTTCAAAAGTTCACTGAAGAAAACAATTTTTTACAAATTAGAATAAAACAGTTGGAAGCTAATGAATTTATGAGAAATCAAGAAATTACAGAACAAAACCAAAAGAATGAAAAAATAGAAGACAATGTGAAATATCTTATTAGGAAAAAACAACTAACCTGGAAAATAGATCCAGGAGAGACAATTTAAAAATTATGGGGCTACCTGAAAAACATGATCAAAAAAAGAGTATAGGCATCATCTTTCATGAAATTATCAAGGAAAACTACCCTGATATTCTAGCACCAGAGGGTAAAATAAATATTGAAAGAATCCACTGATCATCTCCTGAAAGAGACCCAAAAGAAAAACTTCTAGGAATATTGTAACCAAATTCCAGAGTTCCCAGGTCAAGGAGAAAATATTGCAAGTAACCAGAAAGATGCAATTGGTGTGTTGTGGAAACACAATCAGGATAACACAAGATCTAGCAGTTTCTACATTAAGGGATCAAAGGACTTGGAATATGATATTCCAGAAGTCAAAGGAACTAGGACTAAAACCAAAAATCACCTAACAGCAAAACTGAGTATAATACTTCAGGGGAAAAAATGGTCATTCAATGAAATAGAAGACTTTTAAGTATTTTTGATGAAAAGACCAGAGCTGAAAAGAAAATTTGACTCTCAAACACAAGAATGAAGAGAAGCATGAAAAGGTAAACAGGAAAGAGAAATCATAAGGGACTTACTAAAGTTGAACTGTTTACATTCCTACATGGAAAGGTAATATTTGTAACTCTTGAAGCTTTTCTCAGTATTTGGGTAGTTGGAGGGATTATATATATGTATGTATGTATGTATGTATGTATGTATGTATGTATGTATGTATGTATAGACAGAGGGCACAGGGTGAGTTGAATAGGAAAAGATGATATCTAAAAAAGTAAAATTAAGGGGTGAGAGAGGAATATACCGGGAAGAGAAAAGGAGAAATGGAGGGGTAAATTATCTCTCATGAAAGGGGGAAGAAAAACCTTTTTCAATGGAAGAGAAAAGGGGGAGGTGAGGGGGAAAAAGTGAGGCTTACTCCCATCACATTTGGCTTAAGGAGGAAATAACATGCACACTCAATTTGGTATTAAAATTCTATCTCACACTACAGGAAAGCAGGGAAGAAGGAGATAAGTGAAGTGTGGGGGAATGATAAATGGGAGGTGGTAGTAATTAAAAGTAAACACTTTTGGGGAGGAATAAAGTCAAAAGAGACAACAAAATAAATGGGAGGCAAGATAAGAAGGAGGCATATATAGTTAGTCTTTCACAATATGACTATTATGGAAGTCTTTTGCATAACTGCACATGTATAGCCTATATTGAATTGTTTGTCTTCTCAGAGGGGATGGGTGGGAAAGGAGGAAGGGAAAGAATTTGGAACTCAAAATTTTTCGAATGGGGTGGAGCCAAGATGGCAAACTAGAAAGACACACTTATGCAGGGTCCTCTCCACAGCCCATAAAATACCTGTAGAGAGGGTCTTTCAACAAATTTTGGAGCAGCAGAAGTGGAGAACAACAGAGTGGAGGAGATTTCTAGCCCACCTGAAAGGCCCACAGAAATGTCAGTTGCACCAGATGTGGAGCTGAGCATGGAGCCCAGCCCAGCCTTGGCCAAGTGGCGTGGGTGTGATGAGACTCTGGGAAGAGGGGTGGAATTTCCAGTTGCAGCAGTGGGGCCTCAGATCCCTTGGCCCACAGGTGCCAAAGGTCAGTGATTGGGTTTTATCAGCTGCCCAGGAAGGGAGAAGGGCCTTCCCATACCTCCATTAGCAGGCAGTGGGCAACAGAGGGTGCTTAGCAGCCAGTACAGATCACACCATTGTTGGAGCATTAAAGCCCCTGGGGGCATTGAAGAGCTGAGTCTTACCTCAGCCCTGGGTGGAGGCCCTGAGGGAGTTGATCTTTATCTCACACTGAATGATGACCCTGCCCATCCAGCTTATCTGAAAATCATCCCCCAGTGCTGACTTGGGAACTGGAGGCCAAGTGACTGTGGAGAGGTATCTGCTAAGATTCTGGGCACAAAAATCACTCTCTGCATCCAGACCAGTACATGCTTGATTGTGACACCTTGGAGGAACTGAGATGTCACAGATTTCCAGAGTATATCCTACTCTTGACAAAGGACCCAAAAGTCAAGTGACTGGTTGGGAAAATGCACCAAAAAGGGAAAAAAAATAAGACTGTAGAAGTTTACTTTCTTGGTGAACAGATATCCCCTCCCATCCTTTTGGATGAGGAAGAACAATGCTTACCATCAGGAAAAGACATAGGAGTCAAGGCTTCTGTATCCCAAACATCCAAAAATAAATATTCAATGGGCTCAGGCCATGGAAGAGCTCAAAAAGGATTTTGAAAATCAAGTGAGAGAGGTGGAGGAAAAAATGGGAAGAGAAATGAGAGAAATGCAAGAAAAGCATGAAAAGCAGGTCAACACCTTGCTAAAGGAGAACCAAAAAAAATGCTGAAGAAAATAACACCTTGAAAAATAGGCTAACTAAATTGACAAAAGAGGTTCAAAAGGCCAATGAAGAGAAGAATGCTTTCAAAAGCAGAATTAGCCCAATGGAAAAGGAGGTTCAAAAGCTCACTGAAGAAAATAGTTCTTTCAAAATTAGAATGGAACAGATGGAGGCTAATGACTTTATGAGAAACCAAGAAATCACAAAACAAAACCAAAAGAATTAAAAATGGAACAAAATGTGAAATATCTCACTGGAAAAACAACTGACCTGGAAAATAGATGCAGGAGAGACAATTTAAAAATGATGGGACCACCTGAAAGCCATGATCAAAAACAAAAGAGCCTAGACATCATCTTTCAGGAAATTATCCAGGACAACTGCCCTGATATTCTAGAACCAGAGGGCAAAATAAATATTGAAGGAATCCACCGATCCCTTCCTGAAAGAGATCTAAAAAGAGAAACTCCTAGGAACATTGTGGCCAAATTTCAGAGTTCCCTGGTCAAAATTTTATGAACAAATGTTAGGAACTGTTTTTTCCTGCAACTGGGTAATAAAAAATACAGGGAATAGGGTATAGAAATCTATCTTGCACTACAAGAAAAGAGAGAAGATGGGGATAAGGCAAGGAAGGGGTATGATAGAAGAGAGGGCAGATTGGAGGAAGGGGTAATCAGAATGCATGGTGTCTTGGGGTAGGGGGAGGAGAGAGATAGGGAAAATTGAAACTCAAAATCTTGTGGAAATGAATGTTGAAAACAAAAAATAAATTAATTAATTTTAAAAAACAAGTTCTATGACTTACAATTTTAGACAGTTGCCTAAGGTACAGAGAGGTAAGGATGTACCCTCTACCACATAACCAGTATTTACTAGAGGCAGAACTTAAGCTCAAATCTTTCAGGCTCTGAAGTTAGGTCTCTGTTCAATGTTGTTGCTGGCTCTCCTTTCTGAGAATAAAAATGCTGTCATTGTGTTAGCCTCTAAGTTTCCAGAGGTCAGAGGCAGAGGTACAGGTCTCTTTGTAGTGACTTTATAGGACCATTCACACAGTGTTTAATTAATGGATGGTAGTTGCAGTAATGATTGTTCTGGTGGTGGTGAGGTGACTGATGGTGATAATAGTGGTAGTGTTGGTTATCATGTTGGTGGCTGTAGACTGGGCTAAGAAGCATTTTCTACAATATTCTTTTCTTTTCTTTTTTTTAGTTTATTTAAATTTTTCCATTAATTTTCACAAAATTTTGGGTTCCAAATTATTCTCCCCATTTGTCCCATCCCCCCACCCCAATACACCAAGCATTCTAATTTCCCCTATCACCAATCTGCCCTCTCTTCTACCATCCCTCCCTGCCCTTGTCCCCATCTTCTCTTTTGTCCTGTAGGGCCAGATAACTTTCTATTCCCCATTACCTGTATTTCTTATTTCGTAGTAGCAAGAACAATACTCAACAATTGTTCCTAAAACTTTGATTTCCAACTTCTCCCCATCCCTCCCTCCCTACCCATTCCCTTTGGGAAGGCAGGCAATTCAATATAGGCCATATCTGTGTAGTTTTGCAAATTACTTCCATAATACTCTTGTTGTGTAAGACTAACTATATTTCCCTCCATCCTATCCTGCCCGCCATTGCTTCTATTCTCTCTTTTGATCCTGTCCCTCCCCAAGAGTGTTGATTTCAAATTTCTCCCTCCTCCCATTGCCTTCCCTTCCATCATGCCCCCCACCCTGCTTATCCCCTTCTCCCCCACTTTCCTGTATTGTAAGATAGGTTTTCATACCAAAATGAGTGTGCATTTTATTCCTTCCTTTAGTCAAATGTGATGAGAGTAAACTACATATTTTTTTTCTCAGTTCCCCTCTTTTTCCCTCCACTAAAAAGTCTCCTGCCTGCCTCTTCTATGAGAGGTAATTTGCCCCATTCCATTTCTCCCTCTTTCCTCCCAATACATTCCCCTCTCCCCGCTTGACTTCATTTTTTAAGATATGATCCCATCCTATTCAATTCACTCTGTGCTCTCTGTCTCTGTGTATGCGTGCGTGCGTGCGTGCGTGTGTGTGTGTGTGTGTGTGTGTGTAATCCCACCAACTACCCAGATACTGAAAAGTTTCAAGAGTTACAAAAATTGTCTTTCCATGTAGGAATGTAAACAGTTCAACTTTAGTAAGACCCTTATGACTTCTCTTTGCTGTTTACCTTTTCATGCTTCTCTTGAGTCTTGTGTTTGAAAGTCAAATTTTCTTTTCAGCTCTGGTCTTTTCATCAAGAATGCTTGAAAGTCCTCTATTTCATTGAAAGACCAGTTTTTCCCCTGAAGTATTATACTCAGATTTGCTGGGTAGGTGATTCTTGATTTTAGTCCTAGTTTCTTTGACTTCTGGAATATCTTCTTCCATGCCCTTTGATCCCTTAATGGAGAAGTTACTAGATCTTGTGTTTTCCTGATTGTATTTCCACAATACTTGAATTGCTTCTTTCTAGCTGCTTGCAATATTTTCTCCTTGACCAGGGAACTCTGGAATTTTGCCACAATGTTCCTAGGAGTTTCTCTTTTTGGATGTCTTTCAGGCAGTGATTGGTAGATTCTTGAATGCTTATTTTGCCCTCTGGTTCTAGGATATTCGGGCAGTTTTCCTTAACAATTTCATGAAAGATGATGTCTAGGCTCTTTTTTTTGATCATGGCTTTCAGGTAGTCCCATCATTTTTAAATTGTCTCTCCTGGATATATTTGCTAGGTCAGTTGTTTTTCCAATGAGGTATTTCACATTATCTTCCATTTTTTCATTCTTTTGGTTTTGTTTGGTGATTTCTTGGTTTCTCAGAAAGTCATTAGCCTTCATCTGTTCCATTCTAATTTTGAAAGAACTATTTTTTCTTCGGTGAGCTTTTGAACCTCCTTTTCCATTAGGCTAATTCTGCTTTTTAAAATTCTGCTTTAAATTCTTCTCCTCATTGGCTTTTTGAACCTCTTTTGTCAATTGAGTTAGCCTATTTTTCTAGGTGTTATTTTCTTCAGCATTTTTTTGGGTCTCTCAAGGTATTGACCTGCTTTTCTTGCATCTCTCTCATTTCTCTTCCCATTTTTCCCTCCACCTCTCTCACTTGATTTTCAAAATTCTTTTTGAGCTCTTCCATGGCTTGAGCCCACTGAATATCTATTTTGGGTTTTTGGGATACAGAAGCCTTGAATTCTATGTCTTTCCCTGATGGTAAGGATTTTTCTTCCTCATCTAAAAGGATGGGAGGAGATACCTGTTTACCAAGTAAGTAATCTTCTATGGTCTTATTTTTTTTCCCCTTTTCTGGGCATTTTCCCAACCAGTTACTTGTCTTCTGAGATTCCTCTCCACCCCTGCCTTGCCTCCAGACCTGCCCAGCTAGTGCTTGGGGGATGAGATTCAAATGCTGCTTCCCTGCCTCAGGGCATTCAGTAGGGGCAGGACTGCTATTCAGTGTAAGATTAAATTCAGGTGCTCAGGTGGGGGCAGGGCTGCTATTCAGAGTGAGATTAAGTTCAGCTGCTCTGTGGGGACAGGGCCACCACAGGGGGCTCAGTTCCCTCAGGGGGTTTATTCAGAGCCCTTCAACAATGTATCTGAGCACCTTTTTGCTTTAGGAGCTCCTGTCCTCTGCTGCCTCTGCTACTGCCTCCCGAGAGGGCCTGAGTTATGGAGACACCCTGCTCCCCTCTCGGTCAGCCAAACAGGCTCTCTCACTGACCTTTGGCATCTGTGGGTGGAGGAACCTGTGTGGCCACTGGAGATTCCATCCCTGATACCTGCCTGGATCTGCTCCTCTTGGTGCTGCGCGGCCAAAACAGAGCTGGGCTCTGTTCTGGGTGTGGTGCACGAAGGACCTTTGGTGTCAGTTTTTCAGGGCTCTCTGGAACAAAAATGTCCTCCACTCCGTTGTTGTGTGGCTTCCACTGCTCCAGAATTTGTTGGGAGTTCTTCTTTACAGGTATTTTTTTGGGCTGTGTGTTAGGAGCTAGCATATGTGTGTCTTTCTACTCTGCCATTTTGGCTCCTCCCCCTACAATATTATTTTCCCAAATTCCAATCATGAACCAAACACAAGGACATGAAAAGTATATATCTATCTATATCTAATCTAAACCTTTATCTGTGTTTTTGTAACAACATCTAAAGGTAGACATAGATATATTACTATCGATAGATAGATAGATAGATAGATAGATAGATAGATAGATAGATAGATAGATAGATAGATGGATGGATGGATAGATGGATGGAATCTCAGAACCAGAAGAGGGCTTGGAGGACATCTAATGCAATCCGTATTTTAATAAAAAGTTTCAGATTCTGATTCTGCTGATAGCATCTTGTGTGACCTTAGAAAAGGTCATTAATAACTCTCAGTCTATTTCTTCATTTAACATAAGGGGCTTAGACTAAATGACATGTATGGTCTCATTCAACTCTAAATATCTGCTACTATCATCTTATACACATAAAGATCTCCTCTATGACATACCCCACAAGTGTCCAACCCTAAAATCTATTCTTAAAGACTTCTAGGACATTTTTCATTTGTATGACAAATTATTAAGAAAGCAAAACAAAAGAAAACAAAACACCCACTACTCTGGCCTT
This sequence comes from Bettongia penicillata ogilbyi, assembly GCA_023548195.1. Lineage (NCBI taxonomy): Eukaryota > Metazoa > Chordata > Mammalia > Diprotodontia > Potoroidae > Bettongia > Bettongia penicillata. The sequence goes on from JAJHZJ010000735.1 coordinate 2,712,148, forward strand.
ATTTGCCTCACTTCTAAATCTCTTCTCTTTATTCAATCAATTCAACTTTACATTGTCCTCTATCCTTGAGATCTTTTTCCTGACTTTCTCCTTCTGCCACTCCTTCTGCTTTAGAGACCAACCCTGGCTTATGTTCACCTACCTTAAAATCATTATCATGCCCAAGTCTAGCTCACATGTTTCTGAAGTCCACAGGGAAAGTCACACAAATGTTCTGACTTGGGACCACTGCCTCTTGTATCTAGGATCGGGAGTAGCATTTTTTCTCAGATACTAATACCTTTCTAACACTATCAGTTAACCTCTTTGGTCCTCATTTTCCTCATCTGTAAAAATAAAAGGTTGGACTAGATGTCTCCTGAGGACATATGGCCTTAATGTAAAAATTGTTAAATTTCTTTAAAATTTTTATGTATGTCACAGACCTTTCTCACTGTCTAGTAAAGCTGATGATATCCCTTTTCAGAAAAGAATTTTTCAGTATCTAAAGGAAATGCTAAGTTTCAGTTAGAGAGTAGTTAAAATAAAGACACAATTTAATTTCCATCCAAATAAGGAGACCTCCTGAAATTGATTCACAAATTGTGAACTTCAAGTCAAGAACTTTGACCTTAGTGGAATATAAGATCCTTGGGGACAGAAAATGTCTTTTTTGTTTGGTTGGCTTTTTTTGTCTGTTTGTTGTTGTCGTTTTTTGTATTTTCATATCCAGAATCTAGTAGAGTGACTGACATGGTCGATCTTTTTCAATGGTGGCTGATTGATTTATTTTATCACACCTAAGTTTATTCCTTTCCAACTTCTGCCCTCTGAGGCCAAGCAGAAAAAGTCTAATCTCTCCTTCTTGTGAGAGTCTTTCAAATCCTTGATGACAGCTATAATCCTCCCACTTTCATCCAAATCTATTTGTCCTTTAGTCCTCATCACAAGGTCTCATTTCAAGGTCATTCTGATTGGTTGTCTTCTATACACATTCCAACATGTCAATGTCCTATATAAAATTTGGTACCCTCCCCAAAACTGATTATCTAGACGTTGCCTGACCAGGAAAGAGATCAATAGAATTAATTATCACCACTTTACTCCTAAGCACTGTGTTTCTGAGTGCCATGTAACACTGTTGTCCTACCATTGCCTTGCAACCCATTGATGATCCTATTCACATAAATTGCTGTCTATCAATGTCTGCATTTGTGATATTGATTCTTTGGACCCATGTGTAACACTTTACATTTCTTCCTTGTAATTTTCGTGTTATTAGAATCAGACTAATGTTATCCTATTAAAATGTTTTTCAAATTGTCCCAGATCTGTTCCATCCAGTTTTAGGACTTAGGCTAGTAATGATGGCTTTTAGTGTGAGATTTTAACTCGAAAAGGGAGACCCTAGCTTGAAACATCTGAGAATAGGAAGAAGAGGAGTGGGACAAGAAAAAGAGTGTTGAAAGCAATGAATAGATCCATATAATAGTCACCAGGGAGACAGATATGACAAGAGCATGGTAACCAAAGGACACAATATATTTGGAGCTCAATCAGTGGAGAAACGTGAATGAAGAAGTGGGGTGTCACTGCTCATGATCTTAGGGCCACAGAAAGGAGAGGAAGGGAAATAGCAATTATGCAATCAGGTCTGCCTTCAACCCCAGGTTATACCAGGCTCTGGCCACTCCTCCATTCACGGTAATATTGCTGCCTGCATGTAATACCACATGGGGATGTACACTAGAGATTCTAGTCTAGCAGAAGAGGCAAGAATTCTCATTGAAGAATATCCAACTGGGTTTCTATCTCTGATGTCACAGGACAGGAGACACTAGTATTTGATTAATAAGTTCTCTGTCTTTTCACCTAGTCTACCATAGGACATGTAGGTTTCTGGATATTCAGTGTTCCAGAAAAGGGATAAGATTGGGGAATAGGTTCCAGAAAAGAAGAGAGGGTATGTCTAGAACAGAGTTAGTCTATCCATGAGCCTTATGGGTCTCAAAAAAGAATTTACCAAGACCACACACACACATACACACACACACACACACACACACACCAGCAATAAATATATGTATGTAAGTATATGTGTGTGTTTATGTGTGTGTGTATATATATATATATATATATATATATATATATATATATATATAAAGTATACATATATTTTTTCACTCTGTATACATTCATGGAGACATTGTACTGGAATGTACCTTCCAAGTTGACAACATAATCACCTTTGAACCCATGTAAATTTACTACCAGCCTTTCCCCAGCTCCCTCAATGCTAATGCAACCATCTGCTGATTCCCTCCTATTACATGCAGAGATTTTGTTTGTACATAGTTCAATGCATATTGCTTCCCCTGTTAGAGAGCAGATAACTGTCTTTTGCTTTCCTTTGTTTCCTCGGTGCTTAGTGGTGTCTGACCTAGTTGTTCATTTGTTTCAGTCATGTCCAACTCTTTGTGACCCCATTATTTATTTATTTATTTTGTAGGGCAAAGAGACTGGAGTGGTTCGCCATATGAGGAAACAGAGGCAAATGGGGTTACACAGCTAGTAAGTGTTCAAAGCCAGATTTGAACTCATCTTCCTGACTCCAGCCCCAGCCCATCATCCCCTGTACCACCCAGCTGCCCATTCTATGTCTGGCATAGAGTAGGCACTTAATAAATCCTTATTGGCTATTGTTTAATCCTCATGCCTCCATCTTTTTTATAAGAACAACATAAGAAATATGTCTAAGTTTGTGAGGGAAGAGGAGAAGGGAGCAAGGGAGAGAATTCAAAACTGAAAATAAAATCGAATTAAAAAAATGAGACTAGCATGGGAGATTGTCAGATACTTAGTCAAGATCTATACAATGCTACCAAATATTCCCCTGATTCACCAAAATAGTTGCCCTCTTAAAAAAGGAAATGAGTTAGTCCAGTTATGGATAGAGTTGCTGCTTATTGATTGCACTGTGTGCCTACCACTTACCACTTCTAAATGCTGCCGAGCCGTACCTTTCATAATATGTTTTAGAATTTTGCTAATATCAAATTGAAACTCATTAACATTTAGTATGGAAACCCCATTTTCTGTCTCTTACCCCCTCTTTTGGAAAATTGGACCTTTTTTCCTAACCTTGTAGTAAGTCTCCTGTTCTCTATAGTCTTTCAAAGATTATTAAGAGTGGAGGAGCCATCATATCTGCTCATTCTTTCATTATTCTAGGGTGTCAAGAGGAGGGTACCTGCAGCCTTGATGCTACATGTGGCCTTCTAGGTCCTTGGGTGTGGCCTTATGACTGACTCCAAGTTTTATAGAATAAATCCTTTTAAAGGGATTTGTTCTATGAAGTTTGAATTCAATCAAATGGTCACACCTGAGGACCTAGAAGGTCATGTGTGGCCTTGAAGTCCTAAGTTCCTCACCCCTGGGTAGATCATATGGGTCTGGTGATTTAATATATCAAGGTATCTAAGTATTCTCTTAGTCTCTTCCAACTTAGAGTAGATTTAAACTTCCTAATAGTTGTTTTGTTCTGTCCTTTTGAGCCCGGTGATCATTTTTCTCGGATAAGAAAACAGAAGCAAATTAAGAGTTGAACCACTTAAAGTATTCTGTATCATTTTCTATTATTAACTTGACTCTCCCTGTCCTATTCTTTGATTCTTCTATGATCCTCCAGTTTAACTAAAACAAAACCCAAAACCCTCTTTGCCTAGTCCTTTGCTTTCTTTATGAACTTCAGTTCATCCTACATGTTAACTCCCTTGGCAGTATTCTTATAGAACTGTGCCATGTTTTATATTTATTCTCCATTACCTTCCTTAGTTTCCATTTTCTACAATGACATCATTCTTCTAAGTCCTGGCAGAACTTAGTCTAGCCCATAATACATGCATACATGTACACAGAGTAGGAAATCATATCAAGCATTGAAGGATCAAAGGTCTCATTACATGGTTCATACGATGAGTGCAGTAGGCATTCAGAGAAGGAAGAGATCAAGATCTTTTGAGTACTTTTGGGTCCTTTGGTCTGGGAACCAGTGTTGCCTGCCAATAACCCAGTCTCCCCTTTGACCTTATGGAACTTCAGAAAGTATGTCAATGTTGCCAAGAAAGAAGGAGGCCAAATCCAGTCCTACATCAAGTTCCCTTGTGGCTGTCTCCCTATCCACCACAGCAGAGCAAGGATGGACCAGACCCAGCCCTGAGAAAACAGGCCCCTCTAATGAGGAACAACTCTGACCTATTTTCTTGGCAAATGTCCTTTTTAAAAACAAATCTGTGGATAAGCACGTGGTAGGAAGAGGAGTTACTATTCATAGCAAGATACCATTCTTCCCCAAGTATCAGATTGGGAGCAAGTAATTATCTGCCTGTGGTGAGGGAAGCCCCAATCCCCCTCATCATCCTTGGAGGGGCATAGTGTTTCAGGCGGCCCCCAATTCCCCTTGCTTTACAGATGCAGCCAGAAGAAAGGCTGAGTATGGGAAAATTCTTCTTGCTACTTCTTGCTAATTTCATCATTTTATTCATGCAAGGTTCTCAAAACTTGTAATCAACAGGAACGTGGCCACCTGAGACTGGGCTAAAGAGTAACATCTTCAAGGTCCTTAGGACAGTTGCCTCCCTTATGAAGCAGAAGATAATGATATCCACCTGTATAATGCCATGAACTTCTTATGTGATTCTGGTCAAATCACCTAATCATCTTGAGACTTAGCTTCTCCATTTTCTGAATAAGGGGTTTGACTAGATGAGCTTTAAGATATGTTGCAGTTCTAAAACTTAATGATTCTAGGGAGCTCTTAAGGCCCTTTCTTTGCTGGTGATTCTGGAAATAACCCTCTCCCTCCAACAAAGAATGACTATTCCTGCATTTAACATTGGTGAACTGATATAAACTAAGGAACAAGAATTTCCTGAGGGGAGACTGATGCTAGACCCAGACATCAAAGAATCTTGGTTGAGAAATTGACTGCAAAGTACCCTTGCCCCAACATCACAGATTTTTAAGGCTGTAAGAGATCTTACAGTTTATCAAGCCCAAATGGGAAAACTGAAGCATAGTGATTTTTACAGGATAAGTGGTAGAGCCAGGAACAGAACCCAGTCTTTCTAACTCCCAGTTCAACATTCTTTTCCATTGTACTACGTTAACTTTAATCCATTCATTTTTTATAAACACTCTTCCTGAAATTGTTCCTACCCATAACCACACAAGACAACTTGAAGAGAGCTGGTAAGCCAGTAAACTCCCTGCTCAATGCATATCTACCCCAAGTTGTCTGTCACATGCTTGGGATTCCATCATCAGTGATTTATTCCTGTGGGTTAAATTCTTTTTTCCTTTTTTGGAGGGGGGAAGGCAAGGTAATTGGGGTTAAGTGATTTGCCCAAGGTCACATAACTAGTAAGTGTCAAATGTCTGGGGCTGGATTTGAACTCGGGTCCTCCTGACTCCAGGACTGTCTGCTCTATTCACCACAGCACCTAGTGCTTCTTTTAAAATGAATACATCATTGAAAGTGAGGTAGGGTTCCTTAGAGGAGAGTGTACTGACAATACATAGGTTCAAGCCACTTCTGTGATTTCATACTGTTGACATTATATTGGGAAAGTCACTTAACCTTTCCATGTCCTGTAAAGAAGGAGGTAGGTGGTGATATGCATTAATAGAGAAAGTTTCTCACTGGGAGGTCTGTAAATCCACATAGAGATGAAAGCAGGTCTATTCTCTTTCTTTTAATGTCTCTGTGTCTGTCTTTGTCTCTTTCTCCCTTTCTATCTGTCTTCTGTACACACATACACACACTATATATAGATATATATTTATATATCTACATCTAGTGTGCTGGTGTGTATATATGTATGTGTGTATGTGTGTATGTATGTATATGTAGTGGTGGTGGTTGTCCAATCACTCAGTAATGTCTGACTTTTTGTGACCCCATAAACAACTGTCCATGGGGTTTTCTTGGTAAAGATACTGGAGTGGTAATAATTTTCCATTTTCTTCTCCAGTGGATTAAGGCAAGCAGAAGTTAAGTGACTTACCCAGGGTCACATAGCTAGTGTCTAAGGTTGGATTTGAACTCAGATCTTCCTGACTCTAGACCTAGAAATCGATCTACTGAGCCATCAGCTACCTCCTTTTATATGTGTGCACACATTCACATACATACACACACACACATATAATTGTCCAGTTGTGCCCCATTTGAGGTTTTCTTGGTAAAGATACTAGAGTTTGCAATTTCCTTCTCTAGCTTATTTAATAGATTAGGAAACTGAGTTAACAGGATTAAATGACCTGCCCAGGGTTGGCACAGCTCATAAGTTTCTGATGCCAGATTTGAACGCAGGTCTAACTGACTCCAGACCCAGCTCTCTATCCACTGAGCTGCCTAATTGCCTCCATACAGAATAGATAGAGATAATATGTTTAATGTTATAATATTGATTATTTACTATTATTAATAAATAATCAATAGATATAAAAATAGAACTCTCTCTTTATCAGTCATGTACAATTTAGTGTAAATATCCACAGAGCCATTTTTTCTCCCTGGCAATTGACGAAAATTCAACATTAGGAAGGGTCACTGGGGGCTGGTTATAGGAGTATAGGGTACTGCCCAGGATATGATCCACAGTGGAAGTATAGAGAGCAGAGGCCAGGTGGTGAAATAGAACCGATGCATTACCTCAGATGTCTGGACCTGGCTGGCACCAGCCCTTTTGGATGTCCCATTCCACCCAACCCCCTCTGGAACCATCTCTAACTGACAGCCGTGGGCAGGTGGAGGGGGTGGGTGGCAGGTTGAGTGCACAAGATGATACAGTGAGGCTGAGAGCGGAGAGCAGGCTAAGTGACTGCCGGTGATTTACAGCTTTTAAATGGCTCTCCCTTTCTGCAAAACTCTTAATTTAATAGACAAACATCTTGGGATAAAGGCTCACTAGAGACAGAACTGATGGGATAAATGCTGGAAGATTAAAGACCTGCAGGGGGGAGTGCATAATTCTGTTATGAAAATCTGAAGGCACTTCTTGAAAAATAAAACCCTCCACCCCAGAAAGTGCTGTAAGAATGGAGTAATAGCGGGGACCAAGGAGGTTCAAACTTCCTGGATGGGTACATTATGGTCTAAACAAAGTAAACTAGAAAAATGAAAGCGAACTGAACCATGAGGAGTGCTTTGTTTCCTCTCCCTTTTGTCTTCCCTACATTTAATAAAGATATTTTGAAGAGGAGTAAGAAAAAGAAAAGAAAATACCCATTAGCGGATGGGTTGGGGTCCTTACTCTCTTTGTGACCTTGAGCAAAATATTTAACTTTACTGGGTTTGACTGCTACCCTTGAATGTAAGTGGGTTGGACTAAATCATCTTCTGAACTATGACCTGGCACCTCCAGTAAACTCCCTACCCATGAGAGGGGCTCTGAACCAGCAAATGAAGGAAGAGGCCTGTGGTGTGTGGGAATCATTCCTGATTCTGAGTCGGAGGCATTGTGTTCTTGTTCCAAGCGTGACAATTAGCTTGCCCTGTGACTTTGAGCAAGTCACCTAACATCTGTCTGCTTTGCTTTCTTCAGAGAGAAAATGGGCATGAGAATAATGCCCCTCATCATCACCAAGCTCATTATGGGGATCAAGAATAACCAACCCACATTTGTACAGTATTTGACAGTTTACAAATTGCTTTAAAAGGCTGTCTCACTGAACTTCACAGCAAGCCTGGATGATCAATTCAACAACCGTTCTCATTCCCATTCTACAGAAAATGAGGTTCAGAGAAATGATGAAATTTGTCTCTTATCTCACAGCTAGTGAGTGCTTGAGGCAGAATATGAACCCAGGTCTTCCCGATTCCTTAAATGGCCTTCTATCTGCTATACATACACCATCCCCTTTCCAAGTAAGCTCCTTTGTGTTTATGAAACTACAGCATCTGATGGACAGAAAAGAAAATAGAACTTAAGAGTCCGAATAATAGTAACTGACAATTCTATGGCATGTTACTATGTAGAAAGTGCTTTCTTCATAGTGGCCTTGTAAAGAAATTGGTATAAATGATCATCATCTCCCTTTTACATATAAAGAGCATGAGCCTCAGCACCAGAGTGACTTATCCAGAGTGAAACAGATGCTAAGTGATAAAACTGGTATTCAAACCATATGTCCCAACTCCAGCTCCTAAGTATTTTCTATTATGCCATGTGCAGTGTTTTAACCTCCTGACTCTGCCAATTATGAGGTAGGTGATCAGACCATGTTTGCCTCAATTTTCCCATCTGCAAAATGGGAATAATAAGCTTCGCACTTTCTAACTCATTAAATTATGTTGTAAAGATCAAAGAGGAAGAGGCATACAAAACATTGTATAAACCAAATTCTCTCTCAGGCCAGTGGCTGAATTGATCTAGGAAAATTCCGGTAAGGAATCTGTCCTCTGCATTTTACAGCCTTAGACAGCTGTCTGGGGCACTGGGAGACTTAACTTATAGTCATACAGCTAGTATGTGTCAGGGTGGGACTTGAACTCAGGTCTTCCTCACTCGAAATCCCATTCTTCACTAAGAGGCATTGCTTATGTTGTAAATCATGAAGTCCTATCTAAATGTCAGCTGTTGTTATTATTATGAATGCAAGCAAAATGAACTTCTCTAAGTTGATTATAAATTCCTTAAGGGCTATGTCTTAAACTTCTTTGTATCTCCCATAGCACTGAGCACTGGACTCTGCAAATATTTGTTGAATGAATGATTAAAAGTCAGTTAACAATAATCCCATGGATGATTTAACATGATCGGAGGGAAGGAGAAGAAACTGAAACATGAACTTTTCAGTCTGTGAAGACAAAACCTAAGGGGTTTTAAGAAGGGGTCAGAGAATGTGATCACAGGCTTGCTAAATCTCAATATATGGACTGAGGGCAGTGCAAAGAGAAGATCTTAAGTAAGAAGAGGGTCAGTGCTCACAGCCAAGCATTAGGCACTTGCAATTTATTAAAAAAATATTAATTAAAGCCACTTAGGGTTTTTCTAGTCTCTCTAACATAGGGCCCAAGTCCGAAGCTGCTAGTGAAATGGAAGTTGCTTGTCCTCACTGCCACTCTTTCTATAAAGGACACCTGGATAGGTAGCAAAAGGTCTGGGTTTTGACTATGAGAGCTGGCCCCCTGCTGGTCTGCCTTACCTTCCTGTCTGCCTGGGGTTGCTCACTTTACAGGAAACTCCCTTGATGTTTGGAGGAGGAAGTTGTAGGACAAACAAAAGGCAGTCTTACTTGACACAAGCAGAAAACTGAAGGTATAAAATTCATTACTCTTTGAGGTGGCACAGGCTGGAAATATAAATGGGCAGTAGATATAAATCTATACAATGGTATAGAATATAAAATGTCAGATCCAGAAAGAACTTGAGAACACAGAAGGTAAAGCACAGAACATAGGATTTTAAAAGCATAAAATAATAGAATGTTAGTACTTAAAGGGCCCTCAGAATATAGAGGACTAGCATACAGCTTTTAGAGATAGAAAGGCCCTTAGAACATAGAATGTTAAAACTGGAAGGGCCCATGATACAGAATTTCAGAGTCATAGGGGATCTAAGATAGTGAATTTTAGGGTTGGAAAGGGCTTTATAGATCAATTACCTGACCTCCACATGGTTCAAATAAGAAAAATGAGAGTCAGAGAGGGAAGGTAATTCATCTAAGGTCATACATTGTGGGTAAATAGGAAAGTTATCTTTATGCCTATTTTCTGGCTAAAGAAACTAAGACAGACATTAGATGCCTTACTTGAAAATAACTGAGGGAATTAGTGGCAGACCTGAGACACGAACCCAAATCTTCTGACTCTCTAGTCAGAATTCTTACCACTTTACCAAACGACTTCTTCCTCCATTCAAAGGTTCAAAACTCCTGTCATGAGTAGTTTTCTCATGACTTTGGGATCATAAATGACAATAGAAGGGTCGACATTTGAACCCACATCCTCTAATAGGGCCCTTTTAGCTATCATTTTCTGCTGTGATAAGGAAAAAGTGCATGGGGAAAATGGCAAAGAAAAGAAAGAAGGAAGGAATGAAGGAAGAGAAGAAAGAAAGAAACAAAGAAAGAGAGAGAGAGAGAGAGAGAGAGAGAAAGGAAGAAAGAAAGAAAGAAAGAAAGAAAGAAAGAAAGAAAGAAAGAAAGAAAGAAAGAAAGAAAGAAAGAAAGAAAGAAAGAAAGAAAGAAAGAAAGAAAGAAAGAAAGAAAGAAAGAAAGAAAGATCAGGGACTTGAGGCAGAAAGATCAAGGTTGAGGTAGGATAAATGCTTCTGTGTTGATGGCCTCATGGTTTTGCTCCGGCTCACCACACAATGCTTGGTGGGAAGAGGGGGAGAGAATGATGTGTCTGCTGGGGGTTGTACATTATTACTTTGCAGCAGTGAACAGGTAGTTTTGAAAATTACATGCTACTGTGGCAGGTAATTTATTTTTTTATAAATTGCAAGTCTTGAGTAGAGATTTGGAAAAAGGTCTCCAAATGATTAGGAAGAAATTATGGAGGCCATTGCTGAGAATGCTGGATCACAGGAGGGAGTGGAGTTTGACAGAAAGAGGAAGAGTGACTTTCTTTCCGTAGTAACAATGTCTGTCTGGCATCCTGAAGCCCACTTAGTATGGCATGCTCAGTGCCTAGACCTAGAGATTCTGAGGTTTGGAAAGGACGTTACTTATATCATAGAATATTAGAGTGAGATGAGACCTTAAAATATTGGATGGTAGAATAGGAAGTGTTAGAATAAAAAATAGAATTTTAGAATACGAAATAGAATGGAACATAGAGGGATAGAACATAAAATGTAGGACATAGAAAAGACCTTAAAGCATAAAACATTAAAACATATGATGTTATGAGTTAGACAGAACATCAAAAGTCATCTAGTCCAATCTTTCATTGAAGCATGAAGTCTGTCTACAATGTCACAACAAACAGTTTTCCAGATTCTGGTGGAAAACCTCTAGACGCAGAAAACTCCCTTATAAGGCAGCTTGTTGGACTCTTCACTTTTGGTTTTCCTCTTACCTGTTTAACTGAACCTTCTCCATCTCCTTTGATGGATAATCATGGATGGATGATTTTATGTGTCATAAACAACCATCACTACCTATGATTTACCCTCTAACTGTGGTTGTTCACTAAGTATCTGCTTTTATCCTCTTTGTTTCTGTCTTTACTTGGTCTTTCCTGGCAATCTCATAAATTCCTCTAGATTCATTTATCATCTCTATGCAAATGACTCTCATACTGAAATACTCATCAAACTTATACTCTGTTCTGAATTCCATACCTCATCATCAGGCGCCTGTTGAAATGTCCCATTTTGACTTCCTGTATGTGCTTAAACCCAATATATCCAAAATTGAAATGATTTATTTCCCTCCAAGTTGATCTCTCCTCCACACTTCCCCATTTCTGTTGAGGGTTACTACCATTCTTCCAGGCATTTAGGTTTCAAACCTTGATTCTTTTTTCTCCCTCATTCTCTATGTCTACTCAATTGTCAAAACCTGTTGAATCTATCGCTAGAAATTTTTTCCCATTTGTCTTTTCTCTGCTTATACAACCATCAGCCTAGTTAAGACCTAAAATGCATCACCAATTACTTGAATGACTATACCAATTATATGTTGACTTCCTGGTTTTCAAGTCCTTCCCTTCCCAATTCATCTTCTTCCTTCCACTGAAGTAATCTTCTGAAGGCATATAGCTTACTATATTACTTCCCTGCTTTGCAGATCTCAAGATCTCCTTATTAACTGTAGGAAAAAATGCAAACTCTTTTTCTCTCACACTTGGAGTCATCACAATATGACCCTAATTTATCTTTTCATGTTTACTTCATTTTAATTCACTTTGTATATTTGCGTTTGCAACCAAATGCACCCACTTTCTGATCTCTGAATTTAACAGTCCATTTCTCCAACCCTTGCCTTTGCAAAGGCCATCCCCAATCCTAGCACTTCCTCTCTTAGAATTTCTAACTTCCTCCAAGACTCAGTTCATGTAGCATTCTCTGCAAGAAACCTTTTTCTTGACTCTTTTGATATCAATGGTCTTTCTTCCTTAAATTTAGGGGCACCTAGGGTGGTGAAGTGGATAAAGCACCAGTGCAGGAGTCAGGAGGACCTGAGTTCAAATCTTCCCCTCAGACACTTGACACTCACTGGCTGTGTGACCTTGGGAAGTCCCTTAACCCCAGTTGTCTCATCCTGGGTTATCTCCAGTCATCCCGACGAATATCTGTTCACTGGATTCAGACGGCTCTGGAGGAGAAGTGAGCCTGGTGACCTGCACAGCCCACCCTCACTCAAAACAAAGTCAAGTGCAAGTCAAATTATTATTTCTCTGATGGCATGGTCTTCTTTGGCAACAAAGGACAAATACACACACACACACATATATATATGCAAATATACAGGTAATTACTGATTACATATGTATTATATGTGTTATATGTAATATATGTGCTTAGGGTTATATATACATACAGTATATGTGCGTGTATCTATATCTATCTATAGATATATAGTTACTCTATACATATACATATATACATATATGTTATTCATAAGTATTTACATATATTCTTTCACAAAAATGTAGGCTGCTTAAGGGGCAAAGACTGGTTTTAATTTTGTATTTATCATTTCCAGGATTCTGTATGGTCCTGTACATATTCAACACTTAATAAGCATTTCTTGTATTGTATTAAATTGTCTCAAAGTTTTCTTTTCCCTTACACTGAATTAAAAAATTCTGTCAATTGATATATCACCAGACATTTATTAAGCACCTAATTTCTATCTACTTGTCCATTCCTACTACTTGTCTTCTACCACAAAGCAGAAAGCCTAATACCTTTTCTTCATTGCAGCTTCGTGGTGTGAAGGACTTTAGATTGGATTTCGGACTTTGATTTAGGATTTGATTATTTAGAACTTGAGGCCTTGTTTCAAATCTTGCTGCTGGCATTTACTAATTGTAAGTCAGTTAAACTTCTTTAGGCTAAGGACTACCTAATCTATAAGATCTCTTTGCTTTCAATTTTATGGCCCTTTTAAAGGTCTTTTGACATCTATCACATACCCTCTAGATCTCTTCTTCTCCAAGTTAAATATCTTTAGTTCCTTCGCTAAAACTCAGTTAAAGCCTGGCATATTTTCATTCCCCTTCAGCTGATAATGATGCCCTTCCAAAAAAGGTTTGACCAGGCAGAGGATATAAGGACTCTCATCTCTCCCACATGCTGGACAGATGATCTATTTCTCTTAATACTACCTAAGAGCTCACTGACTTTTTGTCATTACCACGTCATATTTTGAGCTCATATCAAGTGGTTCACAACTAAGATTTAACAGGCTCTTGAATCCTCCCTTCTCCTCCCCAAAATTTGAACTAGTGTGAGTCATGAATTTTCTACCTTCTACTTCTGTTGTTGTTGGTGCATTGTTTTTTTTAGCTTTTAAACATTTGATATTTTGCTTTTACATCCCCTTCATTTCTAAATATATCCTTCCCTCCTCTACTACTCAATGACTCAACCCTTGTAACAAAGATTTTTAGAAAGCATGAAAAACACAAGCAATTCAGCAAAACAAATAAATGTATCAATCAAGTCTGACAGCATATGCAATACTCCATGTCCATAGGCCCTCACCTTTGGAAAGTGCAGAAGAAGGAGTGCGGGTGTTTTAACAATATAAATGTAGCCTTCAACATTTATCACTCCTCTAGGAAACCTTTTTACATTTAATGCAAATTATCCTTTTCTGATCATTCACATAACACGTAGTCTACTGGCCCAACTGGCCTCACCGTAGCCAATATCTATGCTTCCACTAAGTTATTTTTTGAGGTTTACTTGGGACCCTGAGAAGTTAAGTGGCTTATGTGACATCACACAGCAGTAAATATCACACAGATAGGACTTGAACTCAGTTCATTCTAACTTCACTGTCTAAAGTTTTGACTCTCCCTGACTTTCTACAGTGGATTGCCATCTGGACATCCTTTGCAACAATTTAATCCAACACATATTTTTGTATAGTTATTGGGCCTCAGTTTCGTGACGTAAAATAAAGGGTTAGGACTACATAATCTATAAGGTCCCTTTTAGCTTTCAATTTTATGGTCCTTTTAAAGGTCTTTTGACATCTATCACATACCTTTTTCCATACGCTATGTTTGTATTAAGTATCTGCTCATAGCCATCTATGTAAGTGAATCCATTCCTTTAAATGTTCTGAATTTAACTTTGTCTCTCTGTACCTCAAAGAACTCAAAGAAAACACATACATCTTCCCTACAACCTGTTTATCTGTATATTCTCAGGAAAATGTAAGCTCCCTGAAGGGAGGGCCTACTTCTAATTTTGTGCTTATTATCTTCAGGATTCCACAGTATCCTGTACATATTCAACATTTAAATAATAGATACTTTAATCAAATATTAACTAAAAATCATTAATATTGAATTACTAAATATGTGTTGGATTAAAATGTTGTAAAGATGTCCAGATGATAGTCCACTATAGAAAGTCAGGGAGAGTCAAGACTTAAGACAGTGAAGTTAGAAGGAACTGAATTCAGGTCCTATCTGTGTGATATTTACTGCTGTGTGATGTTGCATAAGCCACTTAGCTTCTCAGGGTCCCAAGCAAACCTCATAAAACTCTAGCCTACAAATGAATTGAGTCTCTGCACTACTGTATGGTGTTTTCATACTGGTATAACATGACAACTAAAACAGTCTTTGTGCATGAGATTCATTCAGTAGTGTGTGTATATTGTGGTGATATTGTGATATTTCAGTTAACTATAGAAGCATTGGAGGTTCAGGCCATGTCTAAGAAAAAAGGACCGTTTAGTTTCTCCTTTGGCTTTGTTTTTCTCTCAGGTTACAACTACCAATTTGTGAATGGCATTTTGATTTTTGGATAAGTTAGTAGGTACAGTGATGTAGGTGGTCTTGGTAATATTCAAATAAAAGTCCCCAAAATACTCACAGAATTCTATCAAAACACATATTTACTTCTAGTGAGAGAAAATCAATTAGAGTTTTTCCCCTTTTTGAGTATAAATAAACCATGCATGTATGGAAGTAAATGACACAAAACCAAAATACAGCAAAAAATCCAAAGATTCCAATCTCAAAGTAACAATACTAAGTAGCATTCACAAGGTGCTTTACGTTTGCAAAACACTTCATTTTATCCTCACCACAACCCTGGGAGACAGGTGCTATTATTATCTGCATTTTACAGATGGGAAAACTGAGGCTGACAGGTCAAGAGATTTATCCAGGGTCCCATACGTAGTAAGTAAGTGCCTGAGGCTAGATTTGAACTCAAGTATTCCTGATTCTGGGTCTAGGGCTTTAGCCCCTGTGTCACTTTGCTGCCTCTATACTCTATAACATATGTGCTCTGTCACTTCTTAAGTACATAACTTTCTTCCAATAGTTTCTAATTTCTTTTGTCTGTTTTCAGTGTTTGTCTTGGTTTATTCCCAGGTTAAGTATCAGAGTGCCAGTATTGAAATGCCAAATTATCACTTCAGAAATCCTTCTATATTGATGGGCTCTGTATTCATAGTTAAAGGATGTTAGAGGTGGAGGGGACTTTATAGCATAGAATGTTAGGACATAGAATACTAGAGCTGGATGAAACCTTAGAATAGACTGTTAAAAGATAAAAAAAATATAGAAGGTTGGAACTATAAAGGATTTTGACACATAGAATACTACAGAAGGAATTTTTAACCTTTTTGTGGAATGAAACTCCTTATTTGTCCATCTTTGATGAGGCCTAGAATGTGTGAATATCTGGTAAATTTGTGAAGCAAAAGATACAAGATTACAAAGGAAATAAATTATACAGAAATAGTTATATATCTATATAAATATACATATGCATAAATATCTCTACATGTGTATATGTATGTATATATATACACATATACGTGTGTATGCATATATACACACATATATTTATATATTTATATTCATGTATATACATATATGTATGTGTGTATATATATATATATATATATATATATATATATATATATATATATATATATATACAGAGTTAGAGAGAGCAAGAAACACTTAACTTCTAGTTTTGCTTCCACTAAATGTCATTCTAAGGTCACCGTTCTTCAAACTGGTGAAGACTGCATGTCCTTGGGGGCATCACCATTGTGCTCTTGATAACTCAGGTCCTGCCATTTGGGTGGGCACTGCTGCTAATCACTGAGGCTTTCATGGCTGTTTGTCAGCAATGGCCAACAGGTTCAAACAGCAGCCAGGTATGGAAGAAATTGCTTACTGGTGACTTCACACAGACTGGGAGACTGCCCTAGGCAATTACTAACCTTTTACAGAAACCATGCTGGGGTCCCACAGAATCCAAAGTTGTTGATAAGCGATGCCTTTAACCATCAATCATCATTCATACAAAGAAGAAAAAAGAAGAGATAGAAACCCAAGCAAAAAAAAATAAAGCAGACATTCTGTCTTGGATTCATCCTTTCTTGGAAAGTACTACATTTTCAGAAGCCCTTCCCATAGAAGTATTTTACCATATAGTACTGATTCACATGGGCAGATCAAAGCATTTCAGCAACAATTCTTCTAAGCTTGACCTCAGTGGAGCTTGGCAGTTATTACATGGAGATAGTCCAAATAAGTCCAGGACATATGTCCCACATGACTGAGATTGCTCTTGAAATAGTAGAGGTTAGCCCTTTTCTAAGAAGCTTCAAGAATGCAAAAATAATGAATCAGAATGCAAGTTCCTTGAGAAAAGGGACTGATTTTTGTTGTTGTCATTGTTTTTGTACCCCTTTGATCTACTGTGATGACTTAAACCGAATAACACAGCAATGTTTCTCTTTTACCAGGACAATCAGAGGCTACATGACTTAAAAATGAATAAATCAAGGCATCTAATAAATGTTTATCGAATTGATTTGAATTGAATGAATTAAAAGTCAGAAGACCTGGGTGTCATTCCTGATTCCTCTAACTAACTTTGCTGCATCATTTAACTTCCTACAGAGGTTTCATTTTCACATCATGATGCTCTTAACATGGGTTAAAATGGAAGGAAAGGTAGGTGATACAGAGTGCCAACCCTGAAGTCAGTAGGACTTACGTTCAAATCTAGCTTCACACACTTACTAGTTGTGTGACACTGAGCAGGTCACTTAACTCTGTTTGCCTCAGTTTCATCATCTGTAAAATGAGCTGGAGAAGGCAATGGCAAACCACTCCAATATTTTTGCCAAGAAAATTCCTAAATAGGGCACAGAGAGTCAGACAGACTTAGAAGTCTCAGCAGCAACAAGGGACTCAAATGAATGGCTTGAGAATGAGCCTCAGACTTAGTACAGACCTGTGATCCCTGGAGGTGATTGAAAAGTAATGGATCTCTGAAGTTCAGGAGTTCTAAATTGTAGTAAGGTTAAAGACCATAAGGTATCTGCACTAAATCTGGCACAAATCAGGTGAGACTCCAGGAAATGAAGGCCACCAGGCTGTCTAGGGGATGAACCAGCTCAGGCTAAATAAAAACAGAGCAGGTAAAATCTTCTATGCTGATCAGTATTATTATCAGTCCATGAGTGGCTATTGCACTTCCAACCTGGGACAAATAAGGAAACATGTTCCAAACAAACAATCAAACAAGAAAGGGTCAGAAGACCCTGGCTTTGATTCCCAGTTCTGCTACTACCTAGCTGTGTAGTCTAAGGTAAATCATTTAATCTCCTTGAGGTTCAATTTCCTAATCATAATGCTTAGCATATTTGCTTTAAGATAAGGCACTTAGCACATCCTGACTTATGTTATTAGTTTCATTTTTATGTGTATATGCATTGCTCCAGCTAGGCTATAAACAGGTTGAGGGATTGATTGCTCAGGCTTCATTGTACATGCCTCTAGGGATGACCTTCAGCAGAATGATGGAGTAAGTTTAATTTGTCTATGGTAAGCTTTCAACACTCCTTTGTGTCAAACTCACATCTTACAAAATGTTTGTGTTCCTTCCTGGCTGACAGGGATGCTCATCATGCTGACCAAGTCAAACCTTCTTCTTCCGCCAGTGCCTCAGACTCCAGATATTTTCCTCCTCTTTGTCCCTATGGTCACAACTCTCCTCCTGTATTTCAAATCAGGGTCAGGGAAACTGCAACACACCAGAGTTGACAAGGATAGGAATTCTGACTAGACAGAAGGGACCTGATGAGCTTTATGGATGAGTTATACTATGAGTCCATTCTAGAGATACAGACTGGGCTAAAAGATGAGTCAACTAATGAAGATAATGCCTATAAAATTCATGGTTCAACTGGTAAGAAGGGCCAGGCAGGTCAGATTGTTCATGAAGGTTACAAAGGTCTAGTCATGAAGAGCTCAGATTCCAAAAGGTCAAAGAAAAGACCACCAACAAATCAGGAAGAACAACTGTGAGCTGTCATACTAAGATATTTAGCTAGATCTAGGCAATGATGGTTAAGAACAGGTACCAGAGAAAGTGTAAGATCCCAAGTGTAGCTCACTTCTAGTTAAAGTGGAGCAGATATGAAAACTTCCACGTATTTCTTCAGTCCAGCATTCTTTCCTTTTTGAACTCCTTTCTTTCCTGGAAACTGATTGAATTGAACTAATCGGAGTAATAGATGATGGCTTAATTCAACTCTGAGCCCCTTGAAGTCTACTCTATAATAAAGATATGGTATGGAACAACTTCTCTTCAAAAGCACTATTTGCAAGCCCCCAGCAATGTTTCTTTTTTATCAGGACAATGAGAGGCTACATTACTTAAAATGAATAAATAAATAAAGGCATCTAAAAGAAAGATAAATGGCAAAAAAGAAAGCTTATCTCACCACCACCTCCAAACACTCAGAGGTGCACTGTCTCATAAAATCCCCTACCACCACTGGGAAAGGAAAAAGAAAAGCACAGCATTAGGGAAAAGGTACATGTGAAGAGGTAAAGGGAAAGGTACATGTGAAGAGACCATATATAGTCATGTAGTCAAGGGCATAAAAATAGAGACCTTCTAGGACAGCATCCAAGCTAGAACACATTTCTGTATGTGCCACTTCCCCCTGATGCTTTCTCCATTGTACTGAAAGATAGTGTGGTCCTCTGCTAAGCTATTTTCTCTGGTGTGAAGAAAGCTGATGCTTAATCAATAGTGCTGTCATCTTACGACTTTTCTTACTATTCTAAGCCATCATCTGTTGGTTATCCACCAAAATGAAGTTTCTATGTAGCTTATTCCCCTTATGGGAAGGGTCTTGGATATTTTAAAATATAACTTTAGGGACTACCTCAACTATTTTTTTCCTTATTGAAACTTATCTATTCTATCGAATAATGGAGCCAGGGCAACAGCAATTCTGGTATCTTTATGTTCATTTCCATATGGGTCAGACCTATAGTTCATTCAGCTATTCATCAAAAGACTTAGGATTATCTGTCATTTGAACTTTGATTCTGCCTCAGCTGCCACTCTTTGAACTTAGCTATTTTATATGAGAACAAACACATTCATTTCTATTTCCATCAGGACATTATATACCAGCTTAAGTTCATGAAAATTCCTCTCAGGATCTTGGCTTAGTAAGACTGGAGGAGTAGAGTGGATTGAATGAACTTAGTTTTGATATCCTTTATGTATGTAAATCACTTCTCTCCCTAAAATTGTATCTTATACCATTTATATGGTATATAATATGAAGAAGTTGAACTAGAGTTCATATGGTATAATGAGTACATAAATATCCTTATTAGAATGGTATTACTTCACTTGAAACTTCAGTCTTGAGCCAATAATTACTATTTCAACTATGAATTATTCCCTCCATGCTTATATTGTAACAATTCATGCTCTAACATATCTCGACCCTAGCTTACATCTATCATTGCTTTGATCAGCCTCTTCCAAACACTATTGGGGAAAAGTCATATAGCCCTGTTAACTAGATCTATTATAAACTCACATTACCTATCTGTAACTTGGCCATCACTGCTGCAGAGCAACCTTTTTATTTTTTCAAACAGTAAATGATCTGAGCCTCCTGTCCCTAAGAAAAGCAGAAGGAGTTTCTTCAGTTACCCTAGTTAGTCACAAAACCCTTGCATATCTTTACCTTTCCTGTTTTTATGTATTTCAGTTTGTGAGGAACAGGTAGCCTCTTTTGTCAAGACTTAGCCTGCTATGTGCACTTCTGATCCCATCTCCTGTAACTCTGATCTCCTCTTGTGGCTTGCCCTCTCTCTCCCTCATTTTTCATCTCTCTATTTTTATTGAATATTTTCCTGTTATCTATATGCATTCCCAGTTATTTTCCAATGTTAAAAAATCTTTTTGGGAACCTGCCATTCCCTGAAGCTATTGTCCTATCTTTTTTTCCCCTTCTTTTCACTGCCAAGCTCCTAGAAAGAGCTGTATACTCCTACTTCTTCTATTTTCTGTAACTTCATAAGTCTATGCAATCTAGCTTCTTATCTATCATTCTGCCAAAACTTTTATCTTCAGGAATGATCCCAGAGAGCTCTTAAATGCTAAATCCAATGGACCTCATCCTCCTTGATATCTCTAGAGTTATTGAAATTGTTGAATATCCTCTCTTCCAGGTTATTCTTTCCTCCCTTGGCTTATGTGACATTTCTCCTACTCCTTTTCAGTGGGAATTTTATTTTTGTGGGGTTTTCACATATCTCTTGTCCCTTAAGTCTGAATATACTTTGTGGTTCTATACTGCATTGTCTCCTCCATCCTCTCTTCTTGGTGATCTCATACCTCCTCTGTCATGTTGACTCAGAAGCTTCTAAAACAGATATTTATCCAATCTCACTACTAAATTCCAGTTCCACATTGCCAGCTGCCTCCTGTATATATCAATTTGGATACCCCACTGACATCTCAGACTCAAATATTACAAAATGTAACTTGATAGTGTTTTACCCAAATCCATATTTGTTGTTCACTTGTTTTTCAGTGGTGTCCAACTTTCTGTGACCCCTTTTAGGGTTTTCTTGGCAAAGATACTGGAGTGGTTTGTCATTTCTTTCTCTGCCTCATTTTATAGATGAAGAAACTGAGATAAATGGGGTGTGATGACTTGCCTAGGGTCTCGCAGCTAGTAAGTGCCTGAGCTGGATTTGAACTCCATTCTCCCTGACTCCAATCCTGGTTCTCTATCCACTGTGCTACCTAGCTACCCTAAATTCATTACAATCTTTTATTTATGTTGAGAACCCTACCATGTTCCCAATTTCCAGGTTCATAGCTGGGAACACTCTTGACTCTTTTCCTTCCTAGTGTTCTAGTCTCTCCCTTTTCAAATACTTATTCTACATATTTGCCAAAATATTGTTTTTTCAAAAATATATGTCCAAGTGTTTCACTCTCTTCCTCAGAAGCCTTCAGTGCCTCTAGGTTAAGATGTAAAATTTTTCAGCCTGTTGTGTAAGACCCTCCATTATCTGGCTCTAATCTGCCTTTCAAACATTATTCTCCTTCCTATAATTTGCATTCCCTAAATTGTATTACTGGATGAATTGATATTGTTTCATCCACTCCCTCCATAAACAATCTATCTGACATGATGAGACTTTACTGCTTCCCTGACTACTTTTCAGAATTCTTACTTTCAGCTCATCTCATTTTCTACATGAAACTTTTCCTAATTCTTCTAGTTGTTCTCTTTCCTTTGTAGAATTGCTTTGTATTTACTTCTTAGTGCAAGTGTTCCATCTCCTAGTTGCATTTAAGCTCTTTGAAGGCAGAGATTTCATCTTAGTTATCCCAGTACTGAGCGTGATATCTTGTATTAACTGGTCACTTAATAAATGTTGAATTGCTTGAAACTGAATTGGGATGAAATACAAAACAAATATATTATAATTTGATCATTATATAAGATACCCTATATAAGATACATTGTACCTTCAAAACTTCTGGGGCTAGATATGTGATTTTATTGCTATGTGAAATTCAACTGCAATGAAGAAATTCATTGCACCAAATCACGCATATGCAACTGCTCTACCCAATATAGTCTTAGAGATCTTCCTGAGGAACTGGGATATTAAATGACTTGCCTAGGGTCACACTGTTAGTGTGTGTCAGAAGAAGGAAGTTGAACTCAGGCTTTTCAGAACTCTGAGGCCAGATATTTCTCCACTATGTCACAATTACTCTCATGGATGAATGGTTATGTTAGGCATAAATGATAAGGTACAATGTATCTGAATAATGAGTGAAATGTGACCATTCCCAATGTATTTCATTCTAATATATAAAGAGAATTGATATAAAGCAGTTTATGACACTATTCCTGACTCAACTTGAAATCTGGTTAGGACAAGTCATGTTCAGGTAAGAAGAGAAATAGTAATACAAATCAAGGTGTAATAATTTCTAGATAAATGAGGCAAAAAAAGTAGGTACAATAGGAATTCATAGGGGAAAAAATGTCAGCCTGGCTAGAGCAATCAGAAAAATAAGAAAGGAACACCATGTGTATCAAGTGGGGATAATACATGGAAAGAAATGTAGGTTGCTATGCCTTTGGCATGTGTGGACAATAATGAATAACCAGTCTGTTTGAATATAGTAGGTCATCAATAAATATGTGTTTGATAAGCTGTTACCACATCTAGTAATAATAGCTCACATTTATAAAGCATATTACAGTTTATGAGTGATGGCCAAATGTTCCATACAAATATATTTTTTATTGCCTTTGGTTAGAGAATGAAATGAACCCCTCTAAATACTAAGCTTCTCAGAGGAGAACCTGTGAGCCATACTTACATTTGTCTTTCTATGGCATCCATTTTTGTCAGAATGACAGTATATCAAATCACTGCTTATTGGCCAAAGACCTCTTGCTTTAAAGTATAAACATTTAATGTTTATAGATGTTTAAAAATGTGTGATTCTCACCCAGTTCTGATGGTTTTACATTGCTCTAACATTGTTCTTGTAGAAGTTGAATGGTCCTTCACAAGGTAGTAGACTACTTGGGCATCTCATTTTTGCATTTCCCATGAAAATATAAAAGGCGAAGGGAATTCTATGAAGATAATTATAGCTTTTACATCAACATATGTTGTAAATGATGGCGAGGTAGAGAAATCTCATATGAATTTTGACACTCCACAACTTCAGTTCAAAGGTGAGCATAAGCTGAATGTAAAATATGTTAGAAAATGTAAATCAGATGTAAGAAACCAGAAAAGCTGAAAATCCTGTGCTGTTTGGAAGATTTCCAGCTTTGAATAATGATTATTTTCTTCTTGAATGCATTGAACATGGTAAGCACCAATCAATATTTTAAGACACTAAATTGATTATATCTTAATGAACAGGAAACAATTGGAAATCAAATCAAATTTAGTCATCTATGAAGTTAGACTATCTAATTAGAATGAAGGTAAAAGTGAACAAATTAGAAAGATAAAGATGAGAAGACATAATGTACAATCACCACTTCAATCTGACATTCAAAGAAGGTAATAACTTTTTAATGAAAAATGAAAAAAATGAAGGTTATTAACCTTCACTATTACCATTTCCTATAAAAGCTTAATCCAAGAAAAGTTGTTTAGAAAAAAGTAAAAAAAATCCAGAAATCATTTTACTCAGCAAATATTTCATCTCCTTGAAAAGAAGAAAAGGGTAACAACTGAAGTCAATACCAGTTTAGATTCCAAACTTATTAATAAAACAACAAAGAATATGATAGTGGATTATTATCAAACATAGGGAAGAAAATAAGTCTACAAAATTGACATGAGAAACAACCAAGAAATTGTATCCAGTGGGCATTCATAGATTAAGGTAGCAGTAGGGCAACAAACAGATGGAAAATGGAATAGGTCTGTGAGTGTTTCTGGAATTATTTATTTTGGTTATCAATTGCTATGGAACCACCATATTTTATCCCTAACATCCCAGTTTTTGATATGTTGTTTTAGGGAGTAGAAATGACACTTAAGAAGATCAGTTAGAAAGAATAGTTACTTCAAAGCAAGTATACACAGAGGAAATCTGTGCTGGAGGCAACACAATCTTAAAAGTATTAAGGAATCATTTCATAAAACATCTCAGGGAGGGGAATGTAACAAAATAATGAAAAAAGAGACAAAAACTTGTAGACGGTACCGCTACTCAGAAAAGGTGATATGGAGTCAATGTGCCCAACATGTAGTCTGTAAGTCACATGCACACACAGAACTCTCAAGTGTGGACTGAACTGGATTAAAATGTAATTGAGAAGTTTTTAACAAAATAAATAAAAATACAAAAACAAACATATATAATATGATATTTTAAAATGAAAACAACATATGGCCCACAGGAATTCTTATATATGGATAAGTGGTCCTATTTCTATTTGAGTCTGACACCACTGATTTAGAGGATATCAATAACTACTAACCTATATGCCTACTTTCTCTTTTTAATAAAATTTTTATTAGAGTGATATTCAACATATCAAAGTTATCATTGACAAAAATATAATAAAAGAATTGGAAGCCTTTCATAAATGATGTCCTATAACAAATCATATCTTCATGATGATAAAATTGACTGAAATGTGCACATATATAAGATTTTGCTTTTTATATTACAAAAAAAATTAATGCGGTATAGCAAAAAGTCACCTTAAAGATTCTCCATAAGCAGTTTCTCATGCATATGGTAAAATCCTACAAGATTCTTTGATTAATATAAGTGCAGAGATGACTTTGTTTATCAGATCTCTCATAACCAATGTATAAAACAGGGAGGTATTACCCAACTGGAGAAGTTTATCAGTACATATGTCTCACACAGGATTCAAATAAGAAAATATATATAAATACATACAGAAATATATATATACACACATATATATCCACATGTGTGTATATGTGTGTGTGTATTCCCTATAGATATTGCTGTCCTCTATATCCTCCAACTTATAGATGAGAGTGTGCTCATTTAATCAAACCAAGAATGTTTCAGTCTCTTCAATGAAATCCATAAGTAATTGCTTTAAAGAGGTCAGTCTGACATACCACATGAGGAAATTATAATTGGATGAAAATCGTAAATAAATATGACTGTCATACTGCCTGAAAGTTGAACTGTTGACTCCAAAACACTATAGATGGCACAGTGAATAGATTCTTGGACCTAGAGTCAAAAAGAATGAGTTCAAATCCTGCATCAGACACTTAACTAACTGTGTGATCCTGACCAAGTCATTTAACTTTTGTCCCAGTTTCCTCAAATATGGATAATAATAACACATACTTCCCAAGATTTTTGTAAGGATAAAAATCAGTTAATATTCAAGTAAAGGAAATAAGTAATAAGTAAAGCACTTTACAGACTTTAAAGATTTATATAAATGCTATTATCATTACTACTACTGCTGCTGCTGCTACTACTAGGTCTATTAGTTCTATTACTATATGGACAATGAGTTTAGTCCAGGATTGCATAGGAGGAAAAGAATGGAAGGTATTGCTTTCAGGAAATTTGGCAGTGCTTTTAATGATCCCAAGCTGTTCCCTGACATCAAAAGCCATCTTGTTAAACAAATGTTCTCTCAATGATGCCATATAGTTCTGAATTTCGAAGCATCACTATCTCCAAAGAAATAAAGATATGAGTGAACCAAAATGCAGTAGAGAAATGTATGAGCAGAGGGACTAGGCTTCCAAGAAATTTCAATGATGTCACTACACCAATGGCACAAGGGACATCATATGAGAAATGTTTGATCAGAAAGGATGGAGTATTCACCACACAGTGGCGTTAAGGAATGCTAAGGGGAAAACTGAATTCTGCTTTGCTGCTCATAAAATATAGGAAGGCTTAGACAACAGTCTTCAGCTTGTTGGAATGACCCCTACAGAGTACATGAATAAGAATTGCACAGGATGAAAATGTTCAGTTGGATTGGTATCAATCAAGTGATATTTACTAACCAGTAGAGGAAATATCCATTTTTAGTAAAAATCATTATCTATTGGGTAATTGAAATACTAAAGTTTACAAAGTTATTGTATTGTTTTGTTTTTTGGCCTATATAAGCTAGATCATGCAAGTACTTGTGTTACAAAAGTCTTGAGCAGTTTTAAACTTTCATAGTTTAAAACTTCACTAAGACGTTTGGGATATCGTGAGTTACTTTCATTTTGCAGATTAGAAGATATATGTCCAAAGAGGTAGTGTTGTGCCTTGTTTTAAACTCTCCCCTGGATCTTGTTTGTGCTAATCTCCTACTCGGTAAATATTTTTTTTCCCAAAAAGATTACAAAGGTAAGCAGGTAGATTCTTCCCTGGAGGAATAATCATCATCTTCAATTTAGGAATCATACTATTTTAGTATTGTAAGGGGTTTTGGAGGTCAAATCCAAACTATTTATCTTTAGGCTAATGAAACACACCCAGTGAGTTTAAGACATTTGTCCAAAGTCACACAGGAAGTAAGTTGTGGTTTTCTAAATTGATGGTTTTTGTAACAAATTGAAGGAGCTAAAGAAGGGTAAGTTTTTCTTCTAAGAAAAAGAAAGGCAATTGGATAGGAATCCTTTTTCAGATTTTGAATAACATTTATACAGTACTTCAAAGTTTTTAAAGTCCCTCACAAACATTGTACTGTGAAGGTAGCTATAAATCTTAGAGACAGATGTAACAGTTATAATTATGTCCATTTGTTATTTTATACAGGAGAAAACTGAGGCTCAAGTTGTTACTTGGCCATAGTGACGCATATATAAGCTTTACAGTTGGCAGAGTTTGAATTCATATCTTTCTGACTACTACATCTTGCTTGAGTACCCAACCTTGAGCAGTGGACCTAGATTTTAATCCTGGCTCTGTTATTTACCACCTACTTTACAGTAGACAAGTCCTTTACCCTCCCTCTCTGGGATTTGGTTTTCCTAAAAAAAAATGAGGTATTATATACTAAGACCCCTTCCAACTCTGTGCTCTAATAATCTATTTTCTCAGTGAATTAGTCAATACACATTTTATTAAGTACCAACCATGTTCCAGGCTGTATGCTAAGCATTGGGAATACAAAGAAAGGCAAAAAGCAATGCCTATCTTCAAGAAGCTCACAAATTAATGGGGAAAAAACCCCGCAAATACGTACAGTAAAGCTACATACAAGATAAAGAGAAAATAATCATCAGAGGGAAGGCAATCACAGTAAGAAGGATTAGGAAAGGATTTTTCTAAAAAGTGGAATTATATCTGAGAATCGAGGGGAGATAGGGACGCAAAGAGCTGGGGATGAGAAGGGTAAGCATTCTAGTCATGGGGGACAATCAGAGAAAATTCCTGGGGCTGAGAGACAGAATAGTCTTGTTCTAGAACAGCAAAGAAACCAGTGTCACTGGAGCAAATGGTATATGGAGTGGAGGAGGTATAACAAAACTTGAAAGGTGGAGGGGAGGGGCTAGATGGTAAAGGTAAAAAGAATTTTGCGTTTTGTTCTTGTAGTCATAAGGAGTCACTGAAGTTTATTGATTTGGGGGGATGACATGACCAGATGGTACATTAGGAAAATAACTTTCACAGTTGAGAGCAGGGTGGACTGGAATAGAGAGAGGTTTGGACAGGAACACTAACCAGTAGGGCATTGAAACAGACCATCCATAAGGTGATAAAGGCCACCACTAGTGTGGTGGCAAGATCAGAGGAGAGAAGTGGAGCACTTGAGAGATGTCGCAAAAGGGAGTGGGGAGAAAGTGAGAGTAGTTGAAGAGAACAACTAGGTTTTTTGAAAATTCCACTTCTGAGTTCTACGGCATAAGCAGTGGGACCCGTCTCTTATGAACTCTGCTGCCATTCTCAGGTCAGAAGTAGCCAGGAGAAATGTCCAACACTCTGAAGCTTCAACTTTCCCAGAAAAGTAAATAGAGACATGCCTTCGATGAGCCTAAGCCACAAGTCCTGAGTTGGGATGGTGCTGCAGCCTGCTACAGGGAGCTCAATATTTCATCTTCATAAAATAAACATAGATCTGCCCATCATAAAATATATATCAAAAATGTTTAAACATGTTAATTATTAAACCAATATTGATTCATATTGGATGAGGCATTAAGGGGAAAATTAGCTAATGTATTTAATATTTCCTGCACAGTTGACTAATATCAATATTCATCATGTCTAACCACCAATAATCA
The DNA here is from genome assembly GCA_023548195.1 of Bettongia penicillata ogilbyi. NCBI lineage: Eukaryota > Metazoa > Chordata > Mammalia > Diprotodontia > Potoroidae > Bettongia > Bettongia penicillata. Next base: position 2,740,412 of record JAJHZJ010000735.1, read on the forward strand.
TAAAAGTGACAGATGATATTTATGATCTTGGGTGGGTGAGCACCAGGCAGAAAGATAGGATGAACTAAGAAAATATGAAGATGCGAAGGACAGAACTTTTCAGTTGTCACAGCTGAGCCTCATAATTCTAGGCATAAATCACAGAGTTCAGTCATATCATGAATGTTTGATAAACCTTTGAAAGGCCATGCAGTGTAAGAAAAAAAAAAAACCACTGGCCTTGGAAACAGATGACCAGGATGGAAAGTATGGGGTGGTGGCTATCCCACTGGACTTAAGATCTGGGGAACTGAGTTTTTGTTCTGGACCTGCCACTTATTAGTTATATCATCTTTGGCAAATCACTTTCCTTTTCTGGTCATGACTTTCGTTATCTATAAAAGGAAGGAGAGGGTTGGATTAAAAGAGTCTAAGAACCATTTTTGTTCTCATTTTCTGTGAATATATCATCCTATGACCTGGTTTTACTTTTCACTAGTTTTGAATCTATGAGTGTCAATTTCTTCATCATTAAATTGGAGACTGGCACTATCTACCTTATAGGGTTGTGGAAAAAAGAAGTATTCTGGAAAAACATGATTTAACAAAATATGATCTGCTATCCCATTTTGTGATAGCAATTGGCCACCTTTCTGAGATAGCAAGCTTTTGTGTTCATTCATTCATTGATTCATTCAGTCATCCTATCTATCCATGTATTTGTCAATGTCAATTTGTTTTGCTTAGACATTTTCATTAGACTTAGACCTGTGGTCAGGATGACCTGGGTTCAGATTTTGCCTTTGACATTTGATAGTTGTGTCCATAGACAAACTATGTAATCCATTTTTGCCTCAGTTTTTTCCTTTATGTAATAGGTATGATAATACCTTCTTCATAGCATTGTTTTAAGGTTCAAAGGAAACAGGTTATAGTAGGTGCTATATACATGTCAGCTGCATTATTATTACCTCCTTTTTCTTCTCACCTCTCTCTTTTCACCTTAGGAGATCCTAGGTTAGGAAATCTCTCTTACACGTGTTGGTAGATTGATCTTCCTGTATCCCCTTATCTCAGACTCAATCCTTCTGTTTTCTCTGCCAGCCAAACCAAAACACCTTTGTAAGTTCATTCCTTAGCTCAGTGCCAGGGAAAACAGCCGACACATGGCTATTTCCCTGCAACCTCATATTTCATGTGATGTTTTTGGCAGCTTGGAAAGGTTGATGGAAAATGACTTGCCATTATGCACCAGACCATCAAATTCAGAGATTGAAAACCTCTCCAGCAGCATTTCTAGGCTACCAGATGTTCAGCAGCTGCATTGTCAATTGTTATCCAATCTCAAGGAGAAGAAAGGGAGAGATGTTTAGAGTCTACATAGGCTTATGACACAGTAAACTGTGCATTTAATTTCTATTTAATGTGAGAGAGAGCATGCATTAGATAAATATCATTTCATCATTAAAAACATATTTATGGAAGTTTAGCAACTTTGTCAGGGATGTGTGACTAATAATATATAGTAGTGAGGGCTCCAAAAACATGTTTGTCTTAATCGGTTGGTATTCAGTTCAGGAATATTGGCTGCTAAATGAAAAACCAGTTTGCGCCTGGGACTTCTCATTCCATTTGTGATGGATCTGTCTTCATTGAGATGCTTGTCTCTGACACCTAGTTTGCCCATAAACAAAACCACATATCACTTGCTGGAGCATGGCAGACTGTATTGCTCCATTGAATTCCAGTTCCCATTGCCCAGATCTAATGATATTGAATTGTGGAATGCCAGGGGCAGGGATCTTAGAACACCAAATGTTAGAACATAGAATGTTGGAGCTTGAATTAACCTTTGAGGTAATCTACCTCAATGCCCTCATCTTATTGCTTACTTACCTAAGACTTAGAGAGGAGAAATGACGTAGGCAAGGTTATATATGCAACAAAACATGAATGTGAATCAACAGATAGCCCAACCTACAGCTTTTTAAAAATGCATCATGTTATGATCCCAAACTTAGTTGCCCCCTCTTGACTCTGTTTTGAAACAGGGAAGGTGTTTAAGTGTTTTAACTTCAAAAGGCTTCCCTATGTACTGCAAGCCACATGCAAAGCAAGAGTAAATAGAATTAGCTGTCAACCCAGAAAGTAATTAGGTAAAGTAGGTGTTATTAATAAAACTTGAAAGCAAGATCAATCAATCCATCAGCCAACAAGGATTTTATTGAGTGAAGATTGTTTACCTAACACTGTCCTTGATTGATTCTATTAGGAAGGTCTAAAACATGGCTCCTGGCCTATAGGGTGCTTACAATCTATTCAAGAAGAAATGACAGACACAAAAAAGAGTCAGTGAACAAAACAGCATTGTATACTCTATTGTTCTGAATCTAAGATGCCCCACATCTTAAAGAGTTATTTGAACAGAAAATCTATATCCATTGAAAAATAAATATATACCATCAGCTAAGAAAAATGTAAGCACTGTGAAGATTTTGTTTATGCTTCTTTCAATTCAGACAAAAGTAATTCATTCATTTTATCATCATGGAAGTAAATATATCTAAAAGTTCCATTATAGGCCACATTTAGGTTTTGATATTGCATTTTATATCCTAAAAATAAATAAAACTAAGTACGTTATCATAATCTAAGTTTAAATTCTATACAGGTTAGATTTTCCTGGAAAGTGTAGCCTATATTTGAGAAAGTGCTGCATGAAGAAATCAAATGAAATCAGAAACATTAAATAAGCAACTATTATCTGCAGAGCAGTAGACTAAGTTGCTAAGGAAAGATACAAGGTTTAGCTATAAATGGTTCCCTCCTTCAGAAAGCTCACAGATTTTTAAGGAATAAGAAACAGACATAGGGGACCATTTCCTAGAGTGTACAAGACCTGGATATATTTCTTTTAATTTTTTCATGGCCCCTATCTACATAAACAATTTGATTAAGATGTATTCTATAAAGTTCATAGGCCTACCTGAGATATACTGACTGAATGATGAAGATTTAGAATAATAGTAGAGAAGAGACACTTACACATATGGTTATTGTCCAGTCAGTGCATGTAAGAATGATTCATATTGTTCAGGCACCATTTCTTTCTATTCAGATCCAGGAACCATTTCTTCATGTTCTTTTTGTCAACTACACCATTCTTGAAACTACTCATGTGGTAATTCTGTGTAGCAGCACAGGGCCAATGGTTAAAGGGTCAATCTCCCACCTTTCCTCTCAGATATTTACACAACTGTTCTTCAAATATTATAGGAAAACTGTTTACACATTAAGAACTTAGGGCTTTGACTCATTGCTATGCTTTTGGCAGTCCCTCAGTACACCACAAATAGCAATAGCTTCATTTTATGAAGTATTTTCAACACCATTTATTAGGTGATACCTGAAAGTTAGAATACATTGAACTTTCTGCTATCAGTCCCTAGTAACATACAAAAGAGAAGTGGGCATCAGGAGCTATACCAATGTGTAATTATCCCATTAAATCTAGGACATAAAAAACCTGAAATTTTTAAAGTTTTTTCAACAATGAGTGTTAAAGAACAATACAAGCTAACCTTTATCATAAAATTGACTCTGTTTTGATGCATTTCAAGTAGAAAAAATGCTCTTCATAGACATTACTGTTTACATTTTTTCAAGAAATAGATGATTTTAAATATATCATTTTTACATCATACACTAAATCTTAACTTGTTCTTTTTAAATGTTATTTGGTGTGTTGGCAATACAAATAAACCAAAGAAGATAATGTTGATTTTGTCTTTATATTTAATAATGCCTTATTTTTTAAACAAAATAAGTTTCTCAAAATTAAAGGAGTAATCATTTTTCACTCAATATATATCTAACATATCAATTTTATAATTTAAGGAAGTGAAATCAGTGTTTCAGTTATTGATAAGAATGACTTTTATTGGGGGGAGGAGCCAAGATGGTGGAGTAGAAAGACACATGTATGCTAGCTCCGAAACCACAGCCTATAAAATATCTGTAAAGAAGAACTCTTAACAAATTCTGGAGCAGAGGAAGCCACAGAACAACGGAGTGGAGGAGATTTCTGCTTCAGAGAGCCCTGAAAAACCATCACCAAAGGTCCATCACACATAGGACTGGAGCAGAGCCCAGCCCTGCCTTGGCCACGCGGCCCCGGGAGAAGCAGATCCGAGCAGGTTTCAGGGACAGAATCTCTGGAGGCCCCGAAGGTCCCTCTACCCACAGGCTCACACGTCAGTGAGAGAGACTGTTTGGTGGGCTGAGAGGAGAGCGGGGTGTCTCCATAACTCAGGACCCCTTGGAAGGCAGTGGCAGAGGCAACAGTAGACCAGGGCTCCCAAGGTAGACAGGAGCTCAGATTCATTGTTGAAGGTCTCCGCATAAACCCCCTGAGGGAACTGAGCCCTGTGAGGTGGCCCTGCCCACACGTGACCAGCAGAACTTAATCCCACACTGAATAGCAGCCCCGCCTCCAATGAAAGCCTTGAGGCAGGGAAGCAGCATTTGAATCTCAGACCCCAAGCTCTACCTGGGCAGGTCTGGAGGTGAGGTGGGTGTGGAAAGGAATCTCAGAAGTCAAGTAACTGGCTGGGAAAATGCCCAGAAAAGGGAAAAGAAATAAGACCATAGAAGGTTACTTTCTTGGTGAACAGATGTTTCCTCCTTTCCTTTCTGATGAGGAAGAACAATGCTTACCATCAGGGCAAGACATAGAAGTCAAGGCCTCTATATCCCAAATATCCAAAATAGATATCCAATGGGTTCAGGCCATGGAAGAGCTCAAAAAAGATTTTGAAAATCAAGTTAGACAGGTGGAGGAAAAACTGGGAAGAGAAATGAGAGAGATACAAGAAAAGCATGAAAAACAGGTCAATACCTTGGTGAAGGAGACCCAAAAAAATGCTGAAGAAAATAACACCTTGAAAAATAGGCTCACTCAACTGGCAAAAGAGGTTCAAAAAGCCAATGAGGAGAAGAATGCTTTCAAAAGCAGAATTAGCCAAATGGAAAAAGAGGTTCAAAAGCTCACTGAAGAAAATAGTTCTCTCAAAATTAGAATGGAACAGATGGAGTCTAATGACTTTCTGAGAAACAAAGAAATCACCAAACAAAACCAAAAGAATGAAAAAATGGAAGAGAATGTGAAATATCTCATGGGAAAAACAACTGACCTGGAAAATAGATCCAGGAGAGACAATTTAAAAATTATGGGACTACCTGAAAGCCATGATCAAAAAAAGAGCTTCATCATCTTTCATGAAATTATCAAGGAAAATTGCCCTGATATTCTAGAACCAGAGGGCAAAATAAGTATTCAAGGAATCCACCAATCACCACCTGAAAGAGATCCAAAAAGAGAAACTCCTAGGAACATTGTGGCCAAATTCCAGAATTCCCAGGTAAAGGAGAAAATATTGCAAGCAGCTAGAAAGAAACAATTCCAGTATTGTGGAAATACAATTAGGATAACACAAGATCTAGCAGCTTCTCCATTAAGGGATCGAAGGGTGTGGGATAGGATATTCCAGAAGTCAAAGGAACTAGGACTAAAACCAAGAATCACCTACCCAGCAAGACTGAGTATAGTACTTTAGGGGAAAAACTGGTCTTTCAATGAAATAGAGGACTTTCAGGCATTCTTGATGAAAAGACCAGAGCTGAAAAGAAAATTTGACTTTCAAACACAAGAATGAAGAGAAGCATGAAAAAGTAAACAGCAAAGAGAAGTCATATGGGACTTACTAAAGTTGAACTGTTTACATTCCTACATGGAAAGACAGTATTTGTAACTCTTGGAACTTTTCAGTATCTGGGCAGTTGGTGGGATCACACACATACACACACACAGAGACAGAGAGCACAGAGTGAATTGAATGGGATGGGATCATATCTTAAAAAAATGAAGTTAAGTGTTTAGAGAAATGTATTGGGAGGAGAGAGAGAGAAATGGAATAGGGCAAATTATCTCTCATAGAAGAAGTAGGCAGGAGACTTTTTAGTGGAGGGAAAAAGAAGGGAGCTGAGAGAAAAACATGAAGTTTACTCTCATCACATTTAACTAAAGGAAGGAATAAAATGCACTCTCCTTTTGGTATGAAAACCTATCTTACAATACAGGAAAATGGAGGAAAGGGGGATAAACAGGGTGGGGGGGATAATGGAAGGGAGGGCAATGGGAGGAGAGAGCAATTTGTAATCAACACTCTTGGGGAGGGACATGATCAAAAGAGAGAATAGAAGTAATGGGGGGCAGGATAGGATGGAGGGAAATATAGTTAGTCTTACACAACAAGAGTATTATGGAAGTCATTTGCAAAACTACTCAGATATGGCCTGTGTTGAATTGCCTGCCTTCCCAAGGGTATGGGTGGGGAGGGAGGAATGCAGAGAAGTTGGAACTCAAAGTTTTAGGAACAACTGTTGAGTATTGTTCTTGCTACTAGGAAATAAGAAATACAGGTAATGGGGAATAGAAAGTTATCTGGCCCTACAGGACAAAAGAGAAGATAGGGTAAGGGAAGGGAGGGATGATAGAAGAGAGGGCAGATTGGTGATAGGGGAAATTAGCATGCTTAGTGTATTGGGGTGGGGAAGGAGACAAATGGGGAGAAAATTTGGAACCCAAAATTTTGTGAAAATGAATGTAAAACGCTAAATAAATAAATTTAGTAATTAAAAAAAGAATGACTTTTGTTTTATGTTAGTCATGTTAAAAAATTAATAACAACCCCCCCAAAAAAAACACAAATTAAAATAAAGCTTTAAAAGTATGCTTCAATTTGCATTCAGACTCCATCAGCCCCAGAGGATGTCCTTCAGAGTTATCTTAGATCATTACATTGCTGAGAATAGTTAAGTTATTCATAGTTGATCATCTTATGATGTTGTTGTTACTGTGTGCAACATTCTCCTGGTTCTACTCATTTCACTTTACATCTGTTTATATTCCAGGTTTTTGGTTTGTTTTTTTTTTTGAGAGCTTCTTGATCATCAATTCTTATAGCACAATAGTTATCAATCCTAGACATATGTCACAACTTGTTCAACTATTCTTCAATTAATGGGCATCCTCTCAATTTCCAGTCCTTTGCCACCACAAAAGAGGTAGTATAAATAGTGTTGTACATATAGGTCCTTTTCTTTTTTTAAATCTCTTTTGGGATACAGATCTAGTAGTGCTATTGCTAGATCCATGAATGTATGCATGATTTTTAGGCCTTTGGGCATAGTTCCAAATTGTTCTGCATAATGTTAATGTCTCAATTTTTCCACACCCCCTCCAACATTTGTCATTTTCCTTTTCTGTCCTATTAGTCAATACAATAAGTGTGAGGTAGTACCTCAGAATTGTTTTAATTTGCGTTTCTCCAATCAATAGTGATTTAGAACATTTTTTTTAATATGGCTATTGATAGCTTTGATTACTTCATCTGAAAACCAACTGTTTATATCTTTTGATCATATATCAATTGGGGAATGGCTTTTTATTTTTTATGAATTTGATGTATTTTTCTAGATACTTAAGAAATGAGAACTTTATCAGAGAAATCTGCTTCAAAAATATTTCCACAGTTATGATTGTTAACTGTATTTTCTACCATCCTATTTTGCCCCCTGTTTATCCCTCTCTCTCTTCAACCTATTCTTTCTCAAAAGAAAAAACTTTTAAGGATTTTAAGAATATTTTCATTGTTAAATTGCACCACAGTTTTTTACATTATCGTTTATGGCAGTTTACACACACACACACACACACACACATACACACACACACAAAGTACATAATTAAACTACTCTGTTCTATATACAGACTGTCCAGCCTCTAATATATCATTACATAACAAAAGACACCAGTCTACGTAAATTGATAAGCTAATGAGCAAGCTCATTTTTATAGTGACTGACAATTTGTCACTTCTTTAAATAGGATAATTTGAAATTTGAAATTTATTACAGCTATAGTCATAACATTAATAGCATTATTCAATTTTAAAAATTGAAGAAATAGTTGCTTGTTTTGTGAATTAAGAATTTAAGTAAAGCATGGAGAATTTTTAAGCAAAGTGACTATTAAAAATATTAGAAAATATTAGAAATTCTCCAAAGCAAATACAAGACATCAAAAGCAGTTAACTTTTCAGAATGTAGGAAGCATTCTACCAATATCCAATATTTGAAGATTAACATTCCTCAGACTTCAATGTAATAGATTTTCATGTTGTAAACCTCCACTGTATGGAAAATGTCAAAATAAAATCCTGAAATTCAGCAATGATGTTTTGGTACTTACTTCAGGTCAGAAAAATATTACCGTCAATGTTGTCCCCAATACAAGTTGTCAACTGTGACTGACTGCTAGCATAGTACCAGTCATCTTGCCACATTTCTCTCATAAAACAGCATCTTGTAACAGTGTATAGAGCCCTTGCCCACATGTTCTTGCACATGTTAGTGTACATTTATGTTGTTATTAAATTTATCATGTGCAACTGTATATTCAATCAATAGCATACGTTGTATTTCCAAGTGACTCATGACAGTTAATGAGCAGCAAATCTATCAGCACATGAGAAATTCATGAAAAGAAAGGACAAGTCCAAGTTCCACTGTGGAAGACTTTGGGTGAATGTAGGACATTTTTGAGACTCTATATAGTTATTGGAGTCTATAATTATCCCATCTAATCCAGGATAGCTAGGTGGCATAGGGAATAGAGTGCTGGACCTCAAGTCAGGAAGATACATTTTTGAGTTCAAATCTGTCCTTAAACACATCTGATTCTAAGCAAATCCCTTGGCCCTCTTTGCCTCAATTTCCTCATTTATAAAATGAGCTCGAGAAGGAAATGGCAAACCTTTCCACTATCTTTGCCAAGAAAGCACCAAATAGTGTCACAAAGAGTCAGATGTGACTGAAAAACAATTCAGCAGCAACACATCTAGGATAACTGACTGGTTTGAGTTAGTTGAATTCAGACATTCCCATATTTCAAACAATATGATCCCATACAAACATGGTAAGATTTGCTTTACCTAGGTCATTTATAATTATATTGTTTTGCTTTTCATATTTCACTTTTATCTTAATGATTTTTGTGCCTGCGACAAGTGGGATTCTCAAAATGTTGGGCCCCCTGAAGCAAGGTGGATCAGAGTCCTTGCTTGCCTAAGGATTAAAGGCATTCTAACCCTCTCATTTTACAGAAGATGATACCAAAGTCCAGAAAAGTTAATTTCCCAGGGTCACAAAAGAAGTGACGGAGAGAGAATTTGAATACAGGAGTTCTCATCTACAAACATATAGCTTTAGAGCTTGCTTAGAGTTCATCTAAGTACTTCGTTTTGAAGATGAGGACACTGAGGCCCAGAGAGGCTAGATGCCTTGTCCAAGATCACACAAGAAGTGAGTGACAGGACTAGGATTTGAACCCATATCCTCTGAGTCTGGAGCCAGAACTCTTTTCCACTGTACAATACTACCTTTCAATGTTAAAAATCATAGTAAGAGGGTGATGGAGAACAGTGGTTTCAAACTCAAACAGAAACAGGTAAATTCTATATAAGGATACCCTATGGGTGCCATATTGACTTAGAAAACCACATGTTGCCACTGTTTATGTTCTATATTGCTTCTGTATTTACTTTGTTAAATATTTACCAATAGCATTTTGGGGGTAAGCAATCAGGGTTAAGTGATTTGCCCAGGGTTACACAGCTAGTAAGTGTCTGAAGCTAAATTTGAAGTTAAGTGCTCCTGACTCTAGGGCCAGTGCTCTATTCATTGCTCTACCTAGCTGCTACTCCTCCCCCATTGCATTTTAAATTGATTCAGGCCATAGTGGGAACTGTTGCTAGACTCATGTTTGACACTTCTGGTGTAAAGGGTCTTTATTGGAAGAGTGCAATGGAATGAATTAAGTGGTATTGATCTTAGAGAAGTTGACAAGAAGTGGTTAACTAATTGGATATGAAAAAGGGGGAAGAGTCAAAAACATTTTAACAGCATTCCATGCAGATAGAACAAAGTGCTAAATTGTTCAACACTGTCCTTTTGAAATCATGTGCTAATAGTTCACAAAAGATAATAAGTGCAAAAAGGAAAGATCACTGTGGTTCCTAAGGAAACTACCTCAACCATGCAATAATATCTAACAGTTTTTTGGAACTTATTAATTTTCAAAATCCTATAACAACTGGGGATAGAGATTATTATCCCCATTTTCTAGAGGGAGAAATTAAGACCCAGACAAAGAAAATGAGTTGCCTAAGGTCATAGAATGACTGGAGCTGGAATGGCATTCATAACTCTTTGCTCCAGACTGCTTCCATCATCACCACATTTCAGTAATGTCATGTGCAAAGTTCATTGCCCAGCAAGGTTGTGGGATGTTGGCCATGGCCACAATTGCTAAAAGTACTCCATAAACATGCCTAGTGGAAATGCTTCCATGACCCCTGTGACCATTATGTTACACACTGGGAAAAGAGAGATGAAGGTCTCTGCATTATAATTTCAAATGTGTTCATCATAAAGGGACAATATCTTATCCCATGTAACTCAACTCAGGAGTGTTAATTAAACCCAAGCCCTGTGCTGGACTCAATGATCCCTTAGTCTATTATACTGCAGTTGTAGATAAAAGGAAATATCTCTTCCTACTTGGTACTTGGACCAACATGCTTTTAATGGGATCATGTGGACTTGTCACTGTGCCTTTTTGACTTTATTTTATAATATTCTACAGGACAAATTTGAACCATTCACCCCTACAGAAACCATGAGGACACTGTGTAAAGTGATCTGTACCCCTCCTTCCCACTTTCCTACCCCAAGTGTTATGTATAAATTTCATCTCCTGTCATTCTTCAATATATCCTCCTACTCCACATGTTTTTTAAAACTTAGGGGAAGGGAGAGTTAGGGATGAGAAATGGACAAACATGATAAACATTCTACTCTCTACACTGCATGAATCACCTCTGGAGTATTGTGTCCATTTATGAGAATCATGTTTTAAGAAAGAAATTGAACTTCTGCTCTTCATGGAGGATGACATAGCTGTTGCTGGGGGATATTTGAAGAGTACCTCAAAACCTTATGGAAATGGATTGAAGGAATGAGAATTTTAGCCTAGAGAGAAGAGAGCTGTGTTTGTCTTCTAATTATCCCAAAATAGAAAGAGGTGCCTTGGGAGAAGCTGGATTTCCTGTCACTGTAGGGCTTTAATCTAAGTCTGGATGCCTACTTGTTGAAGATGTTGTAGATGAAATTCTTGATTAAATACTGCCTAAGTCATCACTTTTGATTTTCCTTCTAACTCAGATTCTGTGATTGTATCTATTATTTTGGAAAACTAGTATGCAGTGCTGGTAGGATAGCAACAAGAACAAAAAACAAGAAAGTTTAAATCAAAAGACCTAGGTTTATATCCCAGTACTTCTCTTTACCTCCTGTGTGACTTTGGAGAAATCCTTTCCCTTCTCTATTCCTCATTTTTATCATCTGCAAGATAAAGGATCAGACCAGATGAATTCTAATGTTCCTTGTACCTTTTAATCCTTTTATACTATGGTCATATCTAAAAGGCTACCATGTAGAAGATAGATTAGATTTAGTTGGTTTGTCCCTAGAGGGTGTAGCAGCAAGCACTCTAGCACACCCAAGATGGCCTGCTAGAACAGATTCTTTGATTTGCTTTTCCAAAAGAAAGACAACTTTTAAGGGGTTAACAATCCTTCTTTAACTAAACACATATAAGTCATTCACTAGTTCAGGGGAAATGTCAACACCTTGAATGTGGAGAAAATACAAACAAAGAAAATACAAGCATAGAAATTAGCACAAAGATCAACAGACAGGGCTCCAACTGTATGAATAGAGTAATACAACCACCTACATACACCACCAGATGGTAGAGCACCAACATCTGGTTGGGAGTGGGTGACTCTTAACAAAGAAGTACTCAGAGTCCCATCCAGGGAATCAAAAGTTCCTTCTCATAAGCAAAAACCCAAAAGCAAAATACTAATTTCAGAATATATATATATATATATACATTTTCAGGACCAGAAGGCATCACAAGTCTTGTGACTCAGTGCCTACTTATCTTAGTACCAAAATGTGTGAAAATCTTCCTACAAGTAAGTTTTTTTGTAAGAAAGCCTCCTCCTAAGCAAGCTTCTCCTTAGGCAAGTTCCTCCCCCAAAGCATTCTGTGTGACTCAGGATGTATCACAGCTGGTCCAGAGTTTAAAGCAATAAGACATCTATAATTGAACACATTTTGTCACAAGGGCCTATTAATGAATGGAGGAAGATCTTCACATTCTATTAACATTACAGAGGGCAGGCAGGACTAGAAGCTAGGAGGGGAAGCTGTAGGGAGACATTTTTCTGTTCAACGTATCAAAGAACTTTCTAACAACAAGTCAAGTAGAGCTGTTCAGCAATGGAAAAGAATGTCATCAATTAAAGTATAAACATTTTTTTTAGAAACCTACTATAGTAAGTGTTGAGAACACAAAGAAAAAAAAAATGAAACTGTCCCTTTCATCAGGAACATCACATCCTACTGGGGAAGAAAATGTGTACATATGCAAATATATACACAAATAACTAGAAGGCAATTTTGTAGGGGGAGATCACTAACTTTTGGGAGAAACAGGAGAATATACCTTTGTATATCTTCCATGTAAAAATATATGTGAACTCTAGGTTGTATTCTCCTGCCTCCAATATAATGACATGCTTATCAGATTGAGAGATAAATTGTTCTTATCTTTATGGCTCCTAAGGTCCATTTTAAAAATTATTTTTAGACTATTAGATAGCAAGAAACCTTAAACACCATATAATCTAATCTCTTCATTCTGAAAATGAGAAAACTGAGGCTGAAAATGGTTCACTGACTTGCTGAAGGTCACACAGCTACCAAATAACAGACCTAGAATTTGTACCTGGCTTAGTCTTATGACTGCAGCTCCTCTGCTCCTTTAATTCACTATACCTTACAGCTAGGGTGTAGAGTGTGTTAAGGGAGGACCAGTACCTTTGTTGTGATGGCTGCCAAGACTTTCTTGGGGGCTCTCTCCACCTTTGGTGTCCACTTGTTCCACCTTACTCTCATCTGTGGCTCCAAGATACTGCAGCATGCTCAGTGACCACACTGTGGTAAACCATTTCAGCAGATAGGCCAAACCAGGTTGAGAGTAACCAAAGGTTCTCAAACCTGTGTCTACCCCAAGTATGTGAAGACTTCCTCTGGTGGAATGAGTGGATGAGAACAATTTGTTCCAATGTCTATGAAGGCAGATGAAGCACATGATGTGGAGCACTTAGAGTTTGGTTAGATATCAAAAACACCAGGGACATTCACTGCATCCTGAGCCATCATCACCTATCTTGAGTCTGTCCTGCCACTGGACTATGATGACTCTGGAGGAGAGAGTGAGGCTGTCAACTTCGTGTAACTCTGCCTCACTTAAATCCAGTTTAGGCATGAATCAAAAGACATCTCCCATATAATTTCAATATTATGTCTCAAAGTTCTGTGGTGACAGGCAAGTGATGAAGTAGCAAATGCAGACACGCTGGAAGCTGTGGTAACAACCCTGCACACAGGCAACCCAGGCCATAGCGTTGTTTCTAACTGGAAGCAGCAGTGGGACTCAGAAGCCCCCTAGGGGTCTGAGCAGCCTTTCAAGGATTGCACTGCTCACCTCCTGGTGTGAGGAAGGGAGCTAGAAAAAGGTCCCCTAAACATTGTCTGCTTACCCAATCCTGGCCTGATTATCACAGCAGGCAGGGAATCCCACTATGTGGCTGAAACACGAAAAAAATGTAAATAATAGACGAAAACATCTACAAAGATGATTCCACTCACCATTGGCACATGGAACATGTGCACATTAAGAGACAACGCAAAATCCAGTAGACCTGAAAGAGGAACTGCTCTTGTTGCAAGAGAACTCAACAGATATCACATCCAAATAGCAGTCCTGAGTGAAAGAAGGTTGGCAAATGAAGGCCAGCTTACTGAAATTGGAGCTGGATACACCTTTTTATGAAGTAGGCACAGTGAAGGGGAGTGTCATGAAGCTGGCATGGATGTTGCAATCAAAAATAGTCTAATCAGCAAGCTGGTATGCCTGCCAAAAGGAGTGAATGACAGACTCAAGATAATGAGATTTTCACTCACAGGAAAACTCTATGCCATCATCATCAGTGCCTATGCTCCCACTATGACAAATCCTGATGAAGTCAAAGAAAAGTTTTATGAAGATCTAGAGACATTTATCATCAGTGTACCAAGAGAGGACAAGCTTATAATTCTGGCCGACTTCAATTTTAGAGTAAGCTCCGACTATCAGACTTGGCAGGGAGTCCTACAGAGGAATAGAGTTGGAAATAGCAACAGCAGTGGTCATTCACTGCTGAAGATTTGTGCATCACATGACCTTCTCATCACCAACACTGGCTTCCATTTACTTAAATGTAATAAAACTTAATGGATGCACCCTGGAAGCAAACATTGGCATATAATAGATTATGTGATTGTAAGGAGAAGAGATGGACAAGATGTGAGAGTGACAAAGGCGATGTGTGGTGCTGAGTGCTGGACTGATCATAGACTTATCCTTTCCAAGCTAAATACATGCATTCATCAAAAGCACCACCCCCCTGGGAAAATGACTGCCAGAAGAATTAATGTCAATAAATTAGAGCTCTTCTCTGAGCATAAACGGTTTGTTGCTGGCTTGGAGGGAAAGTTGAGCCAACACACAGTTGGTAACAGTGGAGCAGAAAAGGAGTGGGCATTTTTCAGAGCTTTGGTGTGCAGCACTGCATTTGCTCATTTGTGTCAGAACACTTGCAAACACCAAAACTGGTTTGATGAAAATGATGGGGAAATTCAGAAGCTGTTAAATGAAAAACAAGAACTCCATAGGATTCACCGACAGGATAGTTCATCCACCTCTAAGAAGGCAGCATTTCATTCCATCAAAAGCAAAGTATAAGCAAAGCTTAGACAGATGCAGGATTCCTGACTCAGTAAGAAGGCAGATGAAATTCAGTTTTATACCAATAGTAACAATCTAAAGCACTTTTATGATTCCCTGAAAGCTATTTATGTACCAAAACTCTATGGTGCATCACAAATACTCAGTGCTGAAGGAGCCACATTGATTAGTGATAAGAGCATGATCCTAGAGAGATGGGCTGGACACTTTCAGAGTGTTCTCAACAGACTATCATCAATCAATACTGAGGACACTGACCGTTTACCTCAGGTTGAAGTCAATCCTTCCTTAACTGAACTTCCAACTGAAGAAGAGGTTTTGAGGGCCATTAGGCTCCTTTTATGTGACAAAGCACCTCGTGCTGATTCTATTCCAGCTGAGATTTACAAGGTAGGGGACCATTACTCATACAAAAGCTGACTGAAATTATATGGCAAGAGGAAGTCATCCCCCAGGAGTTCAAGAATGCCTCCATTGTCCATATCTATAAAGCTAAAGGGAATAGATTGTCCTGTGACAATCACAGGGGGATCTCTCTCTTAGTCATTGCTGATAAAATTCTTGAAGAGTCCTCCTCAATATGCTGATCCTTCATCTGGAAAATGGTCATATACCTGAAAGCCAGTGTGGCTTCAGAAAGGGCTGAGGAACAGTTGATATGGTGTTTACTGCCCCACAACTCCAGGAGAAATGCCAGGAGAAGAACATAGACCTGTACACAACATTTGTAGATCTAATCAAGGCCTTTGACACTGTTAGTCATGAGGGCTTATGGAAAATTAGGTCAAAATTTGGTTGCCTGGGGAATTTCATCAATATTGTATGTCAATTTCATGATGGTGTGTTTGCCTGGGTTCTGGATAACAGAGAATGTTCTTGTGCCTTCCAGTCACCAATGGAGTGAAACAGGGCTGTGTGCTTGCTCCCATGCTTTTTACCATGATGTTTTCAGTCATGTTGACAAATGCTTTCAATGAAGATGAACATGGCATCAAGGTCAGCTACCATACTGATGGTAAGTTCTTCAATTTGAAAAGACTACAAGCAAAGACCAAAGTGGAGGGAGTGTTGGTGCATGGTTTTCTATTTGCAGATGATTGTGCACTCAGTGAAGCCTCTGAAGCTGAGATGTGACAAAGTATGGGTCAATTCTCTGCTGCCTGTGCTAATTTTGGCCTAATAATTAACACCAAGAAAACACAGGTGCTCCATCAGTCTCCACCACACCATTCATACATGGAACCATTGATTAAAACAAATGGATAAGTTTTGAATGCTGTGGATATGTTCACTTACCTTGGCATTGTACTTTCCAGGGATGTACATATTGACAATGAGGTTGATGCATGCATTGCCTGAGCTAGTTCAGTGTTTGGGAGGCTCTGAAGAAAAGTTTGGAGAGAAGAGGTATTAGACTAACTACTATTGTTATATGGTTGTGAAACATGAACAGTTCACCAGCACCATGCCAGGAAACTGAATTGCTTCCATTTGAACTGTCTTCTGACACTGGACAGAATAAGTTACCAGACACTGAAGTCCTTGCTTGATCTGAACTGCTATGTATTCTAACTATGCTTCAGAGAGAACCACTCTGATAAGTGGACGACATTGTTTGAATGTAAAATGTATGCATGCCCAAAAGACTATTTTATGGAGAATTCGCGTGGGGCATGCAATCACATGGTGGCCAGAAGAAGCGATACAAGGACACTCTCAAGGTCTCTCAAGAACTTTGGATTTGACTGTGCAACATGGGAGACACTGGCACAGGACTGCTCAGCATGGCCTGCTTGCATCAGAAAGGGTGCTGTGCTCTTATCCACCCCACATATTCACACAGATTGAGCTCATATTAATCTAATCAGCCACAGTTGCCCACACTGAAATTTCACTTTATCATGACGATGTCATTTTGGTCCTCTTCAAAGACAAAGGACAACAACCACCACCACATACCTTACAGCTTGTGCTCAGAATTTGGGTTGGACAGGGATGCTTCAGTCTCATTGCTAACTTTGGTTCGTCACCTCTCTGAGCTCTAGTTTTCTCATTTGTCAAATGGGAAAAATAGCAAATTGCTCTGCCTACCTCATAGGGTTGCTGTCAAATGAGACAAAGAATTTTAGAGCAATTTTGAAAGTAAATGCAAATTACTGTTACTAGTTGGATGTATTATTATGGGGCAATCCCAGGAATTGGTATGCTATGATCTCATGGGATTTGGGGATTTAGAGCTACAAGGAAACTCACAGATCATCTCGTTTAACCTCCTCATTTTACAAGAGAAGAAATTGAGAGAGAAAAATTTAATGATATCCAAGACAGAAGAAGAAACCTAGCTAAGATCTTATTTTAATTTCTCTGACTCCAAAATCCAATGCTTTGTTCTACTATACCATAATGACTCTTAATACAGTCTTTTTGACATTTTCAGAAATATACTGAGAGGCATTAAGGTATAGTGAGAAGAGCACAAGAATTAGAATCAGAGGAGCTGGGTTTGAATCTCAAATCTGCTACTTGAGACCTATTTGATCTTAGGCAAGATACATGTTTTCCAGATAACAGTTTTCTCCTGGACATAATGAGACAGATGGAGGTTAAACAATATTATTTCTAAGGTCTCTTCCAGCTTTAAATCACGAAATCCAATCCTAGATATTTAAAATGAAGGGAATTTTGTCATCCACGGAATAGCAATATGGAATAGGTCTAGTGTTCCCTTCTCTTCCACATCCTAAGCCCCAGTCACCTCTAAGTTATTCTTTCTGTAATGCTCTGGAGTAAAGTTCTCTTCCAGATGTGGTACTAGGAATTGACTAGGATTGGTTCTCTCTGACTATCCATCATGTATCCATCCCCAAACCCTTCCAAGAATAACTGCAGCTGTTCTTGTACAAGCTGGGATGAGCCCTAGCATGTCAGACAAGCAAATGGAATGGAGGCCCCTGCACATTATAGCATCTGGAAGCCTCCTGAGCCAAAAGTCAGTCCAGGCTAAAGGGACAGGGTCTGATTGAAAACAAGAAAAAAAGAAGTTACTGAAGGAAAAAACAGCCATGATGACTCGGATGCGAAGTATGAAGGGAATGGATTGTCTTTATCTACTCGTCCAGGATGTATTTTCTGACTGTGTGGGAATAGCAGAAGATACTCAAATACCAACTGTTACAAGCCCGAGTGAAAGTAGAATTACAAAAAGAAATGAACACTTATTTTGGAGTCAGGATACCTAAGTGTGTATCCTTACTCTGTTAATACTTGTGTGACCCTGAGCAAATCATAAAATGGGACACAGGAGAGGGAAGAAAGTAGATTAGAAAATCCTTAAAAATCTTTCCAGAACTACATTCTGTGATAATGTATCATTCTTCCACTAGTTACTAGGCCTAAATAATTACATCACCACAGTAAAAAAATAAAAATCACCAAATTGGGAATCAGAGATCTGTCTTCTTCTAAAATAAGTTCTATTGCTAACTTACACTGTAACCTGGGCTAAGATATTTCCCCTCTCGGAGGACTTGATACTCATCTTTAAAATCATATTGTTTAACTAAGTCATCTTTAATATCATTTCTGATTCTAACCTTCTTTGTTCTCATCTAGATCTCTCACACTCAACATTCTAGGTTCTGATTCTCTCTATTCTCAGGTTACATACAATTTCAGAGATGAAAGAGACCTTAGAGGTCATCTAGTGCAACTGAGGTCTATATATAAGTATCACTTCTATAATCCTCCAAATAAGTGATCATCCAGTGCTCTGCTTAAAAAATTGCAAAGAAATACTCTCTGTCTCTAGAAGGCAGTCCATTCATTTTTGGAATCACTCTAATTTTAAGATTTTATTTTTCCTCACAATGAACTGAAATCTTTCTATAATTTCCACCTCTTGCTCCCACTTCTCCTGTCTTTAGCCAAATATTAAATGTCTTTTCCCTATTACAGATAGCAGACTTTCAAAAACTCAAAGACCATCAGCCCACTAATTAAGCAATAAGCATTTAAGTACCTACTTTGTTCCAGACACTGTGAAAGGCTCAGGTGATACAAACACAGGAAATGAAATAATTTCTCCTTGTAAGGAATTTACATAATAACAAGGGAGCCACAAAGGACACACTAGTATTATGTCAACACTAGTACTGAATGAACATAGAAAATATACCTACGTAATACATTCATGCACACACACACACACACACACACACACACACAAAGTGGGTTTATAAGGAGGGCGCTAACCACTGAAGGGATCAGGGAAGGCTTCATTCCCCCCATCTTTCTAAGTCATTTCCTCTATCACCCACCCCACATTCCCACCCCTATAATGTTCTCTTCTCCCAGATAAACTTTTTCAATTATTTCAATTAAGCTTTGTAAAATGTGAGCTTTGGTCCTCTCCATATCCTGTTAGCTCTCCTATATGTACTCCAATCTGTGAACATCCTTCCTAGAAGATGGTTGTCAGAACTGAATAAAATATCATAGACTGATGAGGGCAGGGTAGCGAGACCGTCCGTTTTCTCTCTGTGGACATTTGACTTCTCTTAATGAAGCATAGGGTGGAAATAGTTTTTGCTTATTTATGTTCCTTTTTTACTTTCTGACAGTCAATTCATTTTGATCTGGCAGTCAACTAAAATCCCAAGACACTTGTCACACTAATTCTTTTCTAGCTCTCCCTCTACCTTTCTGTACTCACGGAGGTTATTTTTTTGAAATCAAAGATATAAACTTTTCATTTATCCCTATTAAATTTTATTTTATTAGTATCAGCCCATTGCCCTAGTTACACAGTAATTTCTAAGAGTAGTTCTCTGATCAACTTAAAGAGTTTATATTGTGATAACTTTTGTTTAGGATTTGTTGCATCTTCCCAAAGAGGATTTAGCCATGCTCAGTGGTACTGGATTAAAGTGCTTAAGGAACATCTGCAAAGGTCTTCTCTGTCCTCAGTTATTCCTGTGAATTAGTCCTCTGGGGAGGATCCAAAAAAGATGACTTTTGAATGATTGGCTTGGATTTCTATTGAGTGGAGTAATATAATAAAAAAAAGGAGTTTTGGGCAGCTTTTCCCCTCTTCTTTTCTCTTTTTACCCCATTGATAGCTGTCTGCTTTGACCTACTAGAACATGGGAGGTATGTGTCCTTTTGGTCAAGAGGTGAGTTACATACCTTAGTCCCTGGCCTCAGCTTTGGACAGGAGTAGTGGGACCACTCAACCTAAGATGTGGTATTGGTGGAAAAGACTAATATTATGTGACCAAGTGATGAGAATTCCTTAAATCTAGTCTCCCAGGATGCTGGGATCCAGTCTTATATTGGATGGAGGCAGCCAGGTAACACAATGGATAGATCATGAGTTTTGGAGTCAGGAAGACTAAAATTCAAATCCTCCTTTAGATATTCACTAGCTCCATGATCCTGATAAAGTTATTTAACATCTTTCAACTTCAGTTTTCTCTTTTTTGAAATGAAGATAATAATGGTAACTATTTCTAGGAGCTATTGTATGGATCAAAAGATTTATATGTAGAAAGCATTTTGTGGACATTCAAGTGTTGTATAAATGCTAGTTAGTAACTATTATACAGAGAAAAGAATATTTCCTAGGAATTCTTAGTTTCAATGTTACCTTATTATCATCTCCTAAAAATTAAAGAGCTGTTGATTCCAGCCTTTTAGAGAAAAAAGTAGAATTCCCCAGGTAAGGAAACTCTGGAATTCAATATTTTAACAAGGAAAGGAGAATTCCTGAGTAGTATTATTAGCCTTTTATGCCCTCCTTGGAATGAATTATAGATGTGATTCCCCAAAACTAATGGATAAGAAGGGGATTCTAAGCCATAATGTGGGGAGAAGAAGACCTGAACTTTGTCATCTGCTGTTTCTATGATGTGTTTAGTTTCCATCTGCTGGCAAGGAGATAATCTATCTAGTGAGCCCAAGGGGAGTTCAATCTAAAGGGAGGTGCTGTAAACCTTGAAGACTGTAGGACTATGAGAAAAAATGAGACTCACCAGAGGGGAAAGAGAAGAGCACCAATCATTTCTAAGCCATTGTGAGTCCTTTATGTATTTTATGTATGAGGGAAAATAATGCTATCTTATGCTAGATACATGCACTGTTTACCTTGAATGCTTATAACGGAGTTGGGAACACCTTTACCTGTATTCATGGAACTGTAGACAAGAAACATATTTAAGCTATATTCTGAAATTTTCCAATGGGCAAGGATAATATAAGCCAGAGTTATGATTTGGGAAGGGAGTGAAAGTAGGCTGGGTTGCTTTTAAGATTGGATTCAGTAAAAGCTCAAAGTTGGGGTTGTGGGCCATAAATCACACAATCTGTCAATATGTTTTTGGGCGGGGTTTGGATCTTGTTATTCAAGTTCATTATCTTTCCCAGATTCAAGGTAACTGCACATTTTGCAAACATGACATCTGTGCCTTCACCTGTCATCAATAAAAATGTTAAACAACATAGGACAAGGACAAACCATTATCAGGCATTCCAATCTAGTCTTCCTTACAAGCCAACATCTACTTATATAACTGGGGACTCATTGGGTCTAGTTGTTCAACAACTTCTGAATCAACACAGCTATAGTAGTATTTAGCCCACATTTCTTTATCTTGTCCACCAAGATAGCTTGAGAATCTTCAAAAATTATAGCATTCCCTGATCTACCAGTCTAATTACCCTTTCAAAAAAGGAAATGAGATTCATCTCCATAAACTATTCTTTATGAAGTCATACTGGCTGTTAGTGATCATCACTTTCCTTTCTTAATGCTTATATAGCATATCTTTAATCACGCATTTTAGAATTTGGCCAGGAATCAAAGTCAAGCTCCCTGGCCTGTGGTTTATAAATACTTCTCTTCCCACAGTAAGGTAGTAGAGACTGCCAGATGTAATTATGGAGAATAGCATATCTCTTCATCCATTCCTCTAGCACTTTTTCCCCTTTCTCTGTTCTCTTTCAAACACAACCCACAATGGCTCAGTAATCATATTTGGCAGTTCACATTTCCTTAGGATGTACTTCTTTAGAACAGAAAATATGAACAAAATAGGAGTTCAATAGTTCTACCTTCTTTCCACCTTCTATTATTATCATCCCCTTTTATCCACCTGAGCAGGATTCTATTCAGACAAATGTTTAACAATGGACTGTCCAGAGGGGAAAACGTACTCAACACACACTTTTAAGTTTAATCTGCAATATTAACATTTTCTCCTTCACTTCCTTAATTCTAGATATCAACAAAACAATAAACCAAGTTCTGATTTGTAACATTGCTGATTTCCGAGGTGTAAATGCTGATACTGAAAATTTTCCATTTCAGCGATCACCAGTCTATATGAGCTGATTCTAGCACATCCCTGTTTCCATCTTGTCTTTGATTTTCCTTTTGTTTTCAGAATGACTAAAAATCCCTTTCCAGCTCTAACATTTTTTGTTCCAAAGTATGTGTCATTATTATCTCCATTTTACAGTGAGGAAGCTGAGACCAAGAGCAGCTAAAAGACTTGTCTAGTGTCATACATCTAATAAATATTGCACACCCAATTTGAACTCAGGTCTTCCTAATTCCAGGTCTGTAGCTACATCTACTATGCCATCTAACAGCTGGGCACCAGAGGGCAAAAATTATGGTTGAAAACAATTTATGTCTTTCACTCCAAAGTTATTTTCTTTTCACAATTAATCTGGGACATGAGGAATATAAATCTACCCATTTCAGAGATAAGGAAAATGAGACTTGAAGAGTTTAGGGAATTTGTCCAGTAGTATGGCAAAGAGATGGCAATGTCAAGACTCAGATCCAGGTACTCTGACACAAGTACACTGTACCATGTAATCTCCTTTACAGCTCTATTCTTCAAGTTCCAGTTCAATGCATCATTGTCTGATATCCAGGATTCTGACTCCTGGAGAAAAGAGAGTTAAATCCCATTATAGAAATTCCTAAGCTTGAGGCACCATGCTCCTTCTTTACTTATTTGTCCATTAAGAGCCTATCAATGTGAAAAGTCAGGAAATGTCTTTAAGAGTTCGTGCCTTTTGGAGCTAGGAGATAGAATGATGGGGCTATAAATCTTTCTCCCTAAAATATAGATTTATAGTCCTGGTTGAGAAAAATTGGCAGAACTGTGTATGTGGGTGTGGTTGTGAGTGTGTTTATGCACAGCATTGTAAAGTCAAAAAGTACCAACCAGGAATGATAGTTGAGATTTGGTCCTGATTATGTCAATGATTCCTTAGGTGTCATGGTTCAAGACAATTTCTCCTCTCTGGTCTTCAGTTTCCTCAGATTAAAGTAAGAATTCTTCCAGCTTTAAAATGCTGAGTGAAAGAGTCTGGTTTAGCTCAAATATTCTACTACTTTCATATACCCACAGAGTCATGTATACATATGCACACTGAAACATGTATATGCACACTTAGATATACAACCCCCCACTCACAGATATATACCTAGACATTCAGATACAGACACATACCAGAAATATACTTGTCTACCATACGTATTACTTTATAGATACATATAACATATATAGATACAAAATAATGAGACTGCTCCCATAAGCCACTCACAAAAATGTGTGTTTATACATCTTTATATGTACACAGAAATGGCCATTTGTATAGAGGACCCATAGAACAATATAAATTTATAACTGCCCTCATATATACAGATTTCCCCAAATACAGAACAAACACACATGTACATGAATACATTTTCATATGTATGTATATGTGTGTATGTATATGTATGTATATATCATGCACACACTTCTATAACATACGTATATATGTGCCACACTCTCACATAGATATAAAGACAACACAAATACACTGCTATCCGCCCACCAGTAAACAGACACATAAACTCCACCTATGAATTTTAGTCTCAATAGAAAAACTAACTCAAGAGGAAATGAATCTCTGGAATGGCAGTCCCTGGGAAAAGTCAAATTACTTTTCATGACTTTCAAAATGGCTTGAGGAAGACAGGTTGGTTTGTGTATTAAATTTATCTAGAATTTACATTTTGATTGGCCGACAGTCCGGGCAAGTTCCACAGTAACCTATTGATCTGACAGAGACATCTGACAGCTCCTAACAATTGCTGAAAATGGCCTTTAGAGTCCAACCTGGGAGAGCTAAGAAAAAAACTGGCCTGGTGAGTGATCTCTTTCATCTGCCAAAAGCTCTTCCAGCCCTAGTGCCTGCGGCTGGCTTTAAATAAAACCAATGGAGACATATCTTCAGGAATGGGAAATGAAAACCATCCCAAAGCCTTTCCCCATCTCTTCTTTTTCCCTGGGCCACTCGTTTACTTTCTCTCACCCTTCGTCATGCACAGGCTCTCTTGCTCCTTGTCAGCACTCACTTAGTCTCCATTGATTTCAATCTAGGAAGCACACAGGTGTGTCTCTACTGTGCCTATCCAGACCTCCCTTCGAAATTCTTTCCTGTTCCTGTGGCTTAAAATGCAGACTGTACCTCTGTTCACAATTCCTTCCCACCTGGAATCATATAACCTTAGAGAAAAGACCTCAGAGGGTATAGAGAACATCCCCTGCCTAAAGCATTCATCTCCCCCTACAAAATCCCTGGTAAGTGTTCCTCTCTTCTCTGCTTGAAGACCTTCAGAAATAAAGAGCTCACCACCTGAAAAGTAGTCCATTCCATTGTCGGACAGTTCTGATTTCTAGAACAATCTCTCTTATGATTTGGTCTTCCATTCAGTTCATAAAGAGATTTTCCTAAAATGCAAGTCCAAACCTGTCAAGTCCCTACTTAATAAACTTCAGTGACTTTCTATTGCTTGCAAGATCAAATACATTTTTTTTTTGGCATTCAAAGTCCTTCCTTCATAAACTAGTTTTGTTCTACTTTTGCCATCTTCTTACACTTTACTCTGAATTCTTACCCTTCAATTCAGTGAGACTAGCCAGCTGAGTGTTTCGTGAATAAGAGTCCCCATCTCTCAATTCTGGGTGCTTTCTCTGCTTGTTATTTTTTGGAATGTTCTCCCTCTTCCACTCTATCAATTGACGTCCCTGGCTTCCCTTAAGTACCAATTAAATTCCCTTCCCTTACGCAAAGCATTTCCCAGCTCCTCTTAATTCTGGTATCTCCATTGATCATTTCCCATTTATCCTGTATCTAGCTTGCTTTTTATAGATTTGTCTGCATATTGTCTCTCACCTTAGACTGTAAGCTCCTTGAGGGCAGGAGCCTCTGTTCATATCCACAGCACTCAGCACAGTGCCTGGCGCATAGCAGGTATTTAATAAATTCTTATTGATCGGTTGATTATGGTGACATGCTGTCTTCCCTCTCAACATGGCTAGATCTCTTCTCTGGGGTTAAGCAGAATTGTAACTTTCCCATTCCTCTCCACCTATTTGAAAAATATTCACCCTTCAAAGTCTACCTGAAGACATACTTCCTCCCTCCATGAATCCTTCCCTAATCACTCACAAAGAAATCCACCACTTCTAAAATCCTATAGCAGTTATGTGACACTTCTTACAATTGCCTTTATGCAAGGTTTTTCTTCCTTCCTTCCTTCCTTCCTTCCTTCCTTCCTTCCTTCCTTCCTTCCTTCCTTCCTTCCTTCCTTCCTTTTTTTTCTTTCTTTCTCTCTCTTTCTCTCCCTCTCTTTTTTCTTTCTTCTTTTCTGTTCAGATTCTTATCATCTGGATTGCAGGGGCCGTACCTAGAACATAATCATATAAATAAGCAAATAAAAGGTAAATTATTGTTCAGGATAATTATTGTGCCATAGATGGGATAATGTCAATTCTGATGCAGGAGGAGAAGCTTCCTGTTTCCCCACAAAACATGAGTTCTCAAACTTTTTTGCATATATTATGGGCCCATTTGACAGTCTAATAAATCCTATGGTCCCTTTCTTAGATTTTTAAAATATTTCTAATTGAAGAGAATGCAACATTTTAAAAGCTAGTGAAAATAAAGATGCTAATTCTTTTTCCTATCCAGATTCACCCCATGAAATCTTGGCAAGACTGTGGACCCCAGGTGAAGCACTCCTGCCATAAAGCATCCTTCGTTGCCCCTGCCAGACAGGCTTCTGCCTGGTTTGGCTCAACAATGGGTCTGGCATAGTGGAAATGATCTGATATCATATGATTACACCTAACATTATTAATGGAGATGGTTGACTGAGAAAATCTAAGAATCAAAAAAATGGTAGGGAACCATTTTTGGCTGGTGAAATGAGGGGAAAACTGGGCCACCTTGGATCCTATAATTCTAGAACTGGAAGGAACTTTAGTTCATAGATTGTTAGAGCTACAAGAGACCAAAGATAACTTTTTTTTTCTAATTCCCTCATTTTATAGTTGAGGAATGTGAGACCCCGGAGAAGTGACTTGGCAGAGTCCATTGAATTATAGTATAGGGCACCATGCACGTGCTCTCATAGTGCAACATAAAGTGCAAAGGGAAATTAATTTCATTTTTACTTAAGTTCTTAGGAACAATTTTATTTCATGAAATTTCTTCCTTACAGTGGTGCCTATGTCTTCCATTGAATTATATTCATAGGATCCTATATCTAGAGCCCTAAGTGACCTCAGAAATAATCTAGTCCAGGAGATAACTTTTCATGTATAACCTAGACCCCTTTGGCAGGCTGGTGAACCCAATGGACCCCCTTCTCAGAATGTTTTCCAATGAATAAAAATTTTACAAAAGATTAAAAAAGAAACCAATTATTTTGATGCGCATTTGTCAATGTGTTTTTTTTAAATAAAACAAGTCCACAGGGCTCAATTTAAGAACCCTTGATCTAGTCAAAACATTTACTTCACAGAGGATGATATTGAAATGATTTGAGCAAGGTTACAAAGTCAGAGAAGGTATTGAGGCCATGGGGCCATGATCAAGACCCATAAACATATACATATGTAGATGCACACATATATACATACATGTGTTATAGACACATATGTGTATACATATATATCATGTGTATACACATACAAATATATGTGTATATATACATACATATGCATGTGAAAGTGAGTACAAGGCACTACAATTCCTACTATGTGCAAGGCACTGAGTTTGCAAAGACAAAAGTTAAAATTGTCCCTTTTCTCATAAAGTTTGCATTCTACTGTATGATACAATATGTATACAAGTACACAGGATAGCTTGAGGATGGTGAGAAAAAATATACATGCATATGTGTATATTATATTTATATGTGTATTACATGTATACATATGTGTGACTGTACACATGTGTCCATATAGAAATATATTATATGTATGTATATCTATGTGTGTGTGAGAGAGGTGTCTATATATGTTTGCACATATATACACATGTATATATGTATATTCTACACATATGTATTTATGTACGTGTGTGTAGTACATAGTATACAATATAGAGAGAGTCACAACGGATCAAACCTTTCTTGGAACACAGTAAGGGGAAAATGTCCCTGACCTGGAAGAAATCTGAGGCTCCAACATAGCATGCTCCAGGAAAGGTTTGCTCAGTTGTGACTCACAGGCACCTCCCCATTTAACATGGCAGGCTCTTTACTCTTTAAAAGCAGAATTCAGCTTGCAGCTTCTTTAGCTTGAAGGGGTTGACAGATTGACTGTGACTTTCTGAGTAAATATACCTGAGGGATAAAGACTGCATATCAGCAGGAAAAACAATTAGCAAATCCATAAAGTGGTCTTCTACTTATATCTATGGTGTGAGGAATAATTATTTGTTAGCTTGAAACCATTATAGTGCAATAAGACTAAACTTCTAGCCAAGAGACTTGGGTTCTACTCTCAGTTTTACCACTATCTTACTGTGTGATCTTGAGCAATTTCCTTAATTTGAATCTGGCAAACATTTTTTTCAATTCATACTATGTGCAAGACACAGTTTTACAAAAACAAAAATCATTTTATCACAAAGTTTACATTCCACATAGGATGCAATAGATATACAAGTAAACAGGGCAATTTGAGGATAGTAAAAATGCCAACGCCAAAGGGGTGATCAGGGAAAACCTCCTGTGGAGGTTGTAAATGGGATGAGAGTGGGAGGCTGGTATAATTCAATATCCTTATTTTTAAAATGAAGATGTTGGCCTCATGGGTTCTCAGGTCTCTTCCAGTTCTAAAATTCTGTGGTTCTAAGATCTAGGCTTTGATAGGGGAAAGAGAATACGCATTTGTTATGCACCTACTATGTGCCAGGAATTGTACTTAGTGATTTATAGATATTATCTCATTTGAGCACGGCAATAACCTTGTGTGGTGAATGCTATCATTTTTATCCCCATTTTGTGGGTGGGAGCACAAAAAGAAGTGACTGACTAAAAATCACACAACTAGTGAGTATTTGAGACTGAGTTTGAACTCAGGTCTTCTTGATTCCAGGTCACTGCTCTTTCCATTGTGCTACCTAGCTATCTCATATAAGAGTGTTTGCTTAGAGTATAAGTATATGCAATTCAACATGCTTGCAGATATACAAATATAAGACTCTCTTTACTCATGATCTCTACTGGATAGACCCCTTATTTCAAACAAATGGTTGTAATAGATGATACAAGTAGAAACCAATTCTAATTCACATGTATTCATTGTTGCTCACTAATGTGGATACAGGGAGACAGATTTTATGAGTCCCTTTCTTTTTAATCTCTATATGCCTGATAGCCTCAGGGTAACTTCCTAGACTGGTTTAATTCCCTCAAATAGGTTTCCCTTCTCAGGTTCAGTAAGGTATCTCAGTAGGTCAACTGATTGTGGAGCTCTGCTCTGGGAAGGGAAACTGTGGGAGATGACTTTCACATATGGGGGTTAACTGCAGTTCTTGTTTTCTCTCTTACAGTGGTCATCGAGAGCAATTTTCATCAAGCCACCTTGAACTCTAAGGAAGTCAGCAATCCATTGACTGCAGCCCCTGGATCAAATCACATGCAGACTTCAGTTTATAAAATATACTTCAAACATGTAACACCAATGCTGATTGCAAATCTGAAGACATTTCCATTTTGCCCCAGGCCAGGATTTTTAATTTAAAAAAAATAAACCTGTCAAGGTCTGTGAAAAAGGTTCTTAGATATTCAAGCCAACAGTTTATTTAAAAATTCAATAAGGCAATTTCCACAAAGGCTAGACACAGCAACCCCCCTCTGCAGGTTGAATGTCCCATAACTGGATGGAAAACTTGCAGATAGTATGTGCAATGAAATGAACTTGACCCTTTTGTCTTTGGGGACCAGATAGTGAGGTCTTTTCCCTTGTCTGTTCTGATCCAAATGAAAACATTTATACTGGGCAAGTCTCATCCCATACTGAACCTGAGGCTATCTGACAAATGTGGCAAAGAGTCCTTCAAAGGTCATTACCCTTCTCCACACTGTACTGGCCACATTGACTTCTTCAGCTGTACCTCATCAATAAGAATAAGAACTTAGAACTGGAAGGAACATTAGAGATCATCTTTAATTCAATTGTATAAATGAGGAAACTGAGGTCCAGAGAGAATTATCTGACTTTCTGAAGGATATGTGTGTATATATATGTACACACACATGTATATATGTATGCATGTGTGTGTACTATATATCAAGAGGGAGATAAAAGAATTTTAACCCAGGTCTTCTGACTTCCAAATTTAATTTTTCCCCAATTTCATCACATAGAGCAATAACCATTTTACCACTTATGCAGGCTTACTACACACTGTCATACAGAGTTAGTTATATTTTCATGAGATGTGAGTCAGAACCATAGTGGAATGGAAAATAGGTTGTACTTGGAAGTCTGGAAGCCCATGTGCAAGTCCCATCATTGGCACATGTCAGCCATGGAGCGATGGGCAAGTGATTTCCCTGCTCTGTGCCTCAATTCCTTCATCTGTAGGATAGAAATACCTACTAGGCTGGCTTCAAAGGGATTTTTTTAAGGATTAGATATGAGATGTGTAGAAACAATTCTTAGAGTGTCCTAAAAATGTAAAGAAATCTTCTAAAGCACTTTATTCCAACACCTCGAGCGGAGTCTCACTGGGCGCAAACTCTATACTTTTTCTCCCCTGGTACCCAAGCCATGCATGTGATAGTTTCTCAGGTTCTTCTTGTTTTGGGGTTTTTTTTTGATTGATTGAAAGATATAGTGTCATGTCATGTTACAATAATACTTGGTTATTAGACTCTTCTGCTTCACTGAATTTTCTGATTATTACAGGATTGATTCAAAAATCCTTTCTGTCTGTCTGTCTCTCACTCTCTTGGGCAAATAACTTAACTTCTCTGGATCTCAGTTTCCTCACCTATAAAATGAGAGAATTAGACTAGATTGGAAAGTCCCTTCTAGTTCTCACACTTTCTATTTGAGAAACAGCATGGTGCAGTGGAAAGAACACTGGCTTTGAAGGCAGGAGACATCAGAGTCCCTTCATCTCCTTTGACATTTATAAGTGCCATGACCATGGGTAAGTCACTCAATCTCAATGCACTCATTTGTAAGATCAGAAGAATATATACTACCAGGCCAATAGGGCTGTTGTGAAGAAAGTGCTTTGTAAACCTTAAAGGACTGTAAGAATGTCATTGTGTTGGGTTGGTTCACTTGCATCTCACTTACCATTATCCCATTGGGGTTTTCTTGGCAAAGATACTTGAGTGATTTGTCATTTCCTTCTCCAGTTTATTTTATAGATGAGGAACTGAGGCCAACAGGGTCAAGAGACTTGCTCAGTGTCACACAGCTAATAAATTTCGGGAACCAGATTTAAACTAAAGTCCTCCTGATTCCAGGGCCAGTGCGCTACCCACTGAACCATGGAGCTGTCCACTACAAGAACTGGATGCACAATTAGGGTCCCTTCCAGCATTAAATTCCATTATTCATCCTTCAGAATACCCCACTGGACACTGGGATACTGTTCTGATTAAATCCTCGCTTGAAGCTTCTGCTTCTTTTGGATTATCTTTGTGTTTTTTTTTTTCTTTTAACAATCTGGCTCAGAAAAAAGAATCCTGCATTGAAGGGTTAAATGAAAAGGTATGCTTTATTGTGTGATGCCAGGAACTCATATATCAACAGAACCCATCACTATCATTGGCTATTGTCATCTCTTTTTAATTACCTAGGCTTAGGAAGCTGGGGAGGGTGGGAGAGGATTGGTGGCAGATTCATCAGTTATTATTAATGATTACAAATTAGGTTTCTTAATAATGACAGCAGTATACGTGCCCAACCTCCTCAAAGGAGCACTGAGACAAACAGTGCCATTTGAAGAACTTTGACAGGGCTCAGTAGAAGTTTTACAGCTGGCAAATGACTCATAGAACACTGGAGTTGAAAAGAGCAAATAGGTTCATTAAGCCCAGGGATTCTTCACCTATTTGTGTGTGTGTGTGTGTGTGTGTGTGTGTGTCTGTGTGTGTGATGGGTCCACTTAAGAGTCTAGTGATCCTTTCTCAAAATTATGTTTTACAAAGTAAAAAATAAAACACTTAGTAAACCAACTATATAACTATAGCTATCAAACTACGTGTTTTAAAATCCATGGATCTAGAGAAAGAAAAGAAATGGCTTGCCCTAAATTTACATTGAAAGAACTAGTACTAAAACATGGATCTTAGTGGTCTTGGCATCTAAGTGGTGTAATAGACTTGAAGTAAAGAAGACCTGAGATCAAAACTTGATCCAGGCACTTTAGCCACCCTAGGCAAGTCACTTAACCACTCTGTGTTGACTTTCCTCATCTGAAAAATTGGAGTAATAATTACACTTACTTCCCAGAGTTGGTATAAGGATCAAATGAGATAACCTACCTGATGTGTTTTGCCAGGCTTAAAGTGCTATATAAATGCTTGAAAGATGTATCTTTTCTGATTCTAAACTCAGTTTTGTCATCTATAGAACTGAGAAAAATAAATTTTAAGATCTTCCCATTTTCACATTTTCTGTTAAATTCAATTCAACAAAGACCAAATAAGCACATACTACATTCAATGCTTTGTGTTTGACATGGCAATAAAAAATAATAAGGAATTCTTCCTAACCTCTAGAACTTAGTCTTGTGGAGGGTTGATAGTTTTTCAAATAGATTTTAGAAATATATATCTATAAATATACATATATATATATATATATACATATGTGTGTCATGTCATTTTTACTTTTGGGGGCGGGGGTACTAGACCTGTAATTTCACTGAAAATAACGATCTTCCAGTGAAGAAACTCAAGGATTAGGGACTCAAGGCATGGAATGAGAGGTCCAATTTCAGAGACAGCCAATGTGGGGCTTTGCTTTGTTTTGCTATGCATATTTATTGCAAATGACTTTGTCTTTCTTTTTCAAGGGAGTAGGGGAGGAGGTGGGAGGAAGAGAAAATTCAAGTTCATTAATTGAAAAAAAATTAGTATAATTTAAAAAAAAGAAACTTCCTCTACAGAGGAAGGACACTGACTATTCTGGAACTTTGTCTTAGGGGGCTGCCTAGAACACTGAGAGGTTAAGTGATTTACCCAGGGTCAAACAGCCAGGATATGGCCAAGATGGGACCTGAATGTAGTTTTCCTGACTGCAGAGAAATCTCTCTGGCCTTGTTTCTTCCTACTCTTTATCATTATAATTATATGGCACTGCCTACTGGCACCCCCCACCCCAAACACTCACAAAGATCATCAGGTTCACTCTCTAATAAGGAGCATCTCCATACTCCTCGTCTCTGACAACAGATATGGGCCATTACTGAAGGTCTTTACAACTTGGCAGGACCGAGCTCCACCAGCATAGAGTTCAAGAACTTGGGCTTATCTTCAGACCATAATGAAGTCATGGATATGGAGCCAGAAAGGGTTTCAGATGCCATCTGCTCATAAGATCATAGACTCTCTATCTTAGGCATCATCAAGCCAACCCCTCATTTTACGTGTGAGGAAACTGAGGTTAAGTTACATCTCCAGGATCACATAGTAAATGGTGGGATTTGAACAGAGGTCTTCCTGATTCCAAGTCCACTGCCCTATCCTCTTCTTAAACTTTTTCCACTCCTGACTCCTTTTCAAATTGAGGCAGCTTTTGTGGTTGTTGTTTGACCTGAGGGCATGCACAGTGCAAAATGTGCATGCTTGGTGTTCAGAACCAAGGCTGCAGTGAAGCTGCCCACTGCAGAGTGGTCAGGTACTGCCAGAAATACCTCAGATTCATTATGCATTTGATTTTTAATTAATTTTTGATTATTGTGCATTCAGAAACCTTTTACCATTGCCAAGTTTTTCATAACCCCATATGGGGTTTCCACCCACAGTTTATGAAGAATTGTACTACACTATGCTGCTTCTCTAATGGGCGTTAGGCCTTGGAGGGACCTTTAAGGCTCTCTGTTGAGGGAACTGAGGACTGTGGAAGTTAAGTGACTTGGCCAATGTCACATGTAGAAAGTAACCGAGATAGCATTTAAACTCAGTTCCTAGGAGGACTTTCAGGGAGATAGATCTTGAGCAATACTGGTGGAAGAGGTATCTTCATAGAAGTTGCATATACTGAAATATAGAGGTTTATAATTGTGATGATGATGATGGATGATGATGATGAATCTTATTACCTTTATCAAATGAGAATTTTGTTTTCCTTCTAGTTTCATGAAGTTCCAAATATACTTCTCTATGGCTCTACTACTTTATATCTCTTCTCCTGAGGAGATGTGTTCAAAATGAAAGAAAGAGGGATGAAGAGGCCTCTAGGGGTTAACCATAAGCCTTCGCTTTTCAGGCTGCAGTCAGGGACCACTTTGTCTCTCCCTCTGGCGCTCAAGGTCATCATTGATCAGTGTCCTGAGTGCTTTACAGCGCTAGCCTTGGACAGGCAGCAAGGGAAATTGATTGCAGCCAATTCCCAGCAGATTGAACTGCATTGACTTGTCTCCTATTCACACCAACAAGCAATGTTGCTACCTTTTAATTACCCTGCTGGGGAACCTTCTTTGTATCAGCCTGGGTTTGCAAGGGAGGGCCAGGGAGAAGACAAGGCAAAGGTGGGTCAATTCCTTTCACTTCCTCCTTAGTGGGATGGGCTCTCTCTCTCTTGATAATGGATCACAGATCATGGATTTTCTGTTTGATGCACTTACCTATATTATCTGAGATATATCCCCCCTAAGGGGGATAGATAGACTTTAAACCTGAAAGAACCCTTAGAGATCACTTTATACACAATGAAACTGAGTGAAAGGGACTAGACCAAGGTGATACTGGAAGCAAATAGCCAAACTAGGATTCTAAACCAGATCTCCTGATTCCAAAATCTTGCCTCTGTACCACATTACGTTAACTACACAAATGAGTTTTGAGGCAGCTTTATTGCTGCTGCTTAGTCATTTTCAGTCGTGTCTGATTCTTTGTGACCCCTTGGGGGGTTTTCTTGGCACAGATACTGGAGTGCTTTGCCATTTCCTTCTCCTTTTTATAAATAAGGAAACTGAGGCAAATAGAGGTTGTTACTTGCCCAGGATCACACGGCTGATAAATGTCAGGTTGTATTTGAATTTGGCTCCAGGGCCATCATTCTATCCACTGCACCATCTAGCTGCCTTTGAGGCAACTTACAATAGTAGAAATCATAAATATAATTTAAAATAGGAAAATTAAGAAGAAAACAGAATATATAGACAACATAGTCAATAGAAAGCAAGCCTTAGAATCAGGAAGACCTGCCTCTCACAGGTCCTGGTTATACTATTCTAAGAAAATCACCAAGCCTCTTAGTGTCTTGAACTATGAGTTACAGAATGATTTTTGAAGGGAGGTTCCTCACTGGGGATTCCCTATACCAGTGAAAGGTCTTGATCACAACTAAAATAAGGACTGTATAGATCAGGAGCAGAGGAATAGGAGGAATCTGGGATAAGACAATTATAGTTAAGTACCAAATTTGGCTCTTCATGTCCTAAGACATGTAGCTACTAGGGGTATCTGTTACCCAGTGCCTTACTTATGGTAGTAATAAGGACCAAATTCTATTCATTTCTAATTCATCTCTACTCAGTATCAGTGCTCTGAGTAGCTGAAAATTTCTCTCTGACTCTCAAAGAGGGGTCCACTTCTTTACCTTTATTTCTAGACCTTTGTGAATGTTTTGGCTTTTCTCCTGTTGGTCTAGGATTTGGTGTGAGCTAATAACAAGTGGGAATAACCAATTGATTCCACAACCACTGGCCATTTACTACTGAATAGCATCAGATGGTCCTCTAGCTGCTACAGATGGGGTCTCATTCAGAGCAATCTTTCTAGTCTGACAACTATAAGCATATACATTTATTTATAGAGACTTTTTAAAAATGATAACAGCACTCTATAGTTTACAAAGCAGGTTCCTCACAACAATTTTGTAAGGCAAATGGAATAAATGTTATTTTCTGCATTTATAAGAAACTGAAGTTCAGAGAAGAGATATGTTGCAGTGGATAAAGTGTTGGACTTGGAGTCAGAAAGACCTTAGTTTAGAGCCAGTCTCAGACACTTGCTAGCCTTGTTTCCCTAGGTAAGTTACTTAACCTCTGTTTGTCTCAGTTTCTGTATCTATGAAATGGGGATAATAATAGCATCTACCTTCTTGAGTTTTTGTGAGGGGCAATGGAGATAATATTTATAATATGTGCCTGGCACATAGTAAGTGATATATAAAATTTAAGTCAGCATTATTATTATCTCAGAATCACATAGATAGTAAATAGGATAGCAGCACTCTTTGTAGTGGCCAAAACCTGTAAATCAAGGGGATGCCCATCAATTGGGGAATGGCTGATTAAATTATGGTATATGAATGTAATGGAGTACTATTGCGCCATAAGAAATGATGAACAAGAAGACTTCAGGGAGGCCTGGAAGGACTTATATGATCTGATGCTGAGCGAAAGGAGCAGAACCAGGAGAACTTCATGCACAGCAACAACCACAGTGTGTGAGAGTTTTTTCTGGTAGACTTGGAACTTTGTAATAATGCAAGAACTTACTAAAAAAAAATCCCCAGTGGTGGTTTTCTAAGGCAAAATGCCTTCCACACTCAGAGAAAGAAATAGGGAAGTCGTTTTCAGAATGTAGCAGATCATGTTTGTGTGTGTGTGGGTTTTAGTGTATTATGTTTTGATTCGTTATATAATTTCTTCCATTTATTTTAGTGCGGCTACATAGCATGACTATAGTGAAAACGTACTCACTAGGAAAGTTTATGTAGAACCTATACAGAATTGTATGCTGTCGTGGAGAGGGAGGGGGTAGTGGGGGGAAAGTGTGGGGGGAATAAAATCTTAATTTTAAGGAAGTGATTGTAGAACATTAAAAAAATAATAAAAAAAGAGTTTAAAGGATCAAAACTGAATATGACACAGTGGAGAGAACATCCCATTTGGAAGCAAAAGATGAGTCATTTAGTTCTGCTACTTGTTAGCTATGAGACCTTGAGGAAGTCATTTAACATATCTAGGCCTCAGTTTCCTCATGTGTAAAATAAGAGACTAGAATAGCTGGCCTATAAGATTCAGTTCAAGTTCTATGATTCTGCAATTTTTAAAAAAAAATTGTTTTACTAAAATTCCAGTGTGTTTTGAACTATAGTATAGCAGCATTTGAATTCAACTCAGGGAGAAACCTATTGTGTAGATCATTGTATTAAAGAATACTGTTGTCAGTTAGTCATTTTTCTGTCATTTCCAACTCTTTGTGATCCTATTTGAGATTTTCTTGGCAAAGATACTAGAGTGGTTTGCTTCTCTAGTTCATTTTACAGATGGGAAAACTGAGGTAAAGAGGGTTAAATGACTTACTCAGGATCACACAGCTAGTAAGTGTCTGAGGCCAGATTTGAAATCACCAAGAGAAATCATACTGACTCCAGGCCTGGCACTTTATCCTACCTGCCTCACCTGTGTGTGTGTTAGTCTTTCGTTGCTGAAGGAGACCATGCCATCAGAGAAATAATGACATGACTTTTGTTTTGAGTGAAGGAGGGCTGTGCAGGTCACCAGCCTCACTTCTCCTCCAGAGCCATCTGAATCCAGTGATCAGATATTCATCAGGATGATTGGAGATGACCCAGGATGAGGCCATTGGGGTTAAGTGACTTGCCTGAGGTCACACAGCTAGTGAGTGTCAAGTATCTGAGGTGAGATTTGAATTCAGATCCTACTGACTCCTCCACTGGTGCTCTATCCACTGCACCACCAAGTTGCCTATTAAAGAACATTAAATAATTTAATAGATAACATTTCATAGATCCTAATATTAAAACCTAGAACTCAGAATGTTAGAACATTGAACATCACAGTTAAACTCAAAGTTAGAAGGAACTTCAGAGGTCCTCCAGTCTTATCCATACCAGGACAAGAATTCTTGCAATGGTAAACTTCCAAAGCGGCCATCTAACCTCCACTTGGAAAATATATGCAATAGAGAACACTCTAGTCTATCCCCATCATTTTATGGATGAGAAAACTGAGTCAATAAGAGGTTAAGCACTCAATGTCACTAAACCACAAATTTGAAAAGGGGCTAGGGACACTTCTTCAAATGGAAAATTCTTACTTCACTCCTGTATAAATGTAGAAGGCAGAGCAGTGAAGGCATTTCTTGGAGAGAATAAAGAGCTGAGTTAATACAGTCCAGGTAGTTTGCATTCTGATGACTGAAATTAATCCAAGGACAGACCTTGGAGAAGTCAGAAGAAGGGATAGTTAACATGTCCATTAGACTATCTTTCTCAAGTATCACATACATTAAGTGACTCTTTGGCAGGTATTGGATCCCAGTCAATTCATGATTGAATTCACTAACGAGTGCCTGTAGTGTAAGTATTGAAGACTGCTGATTGAAAGGAGAGTCATATGCTTGAGAAAGCAAGATTGAAAAGAGAAATTTGCCATGTTTCTGTGTGATCTTAAGAAATAGATTTTTTACTTTACTTTCTACCTGAATCCTTTCCTTATTTCTCCTGCTGTAATTTCTTCCACCCCCAGAAAATTACCTTAAATCAATTAGTAGATGAATAAAAAAAAAAATTTATTAAATGCTAAGTGCAAAGAACTATGTTAAATCCCAGTGATACAAACAGAAAAAGAAGATGGTCCCTGCTCTCAAGAAGCTCGTATAATAGGGAGATACAATGCACACAGGAGGACCAGGGTCCTTAGGGTATAGAGCCAAAGCAAATAGTAATACTTCAACTTTAATTTCCGAAGAAAAAGTCCAGAATTCCCTATTACTGCTGAGAACATCAATAATCCTCTTAGTCCCCTGAGTTCTCCAAGCCTGCACTCCTCATTCATACTCATCCCACATATTCAATCCACTGCCAAGTCTTGTAATTTTTAACTTTGAAGTGTCTTTCACATATTTCTTCTTTTCTCCACTCAAATGGATGCTACCCCAACATAGGTTTTCATTATCTCCTACCTAGACTACCACAATAACCTGCTAGGTAGTCTCCTTACCTTCTGTCTTTCCCCAATCCAATTGATCTCCTCCTCAGCTGCCAAAATGATCTTCCTAAAATGTAAGACTGGTCATGTTATCCTGCATCATATTTAGTAAAGGCCAGTTGCTCCCGATCACTTCCAGGAACAATTATAAAATCTTCTGTTTGATATTGGAAGGCCCTTACAACATGATCTTTTCAGTCTTTTTACCTTCCCCTCACCACCTTCTATGGTCTGGCTACCATAGCCTTAGTGTTCTTCACGTTGAATCCTCCATCTTCTGAATCTATGTTTCTCCTCTCTTTCCTCATCTCTGCCTTCTGAATTCCTCCAAGAGAGCTTAAATTCCACCTTCCGAGTGAAACCTTTCTCAAACCCTTCTAGCACATCTCCCCACTTCCAATACATACAGCCTTTGATATTATCTTCCATTTACACTGTATATATCTTATAGGTATAACTTTTTGCATGTTTTATCTTCTGTTAGAATGTGACTTATTTGAGGATAGGGAGTATGTCTTTCTTAATAGTTTTATGCTCAGAGATTAGCAGATTTCCTGGCATATAGCAAATTCTTAACAAATATTTGTTGACTAACTGACCAAGCACTTTGGTTGTGAGAATTGTCTTTTTCCAGGTCCAATTCAATAATCCAATAAATATTTATTAAGTACCTTCCATTTGCCAGGCACTGCATGGAACTGTGGGGTTACAATTAATGAAAAGAATAGTCTCTACCCTCAAGAAACTCACAATCTAAAGGAGGAGACGATATACAAAAGGAGGCAGGAAAGCAGAATGACACCAGGGAGTAGCTGGCATGGCAACTTCTTATTCGTTAGAGTTATAAACAGGCAGAGCAGTACATGCAAAGTGGAGTGAGTTGAGAGTCTAGACTGTTTCTGTTCTCTATAAAGAGAGGCATTGGGAAGTGTTTTTATGCTCTACTTTCAATCAGAGGGGAAGTGGTGAGTTACGCTTCAAGGCTTGTGTTAGCAGAATGATGGTGAGCTTAGAAGGGATGAGCTTATCCTGGGAGGAGCATCTTATTCCATGGGGCTAAAAGTATGCAGGGAAGCAGATGAAAAGTGAAAACTCTTGCAGGTTTTCAATAAGTATGGCTACTAAGGTCTAGGAAACTACATTGTGTACAGAGGCAGGTGTTAGATTACATCTGAATAGGTGTTGCTTTGCTCAATGATGGATATAAGGTCCTAGGATGGAAGCAGGACTAGTGGTCCAAGCTAGCATTTAACACAGTCCCTGGTACATACTAGGTGCTTTCTAAGTGTTTGTTGACTGACATTAATCTGGCAGGTAAGAACTGCAGTTTCTGGGACTCTTAAGCCTATTAGCCTGTTGTGGCAGTTGGTCAGTAGTTGATGTTGGTGGTGGAAAGTATGATAGAACCTTTCTTCATAAGAGATGATTCTTTTGATGTTGGCTTGAGAGGTTGGGTTGATAGCAAGGTGAATGATATGGGAGATGTTGTTATTCCCAGGACTTTTAGTCTCATCGTTTTCAGCAATTTCTTCATTGGGACCTGAGAGAGGTAGTAATTTAGGTGGTGGCAATGGTTTGACTCATCTGACAATGCCATCTTCTGTTTTTTGGGTTTTTCCCCTCAGGATGCCTTGCTATACCGGCTAGCCTGGATCCTTTCTGCATCACTTACACTGACAGAAGTTGTTTTTTTTATGTTTTGTGTATTCTTATATACGTACATATTGTCGTCTTATTAGAATATAAGCACTTGAAGTCAAGCACTATTGGTTTTTTGTGTTTGTATCTCCATTACTTAACATAGCGTCTAATATCTGATGTGTGATCAATAATGCTTATTCATTGATTGACTGATTGGTTGATTGGTTGATGGACCTCCAGAATGAAAGCCTGCATACTTTTTACCATGTCTGAAGGTAGCAAAGGTGCTTGCAAATAATATCAGTCTATTCCTTCAGAAAAGGCATTAACTGTTAAGCACTCATACAAGTAGAGGATTTGGAGGTCAAAGTTGGATGCTGTAGAGACCGTGGTGATTAATGGATCAGTTGATAAGGCTGAGTCATATTATAGAAAGAAAAGTAGATTTGAAGGAATGGGAGATAAATAAATAGCATGCCAGACCCTTTTTTAGTAACAAGTACTTTTTAGCCTTGGGCAAGCCAGTTTACTACCCTGGGCTTCAATTTTTCTCCCCTGTAAAATGAAGGTACTGGACCAATTGATCCCTTAATTGCCAGGCTTCTTCTGAATCCTTATCCTCTGTGATCTGTTTGTAATATTTGACACTGTTGATCATCCTTCCTCCAGGATGCCCTCTCCTCTAGGGTTTTGTTGCATGACTCTCTCCTCATTCTCCTCTTACTTGTCCGACCACTCTTTTCATTTATCAATTATGTCATGCCCACTCATTGGGGGTATACTCAAGACTCCAGCCTAGGACATCTTCTCTCTTCATCTGCTCCAATTGATTGAATTATCATGTCTATGCCAATAATTTCCAGATCTATATATCCAGCTCTAATCTCTCTCCTGAGCTCCTACATCCTTCACTACCCATTTGCTGTATTTAATTGGATAGCTGGTAGGCAATCTAAAACTCAATACTTTCATAAAGAACTCAGGACATTTGTCGTCAAATACCTCCCTCTTCCAAACTTCCCTATTACTATAAAACATACCCCCAGTTCATCCAATCAACCATGTTCAAAATCTAGAAGCTATACTTGACTCCTCTTTCTCACTTACCCTATGTATGTAATGAATTACCAAATCTTGAAGTTTCTGTCTTAATAACATGTCTCAGATCTGTTCCATTCCGCCTCCACTCTAGTTCAGACTCTCATAATCTTACATTTAGACTACCTCAGGAGATTCCTATTTGGTCTCCCTGTCTAAGATGTCTTAGCATTCCAGTTCATCCTATACATAGCCACATAGCCACCAACTCAATAAATTCCAGTGTCTCTCGCACAACAGAGATGTTAGGCATTTAAAACTTTTCACTTGTCCACTTTCTACATTTCCGTTCTTCTTATATATTATATATATAATATTATAATAATATATAATATTATATATAGCATTATATATTAATTATATTTATATATAATATTATATATTACCTCCCTGTGTGCATTCTATAATTCGGACATATTAACTAATAGTACTTTCTGTCACTGCTCACAAACCTCCCAGTTTCCATGACTATGCACTTCCTCTTCCTCAAACTTATAATGTTCTTCCTCTACATTTTCCCAGGGATGCGCTGGTAAATGTATAATGACCAGCTCTCTGGGGGGAGAAAAAAACAAAATTATGTATGTCAGATGTGCTTTCAAGTTTTATCTATGTTCTTAACATTTTCGATCACTTTCTTAAATCTAGAAAATCAGCAAACAGTAAATAAAGCTCTGATTCATAGCTTTTGTCAGTTTCTGAGGTGTAAGAGTTTGAACACTAAACATTTAACAATCAGCTCTCAAGAACTAATTAGATCTAGGTCTAGCACAGGTCTAGCCTCCTTCTTTTGGAGGCTTGAATTTTCTTCAATATTCAGTTCATGTATGACTTTCTATATGAAATCTTTTCTGATTACTCCCAGCTGCTAGAACACCTTCTCCCCAAACTACATTGAATTCATTATCATTATATTATATTATTTTCTGTTTATACTTATATATGCACTTGTTAGAATATCTTCTCCTTGAGAAGAGAGACTGATTCCCTTTTATCTTTGTTTCCCCAGTACCTGTCTAGCACATTGCCTGGTGCATCACTGGTGTTTAATCCATTTATGTCGATTGATTACTTGATTGATAGCTAATCTATTTTCTACCTCTAATTTCTGTGACAAAAAGGGACCCTACATACGGCCCTGCGCCTACCAAGAAAAGTTACCCTTCCCCATCCCCTACCCTTAAGTTGAATTAGCTATTGGATGGGTTATATTTATTTGAAGGTTTGGAAGTTGATACTTGACTTGTCGTTTCATTATACAGACCTTTAAGAAATTCACTTGTATGGTATGCTGTAAAAAAAATATATATATGATTCAGATATATGTCAAAGTCACCCAAAAAGCGAAGTCACTTTAATATCTAAGAAAAAAATAGTAAAGTCAGAAAGAATACATGGGTATGAGAATGATTACTAAGCCATAAGGTGCTATATAAAGGCCTCTTTCATTAACAGTACTGCTCTTAACAATAGTCTGAATTCTATATAATTTAACCTATGCTTCTTAGGACCATCCTGAAATTAAGGTAAAAATTTTCTTCCCTATCTCTATATGGGTTCAAAAATTCTTGTGCTCCATGAGCCAGAGCCTTCTGTGCTCAGGAGCATGCCCTAGGGCAAGAGAAAATTCCAACCTATAACCATTGCAAGGAATCTGAGGCCCTGCACTAATCTCCCTGGCATGAGCTGTTGCAGCAAATTCTTTCCCAGGTTAGTAAGAAGGCCTCAGGCCCCTGGGGAACAGGTGCTCACTTGACCTAAGTGTCATGAGCATCCATCTAATATATCACATTTGCCTAGGGGAAATACAGCCTCCTTCAGCCCACAGAAAAGAAGCAACTAGCAAGCTCACAGAAGGAAGAAAACAGAGTCTTTCTCCTCTTCCAGGACTCATGAAAAGGCTGTGACCTCCATTTAGTTGGAAAAGGATCACTTTGTGATCTAGTACCTCATCCTAATCCTAAGGACAGCCTATATTTGGAAGATGACTTTAATTAAATGACTATGAAATCAAATCTTTGTGTGATAACTGAAGAATCTGCCTGGCCTCAAGGCTTTGAAGAGTGACAAAGGCACACAGGTAAAAAAAAAGTTTAGATGGCGAAGGAACAAGTTCAGTCCCAGTTCAGTCACTTATTAGATAGGTGATCTTAGGTAAGTCATTGCTTCTCTGAGTCTCAACTTCTCCACCCTTAAAATAAAGGGGTTTGGACTAGAATCTTATCATTAGATGACCTCTGCCTCTTCAAGATTAACATTCTATGGTTCACATTCTAATGTTCTATGTTCCAAAGTCTTCTTAAAAAAAAAATGCGAGTGCCTCTAGGAGGATTAATGCACTGAAGTATTATTAGTCATATGCATCTTAGTGTGAATCAACTTAGCTCTTTAGAAATTTGAGGAAATTAGAGTTTTGATGAGGGATAATGGAGGCATTTTGTTTTATTTTATGTTGCTTTTACAGAGGGATAGTTAAAGATATGACAATATCAAAAGTCCAAACATCTCTTGCCTGTGATCGGGGTGAGGGAATGTCCTCTCTCCGATATTTCCTCAGTCTCTGTGGAAAGTGGGCTCAAACTTACAATAAACCCCAAGTTCACCTTCAAAAGCAGTATAGCTGGTAGATGAATGTGAACGTAAGCTATTTCTGGACTGGCTTAGACAGGCTCTTCAGTACTTCTTTCATCACTGGTAAATCCTGCCATGGACTCTAGTTCCTAGACTTCTAGTGACTATCACTTAAAAGCAGGAAAATCATAGATACAACAGAGACAGGAGCAACAAAAGAGCCAGGTATCTTCAGCTTCTTGCTCCTAAAAGTAAGAAAGGGACTGAGACCCCTTTGATATGCAGCCTTTCTTGAATGCTTGACAGATAGCAAAAAGGAAGGTAAGGAAATTTTTGGAGATAAGGCAGAGAGAAAACTTTGAATATTTAAAAAAAGATACAATAATAAAAAGAGGAGGATACTAAGTTTATGATTTCACTATTTTATTAAAAAAAACTCCACATGCTCCCAGATCTCAGTTTTTCCCTTAAAAAAATCAAAATTTAAACCCTTCTTAAGCACCCTACGTGAACCTTGGAGAGAACTGAGGGCGATCATGAGGAGTAACTACTTGTCACAAGCTTGGATCATTGTTAGTATGGGAAATAATGACAACTCTCACACCACTTGGGTTCTGTTTATGAAATTATCAATTGATTGGTGATTTCCACATCTAATCAAGCCTTTGAAAATAAATGGTGTAGAAAACACTGCAATTAAACAAAGTGGAGGCGAAAATAATTGTGAATGAACAATGCTTCAAAGGGTTTCATAGGCTCAGGCAT
This sequence comes from Bettongia penicillata ogilbyi, assembly GCA_023548195.1. Taxonomy (NCBI): domain Eukaryota; kingdom Metazoa; phylum Chordata; class Mammalia; order Diprotodontia; family Potoroidae; genus Bettongia; species Bettongia penicillata. The sequence goes on from JAJHZJ010000735.1 coordinate 2,785,017, forward strand.
CCAGGTTAGTTGAGTATGTAGTTTTGTGAGGGAATGCGTATGTGGGAGCTAGGGTATGTACTATGGGGATTATATATGTGTATAATGGAGAGACAGTGTGTGTGTGTGTGTATGTGTGTGTGTATGTATGACTGTGTGTTTCTGCAAGGGATTATATGTAAGGCATGATTGTATGTATGCTGAGGTTGTGTACATATCAAGAGCTGTCTCTATGTGTTGGTACAATGAAGGGAGGAATATATATTAATGGGATGTGTGTTTTTCAGGGAGTAGGGAATCCTCACCTTTTCCCTGTGTTCCTGCCTTTCAGTCTTCACTCCTAACCATTCTCTCCCTCTCTCTCTCTCTCTCTCTCTCTCTCTCTCTCTCTCTCTCTCTCTCTCTCTCTCTCTCTCTCTCTCTAGCCCACCCTCATTTTTATTTCTGTGTGTCTCTTTCTGTGTGTCTCTGTGTCTCTTTCTGTGTCTCTTTCTTTCTCTGTATCTCTATCTCTCTGTCTCTAGCTCTCAGACACCTATCCCACCCTCCTTTTATTTCTCTCTCCTTTTATTCCTTTCTCTTTTTATTTCTCTTTCTCTATCGTTCTCTGCAAGAGGAGCAGAAATTCCTTTCTCTCCTTGAAAAGCCATCACTTCCATGGTAACCACCTCCCATCTTGGAAACTTCCTGAAGCTCAGCTAGGTGACAACCTAGTCATTTTCTAAGTGAAGCTTTCTTAAAGGGGGCAGATTTGGTGGTGGTGGTAAGGGGAATTCTGCTAGAAATTCTGTTATTTGGAAATTGTTGACAACTGTTCTCTGCCAACCTTACTCACTATTCCCTTCCATATTCTTTTACTCCAACAGCAGCAGCACCAGTAACAAGAACTGACATTGCTAGAGTGATTTATGGTTTGCAAAGTGCTTTATATACATTATCTCATTTCATTCTCAAATTAGCCCTAGGATTAAAGTGCTGCCTGTATTCTGATTTTGTGGATGAGAAAACTGAGTAATAACAAAGTAAAATGACTTGGTCAGGGTCAAACAGCTTGGTTAATTTCTGAGACAGGATCAAACCCAAGACTTCCCAACCCCCAGACAAGCACTCTATCTACTTCATCCATATTACCTTCAAGAAGAATTCCTTGACTAATCTTACCCTGGTTGAATATACCTCAGTTCCTAGCCAGGAAATAGAATTTTACTACATTTATCCTTTCATTAGAGGCATTGTGGCATAATGGAAAACCTACCACTAACTTTCCATGTGATCCTTGGCAAATTATGGCCTGTCTCAGAGCTCACTTTCCCCATCTATTAAAATATAGTATTGACTGGGTGATTTCTAAAGATCTTTCTATTTTTTTCAACTTTCATTTTGCTGCAATATTCTACCTTATAAGTTTCCTTTCAACTTTCATAGATAGAAAGATAAAGCATTTATTACACAGTTTATTCCAGGCACTGTGCTAGATGCTGAGAATACAAATACAAGCAAACAAGATGATCTCTGACTTCAAGAAGTTTATGTTCTAGTAGAGGAGATGATACATAAAGGGGAAGTGGAAAGGTTCAGTGAGAAAGGTAGAAGGGGGAGTATAACATGGAGATGATAGAAAAGTGAGTTGGAGGCCTGAATTCAAGCATAAGATCAGGTAAAGGCAATCAGAGACTGGGTAATTCTAGGAGGAGATATACAGCAGAGGTGTCAAACACAAGGTCCAGGAGCTACGTGCAGTCCACAATACCCCCAAATCTGGCCTGAACCAGAAAACAAAGAAATTGGGAACAATTTAACAAAATAAATAAAATATAATAAAACAGACAAAATTATATCTTAAAACTAAATTAATATGTGGTTCTTAGAGATGGTAATTTATGGATTAGTGGTCCCCTTTTCTATTTGACTTTGATACCATTGATGTAGGGGATTACCCAAGAGGAGAGGAAATGGCATGATAGCCAGGAATAATATTCTATGTTATTTCTTCTAAGTCTACAATTTTAATGTCTCTGTTCTAATATTCCATATTCTAAGATTCCTTCTTCTTTTGTGTAGAATTTTAGTTATTGAAGTCAGGGGCTCTTTGTAGATTTCAGTTTTGGAGATACAGCACTTAGCATAATGCCTTTTATATAGCTTAGTAAATACTTATTGAATTGAATTGCATTCTATTAAGATCTAATGTTACTAATTATATTCTTTCATTGTTTTGGGTTTGACTTGTTTCTGTTACCCAGTCTGTAAGCTCTGTGAAAAATGAGGTATGCTATTTTTTACATCCCCATAATGTATAACATAGGACCTTGAACAAAGTCTATGTCAATAAATACTCAGTGAATGAATGGGTGGATGGATGTATGGATGGATGTATGGATGGGTGGGTGGGTGGATGGATGGATGGATGGATGGATGGACGGATGGATGGATGGACTCTCTCTTCCCATACATGAACTATGCATTATCTTACCTTTCTGATGGTGGTACTTGACACAGGAGATTCCTGGTGAATCTTTCATGTTTGCTGTTCACATAAATCAGCCCCTCATTAGAGCTGATGCTATATCATTAAAGGAGTGATGCTAACAATCTCTCATGTTTCCTGAATTTTCCTAGAAGACTCTCTTCTGTTTCTCTGGCTCTAACCTTAATTGTTTGACCTTTGTTTATACCACTCACCTGCAAAGTATGTCTTTAGGGGAAAGATGGATATACATGTAAATATAAACATATCCATATAGACCAAAACACATGAAATAAATGCCAACTATTATTGCTGTTATGTGCAAGCACAGGGGTCCACAGAGACCCTCCACACACATATATCAGTATATCAGAGTCAACGATTTGAGATTCTTAAAACTAAGGCAGCTCAAATTTTGTCTTTTTGTCATCTTAGATAGCTACCTGAGACTTAGAAGGGTTAAGTGAATTGCCCAAGATCATGTAAAGGTGGGATGGCACTGTGCACTATGGAAAAAAATCACTGTATTTTGAGTAAGAAAATAAGGGTTCAAATCCTTGTTCTACCTTTTATTTCCCATATGACTTTGAACCAATCACAATCTGTCTGGGCCCCAGAATACTCATCTATAAAATCAGGGCTAGAGAGGGAAGAGAAGATGACTGTTAAAGTCACTTCCAATTCTAAATCTAGAAAACTACAACTCCAGGTTTTTTTGACTCCAGTTGCAGAATTTTTCCATTATGCCCTACTTCCTCACAAGCACATGCAACAAGCAATCCAGTCAGAGGCACATGCTTATACTCCAACCCCTCAAAATGTTGCCCTCCTCCATATGTAGACATACTTCCCACACATAGTAACAATCAATAATCAGTTTCCCAACAATCTTACCATACTCACAACACCCTCCACTTTTCCCCAAGCAACCAAGCAATTAATAAGCATTTTTAAACACTTACTATGAGACTGATTCTAGGGATACAAAGAAAAAATAAAGGTCATTTCCCCTATAGAACACACATGTTCCATATGCACACATATAACCATCCTCCACATACAGTCTGACAAATAACTCATCGTCCTTCTTCCATGTCACATTCACTGATAATTAGTGGTCCCCAAGACTCTGATCTGGCCCCTCTTCTCTTTTTCCTCTATAGTATCTAACACTTGGTGATCTCATAAGCTCTCAGTGATTCAATTACAATCTCTGTTTCAAATCTATACATCCAGATCTAGACAATCCATTACCTTAACTCTAACTAGCTTTTCAGTCTTATAACTTAACTCCCTTTCATGTACCCTGGGTGTTTGTCCTTCCTTGCCGAAGAAGACCATGCCATCAGAGAAATAATGACATGACTTGCACTTGATTTTATTTTGAGTGAGGGAGGCAGGTCACCAGCCTCACTTCTCCTCCAGAGCCATCTGAATCCAGAGACCAGATATTCATCAGGATGACTGGAGATGACCCAGGATGAGGCAATTGGAGTTAAGTGACTTGCCCGAGGTCACACACCTAGTGAGTGTTAAGTGTCTGAGGTGAAATTTGAACTCAGGTCCTCCTGACTCCTGCACTGGTGCCCTATCCAGTGCACCACCTAGCTGCCCCTTCATGTACCCTATAATCCAGTGAAATTGCCCTTTTTCCTACTTCTCAAAAAGATCTCCTTTCCAAACTCTATGCCTTTTCACTACTTTCTCTCATGCCTGAAATGCTTTCACCTCCTCTTCTCCATTTGGAGAAAAAGCCATTTCCTGGTTTTTCAGGCTTCTTTAAAGACTCAGTTCATATCTTAGCTTCTGCAGGTGGCCTTTGCCGGTTCTCCTTCCTGCCATTTGCTTCTTGTTCTTTCCTTTTGAGATTATCTTTTATTTATGTTTTAAAAATCTGGAAGGTACTTTTTATTTTTGCATATTTTTACCTTTATTTAGAATGTGAGTTCCTTGATGGGGAGCAGGGAATTATGTTTGTGTCACTATTTGTATTTCCAATGATTAATGCAGTGACTAACCCATAATAAGTGCTTAATAAATGTTGGTTGATTGACCTCACAAAACTTGACATTAACTTATACACACAGAGAGAGACATATATATATATATATATATATATATATATATATATATATACACCTCTTTATATATATACACACATATACACACATATATAGTACATATATATATGTGTATATATATTTATACTTCCTTTAAGCATAGACACTAGACTCCAGTCTATCTCTATGTACACAAACCCCTTCCCCATATGCAGGTACCATGAATGTACATAAGTTCATTCATATGAATGAAGAAAAAACACTATCAAGTCAAACCCAATGCTAAATTCTGTGAATACAAAATCAAAGAAGAATCCATTTCCTTCCCTCAGTGAACTTATAATAGGAGGAGAGAGAATATACGAGAGTAGTGTCCAGGAAAATGTATTTTGGTTTAGAAAGTTACCTGAATGGTGAACAAAATCATAGAAGGGTTAGACTTTTTTGTTCCAGTGATATGGCCATCCAAGTTTGAATATGGTTCCCAAATGAGAAAAAGTATGGGGGAAAGGAGTCCCAAATAGAATATGTTCAGTGGAAAGACTATATCACTAAAGAAGTACTGACACAGTGGGAAGCATGAAGCACTCATTTGTCAGGACATTAGGGACTCAGGTTGGGAATTCTGGAGATGTTCCATCCTTCAAGGCATGGTTTTTGGTACCAACAGCAAGACAACTGGTGAGGAGATGGCCTGGGAGTAATGAGTCATTTTATGCATAGATAGTCCTCTTCTCCCACCCCCCACCCATACATGTGCACACACCCCACCCCCAAATACACAAGTACATGCCTCTACCCCTACTTCACAGAAGAAAGGAGAAGAGAACATGCAGTGAGTTTCTCTCCATAGATGTGACACTATCCAAGTGGCAAGAGACCAGACCCAGTATCCCTTAGTGGTGCAATAGGACCTATATCAAATGCCTGAACCCTGGGGCACTAGCAGCAGTTCCACAATTCCTGCTTTGACATAAACCTTTAAATAAAAAAAAATTCCAACTACAGAAGATGACTTTAATCAATAGAGTGCCTAGGTGAGGAAAGGAAGAGGTCTGAGGGACCACTGAGAACTGAATACTTTGATCTCTATTGGGACCAGGGCTGAATTCTTCAACCTTTTTTGACAATTCAACCTATGTGTGTTTCCATGGAATGATTAAATTAGCTAACACCAAGATCAGGTGTAACATTTTTAAAATTAATATTACCTCAGCAGAACCTGCACACACAGAAAACTGCATATGTTATAAAATGTTACAGTCCTCTATAAATGCATTTGAACATCTGATTTCCAAACCATGGTAGAGAGGAAGGAACTATTAAGTAGAAGATGAAAACTGAGGGGAAGATGTTTGGAAGAAAAATAGATAACATTAGATTGTGGAATCTTGTCTGTGCTGCAGCTTTTATGACCTTGGTCATTGAATCAATTACTCAAAAAGCATGTATTAACTGAATATTATATGCCAGACCACATACTAATTCCTGGGGAAACAGACAAAAGTGAAACATACCCTCAAGGAGCTGACAATCTCTTCTTCTACTAAAGGAGCCAGCATGTATACACACACAAATATATAACAAAACACAAAATAAATTCAAGATAATTTTGTTTGTGATGGCATTAGAACCTAGAAAGAATCACTAAAGGTTGAATCATGCAATAACTGGCTTTCAAGCTGAGTTATGGAGGAAATAAAGTATTCTAAAGACAGAGGGGAGATCAATTATCATGTATGAGGAACAACATGTCCTGTATGACAGGGTCACAGAGCATGGAATGGGGAGTCATGTATTACAAAGTTAAAAAGATAGATAGGAGTCAGGGTATGAAAGTTTGGAAAACCAGACAGAGGAGCTTATATTTGATCCTAAAAGTAATAGGGGGACTTTGTAATTTACTGAATAGAACTGTGATATGGTCAGACTTTCTCTTTAAGGAAGCCAGTCTAGTAAATGTGTGGAGAATGGATTGAAGTGGGGAGAGAGTTGAGTAACGAAGACCAACTAAAGAGCTTATTTCAATTGTCTAAGAAAGAGGAGATGAGGCAATGAACTAAGGTTGTAGCTATATGAGTAGAAAAAAAGGAATGAATGTAAGAGGTCAATCACTTCATTTATATGTATTTATTAAGCATCCATCAAGTGCTAGGAACTAAGGAAATAAATATAATAAAAGAAGCAATCTTTCCTCACAAGGAACTTAACAAGAAAAAAAAAACAAATAAAACAAGGACCTATGCAAATATCTACCGAATGTGTGCATGTGTATATTTTGTATTTGTTCTCTGAATGTGTATACATACTATATATATATATATATATATATATATATATATATATATATATATAGTATTTGTTCTATGTGTATATATATACACATATATATACACACATATACATGCATACATATATATAAACACGCACAGACAGAACAAATACAAAATTTAATATATGGAAGTTTAGGAGGGAAGGCATTAACAATTCAGAGGATCAGAAATGGTTTTATATAGATAGGGGTGCCTGAGTTTCCTCTTGAGGAAAGAGAATGATTCTCTGAGGTACAGGAGAGAATGGGGACTAGCCACTGCAAAGGTACAGAGATAGGAAATGAACCACTGCAATTGAGAACAGCAATACAGCCAGGTTGGCTAGATCACAGAGTGTTGTAAGGGGCATAATATCCAATGAAGCTGGAAAGATAACTTAAGGCAAGGTTGTGAAGAGTTTAAAAAGCTAAAGAGTAGAACCTATATTATATTCGAGAGGCAATAGGAATACAATGAAATTTATTGAATGGGGGATGGGGTGGGGAGAGTGACATCTGCCCTTAAGGAGTATAGCTTGGTGGAGGTTAATGTGAAACAGGAATACACAAGGCAGAGAAGTCAATTGGAAAGGCTTTTTCAATGATGTATGTGAGGGACTGAGATAAGAATTATGTGAGTAGAGAATAGGGGTCAAATTGAGAGATGTAGAAATGAGATTTCTCAAATGATTGCATATTACAAATGATACATATGAACTGAAGAAGAGTGAGTAGAGAAGAATAAAGCCGATGTTCCAAATTAGGGAGACTGAAACCATTGTGGTGCAATCAAAGGAAACAGGAGTTTGGAAGAGGAGGGATTGGGGGTAGAGGAGATGGAGTTCTGTTCTAGAAAGGATGAGTTTGAGATTTCTTTTCAAATGTCTTATAGGTGAGTGGTGATGGGAGGCTAAAAAATTAGGCATGAGACTAGGTCTGGATGCATATATCTGAAAGTCATCAGAACAGAGATAATTAAATGCATGGGAGATGCTAAAGTGTGTGTGTGTGTGCGTGAGTGTGTGTGTGTGTGTGTGTGTGTGTGCGTGAGTGTGTGTGAGTGTGTGTGTGTGCGTGAGTGTGTGTGAGAGAGATAAGAGACAAGACAGAGACAGAGAAAGACAGACAGAGAAATATAATTTGACAAATTGTTTCATATGTGAGGTGATGGAGAGTTAAGATTTTAAAATAAATATGAGCTTGAAAACCTATATGACTAGAAGGATGGTGATGACCCTCATAGAAATAGACAAGTTCCCAAAAGGGATGGGGTAGAGGAAATGCTGATGAGTTCTCTTTGGATATGTTGATTTTGAGAGGCCTATGAGATGTCCACTAGGCTATTGGAGACTAGAATTCAGGGAAGATACTAGGGCTAGTTACATAGCTCTGGGAATAAACTACATAGGAAAGATAATTAAACTCATGGGAACTAATAAAGTTCCCAAGTGAGAGACTGAAGAAGAAAAGGTAAATTACAGGTGACCAAGTCACTCAGTGGACCTGAATTTCCTAATTTTAAGTTGAGAAGATTAGATTAGATACCTGAAGGATTTTTCTAAAGAAAGATTGGTGTAAGGAACTATCTATTCAGATATCCATAGGTGTCTTTCTGCAAAGGAACTGTGACTTTTTTCACCAACTGTGAAAACTGATGCAGTAGAAATTCCTTATATAGATAGGATGGTCTCTTTGCATATATTTCTCTGCCTCTATGATTTTGATTCTCCTACTTAAAAGAATCTCCTCCCACAGTACCTCTCTGTTAATAAAAGTTTAGCTTCAAAATTGCATATTGTGCTTAGAGATCTCAAACACTGGATAACAGAACTTCAGACAGTTTCCATATTGGAGATATAGTCAGAGTGCTGTCTCCGAAAAGCCTCATCATCAAAGACTCACTTCTGAAATGTTGACCCCCAACCCCACTCTAGTCACTGGGGAAGGGCCAAGTAAAGTTATGTGTACACAGACACCCCGAGGGAGGAAAAGAAGAGCAGACAAAATAATCAATCCCTTTGACTACCTGTCAAAAGTCAGAATTCTGGGAGAGATGGACAAAAATGAAGCTACATCAGAAAAGGCTCCTAAAGATCCCAATAAAGTTAGTCTTACCATTCATGTGGCTCACACCTGGTTGTAAATTAGTCCATAAAATTTTTCTCACAGGCTCTTTAACAGGGTCCAGTCTTATAACTAATAATAATTGAATAAACAAAAATGGCTTTTATATAGCATCTACTAAGTGTCAGGTACAATGCTAAGTGTTTACAGTTGAATAAGTGACGCTATCAGAGGTGAAGTGACTTACTCCAAATCAGACAACTCGTAAGTTTCTGAAGCTTGATTTGAAGTTAGTTCTTTCTGACTCCATGCGCAGTGCTCTATCCACTGTCCCACCAAACTAAAACTACTGGCAAGAGATGCTGATCTTTCTTCTCCTTCAGTCATCATCTGACACATTCTAAGACACACGACAATCTCACACTGAAGCCCAGCTGGGTCCAGCTTTGCTGGCCATGGTACTGATACCATCTCTTCCATGTAGGTCATCTGATGCAAAGTGAATTCGTCTTCCTTCGAACTCCAATAGTACTGATTGTCTGGGAGAATAGAGCCTACATCCCCAGTATCTAGAAAGGTACTATCTTGTTAAATTTTGTTTAGTCAAGTTGAGTTTCTACTACCTATTGAACACTTAGCCTTTACTCTGGTTCTATGTTCTATTTTCATGTGTGTCAATTCTGTCTCTTTAAGTAGAATATGAGTTCCCTCAATTTACAAATGAGACTGAATCTTTAAAAGAGACAAAAGGAATCATTCTTCATTCCCTTGAAATCTACCAGAGAGGTGGTCATATATTCCATTTATGATTAGTTCTTCTCTGAGTTCAACTCAAGTGTTAGTCCTCAAGAGAACCGAAAAAGAATTTCAGCTTCCATCATGCTCTCCAAAGTATTATCTTAATTAAAATTAATCTCTTTAAGAATTTTCTATGGATGGCTGTCAAGACATCATGATAAGCATATACCCTTAATGCAGAGAATATGATCAATTTTCCCTTTTATTATTGTGGGATATACTAGACAAATCAAGGCTCCATATTTTAATGCTTGTCAGATTATATTTAGAGACTCTTCCTTCAATATTTACCCAAGAAAAGACATTGTTGGGGAAGTAAGAGAAGAGCAGGAAATAGTAAATGCATAGTTATTCCTAGTAAATTATTTTGAAATGTGAGGTCTATGGTTCCATCCAAGTCTTCAAGCTGTGGTTGTTTTGTACTGATGCGAGTACTTTAAGCTTTATCTTGGGGGAGAGGATCCACATAAACTCATTAAAATTTATCTGTACCCAGATGCTTCTAAGAGTCCTTAAAAATAACATGAGAGTGTGTCCCTGGAACACAGACACTGATTACTATTTAAACTGTCCAGTAAATGTGTTTGGGGGTACAGAGGGGCACAGTTGGAATTCATTGTGACAAAATCAGACTCTATCTACTGAAAAGAATATGAGAAGTGTTTACATATCTGAGAAAAGTCAAGTTTCTGCAACCTTCACTTTATTTAAAGAAGTAGAAACAAAAGAATATGTGAAAGAGTGCCAGATCAGGAACAAGGAGCCCCTGGATTTGAATCCTGGCTCTTCCAGGATGACTTTGTGTAATTTACTTATTCACTTGAAGACTGTTTCTTTGTCTAAAAAGAGATACTGATGCTCAGAAAGATTGCCAACTTTCTCAAGATCCATATTAGTCAAGTGAGGATTTGAACTCAGGTCCCCTTTCTCCAAGGTAGTCACTCTTTCAACTACACAATTTGGAGGAAGTCAAAGCCAAGAAAGAAGTTCTTGCCAAAGATTACCCAGTAAATCAATGAAAAATTCAGGACCAGACCCAGGTCCCTTAGCTCCTGGTGGAATGTTCTTTTAACCTTTGTTTTTTAAAGTAAACTGTAATAAGGGGCAGCTATGTGGTGCAGTAGATATAACACTGACTCTAGAGGCCATGAGGATCTGAGCTCATATTCGGCCCCAGACACTTGATACTTACTAACTGTGTGATCCTGGGCAAGTAAGTTAATCCCAATTGCCTTGCAAAAAAAAATTAAGAAGTTTAAAAAAAAAGTAAACTGACATAGTGTAAAGCCTGAATTTTGCAGTACAAGAACTAAGTTTAGATCTCAATTCAGCCTAAGAGTTCTTTGACTTTGGGCAAATCATTCAACTCTCAGTGCCTCAGTTTCCTCATTTGTAAAATGAAGGGACAGATTAAGTGACCACTAAGGTCTCTTATGGCTCTAAATCCTTTATACAAGTGATAGCCCCAGACTCTAGCCTACTCTGTACCTTCTTGGAATCATACCAATTAAATCATGAGAAATCAAATATAATACATTTGACATATATTTGATAATATATATATATCTGAATATAAAATGCACAATTTTAGATGAAAGAAGGACATTAGAAATCATTTAGTATAATCTAGTAAATTTATAGGAGGCCCACAGAGGTCAGTGTCTTAACTAAGTTCATAAAGAGAGTCAATGTCAAAAGTGAGACAAGAACTTAAGTCTTCTGAGCCTATCAAAAGCTATAATTAAAAGACATCATTTTAGGGATCCTTCCAATTCTCTCTCTGCCTGTCTCTGTCTCTCTCTGTCTCTCCATCTTGGTTTGTCTTTTTGTCTATTATATATAATGTGTGTGTGTGTGTATGTGTGTGTGTGTAGTTTCTACATCATGAGCAAGAGACAATCCCATAGAAAAAAAACTGTGAACAAAGTCAATGCATCTTACCTTCGATTTTCTACCAAATCTATCTTTTTGACCCATCTTCCAGGTGGGTAAAATCCACCCAAGGATTACTCCCAAACAGATATTTCATCTCCCATCCACCACCAACCACTCTCCATGGAGCAAAGAAAAAGGACCTGGAAGATTTGGGGCTAGTTAGGCACCTTGCGAATTAACCTTTTTGACAGGAACATAACTTATCTGTAGGGAGTAGTGGGAGATGAGGCTGCAAAGAGAGGCTAGGGACAGATTATGCGGGGCCTGGAGTTCAAAATAAAGGAGGTAGGAATTTATAATGCAGGTAGTTGGGAACCTCTGAAGGGCTCTGCCCAGGGCAGGGTCATGATCAGAGGTATGCATTAGGAAGATTAATTTGGCATTGGTGTACACTTATAGTGGTGACCATAATTTTTCCTTCTTTTGTATAATTCACAACACCTAAATGAACCTGGGAAATATTCAGAATTGTAAGGTTTTCTAGCTAAAAAATGATGTTAGATATGACTTAGCTCAACCCCTCATTCTACTTACTAATAAAGAAATTAAGGCCCAGAGAGGGGGAAAAATGTACTGCCCAAGGCCACACAAATAGAAATGAGTTGAACCCAGGTCCCTTCCTTGCAAATCCAGGACTCTTCCCCTCATACCATGTTGTCTCTTGTTTAATGATTAACTCTAGCCCCATATCCACCAATCACTAGCTGTGAGAACTTGAACAAATTACTTCCTTACATCGGGGCTCAATTTTCCCTTCAGTAAAATGAGGCAGCTGGACTCAGTGATCAAATACCCTTCCAGGTCTAAATCTCATGAACCTATGATTGATTCTGGGAAAGATATGTAGACTCCTTAGGTCCAGAAGTCCTTTTATTAGGGAATATGGATAATTGCAGCATAGCTGAACTTCAGAGATATATAGGAAGTCTTCTTTCTGAGGCTACTAAGTTGCCAACCATGAATCCAAGCGCCTTTCACTTCTTGAAGTCATCCTCACTGGCTGTATAGATCCCACACTGCTATACCAGCCAGGTCCTGATAATCACATGGAAATGTAGACACATAAATAAACATGATTTCCTTTACCTTAACACCACCTGGGCTACCTTCGCAAAAAGTCCATGTTAGCTTGGAGACTATTGATTGCAGCATATGGAGAACTCCTTGTGTTGTGAATGAATTAATGTGCTTGGAGGGGCTGCGTCTCTGACTTTTCATGTTGTCTAAATTTGTAACCTGTAAGACTAAATTTCCATAAGTTTTGAAATGCAGTGTGTACCGTACCACTTGGAGTTGCATCAGGATAAAAAGAGTTTTAGAAATGAAGATGTTATTATTGTATTTGCCTGTGAAAGAGAAAATAGTCAAAGAAAGACAAACAGGGGGGAGAAGGGAGATCCGATATAGATGAATCCTCCCATTCTCCCTGAAACCCAGAAAAAAAGTGATAGCCCAGTTTAAAAATAAACCTTATCAAAGGCTGAATGCTGCAATCATTCTCCTGTGTGGGGAGAGTTGCTGTGTGTGTGTGTGTGGTTTTTTGAGTACCACAGAAGAGAATTAAACCCAGTAAAGGAAGAAAAGGACTCATTACAAGGAGTTATGACAAATCCGTTATCTGACATTTCAAGAATACGCCTGTTAAAATAAACCTGTTAGATAAATCTGCTGAGACACTAATTAGGTCAGCATCATACCTCACTCTGGTCTCCCTTCCCTTCAGCCAGTCTTTAATGATGGGATTAGCTCAGGTATGCAATAAAAGAGAAGTTTAAAAAGATCTACCCACTAGCAGGGTCTTCAAATATAACCTCCTTAAAACTTAAAGTCTAATAAGAAGCAGACTTGTACTTATATATTCATTCATTCATTCATACAAATATTAACTTCATAATGAGTCCCTTTTGTTCATTTAGATTCCTTCATTTATTTATGACTGCCATTTATGGTTAGATGAGTCAATTGGTTGTTCAGATGCTACCCCAGTAATCAGTCCATTGGGTGAATTCCTTGAAAGAATTGATAAGTCTGATGACAAGAGAATTGGTCTGACACATTGCTTTCCATAAGTGACTGGTTAATGTAGTGAAAATAGCCTTTTTCCTAGCATTAAAGTTATTCCAGCAGACCTCAATTTAAAAATCCATCAATATTGTATATTCCTATAATTTTCCTCCTAAAAAAACTCTTTATCAAAGTTAAAAGTAAAGTTTATAAAATGAGTGTGTTAGACCATGTGATGACTAAGGCTATGTCTTGTTCTAAAATTAATACTAATAAACATATAGCTCAATATGTTGTAATGTTCTTTGTTGTAAGATCCTTTCCTATTCAAATATTCTCCATAGTGCTAGGATTCCATCCCTCTAGGATTACCTTTCTATTGGCTAAAGTCTTGGCTAGGAACCTTGTTAGTCATTCTGCTACAAGAATGTAACCCATGCCCTTAACCTTCCTCAAAACAAATAGACATTTTATGAATAGACTACTCATCATATTTAATTTCCTCTAAAGACACTAAATGAGAAAGGGGAACCAATTAGTTACCAAAAGTAACTAATTATAAGAAACAATTCTCCCTTCAACCAAATACTTCTATAATTTTGCTTGAGGTTGGTCTGTGGGAAAATTGAAGAAGTCTTTTAGATTATTATATGTAAATACAATTAAAGGAGAAAGGGAGAATGTGTATATTTGTGTAATGTATTGGCGTATTTTTAATTACACAAAACACTGTAAAATTATTACTCTATTTGAACAGTTCCAAAGAATAGGTTGGAAGCTTGTCCAAAGTGACATGGTAAGTCTGTTGCAAGCCATGACTAGAACTCAGGTCTCATGACTTTTGTTCGAGTTTCTTCAAAAATAGACTTTTTCTTTGCCCTTGATTGAGCTGGGAACATCTTTGCATTATAATTTGGTCACAGGAATGGTAAGGGGCAAGGGAGGAAGGTTATCTTCCTTTAACTTCAAGTATAGTCACTTCATGAAAGAAAATAATTATTAACATTTATATGGTATTTACCATGTGCCAGGCACTATGCTAAGCTCTTTACAATTATAAACTCATTTGATCCCCACAAAAATCCTGAAATTATAATATTACTGCTGTTATTAACTCCATTTTTTTAGATGAAGAAAGTGAAGTAAACAGAGATTAAGTGACTTGCCCAGGGTCATAGCTAGTAAATGCCTGAACCAGATTTGAAATCAGGTTTTTCTAGACCCAGCACTCCATCCACAACACCAACTAGCTGCGCCCAACATTCATCTATCTGGTAAGTACTCCTCGTTCCCAACATTGCATACCAGAGGCACCTTGAGATCAGAGATGGTCACTACCAACACCTCTGTGAGTGAAGATTGGTTTAACATTTACTATCTAGTTCTATTGCTGCCTAAACCCTACTGACCAATGTTTCATATATATTTCCACAGTGATAGCATTACTCATGGTAACTTGCTATTCTACTTCATATCTGAAACCTCTCCATGATCTTTCTACAATAATAATGCTAACATATACTTCTCTCTTGTGTAATACATCATTATTGTCAATCCACAAATGAAGGGTCTTAATGTCATAGGTCAAAGTAACTTTCCCAAAGTCAGACAACTAATCACTGTCTAAACTGGGACTTGAACCAAGTTTTCCTGATTCCTGGTCCTATACACTTTATTTGTACTTGCGTGGTTTGTCCTTTGTTCTCAAAGATGACCATGACATCAGGGAGATGATGACATGATTTGCAATTGACTTTGATTTGAGTGAGGGAGGGCTGCACAAAATCACCATCCTCACTTTCTCTTCCAGAGCCTTGGATCCAGTGGACAAATATTCATCAGAATGACTGAAGATGGCCCATAATGCAGTGGGAGATCTTGACCCTTTTGAGTTAAGGTCTTTTCAAGATCTCATTCTGAGTAAGGTTAGCACTCATTCAGTCAATAGGCCTTTTCAAGAAGCAAGTCAAGGGATGGTCCCTTTAGTAAAAATAAAAAACTGGGAGGGGAAAACGCTCAGGGTTGCTGGACAGAAGAGAAACAGTTCCTATTTATATTCACTGGGAGTCTGGAGGGACCAAAAAATAACCATTAAGTGGTTGGGCAGGGACCTATTGCCTAATCAATGAGATTCAGAGGGAATTGGGTCTAAGTCTTGATCTTTGAGAAGGAAATCTATCCAGTAAACCCCAAGTTAACTACGCAGCTTTCAGCCATCAAAATTTACCTTCCTTTGGGCAGAACACCCACAGCCAATTAACAATAGAGGGGAAAATGCTACAACAATAAAAAGGATCATATTCAACTGGTATTTAAATTTAGTAAAATGTATTTTCTGTATTAGCCACAAATGTCCTTGAAATAATTCAATGACCCCCTGTTTGAGATCAGGATTGTGTAACTTCTGTAATTACTTTAAGATTTAGGTGACATGAGACTAATTCTAACATAAGGGCTTAAAAATGAGGGAAGAAGAATAAAGAAAAGACAAAAGAATAGGAAAAGGAAGGAATATGCACGCAGAGCTGTAAAGTTTTAGAGATCAAGGGAACTTTGAACTTTGGAAGGGATCTTAGAATAGCAAATGTTAGAACTGGAAAGCATCTTACATTATAGAACATTAGAATAAAGGATATAAAATATTAGATGTAAATGATACTTTAGAAACAATCTATTCCAGGCTTTCTTAACCTGAGGTCCATGAACTTGTTTTTAAAATATTTTGATTACTATATTTCAATAACTTGTGTCCTTTAAAATTCCATATACACACACTTAATAGAATTATCATGAGAAGCAGCTCATAGGCTTCACCAGACTTCCACAGGTGTCCATGAAACACACAAAGTAGTTGAGAATCTCTTATAATTAATTCAGCCTCCTTTATTTTACTACATCAAGGGAATGAGAGATGACTCTTAGAATAGTAAATACCTTTATATGCTTTCTCTGAAACAAAGAGTCAGGTCCCTCTATTCTATATCAGTTATACCACTGAGGCAGGACTGAGAGTGTAGACAAAAATCCCTGAGAACCTAGTTCTTTCTTACGTTCTGGCCAAGCACTCCAAGGTCTTTCCTTCAACGTGCTATAAGCACAAAAGAAGTGGTCAGAGATGGTTATGGCTTTTCTCAACTGGAAAGTTGAGCCCTCTGCTTCATGTCATCACAGATTTCCAGAATTGGACTCAAGGAAAAAATATATATATATATATCTTCTGCATATGCTCCTAGTACTAGGATCTCAATTGCCAGTCTTTTTTATACTGTAGATGGGGAAAGTAAGCATAAGAGAGAGAGAAATCACTTACTTAACATCCTATAACTAATAAGTAGCAAAGTAAAGACAGGAAGACAGTTCTATGCTTCTGTTTTCCTGTGCAGGAGGAAAAGAGTTCTGAGAATTCTCACCTCATTTCCAATTAACAAGGGTAGGTTTTTCAGGAAATGTCAACTTACAAGGATTGGAGAGAAAGAGAGGGTTAGCTAGGTGAATATAAACTTTTGCAGGAAGACCCAATTCCCAGCTGCTATCCACCATCTAATAATTCTGGGCAGACACTGAAATACTGATCCACATTCAGTTACTGACCTAGAGATGAAATTCTCCATTTTCCATTATCAACTCCAGCAGAACTCCACTCCCCCTGGAGCAGTACTTGCCACCCTGCTATCTCCCTCCACCCTGCCTGTTTCATAAACACAGATCCATGCGTAGAACTAACACTTTCTCCCCGAAGGGCAAACTATTTTTGTACTGAACTGGGCAGAGAGCAGAGGCCCCAAATGACTGTAGTGAATAAAATAACAGCACACAATACTGTTTCTTAACTGGCATCAGACTGTCAGTGTGTCGGTGGTTCATGAGTGAGGGGTATAACAAGATATGTGGTGTCCTAAAGGAACCAGAATTGAAACTTCAGACTTACTATAAAGAGTAAATTCGACAGGAGCTTAGAGTAGAATTAAATCTGCCATGGTAGCCGCTGCTGTTCAGTTGTCTTATTCTTCGTGATTCCACTTGAAGTTTTCTTGGAGTGGTTTACCATTTCCTTGTCCAGTTCATTTTTATAGTTTGAGAAACTGAGGCAAGCAGAGTTAAGTGACTCACCCAGGATCATGCATCTAGGATCAGCCTGAGGCCAGATTTGAATCCACAAACTCTAAGCCTGACACTTTATTTACTGAATCACTTACCATCCCCTCCATGATGTCTTCCCTTATAATCCCAGCACAATGAGCTTTTTTCCCTCTGTTTCTATATCTCCATGTCTCTGTCTGTCTCTGTGAATATGTCTGTTTCTGTCTGTCTCTTTGTCTATCTCTGTCTCTGTCTCTATCTCTCTGTCTTTCTTCTCTCTCTCTTTGTCTCTTTCTGTCTCTCTGTTTCTCTCTCTGTCTCTCTCTTTCTCTCTCTCTCTCTTTCTGAATCTCCAGTTCACACTCCTTATACAAATTCAGTTCTCTTTTGAGTCTACTTTTCTACACCCTCTTCCTTTAACTCCATTTGGACTATCTGGCCTCCTACTTCCTTAATCTTCCAGTTCCCATGATTCTAATTTCTTATCTTCCTCAATTATATACTTAAGTGATCCTCATACTTTAGTCTCTCCCAATACCTGTTCCCTAACACTCTCTTTGCCCCATGTGCCAAAGTTCCCAATTTTGTTTCTGACTGATAGTGATCGTGTTCTTTCTTTAATAATTACATCAATACTTGTATGTTTCCATGTTGTTATCTCCTCCATAAGGGATGATGTGGTGGGGTAAAGTATAAGAAGACTGGAAAGGTAGGAGGAAGGGTAATTATGAAAGACTTTAAATGGTGAACAGCACTTTTAGAGGCAGTAGGGAGTCACTGAAGTTTATTGAGTAGATGGGGAAGTGGCATGGTTGGATATGAGCTTTGGGAAAATCACTTTAGTGGCTGAATGGAGGATGAATTTGGGTGAGAAGAGACTTGAGACAGGCAGACTATTTTAGTAGTCCAGGAGTGATACAATGAGAAAAAAGAAAGGAGGCATGTTATGGTGTAAAGGACACTGGAACCAAAGAAGGTATGAGTACTGGTCCCTATCCCTGCCCCTAATAAAATAATCTTGTAAAAATTACTTTCCTTTTCTGTGCATTAATTTTCTCATTTTTAAAATGAGGGGGCTGAACTGGATGATCAGAAAAGTTTCTTCCAGTTCTATTGTTCTAGGTTCTATGTTCTAATAATCTGTTCCTGTGGTCTCTCTATCCCTGATATTCCATGTAAATCAATAGCATTTCACTTCCAGAGTCAGAGTGCATGGGGGTCATTTCTAAATATTTGGGTCTTCTTTCTTGCTTTTGTGGCTTTAAAAGTTCCTAAGGTAAAAGAGCAAAAACAATTCCAGAATGATCCTGAAAAGTTGCCCAGTGTGAAGGGGAAAAAATTCTTAGACCTAGTTTTGGTTTTTAAATTTTATTTATGTATCTATATTTAATATTCATTTTTTTAAAAAAATTGACCTCCAAATCCTTTTCCTCCCTCTTACTCTTATCCTACCCATTAAGAAGACAAGCAATACATTACTTATACATGTGAAGTCACAAAAAAAACATAGTTCCATATTAACCATATTTCAAACAAACAAAAACTCCAAGAAAAATAAAATGAAAAATGTATGCTTTGATCGGCACTCAGAATTCATTAATTGGAGATGGATGTCCTCCAATGCCTGGAAGTGGGTATCATTTTTATCATGGTTCTTTGGAATTGTCTTTGATCATTATCTTGATAAGAGTAACTAAATCTTTCATAATTAACTGTCATTACAATATTGCTTTTACTGTGTATGATGTTCTTCTGGTTCTACTCACTTCATTTTGCATTAGTGAACGTATGTCTTCTCAAGTTTTTCTGAAACCATCCTGCTCCTCATTTTTTATAATACTATACTATTCCATTATAATCATGTAGCACAACTTTTCCAGCCATTTTCCAGTGGGTGGGCATACCTCTTCTCCACCATAAAAGGAGCTGCTATAAATATTTTTGAAATTTGTTATTGCTAGGCTGTCTTTCACTTTTTTTCACATTCATTCCCTTGATATTCTTGACCTTGTGTTCGTCTAGCTGAAATTTATCATTGTTTTTTTCTAGTTCTATAAAATAATTGCTTTGTAGTTTGATTGGCACTGAATAAGTAAATTAATTTTGGTAGAATTGTCATTTTTATTACATTGGTTTGACATACCCACAAGCAATGAAGTCCAACTGTTTAGGTTTATCTTTATTCATCTAAAAGGTGTTTTTTAACAGTGTTCATTGGTCCCTGGATTTATCTGGCAGGTACACTCCCAAGTATTTTATTATATTGCAGTTATTTTTAAAAGGAATTTATCTGTCTTTTTCTATTTGGGTTTGTTGGTAATATATAGAAATGCTTATGATTTCTGTGAGTTTATTTTATATCCTGCAACTTTTCTAAAGTTTTTAATTGTTCCAACTAGTTTTTTAATAAATTCTCTAGAATTCTCTAAGTATGCCATCATAACATGTGCAAGAGTGATAGTTTTGTTTCCTCATTGCCTAACATTTTTGTCAATTTCTTTGTCTTATCTTATTGCTATGGCTAGAATTTCTAGTACAATATTGAACAATACTGGTGATACTGGATATCCATGCTTCACCCTTGATCTTAATGAGAAGGCTTCTAGTTTGTCCCCATTACAAATACTGCTTGTTCCTTGTTTTAGGTAGATACTACTTATCATTTTAAGGAAGGCTTCATTCATTCCTGCGCTTTCTAGTGTTTTGTTTTCTAGAAACAGATGTATTTTTTCAAAAGCTTTTTCTACATCTATTAATAGTATTTTTTATTTTTTTTTATTATTGATACGGTCAATTATACTTAAAATTTCCCTAATATTGAATCAGCTCTGCATTCTTGGTATAAATCTGACCTAGTCTTAAGGTCTGATCTGTGTGATATACTGCTAAAAATTCCTTGCTAGTATTCTATTTGCTATTTTTACATCAACATTCACCAGGGAAATTGGTCTATACTTTTATTGCTCTGCTTTTCTTCTCCCTGGCTAGGTGTTAAAATGATATTTGCATTGTGAAAGGAATTTATTAGGACTCTTTTTCTTTCAGATAGTTTATGTGGTATTGGGATTAATTGTTCCTTAAATTTTTAGGAGAATTCACTTGTAAACCATCTGTTTCTGGGATTTTTTTCTTAAGGAACTAATTTATGACTTGTTCAATTTCTTTTTTGAAGATAGTGTTGTTTAATTACTCTATATCCTTTTCTTTTAATCTGAGCAATTTCTATTTTTGTAAATATATATTCATCATTACTTTAAAACCAACAGTTCTACCAATATATAATTTGATAAAATATCTCTTAAAAACTGATTTTTTCAACTTCATTCTTGATGCATGCATCCTTTAAATTTTTGATACTGGTAATTTGGTATTTTCTTTCTTTTTATAAACCTATTTATTTTCTCATAAAATAAGTTCCTAGCTTTATTTATTAGTTCAATGATTTTCTTACTATAAATTTTATTAATCTCTCCTTTGATTTTCAAAATTTCCATTTTGGTGTTTATTTAGGGATTTTTAATTTATTATTTTTCAAGTTTTTTTAGTTGCATGCCCAATTCATTGATCTAGTCCTTCTCTATTTTATTGATGAAAGCATTTGGAGATATAATATTTGCCCTAAGTTCTACTTTGGCTGCACCTTATACATTTTGGTATTTTGTCTTATTACTAGAGTTATCTTTAAAAATGAAATTATTGATTATTTCTGTGATTTTTTTTTCTGATTCACTCATTCTCAGGAATTAAACTATTTAGTTTTTAATTAGTTTAAATCTATGCTTTCATATCCTCTTATTAAATATTATTTTATTACATTATGATCTGGAAAAAGATGTACTTAGTATTTTTGCTTTTCTTCATTTGGTTGTGAGGTTTTTATGTGCTGACATATGATCATTTTTTTGTTTATGAGCCATCTACTGCTAAGAAAAATGTGGATTCCTCTCTATTATCATTCAACCTTCTCCCAAAATCTATCATATGTAACATTTCTAAAATTCTATTCACCCCCTTAACTTTCTTGTTTATTTTTTGGTTACATTTATCTAGTTTTGAAAGGGGAAAGTTGAGGGCCCCCTTACTAGCATAGTTTTACTATCCATTTCCTCCTGTAACTCACTTATTTTAAAATTTGGATACTATGCCATTTGATGCATATATAAGTAGTAATGATATTATTCATTGTCTACCTTGTAGCAAGATGTAGTTTCCTTGTTTATATCTCTTAATTTTAAAGATTTTTTTTATTTTGCTTTGTCTGAGAATCTGATTGCTACCCTTGTTTTTCCTTTATTTACTTCACCTGAAGTGTAATAGATTCTGCTTCATCCTCTTGTCTCTACTCTGTGTGCCTCTCTGCTTAATATGCTTCTTGTAAACAGCACATTGCATGATTTTGTTTCTATTTTATGGGTGAATTTATCCTATTCACATTCACAGGTATGATGACTAATTGTATATTTCCCTCAATCTTATTTTCCCCCATTTATCTCTGTCTCTGTCTGTCTGTCTCTGTCTGTCTGTCTCTTTCTCTCTGTCTCTCTCTCTCTCACCTTCTGTGGGTTCAGAGCTCTGGAACCTGCCACCATCAATGATTCAGTAGTCTTCAAGACCTGCTGCTGGCTTGCTGGAGCAAGTTGGTAAGCAAGCTTCTGTGAGACAGATCTTTCCTGTCAAATTTCTAAGTTGCCTTGGACTAAAAATTATTTTAACGCACCCTTTTGTGGCTTCTGTCTCTCCAGAATTCATTTTGATGCATTATTTTAATGTTCTTTGGAGGGAAATTCTGGACAGCTCAAACGAGTTCCTTCTTTATCTCCACTATTTTGACTGTGCTTACAATTAAGCTTTTTAAGGAGGGGTTTTTTTTTTTGTTTTTTGTTTTTTGCATGAGTCAAGTTTTGTACCATTTTTACCACTTAGCTAATTCTGGTTTTTTAAGTATGACTTTCTACAATATTTTTGTACCTCTTTTACCAAACTGTTAATTATCTTTTAATAATTTTCTCATTTTTCTTTTACCTGATTTTTTCTCTGCCACTCTGATTTTTAATTTTTTTTAAATTTATCTTCCTGTTATTATCATTGGGTTTGTGCCTGTTTGGGGTTTTCTTGCAGTTGTTTTAACATCATTGTTTTCCGAGTTTGTGTCTTATCTCCCCTGTCACCACAGTAGCTCTTTATGGTCAAGTTCTATTTTTGGGATTTACTAATTTTTCCATCCTATTTATTGATTTTGAACTTCATAATAAAATTGAGTTCTGTTCCTGTGGTAGGTAGGAAAGCACTGTCCTAGGCCCCAGACTTTTTTTATGCTGTTGTTTTCACAGCTAGTTCTAGGGATTTGGAAGTTGTCAAGGATTCCTAAGTTTTTGATCCAGGGAAAGTTGGGGTCATTGTTCTCCTAGTCTTTGATCTGGTCCTTACCCTGGAAGGACTCCTTTTCCTTTGCAACTGTAAGTGATACCGTTCATTTGGGCCCCTACCCTCTTGTATCCACCAGGAATTCTTTCTGACCTAGCATTGGGACTTGCAAGTGGGTATAAGCAATGGAAGTGTCAAGTCAAACATGGTCCTATGCTCAGTACCAGCACAGTGGTCTTCTGTAATCTCTTTCTGACCAGTTGCTTAACTTCCTTACTGCCTCTGGCTTGAAACCTCTCAAAGCTGCTCCTGCTGTCATTACTGCTTCCAAGACCTATCTAGCTGCTGATGTTGCCCCAGTGTGGGTTCTTGGCCAGCCTATACCCCACTCTCACAGACCTCTATTTGTGACCTCTTAAATTATCTTGGGCTAGAAAAATATTTCACTCTGACCTTTTACTGGCCCTATCACTCCAGAATTTGATTTGAGGCAGTATTTTAAAGTTGTTTGAAGGAGAATATTGGGGGATCTTAGCTGTAGTGCTTCCTCTATTCTGACATTTTAGCTCCATGCCCTCAGTTTTTTTTGAGATTAAATTCAAGTCATTTTGATTATTAAGATGCTCCACTATCATCACTAGCTATTCAGAGAAGCAAAGAAACTAAGAATAGACTGAGAACTGACTGATTCCTTTCTTTTTGTCCTGTGCTAAAAATCATAGAATGGGTGGAGCCAAGAGGGCAGAGTAGAAAGACTCACTCTAGCTCCTCCCTCACAGCCCATGAAATACCAGTAAAAAATGACTCTAAACAAATTCTAGAGCAGCAGAAGCCACAAAATAACAGAGCTAAAGACATTTCCAGCCAAAGGTAACCTGCAATGTCAACAGGAAAGGTCTACCACACAGGGCATGGAGCCAAGTGAAGTGCAGCCCATCATAGGCCACACTGCATGGTACAGCAGAGACAGGACTGGGAACAGGCCTCAGGGGCAGAATCCCCAGCAGCAGCAGTGATTCTCAGATCCCTCAAAACACAATCACCAAAGACAGCTTCAAAGGTCAGTGACAAAGCTTTTTCAACTGGGTGACAAGGGACCAGGGTCCTCCCCTGACCCCAGCCCCAGGCCGCTGTGGCAGCAGAGGAGGAGGAGGAGGCAGTGCTAAAGTGGCAACAGCAGCAGCACCATCCATTTTTGGAGCCCTCTGCCTAAAGACCCTGGGGAAATTGAGCCACTGATCTGGGTCTCAGCCCTGAATGGCATGCCAGGGGTGAGGAAGAGTGCTGGCTAGCATGATGGGGCTGGGGGAGGCTCTGGAAAGTTAATTCTACTTGCAGATCCTGGGCAGAAAAGCTTTGGTAGCTCCGAAACCAGTGTGTGGGCCAGGAGAGGAGTAAACTCTTTTCCCTTCATTGTGTCACCTTGGAGGAACTGAGAACTTACAGGTCACCAGAGTATAACCTTCTCTTGACAAAGGACTCGAAAGTAAAGTAACTGGCTGAGAAAATGCACCAAAAGGGGAAAAATAAGAATACAGAAGATTACTTTCTTGGTGAATAAGTATTTCCTTCCATCCTTTTGGATGAGGAAGAACAATGCTTACCATCAGAGGCCTCCAAAATAAATATGCAATGGTCTCAGGCCATAGAAGAGCTCAAAAAGGATTTTGAAAATGAAGTAAGAGAGGTGGAGAAAAAATGGGGAAGAGAAATGACAAGAAAATGCAATGCAAGAAAATAATGAAAAGCAAATCAACAGATTTCTAAAGGAGACCCAAAAAATGTTGAAGAAAGTAACACCTTTAAAAATAAGCTAAGTTGGGGGAGCAGCCAAGATGGCGGAGTAGAAAGACTCAAGTATGCTAACTCCGAATCCACAGCCCATTAATTTCCTGTAAAAAGAACTCCCCACAAATTCTGGATCACTGCAAGCTGCGCAGAAACACAGTGGAAGAGATTTCCATTCCAGAGAGCCCTGGAAAGCCATCCCCAGGGGTCCGTCACACTCTGGAAAGCAGAGCCCACCCTCGCGCTGCCCTGGCCACACGGCCCCAGAGGAGCAGATATGAGTAGGCTTCAGGGACAGAATCTCCAGCAGCCGTGAAGGTCCCTCCACCCATAGGCACCACAGGTCAGTGAGAGAGATGTCTGGGTTGGCCGAGAGGGGAACAGGGTGTCTCCATGATTCGGGCCCCCTCAGGAGGCAGCAGTGGAGGAAGTGGCAGAAGCAGTGGCAGAGGCAGCTGCGGCCTGGAGCTTGCAGAGGCAGCTGTGGCCCGGAGTTCCCGGAGCAGCAGACAGGAGCTCAGGGCCATTACCGAAGGTCTCTGCATAAACCCCCTGAGGGAACTGAGGCTGGGAAGTGGCCCTGCCCCCACCCAAGCACCAGAACTTAAGCTCACATTGAATAGCAGCTGCTCCCACCGCCTCAGATAACCCTGAGACTGGGAAGCAGCATTTGAATCTCAGACCCCAAGCACTAGCTGGGCAGATCTAGGCAGGGGTGGAGAGGAATCTCAGAAGTCAGGTAACTGGCTGGGAAAATGCCCAGAAAAAGGAAGCAAAATAAGACCATAGAGAGCTACTTTATTGGGGAAGAGATGTTCCTTCCACCCTTCATTTCTGACGACAAAGTACAATGCCTACCATCGGAGAAAGACGTGGAGGTCAGGGCCTCTCTATCCCAGACATCCGAGGTGGATGTCTGGTGGGCTCAGGCCATGGAAGAGCTCAAAAAGGATTTTGAAAATCAAGTTAGACAGGTGGAGGAAAAACTGGGAAGAGAAATGAGAGAGATGCAAGAAAAGCATGAAAGACAGGTCAATACCTTGGTAAAGGAGACCCAAAAAAATGCTGAAGAAAATAACACCTTGAAAAATAGGCTCACTCAACTGGCAAAAGAGGTTCAAAAAGCCAAAGAGGAGAAGAATGCTTTCAAAAGCAAAATTAGCCAAATGGAAAAAGAGGGTCAAAAGTTCACTGAAGATAATAATTCTCTCAAGATTAGAATGGAACAGATGGAGTCTAATGACTTTCTGAGAAACCAAGAAATCATAAAACAAAACCAAAAGAATGAAAAAATGGAAGAGAATGTGAAATATCTCATGGGAAAAACAATTGACCTGGAAAATAGATCCAGGAGAGACAATTTAAAAATTATGGGACTACCTGAAAGCCATGATCAAAAAAAGAGCCTAGACACCATCTTCCATGAAATTATCAAGGAAAACTTCCCTGATATTCTAGAACCAGGGGGCAAAATAAGTATTCAAGGAATCCACTGATCACTGCCTGAAAGAGATCCAAAAAGAGAAACTCCTAGGATCATTGTGGCCAAATTCCAGAATTCCCAGGTCAAGGAGAAAATATTGCAAGCAGCTAGAAAGAGACAATTCCAGTATTATGGAAATACAATCAAGATAACACAAGATCTAGCAGCTTCTACATTAAGGGATTGAAGGGAGTGGAATAGGATATTCCAGAAGTCAAAGGAACTAGGACTTAAACCAAGAATCACCTACCCAGCAAAACTGAGTATAATACTTCAGGGGAAATTATGGTCTTTCAATGAAATAGAGGACTTTCAAGCATTCTTGATGAAAAGACCAGAGCTGAAAAGAAAATTTGACTTTCAAACAGAAGAATGAAGAGAAGCATGGAAAAGTAAACAGCAAAGAGAAGTCATAAGGGACTTACCAAAGGTCAACAGTTTATATTCCTACATGGAAAGACAATATTTGCAACTCTTAAAACTTTTCAATATCTGGGTGGGACCACACACAGACGTACGCACACACAAACACATGTATATGTGTGCATGCACACACACATACACACATGCACGCACACACAGAGACAGAGAGCACAGAGTGAATTGAATAGGATGGGACCATATCTTAAAAGAAATTAAGGTAATGGTGAGAGAGAAATGTAGTGGGAGGAGAGAGGGTGAAATGGAATGGGGTAAATTATATCTCATTCAAGAGGCAAGCAGGAGACTTTTTAGCGGAGGGAAAAAGAGGAGAGCTGAGAAAAAAAACATGATGTTTACCCCATCACATTCGACTAAAGGAAGGAGTAAAATGCACACTCATTTTGGTATGAAAACCTATCTTACAGTACAGAAAAGTGGGGGAGAAGGAGATAAGCAGGGAGGGAGGGATGATGGAAGGGAGGGCAATGGAAGAAGGGAGCAATTTGAAGTCAACTCTCGGGGAGGGACAGGATCAAAAGACAGAATAGAAACAATGAGGGGCAGAATAGGATGGAGGGAAATACAGTTAGTCTTACACAACATGACTATTATCGAAGTCATTTGCAAAACTACACAGATATGGCCTGTGTTGAATTGCCTGCCTTCCCAAAGGGAACGGGTGGGGAGGGAGGGATGGGGAGAATTTGGAACTCAAAGTTTTAGGAACAACTGTTGAGTATTGTTCTTGCTACTAGGAAGTAAGAAATACAGTTAATGGGGAATAGAAAGTCATCTGGCCCTACAGGACAAAAGAGAAGATGGGGACAAGAGAAGGGAGGGATGATAGAAGAGAGGGCAGATTGATGATAGGGAAAATTAGAATGCTCAGTTTATTGGGATGAAGGGAGTGGATAAATGGGGAGAAAATTTGGAACCCAAAATTTTGTGAAAATGAATATAAAAAGTTAAATAAATAAATTTATATTTAAAAAAAAAATAAGATAAGTCAATTGGCAAGCGGTCCAAAAAACCAGTGAGGAAAGGACTTCTTTAAAAAGCAGAATTAGCCAAATGGAAGAGGAAGCTCAAAAGATCACTGAAGAAAATAGTTCTTTAAAAATCAGAATGGAGCAGATGGAAGCTAATGACTTTATGAGAAACCAAGAAATTACAAAACGAAACCAAAAGGATGAAGAAAAAGAAAATAACGTGAAATATCTCATTGGAAAAACAACTGACCTGGAAAATAGAGACAATTTAAAAATTTTGGAACTACCTGAAAGCCATGATCAGAAAAAGAAAATAGACATCATCTTTCATGAAATTATCAAAGAAAACTGCCCTGACATTCTAGAAACAGAGAGCAAAATAAATATGGAAATAATCCACGAATTGCCTCCTGAAAGAGACCCGAACAGAGAAACTCCTAGGAATACTGTGGCCAAATTTCAGAGTTACCAGATCAAGGAGAAAATACTGCAAGCAGCTAGAAAGAAACAATTTGAGCATCGTGGAAATACAATCAGGATAACACAGCATCTGGCAGCTTCTACATTAAGGGATCAGAGGGTTTAGAATATGATATTCCAGAAGTCAAAGAAACTAAGATTAAACCAAGAATCACCTACTCAGCAAAACTGAGTATAATAATTCAGGGGAACAAAATAGTCATTCAATGATATACATGACTTTCAAGCATGCTTGATGAAAAGGCCAGAAGTGGATAGAAAATTTGACTTTCAAACACAAGAATCAAGAGAAGCATGGAAAGGTAAATAGGAAAGAAAAATCATAAAGGACTTTCTAAAGTTGAATTGTTTACATTCCTACAAGGAAAGATAATATTTGTAACTCTTGAGACTTTTCTCAGTATTTGGGTAGTGGGATGGACTACACACACACACACACACACACACACACATATGTGTATGTATGTATATATAGACAGAGTACAGAATGAGTTGAATAAGAAGGGATGATATCTAAAAAATAAAATTAAGGGGTTAGAGAGGAATATATTGGGAGAAGAAAGGGAGAAATGGAATGGGGAAATTATCTCTCACAAGAGAGTCAAGAAAAAGCTTTTTCAATGGAGGAGAAAAGAGAAGAGGTGAGAGGGAAAAAGTGAAGCTTACTCTCTTCACATTTGGCTTAAGGAGGGAATAGCATGCTCACTCAATTTGTTATGAAAATCAATCTTACACTACAAGAAAGTAGGGGAGAAGGGGACAAGTGTGGTGGGCGAATGATAGAATGGAAGGTAAATGGGAAGAGGGAATAATTAAAAGTAAACACTTTTGGGGAGGGAATAGAATAGATGGGGGGCAGGATAGGTTGGAGGGAAACATAGTTGGGCTTACACACCATGACTATTATGGAAGTCTTTTGCAAAACTACACACATATAATTTATATTGAAGTGCTTGCCTTCTTGGGGGGTGGAGTGGGGAGGGAGGAGAGGAGAGAAGTTGGAACTCAAAGTGTTAGGAATGAAAGTTCAGAATTGTTTTTGCAAATATTTTTTTTTACAAAAAAATTGTTTGGCAAATATGAAGTACAGATAATAGGGTATAGAAATCAATCTTTCCCTACAAGAAAAGAGAGAAGATGGGGATAAGGGAAGAGAAGGGATGTGATAGAAGGAAGGGCATACTGAGGGCAGGGATAATCAGAATAAAAGGTATTATAGGGTAGGGGGAGGGGAGAGATAGGGATAAAATTGGAATTCAAAATTTTGTGGAAATAAATGTTGAAAACTAAAAATAAATAGACCTTAAAAAAACTAAAAAAAATCATAGAATGGCACTGTATTCTAAAGGATTCTGCTCTGAAGTATGAATACTGGTGTATCCAAGAGATTGTGAGGTATGTCAGAATGTTAATTTAATTTAGAACCAAAAACAAGGATTGAAATTTCATATCTTCTACTTATTAGCTTTGTGAATTTGGGCAAGTCATTTCTGCTCAATGGATCTCAGCTTCCTAATTTGTAAAATGAGGCAATTGGAATTGATGACTTCTAAGGCTTCTTCTAGCTCTAAATCCTGAGATACTAAATAAATAATCCTGGTGCACAGTTTGTTGCCTCCCAGATTCAACAAATCTCCTTAGCTGTATAGGATTACTCTTTTCTAGTTGGATGGAGTTGGTAGTAAGTAAAACAAAGAAACTACCACTCCCCTGCACTGTCACTTCCATCTGTTGGAATGGAACTTTGTATTCAATAGTATCATTCTGATCTATTAGTGGGTACTTCTCCATTTTTCTAGAGCATAGTCCTTTTGACAATGAATACCTCTCCTGAGTAAGTCTCTCATGGAGACATTTCTTACAAAGAATCTTTGAATATTAATTTGAGGGAAAGGTGCCCATAGAATTCTGGAAGCAGAAAATCCCTGCAGGTAATTTCCAAGGACACAATACTTTGGAATGCCTATGTCTACCCTCAGAGGCAGGTTTAAAGAAATATCCAAGGTTTAAAAGGAGGTGGCCAGCTGAGTGCTTTCCAATGAATCATGGTACAGCTTCCAAATATAACTAAAATAGGGAATGCTCAAGAGATAGTTCTCTGTGGCATTAAACCTTTTATACAGTGAGTTGGGATCACCACTTAGTGGGGTACTATTACCAGAGGAGTAACATGATAGACATTTCACTGGAGACCAAGAGTCTACCAGAATATCAACAGGAATATCATCCTCCCCTGGCACATTTAATCAATTTTGAGGTTGTAATAAACAAGGAGAACTGTGCCAACTTGACAATAAAGCATGATTGAAGTTCTCTGAAGGAGATGAAAAAAGATGTGTATACACAAAATATTCTCAAACGCAATCATATATATGTATACAATTTTGCATTCATGCATGGTGCATATATGTATAATGTGACTAGCATGCACATATTTGCATCTATCTATACATATGTGCACATTGTATGATTTAGATTCATGCATATATAGATAATCCAGGAATTTAAAGCTGGAAATAGTCTTATGGTTTATCTAATTCAATGGCAATATTTTATAGATGAGGAAACTAAAGGCCAGAAAAGAGCAATGACTTGCTCAAAATTGCCAGGATTTGAAGTCATATTTGGTGACATCTAGGTGGCACAGTGGATACAGTATGAAATTTATATTAATATATATATACATATGACATGTATGTGTGTATGTATGTGTGTGTGAACAGACAGAGACAGAAACAGAGAGAGTATAGACATGTGCATAAGCACTCAAATGCATCACACAGTCATGGGCATATGTATGCAAACACATGCACTTCATACTGATCTATGGCAGAGCTATTCATGGAACAAAGTTCATATACACATGCAAGATACATGTGTTTTGCAGCAATGCACAGTGTGACATAATGGAAAGAATGGTGAGCTTGGTGCCAAAATAACATGGAGCTTTAATAATCATAGCTAGTATTTTTATAGCACTTTAAAGTTTGCAAAACTGTTTACATATATTAACTGTATGATCCTCATCACCACCCTGGAGTGTATGTGCTATCATTATTCCCATTTGACAAATAAGGAAACTGAGATACACAGAAGTTCAGTGATATCCAGGATCACACAGCTAATAAATATCTGAAACAAGATTCAAACTCAAGTCTTTCTGACTCTGAGTCTCATGCTATATCCACCTCAGTATCAGCCATCATGGCTTCAAATCCTGGCAATTTTGAGAAGTTCCTTTTCTTCTTCATTTATAAAGTGTGGCAAGTAGATTAGATGAACTCTAAGGTTATCTCCAGCTCTAAATTCCTGGACTACTTATGATATGCACAGATCTAAACCATAAAATGAACATTTAGGTATGTACAGACTTAAGTACGTGTATACTGGTTACATCATACTTAACAATTTCCACCTTCACACACACAAAAAAAATTCTCTCTATGCAAATGCTCAAATACACACACACACACACACACACACACACACACACACACACACTATGGTGATGGAAACACTTTGACCTTCTGGACTCTGCCACAATCTGATCTACAGAGAGTCTGCAACAGAAGCAGTGGTTTTGTTCCTCAGGTACTCTTTGGAAGCCTTAAAAGAGGTCCTACTGTGTGGAAGAGGACCTGAAGAGCTTCATCAGCACCTTTGTGCTATCAGTCTCTGAGGAACATGTCTTATACTTGTTGAGACCTTTTCTAGCTCCAGGAAAGAGCCTAGCTTACAAACTGAGCTTCTCAGAACACATCAGATACAACAACCAGTAACTCATCTTTTTATTATTGTCCAGAGTTTCTTGCCTGCAGATGGTGGAAGTGACTGCTATGTAAAATCTCTCTTGGAGGGGAGGGATATTTCACATGACAAAACTAGGTGGGTTTTTTTTCCATTGAAACAATCAAACAGTCCCCCAAACAGAACACTAACTGCCACCAATAGCTCCACTATCCGAACTGCTCCAAGTTCTACACAGTTTTTCAGTTTATAATCACTTCCCTAACAGCAACTCTATGAGATAGTTCATAGCAATAGTGGTATACCCATTTTACAGATGGAAAAACTTAAACTTAGAGTAGTAAAAAGATTTGAAATAATGTTTTATAGTTAGGGAAACAAACAAACAAAGAAAAATCCCATTTTAAGTCATCTAGTCCATTTTTTATATGGCCTAGAATATAATCTATTTTATAGAAAAGAGAACTGATGCCTAGAGAGGTAAAATGATTCATTAAAAGTCACACAAGTAATGAACAGCAAAGTGGGAAATTTGACGTTTGCCAGGACTTCTGATGCCATTAACAGTTCTCTTTCCATTATTTCACTCAGCCTCATCCCAAATTATACAACTATTACATAGTGGAACCACAATTCAAATATAAGTCTTTTAATTCCAAGGCAATTGTTCTTTATACCATACTTAAAAATCAATCAAATATTTCAGCAAGGACCCACTATATAGGAAGCCTTGTGTATGTATGTTAAAGCCCTAAATTCAAGGTAAAGATAAAGAATGTAAGGTAAGGCCTTGCTAGGGCTTGAGTCTGCATCATTGACATATGGCCCCAGTTTATTTCTGCTGGTCCACTCATCTACATGAGAAGAGGAGAAACTTAAGATATCAAAAGTGAGGAATCATAACCTTCAGTCATATTTGGTAATTATTTGGCAAGTGTTACCTGTTCTATACCCTAGCCTGCAGATTAAAATTTGAGAAGTGTACTGAACAGTCACCATAAGTTAGAATGAGGTCTTTGACCGAGTAGAGTGAACCAGATACCTGGAACAGTGGTTAAAGAGGAAGATAACTTCTAAGGGAATTAGCTAGGAGGCTCTATTCTATGCTCTAAAGAGGATCAGTTCTAAGGCAATTATTTTTATGGTTGACACAGAAGTAAAAATTACTTGATCACTATTATACATCTAGTTACTTCTAAAGCTGAGACAAGAACTCATGTACTTGTCTCCTCCTGTCCAGTAAAACTTTTCATGTAACATTGAATTTTTTTTAATTATTAGAAATTCAGTTTGTGGTAGATATAGCTAAACAAAAGTTCATGGGAGAGAGACTAGGAACACTAGTGGGCAGATAGATCAATATGAATCACTGGTGTGACAAAAAAAAACTATCACAAACTTAGGCTACATTTCAAAACACAAAGTGTTCATAGAAAGGGAGATGAGATAGGGGTGGGGCTAGAGGGCTAAGATAGTAACTGCAGGGACTTGCTAACATTCTCCCTCCAAACCCAGTCAAATATCTGTAAAAAATGACTCTAGAACTGGGAAGTATCTATTGCAATAAACTGGGAGCAGAGCGCAGTCCAGTGTGAGCCACACAAGCACAGATGGTACTTGAGTAGGCCTTGATGGGGACTGAATCTCGGGCATCTGTGGTGGTTTCCAGACCTCATGACCCCAAAACACTGAGGAAAAATTGGAAGGTCTGTGGATAAAACCTGTGGGACCTGTGTGAGAAAGTAGAATGGTCAGGCACTGGGGCCTAGTCACAGCAAGGCGAAGGGGGTAGAGGAACCTGCTGAGGATTTGCCAACCACAGCAGCAGCAGGAGTATGTGCGGGGGCAGCAGCAATGACAGTTTCTGGAGCTCTAGGTCCACAGATTGTGGTGGGATCCAGTAACTGACAGTACACCTCCCATCCCCACTAGAAAGAGAGAACTACCTTAACAAAGAGCTCAAAAGTCAAGTAAATAGCTGGGAAAATGAGCAAAAACTGGAAAAAGAATCACATTAAAGAATCTTACTTTGGTGACAAGGAAGACCAAAGTATACAAATAGAAAGCAAAAAAGTCAAAGCTTCTACATTCAAAGACTCCAAGGAAAATATTAATTGGTCTCAGGCCATGGAAGAGCTCAAAAAGGATTTTAAAAATCAAGTAAGAGAAGTAGAGCAAAAATTGGGAAGAGAAATGAGAGTGATTCAAGAAAATCATGAAAAATGAATCAACTGCTTGCAAAGGAGACCCCTAAAATGCTGCAGAAAATAACACTTTAAAAATAGACTAACCCAAATGGCAAAAGAGATAGAAAAATCCAATGAGGAGAAGAATGCCCTAAAAAGCAGAATTGGCCAGATGGAAAGGGATTTCCAAAAGCTCACTGAAGAAAATAATTCCTTAAAGATCAGGATGGAGCAGATGAAAGCTAATGACTTTATGAAAAATCAAGAAATTATAAAACAAGGCCAAAGGAATGAAAAAACAGCAGACAATGTGAAATATCTCATTGGAAAAACAACTCACCTGGAAAATAGATCCAAGAGAGACAATTTGAAAAGTATTGGACCACCTGAAAGCTATGATAAAAAAAAAAATGAGCCTAGACATTATCTTTCAATAAATTATCCAGGAAAACTGCCCTGATATTGTGGAACCAGAGGGTAAAATAGATATTGAAAGAATCCACTGATTACCTTTTGAAAGAAATCCCAAAGGGAAAACTCCTAGGAATATTGTAGCCAAATTCCAGAGTTCCCAGGTCAAGGAGAAAATATTGCAAGCATCCAGAAAGAAACAATTTGAGTTCTGTGGAAACACAATCAGGATAACACAAGATTTAGCAACTTCTCCATTAAGGGACAAGAGGGCTTGGAATATGATATTCCAGAGGCCAAAGGAGCTAGGATTAAAACTATGAATCACCAGCCTAGAAAAACTGAGTATAATACTTCAGGGAAAAAAATGTTACTTCAGTGAAATAGAGGACTTTCAAGCATTCTTGTTGAAGTCACCAGAGCTCAATAGAAAATCTGACTTTCAAACACAAGAATCAAGAGAAGCATGAAAAAGTAAACAGGAAAGAGAAATCGTAAGGGACTTACTAAAGTTGAACTGGTTACATTCCTACATGGAAAGATAATGTTTGTAACTCTTGAGACTTTTCTCAGTATTAGGGTAGTTGGGAAATTATATACATATTGACAAGGGACACAGGGTGAGTTGAATAGGTAGAGATGTTATTTTAAAAATAAAATTAAGGGACAAGAGAGGAATATATTGAGAGGAGAAAGGGAGAAATAAAATGGGGCAAATTATCTCATGTAAAAGAGGTAAGGAAAAGCTTTTTTCAATGGAGGCGAAGGTGGGAGAGGGAAAGAGTGAACCTTTCTCTCATTCGATTTGTCTCAAGGAGGGAATAACATGCACACTCAATTTGGTATGAAAACCTATCTTAGACTATAAAGAAGTAGGGGGGCAGGGGATATACGGGGGCATTGAGATGAGGGGCTGATAGAAGGGAGGGCAAATGGAAGGAGGGGGTAAGTAGAAGTAAACACTTTTGAGGAGGGGTAGTATAATTTATTTTGAATTGCTTGCCTTTCTCAGTGGGGATGGGTGGGGAGGGAGGAAGAGAGAGTAGTTAGAACTCAAAGTTTTAAAAATGAATGTTAAAAATTGTTTTTACATGCAACTGGGAAATAAGATATACAGGCAATGGGGTAATAAAAAAGAGAAAGGAAGATGAGTCTCTCTGAATTTTTTCCTACTCAAGTCACATTTGGAATATTACATTTAGTTTTGTGTACCATATTTTAGTTGGGATTTTGACAAGTTAATGTATGTTGAGAATAATATTAGTATGGTACATTTAGTTTTGTGTACCATATTTAGTTGGGATTTTGACAAGTTAATGTATGTTGAGAATAATATTAGTATGGTAAATAAGTTAGAGATTATGCCATATGAAGATAAATTGAAGATACTGGGACTGATTGTCGTGAAGAAGAGAAAATGTTATGAGGACATTCTCAAGTATTGAAAAGGCTTCCATGAATAAGATTAATTAGAGTTGATCTACTTGAATCCTGAGGACAGAACTAGGAACAATGTGTAGAAATTTCAGAAAAGCCAATTTCAATTTGATGAAAATTTCCCCCCTAATAATGTTGTCCAAAAGTGAAATGGATATTTGGGTTCTCATCACTGGGAGTTTTCATGTATGTGTTGGAAGTCTCCTCATCAAGAGTATTAGAGTGGGAGGTTATATTTTTTTTATTCAGTTTGGACTAGGTGATCTCTGAAGTCCTTTTAACCTTAGAGATTCTGCAATTCCATGAAAAACTAAAACAAAATGAAGCAAATAACCAAACTAAACAGGGCCCAATCAGTTTAGTTAAGCTTTATGGATATGATAGGAGACTACAGAAGAGCTCATGTGCTGAATTATTTATTATAATAGGATATTGAAGGAGGAATTTGTATCAGGGATATCCCTTGAACATTAGCCAAATTTATGGCACTTTTCTTCTTCAGACTTGAAATTGCTGAAAGACTTGCAAATATCAGATACTAATAGCAGCTTAAAGAACGTTGCTAGAAATATCTAAGAACAAGGTCAGCTAGGTGGTGCAGTGAGTAGAGCACTAGTCTTGGAGTCAGGAGGACCTGACTTCAAATCTGATCTCAAGACAATTGACACATTTATTAGCTGTGAGATCTTGGGCAAGTCATTTGACTCCAATTGCTTTGCCACCTCCTCTCCCCCTAAAATGTCTAAGAATACTGGAAATGTAGCCTTTTGTCTCTCTAACCCAAATCGTTAATTCAGATGGGGATATTTGAAAGAGCCTTGTAGGAGAATCCTCATAGTCAAGATTTAGACCCACCATGGAACTGAAATATACTCTAGGTCCTTCATTTCATTTGAAAAATGGAAAAATTCAGTGAAGTGTAGGGCAATGACTTTATCAGGATCACACAGATGAGAAGAAGTAGTCAAGCTTAAATTCAAATTCATATTCTCTGTTTCCACATCCAGAGTTTCTAATACACCATGCTGGCTCTGGGAAATGTCCATTGATCACAGAAAATTAGTTATTGCTCAAGGCCCATCTTTCAGTGAAATTTTAGGACTGGAAAAGCCTCTCTTGATGTTCAGATGAAATTGAGATTCCTAGGTAAAAAGTGCTTCATTACCCTACCAACTTCACTATCTCTACTAGTCATAAAAATAAGTAGGTTTCATAGTCAATGACCATTCCCAAATTGGCTAAGTTAGTGTGGAAATATGGTGGCATGTGTGGCTGACCATGAATTAAAGCCAGATACATAAACTACTTAGTTGTAAATAAGGGTGGTTAGATCAGGAAGCTAGATCAACCATTTATGACTTGTTTAGTGATAGCTTAAGATCTGTATCCTGGGGTTCATCAAGAATGGACACTGTAAGTTTTGCTTATTTTAATTCCTTTCCCACAGTTACTAGAAAAAAAGTATTTTATTAATAAGAGAGAGTGAAGAAAGAGAGAAGGAGAAGGCATATGAATATTATTGTCATATAATAATAAATTTAGAGAAGATTCTGATGTTTGATTCCTTGCTTCCCCAGTTACTGTGTGTCTTTAGGCAAGTAAGCCACTTTACGTTTCTGAGCCTCAGTTTGCTCATTTGTACAGTGGAATTGATACTAATTGTACTATTTACTTCACAGGGCTTTTTGAGAAAAGCATTTTGTGTTAATCATTATTTTAAAAGTGAGTTATTTATTTTAAGAGATAGAGACTGTAAGGCGACACTTATCTCTTTCCAAATCTCTGTGTGAATCAGGGTATTCAGAAACATAATCAATAGTTCATAGATTGAGAACTGGAAGTGACCAACATGCTCTATTATTATTGTGGAACCTGAGTTGAAAAGCGTTTAAATGACCTTTCAAAGAACACAGTGACAAACCTAGGACTAGAACTCAGGATCTCTAAATTCAAATCTTGTACTAAATGGGCTCTTGAAAGAATCTAGGTTCCTAATATAGGATATAGCTACAGAGGTTAGACATTTCCTGCCTCAATTGTTTTACTTTCAATTCCTTCTCACAGGAAAATCCAGAGACTGACTGTAGTTTATAATAGTTACAGATAAGACCCTAAAGTGTTACCCAGGGATAGTCAAATATGGGTAGGGGACTACTAAACAAGGGGGAGTTTTGGAGCTCTGAAAGGATATCTAACAGTGGGATTTTAAGTAAGCTGGCAGAGACTCCTC
This sequence comes from Bettongia penicillata ogilbyi, assembly GCA_023548195.1. Classification (NCBI taxonomy): domain Eukaryota; kingdom Metazoa; phylum Chordata; class Mammalia; order Diprotodontia; family Potoroidae; genus Bettongia; species Bettongia penicillata. Next base: position 2,823,253 of record JAJHZJ010000735.1, read on the forward strand.
CACTTCAAATCCCTCAAAGAATATATAGTATTTTTAGGATGACCCCTAAATCAATTGATCAATTGACAAAATTTAATAAACATCTACCATGTTCTAACTGTACCAAGCATGGAGGATACAATGATAAGTTCCTAAAGGAACTTATATTCTAAAGGAAGAGTCAACATGTATGCATATAAGTATATACAGAATATATGTGTGTGTGTAAATCCACGGGCAAAGGACATTTATGCCTACATATAGTTGTTGGCCATACTTGGTTTCCCATATATGTGTATACGTATGTATACATATGTATACATATATAAAAATGTGTATATATATGTGTGCGTGCCTTCATGCATGAAAATGTTTGTGTGTATGTGTGTGTGTGTGTGTGTGTGTGTGTTCTGCATAGGGGTAGCTAGGTGGTGCAGTAGATAACTGCAGGGCAGGAATCTGAAAGACTCATCTTCCAGAGTTCAAATCTGGACTCAGATACTTACTAATTATATGTTCCTGGTAAATTTACTTAACCCTGTTTCTTTCCATTTTCTCATCTGTAAAATGAACTAGAAAAGGAAATTGCAAACCACTTTAGTATCTTTGCCAAAAAACCCCGAATGAGGTCATAAAGAGTCAAATACAACTGAGCAACAAAATATTTTCTGTATATACTTATGTGTAATATTATATATATATATATATATTCACGCATATATACACTATATTTAGGTGTGCCTACACACTCAAATGCACACACAGAGCGTAAAGTAGTAAAGTAGTTTGGGGATGGGATATACTATCACCTAGGGATGGGTAGAAGAGGCCCAGGACTAGCTTCATGTAGAAGAATTGAATGAATTAAATTATCATTTCTAAGCAGAAGATTCTCAGATCTATTCATTTAATTCTAACCTCTCTTTTGACCTCCAGTCTCAAATCTTCAACTGCCTCTTAAATATATCAGATTGGATGTCTATAGACACCTTAAACTCAACATGTCCAAAACAGAATTTAATATCTTTCTCTCCATACTATCTTCTCTAACCAACTTTTCTGCTACTGTTGGGACACCAATATTCTCTTAGTCACTCAGGCTAAGAATCTAGGTACATCCTTGACTTCTCACTCCCACTAACTATATCCAATCTGTTACACTCCCTTCTCTCCTCTGATAACACAACTATCCCAATGCAGACCCTCATCACCACATTCCTAGATAATTGCATTAGCAGGTTGATTAGTGTCTCTACCTCAAATCTCTCTCCACTCCATTATACCTTCACTCAACTGCCAAAGTGATTTTCCTAAAGTACAAGTATAACCATATTACTTTCCCTATTCAATAAACTCTTATAGCTTGCTACTCCTCCTATGTCAAATACAAAATCCTCTGTTTGTATTTTAAAGTCCTTCATGGTCCCTTGCTACCTTGCCAGGCTTCTTATGCCTTATTTGCTTTCAAGTACTCTACAATCTACTAACATTGGATTCTTTGCTATCCTTCACATAAGACACTTCTCCCTTCCATTCCTCACATTTTCACCTATTCCTGAAATGCTTTCCCTCCTTATGTCTACCTCCTGAATTGTATGACTTCCTTCAAATCTCAGCTAACATCTTTACCTTCTTCAGAAACACTTTTCTGATTCTCCTAGTGTCTTTCCTCTGAGATTACCTCTAATTTAACTGTACATAGGTGTCTGTCACTTGTTTTCTCCTTTAGAATATTATCTCTTTGAAGGAAAGCGTTGTTATTATTTCTTTATATCTCTGCAAGAAAGACTGGAGTTGGGAGAGACTTAATGCAAAGAAAACAAATAGGAGACAATTGCAATAGTTCAGGTGAGAGGGTTTGTTTTCTTCAAAAGGGCTGAGGGGTTTGGGGCCTGAACAAGGATGAAGGTATGTGAGTATGTGAGTACAGTGGAAGAGATGCATTTGAGAGATATTGAAGAGATAAAAAGGTGATTTGGCAAATGATTAATCTGTTCTGTGAATGAGAGTGAAGAATTAAGTCTGGCACCAAGATTGTGAACCTCAGTGACCTAAAGGATGGATAAAGGTACCCTTCACAAGAATGTTGAAGCTTGGAACAGTGATAGATTTGATGGGATGTGATAATAAGTTCTGCTTTAAACATTTTGGATTTGAGATGTCTACAGAACATCGAGTTCAAAATACTCTTCAGTGAGTTCATATAATTCAATAGTGAATTCATGATGTGGACATGGAGCTCAGGAGAGAGAGAGAGAGAGAGAGAGAGAGAGAGAGAGAGAGAGAGAGAGAGAGAGAGAGAGAGAGAGAGAGAGAGAGAAGTTAGAGGTGATTATATAGATCTGAGAATCATTCTCATAATTGAATGCATGGGAAGGGACAAGGTTAAAAAGAGAGAGTACAGACAGGAAAAAAAAGACCTAGGGCAGAAATTTGGGATGCACCCATAATTAGAGGGCATGATTTGAATAATGAATCATAAAAGAAACTGATGAATCATTGGATACATAGGAGGAGAACCTGGATAGAAGAGTATCATGAAAACCCAGAAAGGAAAGAGTATCCAAGAGGAAGGAGAGATCAACCATGTCAAGTGCTGCAGAGATCAAAGCGGATAAGGATTGAGAAAAGACCATTAGATTGTTGATTATAAAATCCTTGCTAACCTTCAAATGAGTGAATCCTGTTGAGTGACTAGCTTGCTGAGGGTTATAAAGAGAGGGAGAGAAGAGGAAGTGAGAAGGGAAGGGAAGGGAAGGGAAGGGAAGGGAAGGGAAGGGAAGGGAAGGGAAGGGAAGGGAAGGGAAGGGAAGGGAAGGGAAGGGAAGGGGAGGGGAGGAAAGGGAAGGGAAGGGAAGGGAAGGGAAGGGAAGGGAAGGGAAGGGAAGGGAAGGGAAGAGAAAGGTGATATATAGGACAAAATTTAATAAGGATGATGGAATCTAGTGAAGTGTTGTGTTTGTTTATTTTTAAAGATTATGGAAACATACAACAACCTGTCATGGATCTTGAACAAGTGGTATTTTCATAACAATTCTCTATCCTCTATGGTTTACCAGGTAGAATAATATTAGCAACAATAATGCAATAACCCCATTAATCTTTATGTTTACATAATACTTCAGAGTTTGTAAGGAGGGACACTGTAGTATAGTAGAAAGAGTGCTGGATCTGATAACAGGAGAGAGCTGAGTTTGAAACCCATGCAAAAGATATAACTTCTCTAAACTTCCGTTTCTTTTAATATAAAATGCAGGTAATAAAAATTTCATTACCACCTCAGATTCATTTCAAGGAATGCAGTTGATAATTCCTAAAATACTGTGGAAATGAAGTTATCACTGTAATAAAGCACTTGTATTATCTCCACTTTTACCATATCACTCATGAAGGGTAGACAGCACAAATGTAATTATACCCATACCCAGATGAAGAAAGTAAAGTTTAGAGATGCAAAATGACTTGTCCAAGGTCACACCAATAGCGGCAAAGCTTGGGCTAAAATTGAGGTTATTTCTCCATTGAAACAGGCTATGGAATGAGAAGCACTCTGAATCACAGACATAGGCTTTTGAGCTGAAATAGACTAGAAAGATCATTTACCTAATGTTTCCATTTTGCATATAATAAATCTGAAGTTTAGAGAGGAGGTTTTACTTGTTTCAGGAAGTGATAGAGGTGGAATTCAAACCCAAACTTCCTGACTTTAACTCCAGGGTATCTCCTCAGCTACATCATACTGTCTCTTCCTAATAGGTTCTATTGACACTGGAAGACTGAGATATGGCCTCAGCATTTTCTGGTCAGAGCTGAATTTTGTTCATCTCCTTCATACTCTCTGATCTTTCATGCACTCCAAATCCCAAAGCACTAGGACTGAGGAATTTAAACAGTCTTGGGATTTAAACTGAGCAACCAATATAAGATTCAGGAGCAGCACATGGTGCATCAGATCATCCAGTATATGTACAGATAGGTCTTTCTTATTATAATAGAAGAGGAAGCTGTATCCAAAGCTTATGGAACATTTCCTCAAAATTCTATCTGCTCCCTATTCTCTGCACTTCTGTTTCTCAGCCTCTTAGTTTATGGAACACAACCTTTCAAGTTCAAGGTCAGACTGGATCTTGGAGATGTGTCAAAGGCAAAATCATCTAAACCAGTCATGTCACACATATATACCCCATGGGTGACTTGTGACTTACAACATTCCTGAGTGCAGCCAGAATGATTAAATTTAGTTCCTGATTTGAATGTGTTGATGAATTAATATAAAAGAAACATATAAATACATGTAGTTTTCTAAGTCAACATGTAGCCCACAGGGACTCTTATATAGGATTTAATGGACCCTGTTTTTATTTGCATTTGATATCACTTAAGAAAAGATCTTTTGATAAATAATACTATAGAAAAATCTCAGAATCATAGAATTTTCTAGCTGAAAGGAGCCAAGGAATGATAAAGATCATGTAATCCAATATCACCATATTATAGATGAAAAAAGGATGTAGTAGTATCAAAATAGCAATAGTGAGATAGAGGTAAAATGAGTAGGAAATTTCATGGAATGTTGTGCTGAAGAGACCTTTATACATAGAATGCCTTAACTGGAAGGGACCTTATAATACAGGAAAATTAATTTAAATTCTCCCCAGTCCCACCTCCTAGTAGCTGAGAGGATCTATATATACCCACGCAGCTTTCTCAGAGATGGCATGTTCCAGACTGTCCTTGATTGCATTATGGAGTTGGCTTTACCTCAATGGGCAATAGACATAATGAAACAAGTGTGAATAGAAAATTGGTCTCAAAGCTTGGAGTAACATCCTAACAGACACATACTGGCTATGTGATGCTCAGTAAATCAATGTCTCAGCCTTCCAAGCAACTCTCTAAGATAGAGACATATATGAAGAAAGTTCTGACCTGGAAAGTACAGAGAGTTTCCTCACCTAACAGTTCCATTGGGTATTATATGATTCTACCCCTCCCCCCTAATTTTATGGGTGAGGAAGCTGAAGAACAGAGAGATAAAATGATGCAGAGATTTTGGGGAAGAAACAACACACACACATACACACAAGCTGATTCTGAATCAATCTCTTAATTCTTGTTTGACCTTGGGTAACTCATTTCATATTTGTAGGTCTCAGTTTCCTGATTTGTAAAAGGAGGAAGACAGAGTTCCTTAAAACTTTGAATCAATGAACAGGATCCAAGTCTACTGGATCCCAGTAGGTTATTATTTTTTTTAACAAGTCAAGGACTTACATGGATTTATATTATTCTAGTATCTTCAGATATTTTTAGTCAGAAACTCAGGAAACCTTTTGCTTTAGGGAGCAAAACTTTTGGCATTTTCAGTGAAATTAGCAAACAGCTACTCACCTCCACCCTCTGGTATGGTTGAAAACAACATTTATCATATATATCAAACTGCCTGATGTATTTCTTCTTTAATAAGGATTTAAAGAGAAGAATTTGAATTAGGAAAAGAGGAAGAGGAGGAAGAAGAAAAGGAAGAACAAATAAAGTTTTGGGCCTCTAAACATTTTCTCTTCCCACTAAGTATTTTGTTTCTATAAAAATTCTATCTCATATTTCTGGCTGTCTTTTGCATAACTCATTAGGAATACTTCTCTGTTAGAACTTTCCTGATGACTAAGGAGCCTTTGGAGATATGGTTCTCCAAACTTGAATGGTGTCAAGTGCAAATTAACTTATATTCAGAAAGAATGAAGTTCTATTTGAAACTGAGAAGCATTAAGGCTTTTCCTCCCCCCCCTTTCTTTCCTCCCCTTCTGTTCCCTTCCCTCCTGTCTTCCTGTCCTATTCCCTTTTATTCCTCTCCTCTCTGTGTCTCTTATCTTTCTCCTTTTTTTCTCTGCCTACACTTCTCTGTGTCTTTCTCATCCATCAGTTTGAACAAGGAATGTTAATTCAGCTCCTGTGGGAATGTGCGTGTATGCGTGTATGTATGTGTGATGTTGGGAGTGGGGGAGGAGATAGAGGGAAGGAGGACAATTGTTCTGCAGTATTTGGTTCTCTCTTTTCTCAGGCATCTGGAATGAAGCCCATTCTGAGACTGATCAGGAAAGCAGATAAGCTGGGAGGAAGCAGCCCAACTTGTCTTTGGCTTCCTTGATTCTGTTCCTCAGTTGCTTCAAACCTATTTCAAGTACAGCAAATCTCCTGTCCCACTAGGTGCTGTTGCCTAGCTCTGTCCAGGGTGGGGAGGGAGGGAAAAAGAAAATCAGGAAGAGACTGAAGAAAAGAAGACTCAGAGAGATGGAGACAGAGAAAAATGGCCAGACTCAGGGCTAAGTAATTGTATCCGTGGTGGATCCATGGAGCAGAGATTTGGGATTAGAATCTCCATTTTGTCTCATGACGACAAAATTGCTCATGAATTCACTGAATACTTGAATTCACCGAATAACGGTACTAGGCCAAGCCTGGAGTGGAGCGCGGAAAGAAATAACTCGTTTTGGTCAGCTCAAAATTCTTAAGCTGGGACTTGAGGCTATGGAGCTGTCCACTGTTCTGAAAACCTCTGCTTACTGGACTAGAGTAGGGGAAACTCAAATAGGTCCATGGCACCTTGAACTTTACCTACTGATCACTCTCTCTCTCTCTCTCTCTCTCTCTCTCTCTCTCTCTCTCTCTCTCTCTCTCTCTCTCTCATCACACATATGTATGCATATATAGGTATACAGATATACTTTTATATACATAAATAGTATGTGTTTGTGTCTGTCTCTCTCTGTGCCTCTCTCTTTATCTCGTCTCTCTGTCTCTCTTTTTTAGGGAGGGGGTAGATTGCTTGCCACCCTCACCCTCTTTTATTGAATAGAAGCATGCAGGATCCTGCTATTTTCTGAACTTATTACTAATGAAAGGCTCTTCATCCAGTACCTTGGCCTTCTGCATAGTCCAATACTTCCAGCTATCCTCGTTCTGCTACCAGTTACTCTTGTTACACCGACCAAGAAGAGAGATGCAGTCTGCTAGCCTGCTGATGACAATCCCTAGTCTCCATCAGTCATGGAAACTCCTACTTTTATCCCTACTCTCATCTTTGCTCATTGTCTTAAACCATCATCCCTAACCCCTTCGCCTTCCTCTCCACCACCCCTCGCTGACTTTGGAAGGCGTTCCCATTCTTCTTATTCCCTCTTTCTGGGGGGCCCTCCGCAGGACTCTTTCTAGTCTTCATTTCTTCTAGTCGATTCCCTCAACCCCTAACTTCTCCATCTTTCATCTCTTCCAACTCTGCCTCCCCAGACATTTTCTATATCTCTCTCCCCTTCTCCCCATCAAGGGACTGAGTTTTGGAGCCTCCAATTTTATTAGTTAAAAATGAAGAAAAATATGTATTTTTTAATCTTTCCTGGCCTCCTGTTCTCTGGGCGAAGCCCCTGCAGCCGCACTGCCCAGCCGCATTTCCTGGGTTTCCTGTCTCTAACAGAAGTCAGAGTACGCTGCTCTACGTGCACAACCCTCCCCACCCGTCACCACCAGACACACACACACACACACACACACACACACACACACACACACACACCATTCTCTCCATCCTTCCTCTCCAAGGGCTCCTTTTCCTGCGGTCTCCGGAGAACTTTACCGGCTCCGCCCCTCCACTTCTGTGTCCCATGTCCACATTAAGAGACATACTGAACTCAAGCATGCCTAGACACACTCAGCAATACAACGCTTGACTTCATACACACACGAACACATACGGAGTCATCTAACCACACATCTATAACATTCAGCAACCCTATACTCAGCTTCTGCCACACATTTGCAGTCACCCGCATCCATATTCATTTTCCTTGCGTCTCACATCCAAGCGTATGATCCCTTGTGAGGGGAAACACAACCACACAGACACACTTTAGCAATCCCACGCTCCGCTTTTCGCTCACTAGGGCACATACACATACGTGGGCATACTCTCTGTCTAGCATCCATGTGAGCTACTCCTTCTAGGCAGGCAGAGCCGTGCACAACCACATCTGCGCTCGGCAACAACACGTTTAGCACAAGCAAACACCGGGCAACGTATGTCTAGTATTCTTGTGCCCAGCCCAGAGATGCACCCTCCACCCCAACACATACACACTCAGACACATGCACACACACAGAGGCACCTTCCCCGGCATAGGCGCGCGCGAGCATACACAAGAATACACACACACACACACACACACACACACACACACACACTCCTGGGACCCACCCTTTCCCCTTTCCCGCATGGCTTCTCCCCAGTTCCTCGGCAGCCATCCCTCCTCCGCTCGGCCTCGCTCCCCTCCTCCTCTCCCTAATGATGCACAAAACCCTCCTTAGAATAAAGTCCCCTAGCTGGGCTCCTCCTCCCTCTCCGCCTCCCATTCGTTTCCGCCCGTCGCTGCTTAAGTCCCTCCTCCCCCCGCGTAGCCCAGCCTTCGCGGCTCCCCGCCCGGAGAACGCGTCTCCTTTGGACCTGCCCCTCTCCATTCTCGGCCCGCCGCGCTCCTGTGCCCACGGCTGCGGGCTGCGAGCTGCGAACCGCGAGCTACGGGTGGATCGGCTAGGGGCAAACCAGGGAGTCAGAGTGGGAGCAAGACAGCTGGTGAGGGAGAGCGGGAGGGTAACAGGAAGACTGACGGACCTGGGGACCCGGGAAAGACTGTACTGAGCCCGGCTGAGCAGCCTCCCTAGATGCCGGCCATCTGGATCACGGAAGGGGACTCGAAAGCTGAGTATGAAAAGGATTGCTAGCATCCAGGTATCCCTACCCCTGCAGTCGCAGCACGGCCCCCAGTATGCGCGCCGGACACACGTCTCTTCTAAGTTCCCCCCGAGCCGAATAAAAGCCACCCGCGTACAGCTCCTGGCCGGTGAGGGACATTGAGATCAGGTAAGGCGGGAGCCGCGCCAGGGGGATTGGGGGTGGCTAGCTCGGCCCCCGACCGCATTGGAGGTGTAGGGGGAAGGATCACTACCGTGGCTTCCCTTGGGTCGCCTTCTTTCTCTCCCTCCGCTGTTCCAAGGCCCCCGCTCGCTGGGCGAGCTGTGAAGCTCTGACCTGATGGGGTCTCCTCATAGCCTCGGGCAGCAAGGAGTTAAACGCAGCTTTGGGAAAGTGTGTAAGTAGGGTGGGGGCCAAAGAGGGGGAGACGAGAGGTCCTGTAACCTACTTAAGGTCTGGAGGTGTGTGTTGTGTGATAGTGTGTGGTACATTTGCGTGCGTTGAATGTCTGGGCTGCGCGTTTGTGTCGTGTATTCGTGTGTGATGCGTGGTTGTGTTGTGTGTTATGTGTTGTGTGTTTGCGTGTATTGTGTTTTGTCTGTGCTGTGTGTGTATGTGACTGCTTTTAATTTGCGTCTACACGCATAAGGGATTTGGACCATAAGATCACGTAGCCATCAGGAACGCTTTGTGGACGCCCTTTGGGGGCTGAGGGGATTTGGGGGTGTATGGGGGAGGAGCGCAAACTCTCCTTTTAATCCAAATGTGGATACATACAAGGAAAAATATCTCAGATAGATCTGGTGCCCTCTGCACTTAACCCACTATTTGATTTGGGCTAGGGACGGAGGAGCTGGGGAGAAAAATGAGCGGCTGTCACTTTAAATCCCATACTGGGCTGAATGCTTTGGACCCTGATGGGAATTCGGAGAAACTGGGTAGGGTAGAGAGGATGAGGCTGGAAAGAGATGGGTGGGGGTAGGGCTCCCAGTCGGGGACTTGTCCAGTCTAACAGATACGAGGTTCCTTCTCCTGGGGCAGGAACAACAGCAGGGTCACCTGTCTTGGATTGAGAGGATGCAGGCCAAGTTTGCTAGGGTTCCTCTTGGGGGAGGCGGAGTCACCCCTCTCCCCAATTACTCTCGCTGAGGGGATTCTGACAGGTTTTTAAAATTGGGCAGCCTGGGGAAAGGGATGGAGGTGGAGAGTTTTCTTTTCAACTGGACTGCTTTGGAGGTCTAGACTCAGGGTTTCAATTTGCTCTGTGCACTCCTTTCCCCCCCTGCCCCCGATTCCTGAAGGGATATGGGGCTAAAAGGAAGCATGTCTGTGAACAAATTCAGAATCCTCTCCCTCTTTCCTCATCTGAGGGTCTCTATATTGAAGTTAGGGAGCTGTATGTGAAAGATTAGCGGACAGTTTTATTTTTTCATGCTGAAGAAGACATGCTTTAGAGACTAAGAGGAGGCAGGGGATAGGTGGGTGGAGAAGGCCTGAGCTTGTTGATAATTGACTCAATTGCCCAGGATTTCTTAATTCACTACAAGATTACCAAGAAGGGCATTGAGGCCAGTGGGAGGTTTTCTTGGAATATTGTCCTCCTACTTCAGACTCTGGGCCCAGCCCTTGACTGCTCCTAGACACCTACCTGCTCAGGGGTCTGGAGCTCAGTAAGTCTCTTGACCACAGAATAGCTACTGGCATAGCCTTAGGTTCTGCCTAAGGATTTGATTCTTGGTTTTCTGCCACTCAGCAGAAAAGGTGCCCACACTGGGTTTTACGACTCTTTGCATGTCTTCCAGACTTAGCAGCTGTTACTCCACCAATGTAGGATGATAGCATAATAGGAACATGAGTTGGAAGGGACTTAGAGATCATTGAGTCTACTCCCTCATCTTATCGATGAGGAAACTAAGGTCCAGAAGAGAAGTGACTTGCCCAAGGTCACACAGGTAATGAATGATAGGGCAAGGATTCAAATCTAACTAAGCCTTGTGACTCCAAATCTAGTGGCCTATCCATTATAACACACTGGGAGGCTTTGGACAAAACGGTGGCACAAATTCAGTGAGAATCCATGGGAGGTGACTAAGGGGCAGTCATGGCTCTAGTTACCCACTGTTTGGGGAGGAAAATCCCCTGAGCTTGCTTGGGATTTGTGCCTTTCTCCCCCTTCCTTCAGTGAGAGTTAAAAGAAAACATGTGTTTGCAGGAGTCTGCCCTAGCATGCGTGGGTGCCTGTGTTACATGCAGGCACATGCAAACAGCAGAAGTCTGCTCGATGGAGACCAAACCTCCCACCTCAGCAACCCCTCATATGGTCTGGAGGAAATGTGTCACTTGCTCTATGAAGCCTATCTGAAAGAGGAGCTCTAGGACATAAGGGGGAGGTGGGAAAATGATGCTACTAGATGAAGGTGTTTGAGAACTCTCATTTCTAGGTTCTTGATTATTCAGATACTTTAGGACATTGTCCCCCTCCTTGATTTAAGTCATTTTTCCAATGAAGCCTTTTCGCTGACCTCTCAGACTTGCAAAAATCTTTTAAGTGTGAACTACTCCAAGTAGATCACTTGTCCCCAGAGGGATTATGTCCCCATCTTATGCATACTCACAGACATACACATGCAGTCTGGAGATCCTCAGAGACATGCTCACATCCACACGCCTCAAACACAGCTATGAATAGAGGCACATAAAACATACGGTATGCATAGACTTAAGTGGTTATGCATACATGCATATAAACATGCTAATACAGATATACTCTATATGTATACACATTAATATCCATTTATACACTCCTAATTCACATATTCATACATACATATTTAATCACACATGTACACACAGTGTCTTGGGACAGTTCTATCCCATCAAGAACAGAATTCGTATCTAGCCTAGAAAGGTTGACTGGAAGTACAATAAGCCCTCTGTACAGCTTCACCCTGGGTTATTAATTCCAGAAGGTAATATGTGTTTATGTGATAGAGACATAAATAGAGATATAAAGATATAGATATGGAAATGGTTGTACGTTTCTGAGCAAACCCAGTTAGTCAGGGACCTTCCCAAAAGCTTGTGTACAAATGAACATAGAAGCACATATCCTTGTCATTTCAGTCCTTTGACAATTTAAGGCAACTCCTCCCTCCTCCCCCAAAAAAAAAACCAAATGTTTTCCATCAGCAAGGACTCACATATCCTGCCTTTTTCCTATTAGAAAGGCAAGTCCTTAGCCTGGGAAAAGAACTAATTATGAAGAGTCTTTGGGGGATTTGTAGGACAGAGATGGCCTCTCATTTTTATGGAAAGCCCATTCTTCTTGGAGAATGAAGCTAGGAAATCTTTGAGGTGGTGGGGTGGGGGGAGAAGGAGGGTGTCTGTGTCCCTACTGCCAATAGAACATCTTAACATGCCTTTTTTTTTTTTTTTTTTTTTTTTGAGAATTGAGGGTGCTTTGACTCCCAGAAGGGGGAGCTCTGACTCCACTTGAACCACTAAGGGAAATACCAACTAGGATTCAGCTGTTGGGACCCTGCTGAGTTTAGACAGGCTGGCCCTGGCTGGAATAGGTTTAGGGCAATACCATCAGAACCGACACAATGAGCTTTTCTTTTTTCGTATCATCTAATTGTCCTCTAGAATTTGAGGTAAAGACCAAAGGGACAAAGAATTTGCATTCTAAAGGGAGATCAAGCACACAAGGGTTGCTTGTCTTGTTTTTGGTAATGGTTCTTCTCAATTCCTGGGAGTTAGGGAGTCCAGTAAAGTGGAGAGAGAATTGGACTAAGAGTCAAAAGACTTGAGTGTGAGTCCTGATTCTTCTATTTGTTATCTGTGAGGTCATTGTAAATTTACATTCCCTGTAGTCACCTCTTTTTTTTTTTATCTGTAAAATAATTGAGTAAATTAGTTTTCACTTCAGGTTTTGAAATTCTATGTTCTAAAGTAACTCCTATCTTTGTGCTATTAGACTCTTTCTGGTTCTCACATTTCCTGTTCTATATCCTAAAGACCCCTTCCAGGTTCTGAATGGTCCCTCCTGGTTCTGAAATGTAATACTTAATTTAATATTCTAAGGTCTCTTCCATCTGGGGCATCCTTTGTATAAGGTAGCTTTCATATCTAACATTCTATGTTCTAAGGGTCCTTCTGATTCTAATATTGGATGTTCTAAGGTCCCTTTCAGCTCAGACAGACTGTGTTTCTATAATTGTATTGGAAACAACATCATAGATATAGAACTGGAAAGTTTGTTAGAGAGGGGAGCAATAAGAAAATTCAGGTACACTGCTCTTTCCAGAGTATAAATCTAGCCTACACTATTGACATTTTTCTTTTGATAATTACTATATCATTACTAATGAAAAACTACTACTACTTTAATATGTGTCTTATATGCCAACTCCACACAATAATATTATATCTTTATATATAATATGTACATATACACATATATAATTCTGCATAGATTTAGAGAAATTCAAAGATTATGGGTCCACTAAATATTGTTAAAAGAAAGTTAAGAATATTTTGAGGGGACATCACTAATCCTGTGATTATAGTATGGAAAAATCAGCATCAGAGAGTCTTAGGATTGGGAGAAACAATCTAGTGCAACCTCCCAACCAATGTGTAAGTTACTTATAGAGAATCTCTGAAATATGGTAATATAGCCTCTGATTGAACACTTCCAATTGTAGAGAGCTATAACAAAGCATACAACACAAGATCTAATAAGTCATTCTGTCTCAATTTTGGATGAATCTGATTATTAGAAAGTTATTTTTATTGTCCCAATATTTTGCTCTGGCTTCTACCCCCTAGTCCTAGGGTCCTAGTTCCCCTCTCTGGAGCCACTTAAAGTAAATTTGCTTTATTTTCTATAATGTTCTATATGATTATGATTTCTATAAGATCCTTGAAGAAAACCGTATGACCCTCTTCCCCTCTACTTGCCTCGCCTTCCCCCATATATTTTTCTTCATGTTACATGTTTCAGTTTCTTCAACACATCTTCATATGACTTGTTTTCATTACTTTTCAACACTATGGCCTCTTCTGGATGATCTTGCATTCGTCAGTGTTAGAGTTCCACACACCAGAGTGCTATGATCACTATCCTCGCCATGCCATCTCCAGATCCATGTTATGATGCCACCATCAGAGACATAATCCTCATCTAGGTGGGTTAGCATGATGATTTCTGATGGCCATCATCTAGGATGATGTTTTTTGTGATTCATTCATCCAAATTCATGACCACTGAAAGAAGTGACTGAGTATGCTTCTAAATTGGAGAAAACTTTCAACTTGTGAGAACCAAGGCTTCCTAAAAGATCCTTCTGATTCCAAAGCAGAGGAGAGATAATTGCAAGTTTAGCAACAAATTTCCCTGCCAGAATTGCATCATATTAGTCTCTTTTTCTACCATCCTGAAGAGTTATTCTGTTTTGCCTCTAGAAGCATCTAGCACTATATTCCTTAATATTCACATTTCTAGGGATGCTCAATTCTTTTAAACAAGTTTGTTGATATCTTTTGTCTTTACATCACCTACATATTCCACTATGTTTCTGCCCAGCCTCTCTCTCAGAAAGATTTTATATATATATGTATATATACATATACATATATACATATATATGTGTGTGTATGACATATATTCACATACACATATATACATATATATGAATAACAAAAAAGAAAGAAAAATATCCACAAAGTTAACATATCAGTGTTAACATAACATATTCAACATCCATGATGTCCTTTCTGCAAATGAGCAGGAAGAGGTGTCTTTTCATATCTCTCCTTAGAGGTCAAACAGTCATAATTTTACAGAATTCCGGTTTGGTTGTTTTGTTCTTGTTATCCTTTCACTTTACATTTTTGTAGCAATTGTGTGTATTGTTTTCTGTTCTTTTCACTTCACTTTTCATCAGTTAATTTAAGTTATTCCATGCTTCTCTGTATTCACTATGGGTTTCATGGCTTATATTCATGTACCACAATTGATTTAGCCATTCCCTTGTTGATGAACATCTATTTTTGTTTCCAGTTTTTTGCTTCCACAAGAAATAAATGCCGTTTTGAGTATTTTGACATATGGGACGTCTTTCCTTTTGTCATCAACTTTTTTAGGACATATGCCTAGCAGTGGGATTTCTGTATCAAAGGTTGTGAACATTTTAGTCACTTTATTTGCAAGTCTAGGCATATTGAACTGTAAACTGAAAAGGAGAATTTAGAGAAGTGAAGGGGGAAAACTGGGGACAGTAAGCTGTAAAGGGAGAGAAGATGGTGATTGGGGAACATAGTCTGGAAACATAGTATTAGAGCTAGATTTAATAAAGAGACATTGTCTCAAATATGGGAAAAGGAGTAACTTACATGTTTTTTGATGTTGATAAGAGTGTATCATATTTATTACCTTATTCATCCACTGAAGGATAGACAGGAACAGATGTTGGGAATTTTATTTTTCCTTGTCATAGGTGGGGAAAAAGAAGCACAGTGTTGTTATATAGAAAATCCATTGCACATCTAGAATTAGAAGCTCAGTCTCTTGACTTAGATTTCATCCACACTATCTTTTTTTAAAACTCAAATCTGCTTAAATTACACCTACATATTCAAGTAGGAACCTCTGGAGACCTACAACCATGATGTGAGGATTGATGACATATTTGCATGGACTCAGGCAATTCACTTTGTCATTCCTAACACCCCTGATATTGTAGATATTAAATCAAGTTGTTATTGGGGAGATAGTTGCATCGCTATGTTTGAGATTGATAGAGAGGGATCTAAGGTTAATCCAGAAGGCTCACAGAAGTATTCATATTAGAAGATGAAAACCTTCCTGTTTGCTATTCTAAGTTGTGATTTCTCTCTAGAGAGTGAGAGCTTATCTAGTAGGGTTCTAAAGTGGTAGGATTTAGAAATCATCTAGTTTCTCCCCTTCCTGGAAGCTTTCTAAGCTAGTATGCATGTGTTTCCTCCATATTTTATCTTGGACAAATTATTTTACCTCTATAAACCTGTTTGTTGTACTAGTGGTTCTCAAACATTTTAGTCTCAGAATCTTTTACAATCTTTAAGATTAATGAGGATTCCCCAAAGAGCTTTTGCTTATGTAGGTTATATCTGTTGATATTTACCATATCAGAAATCCAAAATCTTAGTATTGTGAAAGTAGTTGATCTGGGAAATTTCTTCTGCAGAATGGTCTCAGACCCACAGCATACTTTCCGACCACACTTTGAGACTGCTCTTCTATACTGTATTAAAGTCTATGGGTCACTGTCACTAATCAGTATGGATAAGTTTTAGAGACATTTTTAAGTGGCTCAGATAAGCATTTCCATTGACTTTAAAGAGGATAGTGAATTCTCAGTGTAGGAGCATTGGACTAGGAATCACCATATACATATTGGACTTACAGCTTAGAAACCTTTGGTAAGTCATTTCTCTTCTCCCAGTTTTAGTTTCTTCCTCTATCAAATGAGGATAATAATACATTAATTGCCTACTTAAATTTATAAAATTTTGGAATTTGGAAGAACCTCAGAAGTTTTCCTATTTGTTTGTTTTACTATGATCAGAGGAACAGTACAGTTGATGATGCAGGTAGGAAGTTAACAATAAGAAAGACAGCAGCTTCTTTTGTACTCCAAGGTTTATTTTCTGTAGTAGATAAAAATGAAGAAGAGTCAGAACCTTTAGGCTGCTGTTTGTATAGGTTGCATCATTATACTATGGTTGTAGAGTGTAACATTTTGAGTGGAAGGCAAACAAGAGAGCCAGATATCACTTTATGGGAGAGTATTTTAGTTTTGGAATAATCATGTATGTGGGTGCCATTTCCTGTATGTCTCTATATGTCCTTATAGTTCTGTGTATCTCTTAGAAGGCAAGTGTCAGTCCGCACTGAGCTAGTGTAGGTATGAAACACTGAGAACACCAAAGAGTTTAAGTAATGATGAAGCTGTGTAACAAGGCTGGTGGCAGCTGTGCTTTTGACCGCATGTAAGCCTTTTCTATTCTTTTGGGCATGACTCTCAGAAGTCCTCAGACCCTGATTCATGTAATCTATGGGTTCTTAACCTGTTTTATGTTATGGACCCTTTTGGCAGTCCAGAGAAGCCAGCAGACCCTTTCTCAGAATGATTTTAAACGCATAAAATAAGACAGGTTTACACATAGAATATATGTGCATTACATACACACAATTATTTATTCATTTCTATGTATCTGTCTAAGTTCATAGATCCCAAGCTGAAAACCCCTGATTTAGTCTAGGGACCTTATTTTATAGAGACAGAACTTGAAGTCCAGATAAGGGACGTCTGTTGTGAAAGGGCACATAGCTAGCTAATTGTGGTGCTGGGGTTAGAATACAGGCCTCCTTATGCTAAATTTAGTGCTTTATCCACTATACAACAACTTCCTCATTGTCGTGAGAAATGGATGGGAAAGGACTTGAGGCAAGGGGGGAAATATGTAAATGGAAGAGGTTAAATGTGAAATGACAAGGTTGTATTTTTATTTTTTTAAGATTTAAATTTATTTGTTTTTAGTTTTCACCATTCATTTCTGCAAGATTTTGAGTTCCAAATTTTCTCCCCATCTTTCCCCTACCCCTTGAGATGACATGCATTTTGACACTCCTTTCCCTATTCTCCCTTCCCTTTTATTATTCCATCCTCCTATCCCCTTTCTCTTTACTTTCTTGAAAGGTAAGATAGATTTCTGTACCCTGTTGCAACAGGGTTGTATTTTTTAGGGGGGATGCTGAAAAATTAAAATTGTTGAAAGTTTTATAGGAAAAAAAGGAAAAGCACTATCATATGGAGGACAGTCAGTATAATACTGCAGAAAGTACAATGAATTTGGAGCTGAAAGATTTGATTGAAATCACAGTTCTGTTGCTGACTGTGTGAATTGAGGCAAGTCGCCTTTTCTCTCTGGGCCTCATTTTGCTCATCCAAAAAATGAATTTGGACTAGAAAACCCTTAGTATTTCTTCCCATTCTAAATCCTGTACTCTCCCATGCTATAACTGCCAATTGTAAGGGTCTGATCAAAAAAGAGTGAAAGCTTCCACCAAAGAAAGGGATAAGTATTTATTATTATTATTATTAGCAAGATGAATATTATTAGGGGTATCTTGTTATTGTACTGAGGGAAGGCCAACTCTGTGATACAATCCAGGATAGTGTAGAACATGCCATCTCTGAAAAAGCTGCTTAGGTATCTATAGATCCTCTGAGCTACTGGGGGCAAAGGAGAAAATTAAAGAAGATAATGAGGCTGAGGAGAATTTAAATGAATTATTTTCATCTGAGAGAAAAGAGGAAATTTTTTTCTCAAGGGAGCTTTTTTGGAGATTACAAGTGGCCATAAGGAGAATACATTGTGCAAGGATGTGGTGTGAGGAACTGAAGGGCAGTAAATTATGGGACCTGGATTATATCCATTTGAGGAGTCAGAAGGGAATAAAATACAAAACAGTGGAGGTCCAGATGAGCATATAAACTATCTACTTGTGAACAGTGCCAGTTTGCAAAGAGCAAGGGGCTGTCTCATCCAGTGCCCGGCTTTGTATGAGGACACAGAAGTGATCCTGGGAACCATAGAGAGACTATCTCCCCCAGGGCTGCAGAGGTAGATTCATATGGCAATTAACAAGATCTAGATGCCACATTTCTGTGTAAGCCGCAAAGGTCAGAGCAGCAGGAATCCCTGAAAATGGCATGTCTGAGCAGTTCAAACCCTTCACAAGGGTTAACCCAACCACAACCCTAAGAGGCTCCCAGGACATAATTTATTTGGATTTTCAAAAGTCCTGTTGATGAGCCTGTGGAAATCCCTATGAGGAATAATAGTTCATGAAGGTTCATGAGAGCAATGGTGTTATAGATGAGAGGTTGATTTTGCCATAAAAAGACAAGCATAGCCAGTTTGTGATCTTTTCTCTGATGAAAACTAATTAGAAGCAGAGCCATTATAGTCAATCTGTCTTCAGACCTGAGCCCTAGGTATTACCAGCTTGGAGGAAGAACATCTCATGAATCAGTAGAAGCCAGGGGTGGTTGTAGATTCGCAAAAGCCAGAGAAGTCTCAGCAAAATTGCCAAGTACTGCAAGGTCCTGTGACAGAAACATCGACCTTAAGTAAGTACAAGGCATTTTACGTGGTGGGGAGGATATCCTAAATTTCTCATAGAGGTTGATGGGCTCTGGGTTTATAGGAGCCTCAGAGGAAAAAGACCTACATGTAAGGAGCCTTGGATAACACTATAAAAAATATCTGCCCAATGCATAGGAGCCGTTAAAAATGAAAATAGGTACTTGTGTATGTTTAAGAGAGTTTGGGAAAGACAGGCAATAGATTAATCTTCCCGAATATGTAATAATGTGATCCTGGTACCTCCAGTATATACATGGTTACTACCTTTGAACATAGCATTATAAAAGAGATAAAATGGCAAAAGGAAAAGAGCATAAATGTCCAGAGATGGATAAGAACTGGATGACATCATAAAGAATTGTATTTTGAATGCATATAAACAGGCAGGAGTCATGCAGAGACTAGTTAGTGGAGCTTTGTACATAATTCCCAGGATGAAAATGAATAAACTACTTTTTTTTGGTCAGTCCTCTTTCCCTTCTTGATAGTTGGGCCAGAGTAGTTGTTTTTCTCTCTGGTCATGTTTGAGGGGCACCTGGGAAACTGCCCGATAGTTCTAAATTGATGTCCTTATGATCTTTGGCATTGGTGATTGAATCTCTGTCATTAAAACTCAATGGAATTTTCAAGCTAGGAGAATGTTTAGAGAGATTCTGTCAGAGCGACCTTCTTTTACAGATTAATAAAGTGAATACCTAAAAAGAAATGTCAAGGTCACACAGGGAGTAAATAGCAGAGCGAGATTTTGTACCCAATTCTTTTGATTCCAACTCCGGTGTTCTTCCAATTAAAATTAACCTATTCCTTTGGGTTCAGGTTGTAGAATTTAGAAATAGAAGAAACCTCCAAGATCTTCTTGTCTAACCCCTTGATTATTACAGATGTAGAAATGTTCTAGCCCAAGGTCCCACAGGTGGTAAACAGCAGACTTGGGAATTGTGCCTAAGTCATCTGCCTCCAAATACATGCCTACTTCATAATAACATGCTGAGAGCCCTTCCTTTGGACTCCATGCATTCCTTTTCTAAAAATTCCAATCCTTTTCCCACCTCCCTCATCATCAGGATTGGAAGCTCATCCAAATCCTTAACCCAGTGGGATAATTCAATTTATCAGAAACTGTAAAGAAAAGGTGCTTCACAAAACCAGGGGATACTTAGGGACTGAGAGGGAAGATTGACAGGACGGGAAAAGGCAACCAAGGGGAGGTTGATATGGTTTATAAAAGGAAACCGCCCCACTTTTACAAGGTTCTGTTTGAGAGAACCAAGGAATGTGATAAGTAGTGTTCTTTTCTGCCTGTGTGCCTGGAATACTGGTGCAGAGAAGTGGAAAAATGGCAAATTTAGGAGCACTTGAAGCTACTGATTCAGTGTGCTTTCTGATCGTATCTCCAGAGATTTGGGCATTTTCTAGTAGTTAATTCTCTAAAATGCTCCTTGGAGTGAACTATTTTTTTGTCAGACTATTCTTAATGAGTCTCTTTTAGGGGGAGGGAGAGGTTGAAGGTAGCAGAAGAATTAATGATATGGAATAAAACAGTGATTCTTAATCTTTTTGTTTTCAGGACCCCTTTATAATAAACTATTAAAAGTTATTGAGGAATCATTCCCATCCCAAGGTTTTGTTTATATAGGCCATATCCAATGGTGTTTACCATACTTAAGATTAAAATGTCTTAATATTAGTATAAAACTAATTCTGACCTCATAGACCCCGCTGACAGTCTCAGGGACTCTCAGATCATATTTGGAGAACAGCTTGAGTACAACGTAAATTTGAACAAAAGTTTAAAGACAGTGGATGATCTCTATCATGGGGTACAGCTAGAAAAATTGAAGTGAAATATGGCAGGGTTATTCCTGGTGACTGTGTGTGTGTGTGTGTGTGTGTGTGTGTGTGTGTCCCTCCTAAATCTTTTTTTCCCTCCAGGCTAAATACTCCCACTTTTGGGTGGCCTCCCTAAGTTTATGATCTTTCCAATACTCCCCTAACCTTCAAGCATGGGACCCTGGTTTTCTGTAGAAATGGTTCTGTTGCTATAAATTATAGACCAGCTTTATGTTCTTCTGAGCTAGGTTGTGAGTCCTTAACCCCATTTCCAATCTTAACAAGAGCAGTCTACTTATATGGGAAAGTAGCTCATCTTAAAGGGAGAAGGAACCAGGTATTGCATTGGAACCTCTGAAAGGGCATCTATATGTGTTTTACTTCGATTTTTGCTGTCATTGATGCTGTTGTCTATTGGTGGAACATGAAGAACTCACACTCCTGACACTGTCTACCTAGTGACTTTCAAGCCTCCTAAAATAGTCCATGAGTCTCACAAGGTCTCAGTGGGGAATCTCAGTTTAGCATATATGTTCACACCTTGATGAAAGGGTCACAGGATGACACAATGTAAGGCTTCAGGCTAAAGCCAAGGGCTTCTGGACCTCAGGTTTTTACTCAGCCCACTAAACAGAATTCTTTGGAGGCTGCTTAAGAATGTGCTTGGTAAAGCCATTCTGAGTTGCAGTAAGTGGTAATTGAGGGAAGGGACTACATGCATGTTTAACCTCCCAGACTTTTCCTCAACGGGCTCAGAGGAGAAATCCCAGGATATCTTACAGAATAAGGAATACTGAGAGAAGAAACAGAATGTTGTAGGGACAAGTCAGGAGGAACAGGGTGTTATCAGCAATTTGAATAACATAGATGAGACCTTGGTTCAAAATCTGAGAAAAAAAACATAACGACTTCTCAGTTCAAAATATTTCTCTTATTAAATCTGAATTCAACTGAGGGGAAATAATTCCTCAGTGCCTTCAAGAAGGAGGGCTGTCAGGGGAGTCTTTCTTACAAGAAAGAAAGTATAAGAGAAGTTAGTGACCTGGTCATTTCCCTCAAGGACCTTACAATCAAAATTCAAATTTAGAACTCAAAAATCAAGGAACAGTTAAGTAAGATCCCACATTTAGATATGACAAGATCCTTAGAGATTATTAATCCAAGCTCTGTATCTCACAGAAGAAGAAATAGCACCAGAGATGCTAAGTGACTTGCCCAGGGTGACACAAGTTATATGTATCATAATGTTCACCATATTTGCTCATATCACAGTTCCATGAGTTAGAGGAAATATGTTTAGTTACATTTTACTGACAAGGAAATTAGTGCTCACAGAAATGTAATAACGAAGGTCACATAAGTTGTAAATATCCCACTTTCATTTTATGATTCTTCAAGTTTCTTTTTCTTAGTATGAGCATCATCTTTATAAATGCAGGTAAGTTCCCTCCCTTTACCATAGTATATTACTTCATGAGTTGTTATGGATGGGAAAAAATGTCATCTGCTGTTCAGCGCTTGGAGATGAGTTTCTCCAAATTTAATTTAAGTTGGTCCACCAAATTCAAGCATAAAATCTGTTTGCAGACCCATCTGTCAAAGCCTCTCAAGTTTGGTAGAACCTGTCAGAGCTTATTTTTTGATGATTTAGCCATGGAGAAGCTATGGTCACTTGCAGAACCCCTTGAGGCATCAGAGAAGGACTTTAATGGAGGTTCTTTTGATACTGTGAAATAAAAATAATACTATTTGTGGAGGCACATCAAGAAACACAACACTGGAGAGTCAAAACATGTGACATTATCACAACCAGGATTGTTGTGGAGATGGTTTTGATTGCAGGAAAGGACCCTTGGGATATCTTTGGGATTGTTGTTGTCAGGTTTTGCCCATAGTAAATAACACTACCTGAAACACCAATTCACAGCTAGGATTTCATCTTCCTGCAGTTGTAAAGGGATAGGCTTAATTATATCAAGAGATGTTATAAAATTCTCAAAAAAATTCTCAAAATAAAATTAAATTAAATTTATCTTTATTAAAACTCCTTACAAAAAACAAATGTGTGCCCCTCACAGTAGTTGTAGCTAACAAATATTTATCTAGCCTGTGTCTCTGCTGTACGAAATATTAAATGAATTACAAAGAAGTATAAGACATAGTTTTTCCCCACCAAGAGCTAAAAATAATCCAGCGAGCCCACTTTCTATAACACCAGAAATGCTATGTTAAATACCAAGAGGAAGCTAGATGGTACAATGGTTAAAGTGTTAGGTTTATCAGGAAGACCTTAGTTCAACTCCACGATCAGATACTTACTAGCTGAGTAATGCTAGGTGAGTCACTTAACTTCTGTTTGTCTCAGGTTCCTCTAAAGTAAAATGTCAATAATAATAGAATCCACCTCTCAGGTTGTTGTAAGGATTAAATGAGATAATATTTGTAAAGTATTTTGTAAACATTTAGAAGCTGTATAAATGCTTGCCATTAAACTTATTATTACCAACTGAGTGTGACATTAAATTGCCATGGGAGGTCAAATAAATCTGTGGTCTTCCTGGAAGAGGTGGGTTTGAGCTGGGCATTGAAGGATAGGTAAGAATTGGTAAGTCAAAAAGGAAGGAGAAGGTCATTTTAGGTGTGTATGTGTGAGAAGAGGGGGACAGTCAGTAGCAGAAACAAAGATAAAATATTAATAATTAGTACAGAAGCTTGGCATGTTCAAATGACTATGTAGAGGTTGATCTATTGAGTGAAAGGTCCCTTTTGTTGGATACTGCAAGGCCAGGATGAAAACAGTTGGGTTCAGACTATGGCGAGCCTTGAATGTCAATCTGAATAGTGTGGTTCCATTTAGTAGGTATAGTCAGGGATTAAGAGCCACTTGTTTTTACACATTAATTAAAGGAGAGGAAATACTAGAGTCCTAACCTGTGCTAGATATAGCCTTGATTAATTTAGTGGTTGTCATACTTCTTCTAAGAAGGTTTAAGATCGGGTATGTGATAGTCATTTGTAGCATCCAAAGTCTTAACTCTGATACGTGTGTGTGTGTGTGTGTGTGTGTGTGTGTGTGTGTGCGCGCGTTAGAGATGATATTTTTTCCTGTTAAGTCATACTTTCCCTACTTCTTTTTGGCTAATGGTATCATTTGTAAGACAATAGAGCAGTAGCATGGTCAAATAAAAAGAGTAGAACATTTTTAATCAGGAGACAGGTTTGAAACTGGGTTTTGTTATTTAGCTCTACATAAGGTCACATATACATGTATGTCTGTATGTGTGCATATATGTATGTGTGTATATATATGTGTGTCTGTATACATGTTGTATTTATGTACATATGGAAAGTGATAAAAATCAATTCTGTTTGGAAAAATGTAGTGATCTGCCAAGAGAGACCTATAAATCTGAAAGATAAATCATTGACTTAGAGACTGAAAATGTGGACCAAGTAATTCAGAGGGTCCTTAACCAAAAAAGAGAGTCTCTTTATGGATGAAAATGCATAGTGCACTGAAAAGACTAGGAGACAAGAGATTTGAGTTTGTGTATGAAGGAAGGATACAAGCATCTATTAATCGCTTAATATGTGCCAGGCACAACATCATGTGATATGCACACATACACACACATTCACACATATTATATATACTACACATACACATATATAGATAAAGATATAGATGTATGTAGATAATATATATGCATATAGATAGATATGCATGTATATGTGATTTATGTGTATATAGATATATATGTATATATATTCATCCTCACAACAACTTTGGGAGGTAGGTTCTGTTAATATTTATGACAATAGAAGAAATTGAAGCAGACTGTGGCAGTGATTTGCCCAAAGTCACACAGATAATTAATGTGAAAAGCTGGATTTGAACTCCGATCTTCCTTATTTCAGACCCTATCTCCTGTACCACCTAGATCTCTCTTGCCTACTTGACTTGACTCTTAATAACTGTGTTACCTTGAGCAAATCACTTCCACTCTCTGGGTCACAGTTTACTATGCCAATAGACTACAAGTTCTAGATAACCTCAAAGGTCTCTTCCAGCTCTGAACATCTATAAATGGTACCAAACACCAATGAGACCCCTGTAAAGAGTAGTCTTTGTCTATATCTGTCAAGACCTGGACCATTGCTAAATTGTGAATGGAGGGTAAAAAGCATCTGTATAAATGTAAATTTTTTCAATAGGAAAATTAATGTCTTCTGTTTGTTGTGGTGGTGAATTTGAAGATTCTGTCTTTGTTGAAGAGATACCTTTTTGGTAATGAGCATCTCTGTGTATCAGTTACAGGCTAAGGTTAATATCCACAGCAGGGAAGAGCAATTAGCAGATATGTGAATTGTGTTCTTGCATACATGTCTATTCTCAAAGCTAATGATTTGTTTAATTAAAACTTAATGCCTTCAAAGAAGGTGCTATCACATGACAATATGTGATGAGCCTGCTGTGAATGTAAGATGTGACAAAACCAAATATACCTTTGAACGGGGAGGATTATATCTAAATCCTAAGGTCTGCTAACCAAAATGGGACTTTGTCTTCAGGGAAAGGGATCTGAGAATCTCATTCACACTGGAGATCGTAGAATCTCAAAGACACAAGGGCTGTGTGTGAATGAGAACTTAGTTGCTTGTGTGTGTATGAATCTCTACATATTTATGGAATAGCATGTGATTGTATATAAATGATTTTTTATGTTCAGTTCCCATGCAGCTTTGGATAAGTGCATGTGTGTGTGCTTGTGTGAGTATAATGAGTGGATGTTTATAGATTATTGTGAAACTGTAGATCAGCTCTACTGGAATTATAAACATGAATATATAAATGTGTATACACTGATGTATATCGTATAAATGTACATGTGTTTATAACATGTGTTATACAAATATTTAGTGCCTACTATGAACCAAAAAGTAGGCTAGGGGAAAGGGAGCTCCTCCCAGTCTTCAAGAACCTTACATTCTACTGTATGCATGCAATGCATGTATGAATAGCTATAATGCAATAATAATGGCATATGTTTCTGTAACTCTTTGCAGTTTACAGAGAGCCTTCTGTGAGGTAAGTAAAGCAGGTATTATTATTCCCATATCATAGGCAAAGACTTGGGGACAAGGAGAACCAGAAGCAGGTCTCAAAACCATGTCTTCTGAGTCCAAAGCCTATGTTGTTTTGTGTTTTGTTTTTTTTATGGTGCCATGAAAAAATGTCATCTCCCAAATTAGGCAATGGTTCACAGAGAAAAAGTGCAGAGAAAGTATATCTGGACAGGAACAAACCCATTTTCATGACTGGAGAACACTTATAAATGGGACTATTGAGCCTTGGTGAAAAGGTGAGACCACTGTCAGAGGACCTGTTTAAATTCTGACTTTTGATTTGGGGCATGACTCTTTTGGTTTCAGTTTCCTCATCTGTAAAATAAGGGAGATGAACTGGTGATGCCTAGAGTCTGTTTTGGTTTGTAAATTCCATAATTTCATAGCCTAAGAAAGGTATTATGAGCAGGTTGTAAATTCAGAGGATCTTTTCAGATCCCTCCTCTTTCTCAAGCTAGGATTTTAGGATTGTATCACTTGCACCCTCTGGTGGGGATCACATAAAAACTTGAAGGAAGGAAGACTTGTTCTAAAAAAGCATCCGTGAAGGGTGGTCCTATTGTTGAAGGGGCCCTTTCTATCCAATCACTTTACTGAGGAGGAAACTGAGGACCGCAACTGTCCAGAGTCACTTACCCAAGGTTACTCAGTGTAATAAGAGCAGAATTAGGGTTATAATTTGGGTTTTCTGATACTGAGTCTATTATAGATGGTAGGAAAGAGGTTCTGAATAAATCAGTTTTCTTTCTCCAGTGATAACCTTTTGATTTTAGCTTATTTTGATGGAAATGCTCTGAAAGGTCTTGAGAGGTTTTGGAATCAATTATTTTCATTTAGGAAATGAGGAAATTGAGGCTTAGGGAAATAGATTAACTGCCCTTCTTATTCTTGTTCAGTTGTGTCTGAATTTTCCTGTCCCCATGGGCCATACTGTTCATGGGGTTTTCTTGGCAAAGATACTGGAGCGACCTGCAATTTCCTGCTCTAGTAGTTAAGGCACCTAGAAGGTAAGCGACTTCCCCAGGCTCACACAGCTTTTGTCTGAGGTCAAGTTTGAACTCAGGTCTTTCTGACTTCAGGTCCATTGTTCCATCCACTGAGCCACTTAGCTGCAGCTTCCCTAAGTTTCACCCAGGTGGAAGAGCTAGAATTTGAACCAAAGCACTAGATTTAGAGTCAACGTTTCTAAGTTCAAATCACATCTTTGACATTTATTATCTGTGAGATCTTAGACAATCCACTAGACCTCTTGGGGCTTCAGTTCCTCAACTGTAAAATGAGGGAGTAGAAAAGTCTCTAAGGTCCTTTCTAGTTATAAGCTGATAATCCTTTAATTTTCTGATTTCACATCCACATCCCAAGATTTTTTAAGTAAGCCCTTCTCCTTTCAGAGGGCAATTGAAGAGTTCAAAGGGAGGAAAAAGATGATAGGATGCAAAACAGAGAATAGAGCTATAGGCTTGGGGGTTAGGAAGATGGGTTTGAGAATTTTTCAAAAGAAAAAAGACCTGGATTCTTCTTTTATTTGGCATTATCCAACCTGAGAATTTTCCCAACACACAGCCAGAACCCACATAAATTTCAGCTCTCCTGACTCCCAGCCAAGTAGCATAAACATCCCTGTCTTACTGTTGTTATACGAGAAGGGGGCTGAAATAGGACTTTGAAAACTTCCCTCACTTTTAATTAAAAAGAAGATTTAGGTTGACCTGGGGTTTCCATCTCTATTTAACTATAACTACTTTTAACTTATGTTTGTTTTTATTGTTGTAAACCTCATACATCTCCCATCTACTTTTTTCTTGGTTTCTGCTCCCTCTGTAATGGAAAAAAAAGTATTTGCTGAACTGTTTCTTCTTGCTTTTCAGAACTAGATCTTACTTTAGATCCGAGGAAGGAATTAAACATAAGGAGCAGAGAACTGGCTTAGTTTGTCTTGAGAACCCTCTAATTTCTTCTTTTATAGAATGAAAGAATCTCAGAGTTGAAAGTTACCTCAGAGACCAGCTAGTCTAACCCATACCCAGGCAGCTAAGTGGCATAGTTCATAGACTGCTAGACTTGGAATCAGGAAGATCTCAATTCAAATCCTGCCTTAGGTACTTACTGTCTGTGTGACCTTTCAATAGATGACAACGTCTTTGTGCCTAAATTTTCTCATCTTTAAAATAAGAATAATAATCTTACCTCAGAGGGTTGGTATGAGGATCAAATGAGATAACCTATGCAAAGCTCTTTAAAAACCTTAAGATTCTAGATCAGAAGTTCCCAAAGTGGGTGACACTGCCCCCTGGGGGGTGCTAAAATGATTCATGAGTGTGGTAGTAGCCTCAGGTACAAATGGAGGTTGTTGAATAAAACTGAGGGTGAGGAGGAATCATAAGGAAAAAAGAGAAGAGAAGAAAAATTTGAAAAACCATATATGTTTCATCTGCTGTACAATAGAGTTAAAGTTGTAGTGATTACATGATTTTCCAAACAAACACATAAAATGCACATTATAACTGATCAGTGATCAAGTCTGCTGATAGGTCTTAACAAGCAGGTGTTGGCAGGCCAGTGTGTAGTGCAGCATGCATCAGCAGGAATATGTGTGTGAAATGACTTGTTTACAGTATGGTACTATATGCTCATATTATGTCATCAAAATTTCAATGCAGGAAAAACCCCACAAGTTTACAATAAATTCTTAAATTTAAGATGTGTCATTTAAAAAGTATTTTTTGAATTGATGCAAATTAAAAAAAAAACATTAAAGGATTAAAGAAAGTAGATTTCCAAGGTTGCACTGAGTAATTTTTTCTTTCTTTCTTTACTTCTTTCCTTCTTTCTTTCTTTCCTTCTTTCTTTCTTTCCTTCTTTCTTTCTTTCTTTCCTTCTTTCTTTCTTTCTTTCCTTCTTTCTTTCTTTCTTTCTTTCTTTCTTTCTTTCTTTCTTTCTTTCTTTCTTTCTTTCTTTCTTTCTTTCTTTCTCTCTTTCTTTCTTTCCTTCTTTCTTTCTTTCTGTCTGTCTTTCTTCCTTCCTTTCCTTCTTTCAAAAGAAGGCAGTAGGCCAAGTAAATTTGGGAACTTCTGCTCTGGAAAAACAGTAGCTTCCTTTTCTCCTCTTTCCCCTCTTTCTCTTTCTTCTCCTTTTTCCTCTCCCCCTCCCTTTCCTCCTCCTCCTCCTCCTTTTTCTTCAGTTTCTACAAATTGCTCCTAGTAGGGCCAAACAAATCAAGTCTAATCTCTCTTTTGGTGACAGTCCTTAAAATACTTTTTAAAAAGCTATCATACTTAACTTCTCCTTTACTTGCTTCCACCCTTCCCTCTTTTCTTTTAAAAGCTAAACATCCTCAATTTCTTAAAGTCATAATTGCCATCTTGCTGGATCCTGTCCAGTTTATCAATTTCTTTCCTAAAATGGAGCACCCAAAATTGAATATGATGTTCCACCTGTGGCCCACTCAGGACAAAATAGAACAGTAACTGAGGTGGAACAAGTAGGGTTTTGTCCCAGGGTGCTAATTGTTTTGGAGAGGAGGATTCCTCATTGCCTCCATCCCATTACCTCCCAGTCCTCTTCTGACCACAAGGGACCTGCACAATTAATACCAGTGTTGTACATTACCCCCTTCCCAAGGTTGCCCAGTGTGCCTGTACTTAACATTTTCAGGTTCTCTTTCTTCTTTCCCCTTTACTTCCTCTCTTACTGTCCCATGAAGGTTTTTGCCCCTCTCCTAGTTCCCTGCTTCTCCTATTTATGTTCTGCTTTTCTCTCTTTTTCACTCTTCTCACCTTTGTCTCATTCTTGGTGTTGCCCTATAGGATCTCTGCTCCTCTGGTTCTTCTGAGTTCCATATTCCACTTTCATAGTCCCAGTCCCTCCATGAAACCTCCCTGCTTGCCCCCTCCCCCTCTCTCTGGTTTCCTCCAGAGGTTTTGACTAATTCCACTGAACCTGATTGGGTCGAATATGCTCTTTACTCTGCTGCCATTTGACCACCTCATTTCCTTTCTCTCAAAGTTTGCCTGGTTCCTTAACAAAACTTCTGCCTCTCTCCTGGGGTCCATCTTTTGCCTCTGCATTCTGAGACTTTCCAGCGTCACAATTAACTGCTTCCCCTATCCACCAATCCTGCCCCATTTTATCCTCACAACAACTTTATGACATAGGTGCTATTATTATCCTACTTTTACAGGAGAAGAAACTGAGATGCAGAGAGATGAAATGACTTGCCCAGGAGATCATAGTTAGGAACTGAAGCAATTTCTAACTCAGGTGTTCTTTCCCATTTCCAAGTCCAGTGCTCTATCTACTGTTTCTCATTAGACACTTAATAAGGGATCTGAACACTCAGAATGATAACTATTATAAACGATTTTTCAGTTTTAATGATGTTTTGTTTTTACATTACAAACATTTCCAGATTACTCCCACTTGATGAGAGATCTCTTGTAACAAAGTAAAACCATTAGGTAAAATTAATAATACTGTGACCTCATCTGAAATGGTAAGCAATATTTTTACATCTGTTACACCCTTGCCTTTCTATTATTTTTGAAAATTAGCAGAAGTCCATTTTCTCTCCCTCCCATCCCCACCCCATTAAGAAAAAGAAAAGAAAAAACAAATTTCTTCTAACACTCATAGTCAAATAAAACAAATATCATGAATGTATATATAGATATAGATACACATGTATATATACATATACACACACATATATATACATGTATATATATATATTATATATATATGAACTATATTTGTCTCATTTTACTAAATCTATCACCTTTCTGCGTATTTATCATGAATACCCTGAAATCATGAATGGCGATTGTATTGATCATAGCTCTTACAGTTTTCAAAGAAGTTTTTCCTTTTTTCTTCCAGGGCTGTTGTTATTAAAAACTGATCTAATCCTTCTCATCTAATTCATTAGTTTATAAAATTCCTGAAAATTGTGCATTTTTACAATCCTCATTTTAATGGTTACAATTGTTCCTCTGCTTCTGCTTACTTCACGCTAAATCAATTCATTTTTTCCATGTCTTTTTGAAATCATTCATTTCCTCATTTGTTATAGCACAATAGTAATCTGTCATGTCCAGCCATTCCTTAATTAATGGACATCACCTTTTTTCAATTTAGTCTTGAATTTTTTAGTAATAATTATGTTAAGTGATTATAAAATAAGGTACAGAAAGTGAGCAGAGGTCAAGAGCAACCTAGAACCTATAACAGAACAGGCAAGAACTTTGAAAAATTATTCCATTTAAATATCTATGTCTATATTTCCATTTGTCATCTATCTATTTGTCTGTCTATCTATATCTATCTTTCTTTCTTTCTTTCTTTCTTTCTTTCTTTCTTTCTTTCTTTCTTTCTTTCTTTCTTTCTTTCTTTCTTTCTTTCTTTCTTTCTTTCTTTCTTTCTTTCAATCTTTCTACCTGTCTGCTTTTCTATCTATATTTGGACATGGTCAATGCAGGGATTAATTGTGGTTAACTATTCATATTTGTTGTCAGTATTATCAGGTTTTTCTTTTTTAATAGGGGGGAAGAGAGAGGAAAAGGAAATATTTTTTGTTAATTGCAAAGACATGGAAATAAAAGTAGAGAAAAGAAATGATTCTCCTTAACTTCATATAGAATGACACTTAGATTATCTCCTGCTAGTTGGAAGAACTACTTTCTTCTCCCTATCTGCCCCCCAGAAAGGAAGGTTCCATAGTCACTGGAGTAGTTAACACACTTCAGTACTGGACAAACCACCCTTCATTGTTATGAAGAAGTTGAGGAGAAAAGAAATGAGACCAGAGTTGAACCCAAGTTGTGAGAGCTATGTTGTTTTCTGTTGTTGAATTGTTAACAAGTGTACTTAGGAGCTGAGCAGTCTGGAAAGGTTTTCTGTAGAGGGACTTCTCCCTTTCCAGCATGCAAGCAAAATCAGTTGTGTGTGTGAATATTCAATGAGACAGGGGTTAAGGGTCCTTCTTGCATTCCGAGTTCTGCTTGTTGCCAGAGATTAGGCTGCCATCTGGTTAGTACCTGAATCCAAGAAGTCACTAGAATTCTTGCTGATTTTAACAAGTTTTAGATACATAGAATTGTATATAGAAGCATAACATATTTCAAGCTGTAAGGGACCATAGAGGCCATCAGCCTCAACCCCTCCATTTTACAGATGAAGAAACAAAGACTCAAGGTAGTGAAATGACTTGCCCAAGGTCACACAGGTGGCAAGTGTCAGAAGTTATCTTATGCCAAATCCAACACTTCTCCCACTGTATCGGTATTCTACATTAGAAGGAAGTGACAATAGAATATTCTGGCTCATAGCTGGAAGAGTCATTGGGACATATTGGAATATTTTAGCAAAGAAAACCACAAGCAGAAAGAAATAACAGAGCCCACTAAGACCCTCTCATTGTAGAGATCAGGATCTGGAAACCCAGAAGTAACTCACCCTGTTTCACATGGAAGTTTAGCAGAATTGGAATTTCAACCCACACGATTCTTAGTCCATTGTTATTTTCATTTTAATTTCATCTCCTGAAGATGATGAGGAATTAGAAAAGTCCAGTTTCAGACTCACTGGGAGTCAGTGGGAGAGGGTTGATGGTGGGAGAATTGGTGTTGAGGAGGGCTTTGGAACTAAGGATTGGTGCCTGATGAGCATTCTGCCAAAAGGAGTGTGAAAGACATAAAACTTTGAATTTGAATCCTCCTGTGTGCCACTCATAGAATCACCAAATGCTATAACATAGAATGTTAGAGATGGAAGGGACAGAATGTTAAGTGGGAAGGTGGTTTAGACTATAGAATATTAGAGCTGGGACAGACTTCAAAGACTATCTTATCCAACTCAAGCCCAGAGGAGGAAAGTGAGTTAGTCCTTGTCATATAGTTGTAATAGAGCTACAATGAGAACCCAGGTATCCTGCTTTCCAGTCCACTGCTTTGGGGGGTAAGATCAGAGATCTGGCATGGAAAGAGACCTCAGAGTCCATTTAGCCCAATCCCCTTATTTTAAGATGAGGAAACTTGGACCCAGGGACATAAAGTGACTCACCAAAGGTCACACAGGTAGTAAGCATTAGAGGCAGTGTTTGAACCCAAATCCTTTCCCTATCAAACACTTGCTCTTTTAATTCATTATGCCATCTAGTCCATTATTTGCACTGGATGACCTTGGCATATTATTATGTCTTCCTTTCTCTCTCTCTCTCTCTCTCTCTCTGTCTCTGTCTCTGTCTCTCTCTCTTTCTCTCTCTCGGAAATCTTGAGCAGATTACTGTTTCCTCATCTGGCAATGATCACTCTCTGCACAGGGATTTTGCAAGGCAGGATTGACTCACTGACCTAATTGGGGGACACCCAGCTGGTATGAAGATACAGACTGAAAAACAGGCACTAAATGTAGAAAGATGAGCTTTCTTCTACAAGGATCTCTTTGGAGACAGAAGGAGGCTGTCAAGCAAGAAGGTGTACAGGGGTGAGGAAAATTAAGCTTTATAGGACATGGGATCCACAAAGTCAAATGCAAACTCAGTGCATAAATGTAAGTGAAGGAGAAGCAAGGAAGGACTGTGTTCTGTCGGGCAGGAAAAGAGGCAATTGCTAAGATCAGTGTTTATGGTTTTAGGAGCATGACCCACATAGCCAGCTTTCTCTTACTGATGTCTTTTTAATCAGTTGTTCTTCTGAAATTCACCCTTCACTGACTCTATCTATCATTCCCCAGAGGCAATCTGGAGCAATCTGTTTGCATCTGCAGTACATACAGATGTGCTATCTTTCTCCAGTCACACCTGGTAGATCATTTCTTAGAAACAGCAGAATCCAAAAGGGCACTTAGTGTTTGTAAGTTGAGTAAGGCTTGACTTGACATAGTTTTCCATAAGAGCCTAGTATTTTCAGCCCATGTTTTGGTCAGCTGAAAGCTAGATTTTCTATAAAGTCAAGGTTTCTTGAGCTACGCCTCAGAAGATGTTGGGGGAAATGTCCTGCAAGACCTCAGAGAGGGTGCCTCATCCATGACCTTGTTCATAATTACTTATATATGTCTCATATATAACTCACATATATGTCAGGTTAAAAAAGCCAGACCATATGGTTTATACCTACAATTCTCAAAGTATGGTCCTGATACCTCTGGGGTTCCATAAGACTTTTTCAAGGGGTCCACAAATTTTATAGGTTTTATAATCATACTAAAGATAGTTTCATTTCTAATATGGTAAGTATCAATAGATATAACCTGCATCAACAAAAGCTTTTCAGGACTTTCAGTCATTTAAGAGTGTCAAGGGGTCCCATGACCAAAAAGTGTGAGAACTACTCCTTCCAATAATGGTATGTATCAAAGTGATAGATAGAGGAGTAACTGAACATTAGAAGAATTATTTCTCAGGGCTGAGCTTTGGAAAGATTAAACTGGTAGCATATGTAGGATAAATTGGATGGGACTGAGCCTGGAGTTAGGAAACTTCCTTTCAGATGGCAGATATTGAAGTCCATACAAAGGTAGCTGAAGTGGGAATGAAGAAGGTAGAATACATACATTTCTTTGTCTCCTACATTCCTTTTAGGTAAGAGGAACCTAGAATTCATCATCTCTCTAGTCTAATGCCTGATATTGTAGACCTGGTTGCTTAAATCTATAGGTAGTGAGACAGGTACTGACTAGTACCTTAATTTGCATCTGAAATGGGAAATTCAGTCTTGGAATTTAGCACAACAGTCTTTTTGAATCCCCTGATTTTATAAATGAAGGAATTGGGTCCCAGAGAATTTAAGTCATGGGTTCCCTACTTTTTTAGATTCTTGTATTCTTAGACTTTCATTAAACCTTCTTATACCCCCTATTTGATAGGAAAGGTAATAAATACATTCTATAATTTGCCATACACATTTACACAAGTAAAATAGATTAATTTCAAAAGTATAATATAGTTATTTGACAAATATTCCTCTGACAAGCTTCTTATGGCTTTTGGGAATACTTGTACCCAAGTATTGGCAACTCTGGGATCACTAATTTTGTCCAGGGTCATGGAGGTGGGAAGTAAAGGAGTCTGGAGTTCAGAGTCAATTCTTTCATTTCTTATTTCAGCATTCTTCATTTCTCTTTACTCTTCCTCTTTCTCTTTTTCCCTACTTCCTGTTGTGCAGTTGATAAAGCTTGCTTCCGTGAAATATCCCATCTATTCCCCATTTCCCTTACTATTTTCACCCTGCACAAGCATGCAGCTAATAACTGTATCAGTGGCCTGGGTAGGGGCTCAATAAGCTCCCAGGAAAACTGAAGAAATGACCTGAGCTGTTCTCAGCAATGAGTCTGGCTCCAAATAAATATCAATATCAGTGCTTTGTAACTCATCTCGGCACTCCATTCAACCACAGCAGAGCTATTTATGTGCTCTGCTCTGTCCCTAGATCTCTTCCCCCATGGCCTATCCACACCGCACCGTCTATATCTCCTTTTCATTTTCCTTAGTTTCCAAGTGACTCTCTATCCACCCCACCCCCAACCCGATGCCATCACTCTTAGAGCAAGAAAGGGCAAAACTAGGAAGCTATGATTTCAAAGTAAGGCCTTTCTGTTTAAAACAAAATTAAAGCTAATAAAATGCTACTATTCATACAAGCCATCACCAAGTCCTGCATTTTCTGAAGAGGCAGCTTAATATGACTGTAGTAGAAAGAACACTATATAGCTGTTCTAATTTAAATTCTCCCACTGTCAATTCACTTCCCCAATCCTCAGTTTTCTTATCTATAAAATGGGGATAATATTTCTACTACTTATGAATAAAATTAGATAATATTCGTACAGTCTTTTGCAAAGCTTAAAGCACAATATTTGATTATTATTGTTAGGCACTGTGGTTATCCTTATCATCACCGTTATTAGCAACAGTAGCACATTCTTCTAAAAAATAGAGGAGTCAGACAAAACAGTCTCCCAGGTCCTTTTTTAGGCCTGTGTCCTGAAATCTTATGATTCTTCACTAAGGGTAGTATGGTAGAGAAATAGAAAAATCTTCAAACTAGGATCCTCCCCTATACTCTAGAGTTCTTAAAAGCTCCCTTGCAGTAAATGTCTTCCTCTCTCCCTCCTCTTTTCCCTTCTTTCTATTCCTCTTTTCTTTCCTGCTTTGGCTTAGTTTTATTGATTCCTTTGGTTTTTACATCCTAGCCATCATTAGGTATAGTAGCAGACCTCAGTTTTAAAACCATTTAAGTAAAACCTGTCAATATATGTATTTTACAGAAATCACATGCAATATTCCACAACTATTGTACCCTGTCTGTCCAGTGAGAAGAGAAAGGTACATTTCCTCAGCTTTTCTCTGGCAGCCCCAATCAGTCATCATAATTGTATAATTATTACAATAGTCTATAGTTTCATTTTATTGTGTTTTTTTAAAGTTACATTGCAGAAGTCATTGTATATTATTCATCTGGTTTTGCTTACTTCATTATGCATTAGTTCAAAGAAGTCTTCCTGTAGTTCTCTGATTTTCTCATGTTAACCATCTTTCATGGCACAATAATATTCCTTCATGTTTTTATATTAAAACGTAATGTTTTCCTCAATTAATGGGTTCTTACATTGCGTCTTGTCTTTGATAGTAGGAAAAACTCTTACGAGAACGAGACAGAGAGAGAAGAAAAAGGAGAAGGAGGACGAGGAGGGAAAGAGAGGTAGAGAGAGGAGAGACAGAGAAAGACAGAGGCACAGAGAGAGAGAGAGAGAGAGAGAGAGAGAGAGAGAGAGAGAGAGAGAGAGACAGACACAGAGACACAGAGACAGAGACACAGAGACACAGATAGATAAAGATAGACACAGAGAGATAAAGAGAGAATAGATTTCATGCAAGAAAAATCTACATGAGATAAAAAGAATTTCTCTTCTGTCAAAGAAGTAATGTTCTATTTTGCTATAGCTCAATTCAATCTGACTTGCTGATCATTTTTAGGATCATAGGATTAAGACTATAAATCATTTAGCTGAACCCCTCTGCATTACAGAGGAAGAATTGAGCCTCAGAAAGGTGAAACTATTTGTCCAGGATAGTACTGATATTAAGCAGCAGAATTTGGATTCAAGCCTCGAACCTCCAACCCCAGTTCAAGGCTCTTTCCACTGTGATGTGCTTAAGCACTGACTACATACATGATCTGTGTCGGAGGTTACAAAGATGAAGAAGACGTGCGCTCATGGGGCTCTTGGGGCCCGTAAACTAACAAGCATTCTCAGGGAAGCCTCTTTCTCCATCCATCTCTCTATTCCTCTCCCTGCCCAAGTCCTACTCTCTCCCATTTGGTTTCTGTCAAGAGAACATTATAATCTTTCCTCATGATCTCCAGCAGGGCACTGCCATCCCATCACTCACCGTTAACAGACCCCATTGAGAACTTAGAGTATATCTTGAAGCCATTTTTTGTTTGGAAGTCAATGGCAGTCAGCCAACATTCCAGCAATATTTGCTTTCCGTAAGGCTTAGACAAATCAAACCTATTCACTTGTTCATACTCTCTCATCACTACTTCTCTTGCTACTTGTGATTTCCTGCTTGTTGAAGGTGATCCAAGAATCTTTTTTCCCTTCATCTCCATTTGTTCCCTCCCCCTACCATCATAAAATTTTAGAGCTAAAAGGAAACTTAGGACATCGAATGTTAGGTCTAGATGAGATCTTCAAATAGAGAACATAGATGTTTGAGCTTGAAAGTACTTCAGAAACTGTCCAGGAGACCCTTTCCATTTTACAGATGAGGAAGGTGAGGTTAAATGATTTACCCCAATTAATACTGATTATTTAGCCTATTGGCATCCCATCCCTCTGGGGTCTAGGGTAAATGAATAGCTAATCCAATAACCTTATTCAAACTAAAGTATAATTTGTTGATAATAATTTAGAATTATCTTACATGTAACATTTTTATTTTAACTAGGATATACCTGTAGGTAAGTCCCTGATGGGAATATTTCTGACATACTTGAGGGTGGGAAAAGCTTACTTTTTTAAAAAGCCTCTCAAATGTACTCAAAATATTCCTCAGAGCTGAATATGGAATCAATGACCTGTGTTCAAATGCCAGATCCACTACTTACTCTGGATGTTTGTATGGATGTGTGGGCATGTGTGTGTGTTCACGTACTCATGTGCATGCACATGTGTGTGCATGAGAGACTGAGAGACAGAAACAGAGAAAGACAAAGAGAAAAGAGTGACAGAGAGAGAAAGATAGAGTCAGACAGAGTGAAAGACAGAGGCCAAAAGACAGAGCCGGAGAAACAGAGAGGCAGAGAAACAGACAGAGAGATGGAAAATGAAATTAAAAAAAAAAATCAAAGCCATTAGGTGATGATTCTCATATAAATGTCCTCTAGACATCTTAAACTCAACCTATCCCAAATTTTACTTGTTATCTTTCCTCTGAAGTCTTTTCTTCTTCCTAACTTTCCTGTTATTATCTAGGCTATCACTATCCTCCGAGTTATC
This sequence comes from Bettongia penicillata ogilbyi, assembly GCA_023548195.1. Classification (NCBI taxonomy): domain Eukaryota; kingdom Metazoa; phylum Chordata; class Mammalia; order Diprotodontia; family Potoroidae; genus Bettongia; species Bettongia penicillata. The sequence continues at coordinate 2,861,627 of JAJHZJ010000735.1, forward strand.
TAGGATCATAACCTAAATGTTCTCAACTCCTCACTCTCTCTCAACTATTGCAAATCCTGTTGATTTTATTTTTGTAAAATATCATGGTTGTAAAATATCATGCTTGGCTCCCCCTCCCCCTTCTCTCCTCTAAAATAGCCACCTGCATAAGGTGCAAGACCTTATCACCTCATTCCTTGACTACTGCAATAGCCTGCTGGTCGGCAACCCTGCCTCAAGATTCTCATCACTCCAATCTATCTTTCCCTTAACTCTCAAATGAATCTTCCTAAAGTCATTTTTATATTCAGTAAACTCCAGTGGTGGTGGTGGTGACACACACACACACAGACGTGCACACACACACATACACACACACACACACCCCTCTATGCTGTCTTCTTATACTTTATGCCTTCCTCCTCCCACACATTCTGCCATCCAGTGACACTGGCTTCCTTGTTTCTTGAACAAGACACTCCACTGCCAGACTCTAGAAATTTTCACAGGCTGTCTCCCATGTATGGAATTCTCTCCTTCTTGGCTTTCCTTGTTTCCTTCAGAATCCAGTTAAAATCTTACCTTCTGTGAGAAGCTTTCCTAAACTTTCCCAATCCCCCTTAATGCTGCTGTCTTCCCTCTATTGATCAGTTAGCCTGTACAAGGCTGGTTGGTACATCGACGTTTGCATGGCATCTTCAACGTTAGACTCTGAGTGCCTTACGAACACACTTTCCTTACTTTTTATCCCCAGTACTTAGCCTAGTGCTTCACACATAAAAGGTACTTAATAAACGTTTATTGACTGATTGATAGAGAGGCAGACTTTGAGAAATTATTTCTTGTTTGTAGAACTTCATTTAATCATTTGTAGAATGGGGGGAGGTTCTTCTCGAACATCTCTGAAATTCTTTCTAGTTCTAACTCTGTGATCCTATTATATATCTAAAAATCCTCCTAACTCTAAGCATTCGATCATTATCAGGTATCTACTATATACAAGGTTCCCCTTCTCTTTAGGTAGGTGGATAGATCCTTTAAGAAAAACAAGCCTTGACATCTTGGAAACCCAAGCTGTTTTCTCTATTAAAGAGACTTTAGGCTTCCCTGAGGAGATTTAGACTTGAGATTGCTTTGGTCAGATAAATAGGTGAGGCTTTGAAGATTGAAGAGTAGTTGTTCTCCAAAGGCACATTACAAAAATTCTGAGTAAATCACCCCATTCCCTTTTGAGCTGGGGTGCGGGAGAACACTGAAACAATGGGCAGGTAGGTCCAGGTTTAGTCAAAGCCAGAGTAGATGACCCTTAATGAAAAGGAAATTGAGGGCCACATAATAGCATCGATATGCCTTCCTTTCTGTGGTTAAACATAGCTGTCTCTTTTGTTGAAGAGGAGAGGATGCATCCTCAAGTCCTAAAGGCCAGGGAGTGCTTGACTATCTCAGGATCTTTTCATCTCTATCTGAAGACTACTAGACATCTATAAACCTGTTGGGAGGGAAGAAATATGAAAACAATCTTTTAAGAAAAAAGCAAAGCAGGATGGCATGGTTGGACTGAACGCTGGATTTCAAGTCATTGTATGTGAACTTCAGTCCCAGCCCCATTGCTTCCTACCTAAAGTCATTTAACTTTTCTGATCCTGACTTCTCTCATCTGTTAAATGAATGGTTGGCATTTCTAAGGGCATTTCTAGTTCCAACACTCTTACGATTCTAAAATTAATTTCCCTTTTTTTTTTTCTGGCATTGTATACAGTGGTCATCTGGGGTACTGGTCTTTTAAAAAAGTCTTCAGAGATCTAGATCTCCTCACTGGAGTGGAGAACCAAAGTATTTTCCAAACCTAGGGCCACTCCAACCCAATTAGTAATCAGACCTCCTCAGTATATATAACACATCTTTAAATCAAACATCTTGTAGTGTTTCTTATTTCTCAGGCCTCATGTTTTCCCTGAGTATGGTGATAGGAGCCTAATCACCTGCTGCAATTTATTAGTTTGTCATTCATAAATTACTCAATACGTTTTAAGGATGAAACAATTTCCTAAGAACTAACATATTACTGTGTACCTCTATGCAGGAATCATCAGAAACCTTTCAATCCATTTCATTTAGTGACCTGCTAGAGACATCATACCAAAGGCCAGGTGATTTGATGGGCAAGTATTTGAGAATACTTCAGATAAGGGTCCTGATGTCTTATTCTACTTTTTCTTTAACTAACTGGAGAGGTATAGTGTTAGGCTAGAATTCAACCAAGCCTGCCTGTTGAGCAACTGAGTCTTCCATCCCTCTCCTCCCTACCCTGATTCCTGATGCTAATCATGGTAAAAAAGCACCTGAATCTCATGCTGCTGAGGTATGTGGACCTAAATAATTTCTGGGGCTGTGGAAAAATCCCCTCTGGAAACAGATAGCAAGGAACTGGATTAACCCTCTATGCTTCTCCGATTTGTGAAGAGAGAAGAAAAAGAAATGTGTCGAAGTAGAATTCAGTCTAACCATTCAACCAACTTGCCCTATTTGTGAAAGAAGAGATTAAATAGAAAGTGAAGGAAAGTAATGAACCAATACTTGGGCATTTTTTAAGATGTTTTTTACCCCTATGATGAGGAAATATGATGTTTTGGAAGAAATGAAAGAGCCATAGAATGGAACAGCGTCAAGAAAGCTGAGAACATAGAATGAGAATATAGAACATAACATGTGAAAGCCAAGGAGGGACCACAGAATGTTAATTATCATAAGAAAGAGCACAGTGTCTTGGAGCACCAAGGGATCTTAGAGATCTTTAGTCAAGTGGTTTTCTTACTCTACCCCTCACCCCACCTCACACACACATCCCCGATATGGAGTATTATTGCTCTTTCCCTTGAACAACCTTAGATATTATAGGGGAGACTAGGAGATTCAGAGTGCATCTCTGATTGTGTGTGTAATTTCCAAACAATTCCTGATACACCAAACTAAGTGTGCACAAACGTACCATTTGGAGAGCACTGATCTCGTCTAACTCCCTAATCTGACTTCAGAGGAAACTGAGGTCAAAGTGTGATCTCTTACCTCAAAATGTTTTGGGAGTTTTTTTGTTTGTTTGTTTGTTTTGAGAGGTTAGGATGAGCGTAGCAGGGATTCTTTCCTATTTCTTTAATTTTTTTCTAATTTTTCTTGGTTTTCATAATTACAGACATGCTTTAGAAAGTGTAATGTTAGATACTACATAACTTTATTAGATTCTAAACTACCCATAATTTCCTCCAGATTCCCTAGATTAAACATTTCTAGACATTTTATTAGTATCACTCCCCTTTCTACCCCTTAGACCCCTTGAAATGTAAACAGGTCACCACTGTTAAAAGAAGGTTTCTGTGATGATCAATGCAATATTTCTTTTGTTTAGGGTTTGGTCTTGACCTATGATTTTATCCTTGTATTGAACTTCCAGTGTGAAGAAAATCTTTCCACTGATGGATGTTGGCAACTCATCTACAGTTGATATCTTAGACAGTTGTCTAGAGTACTGAAAGCTTACATGACTTGCCCATGGTCATTCAGCTAGAGTGCGCCAAAGTTAGAGGCCTTTCTGATGCCAAGGCATCAAACCTCTACTATGCCATGTTATCTCTCAAGATAATGCTATCATAGGGCAGTGTTTTTGGTACTGAGACCAAAAATGTCCATTGACTATTGAGTAAAATTCAATTTTTTTAACCTGGCATTCAAGGCCTTCTATAATTTGATACCTTCCCACTTCTTTTCTTATCCTGCTATCTTTCCTTCCTCGTATTCTATGCTTCATTCAAAGTGAACACCATTTCCTGGGCATGTTCTGTTTCTCTTCTCTATTCAGTTTAGTTCAATTCAATAAGCATCTAATAAGGTTTATTATATGATACTCTCCCTTTAAGGAGCTTATATGCTCCTTGTAAAATTACTGTAAGGTGTTGACCCCTCTATAAAGGAAGGCTTTTTGAGGAGTTTGTTGCTCCACCCTCTCTCTACTCATTTAATCCTGAGAGTAGAGGCCCCCAGGGGTGAGTTGAGGTGAGTTGATAAAATATGGAATATCCAAACCTGAGTCATTCTTTATGGTGATGAGATTTCAGGTGATCAATTAACTTTGTAGGGAAGGGGAAGAGGGGAGTCATGTTGTTCTGTGGAATCAAAGTCAAGTAGAGCTGCTGATGGAAAATGAAGAAGGAATGACTTCTTCCTTCACCCTTTATCTTTAGAATTCCCACTCATACTTTTAAGTTACTTCTTCCATGAAGTTTTCCTGGTTCCTCCAGTTAGTAAGAAAGTTTTCTATCTTGGACCTCATAAAGAACTTTACTTATGCAACTTTATATATGGTACTTAGATAAATTTGTGATGTCATCTATATGGGGAACCCTCTGTATTAATGCAGCTCACAGCCTGTCCATGCCTTCATTTTTTTGTTCTTAATTAAATATTTAGTGATAGCTTTTGTTTTTATTGTCACTTTCATTTGTGGTTTAATTCCTCCCTGTCCCCCACCCCATGAACCATTCCTTACAACAAAAAAGAATTACAAAAGAAAGAAAAAAAATGTTTAACACAACTAACCTACATATCAACTGAATAGGACAGCCTGTGTACTGCTTCACCCCCATAGTACCCCACTTCTGCAGGTAAGGAAGCCACCTCATACCTTCTCGTCCAGTGTGGTTCTCATCCATGTCTTTCAGTAGATATTGTGTCATGGACCAAACCAATATGCTGAAGGCTTTATGTACTTATCATGTATTAATCAGTAAACAATCATTTACAGTGCTACTGTATGCTAGACGCTGTGCTGATTGTGCTAGGTTCTACAATTATTAGATAACAGAATCACAGAATTTCAGAAGGGACTAACCTCTCTCACACCTGAATCTCTACTACAACATCACTAACAAGTGATCACCTAGCTACTGTATGCAGTCCTCCATTGACAGGGAAATCACTACTTTTCAATGCATTCAAATCAACTTTTGGACAATTATGATAATTATGAAACTTAACCTTCCATTGAGGCCCAAATTTGCCTTTCTGTACTTCCATCAATTGTTTTCAGTTTTGCCAACTGAGAAGCAGTTTCCCATCTCCCTCCCATGGGACACCTCTGGATGTTCTATGAGGGAGGAGACTTTGTTTCATACAAACTCTGTCTCTCCTTCAGTCTAGTATGTGTTCTGCACACAGTAGGTGTTTAGTGCAAGTTCATCTAATTGAACCAATTGAGTGCATAAAGTGCCAAGTTATGTAGGCTGTCTTTCTGGCAGGAATGAGGCTTCCTGGGATCTGTTTCTGAATTCTAGGATTCTGTTGTCAATAATTTACAAAAGCAAACAATTAGAAAAATGCTACTGTGTGTGGGACGGATCCAGTTTTCTTAATAATACCTCATGCTTCTGTAGAACACTGTTTAGCCAAGGAACACTCGTGCTTTACAAATAATTCCCATCTTCATCCATACTTGGCAGACATAGAACTAAGGCAGCAACAGAGTGAATGACTCACTGAAGGTCATGGAGAAGGCAAAGGCAGAGCTAGAAATAGAACCTGTGTAGCATAGAATGCTGAGCTTTAATGGCAGATAATATCTGTCATAATGCACCATACTATGCCATTAGTTTGTTTGGTTTTTGTTTTCCTGGGGGAAACTACATGTCCCCAGATTCATGGTGGTTTATGGTCAGTGTCAAATTAGGTACAGCAAATAAGGGGGCTCATCCTTCCACAGTAGGGTGACCCTATGGTACTGGTGATGGGCAATAACTTGGGGAGGCAGCAGTTGGGAAAGAAGGATGTGGCTGTGGCAATTGGCACCTTGGGGGGAAAAATCCAGTTACACACACATACATACACACACACTATATATATCTATATATATGTGTATATATATCTATATATCTATATATATGTGTATATATATAAACACAACAAAGAAACCCCTTACCCTCCACCACTGCTAAAGCAAGGAAGTAGTAACTACCCTCTCTAGTCTTCTATACTCCTCACTGAAGTTATATGCTGTTCTTTTGCTAACATCTTCTCCCTTTTTGAGACTGTCATGCTATCTTCTTTACCCTATTTCATTAGCATTAAAATGCATTGTGAATACAGTGTGTATAGAAGCTTGGTCAGGAAAATGCTCTAGGTTTAGTTTTCCTTGATTTTTCTAAAATATTTAACAGTCTCATAGGCAAAATGGGATGATGTGGAATAGTTAAGTTAAAAATAATTATTTGCTGGAGATACAAAGAAAAGCCAACAACAGTTCAAGACTTCAAGGAGCTACCAGTCTAATGGGAAAGACAACATGGAAATAGCCATGTAAAAACAAGATATATAAAAGGATAAATTGGAAATAATTTCAGAGGGGAGACACATTGGGGGTGGGACAGGAAAGGCTTTTTGAAGAGGTAGGTGTTAGTTGAGAGTTAAAAGAAGCCAGAGAAACCAGGAAGTAGAGATGATGAAGGAGAGAGTTCCAGGCATGGGAGAAAGCCAGAGAAAATGCCAGGAGCTGGGAGATGGAATGTCTTGTGAAGAAAAGAAAGTAGAGTTTGGTAGACTAACACACACACACACACACACACACACACACACACATGAATTTAAACTGCATTAAGAGGAGAATAAAATCTGAAATTAAGAAAAGAATAGTCCCTTGTACTCTGAAGAGGAAAAAATCTTTTATTTAGGAGTAGGAAGAGTATTGACAAGCCGGAGACCATCTAGAACAGGAGTGGGGAACCTATGGCCCCAAGACCACATGTGTCCCTTTTGGTCCTCAAGTGCAGCCTTTGGCTAAATCCAAACTTCACAGAATAAATCCCCTTGATAAAAGGATTTATTCAATCAAAAGACCACATACAAGGACCCAGAAAGCCACATATGATGGTAAGAAACTTTGAGATCAATTCATATGAAATTTGAAAGTACTGGATGTTTAACCAGGAGGAGAAATGATTCAGGGACAACATGATAAATGCCACCAAGTATTTAAAGTTGTGTTGTGAAAGAGGGATTAGCATTGTCCTTCTTGGCACCCAAAGGCAGAATTGGAAGAGCTAGATAGAAATGATAGAGAAACAGTTTCCAGCTTGATGTTAGAAGGAACTTCCTAATAGCCAAGTTAACTTAAAGTGATCTGAGCTATCTCAGGATATAGTGCAGTCCCCTTCAGTAGAGGTCTTCCAGTTATGGGTAGTTGATCACTTTTTTGGTATGATGTAGAGAAGATTTTTGTCCAGGTGTGAGTTGATCCAAATGTTCATTGAGATTCCTTTCAATTGTTGAGTTTCTGTGACTCTACAGTCTTGATTTTCGCATTTTTTCCTACAATAACCCAGGCTTTTTGACTTGCTATAATTATAGCGACTGACAAGAAGGACTTATTCCTAGGGTTTTATGATAACACACACACACACACACACACATATATATACTGCATATATAAAACCTTCACATACATGCACCTGTGTCATATAATACATGTTATATATACACAAGTAAAGACATATTGTCATATGTACATCAGTATATATAAATATAGACATGTGGGTATGTGTACATACATCTTTAAAGTTTGCAACATGCTTCATATACATCATCTACCTTTTTTTAAACTGGTATTTACATTCCCAGTGCTAGGAACAGTGTCTGACACATAGCAGATGATTAATGAGGTTTATTGAGTGACTTAGTAATTTGAACATTACAGCTACCTTTTAAGATAGGTACTAGAGTTGTTATACTCAGATAAAACATCATCTGTAAAACCCCAGAGAGATTAAATGACTTACCCATCATCACATAGCTAGAGAAGTGGAATTTGAACAAACATCTTTAGGATGTATTGTTTTACCCTGGGAAAGCTAATGGCATAATATGGTACATTATGACAGATATTACCTTCCATTAGAGCTCAACTTTCTGTCACACTAATGGTCTACCTCTAGAAGGAAACTAGGTGACACAGTGGATAGAGTGCTGGACCAGACTTAGGAAGGTCCAAGTTCAAGTTCAGTTCAGATACTTTCTATCTGTGTGAACCTGAATAAACTACTTAATCTCTAACAGACTCAGTTTTGTAATTTGTAAAATGGTGATAATAACACCAACCTACCAGGATTGTTGTGAGAATAAAATGCAATAATATTTGTAAAGTGCTTTGCAGACTTTAAGGCATTGTGTAAATAATAGCTGTTATTTTCTAGTGTTTTTTGGGCAGGATGGGAGTAACAAAACAAAAAATTACCTTGTTCTTTAATAGGCATTGGAAGAGGAAGCTGGAGAAAGAATAGATTTTTTCTTGGGCCTTCGCTCAGTCTATATCCTCTCTCTGTTCTGAGAGCCAATGACTATAGCCAATGACTCTTTTCAGTATTTTCCTTCTGGGCCACATCTCAGTTCTATATTACTTGTCCAAGATGTACTGGAAATGCCACGTTTGCTCCAGCATCTTAACTCTAGGTTCTCAGAATCTCCTCCTCCAACTCCAGTGTTCTGTCCACTATGCCATGATTCTTCACTGGGGAAAACTTCTACTTTAAAAATAATTCAGTCCATTTATTAACAAGCACTGCATACTAAGGATAGAGGGCACAAATAAAAAGAAAGATAGCTCCTGTCCTCAAGGAACTTACAATTGAATGGAAAGAAAGATAGCACACCAAAGGAATCTGAAAAGGTCATGGGGAGAAGAAAGTACCCAGCACAAAGGATGGAGAAATGGTGGAGAAAGTGATGGAGAAATCCAAGTCCCAAAGAAGCATAGCTGGTGGGAAATGGGGAGAATGATATAGTCAGCCTCCTTATGGGATCTAAAACAGGAAAAGATGAAATCAATGAGTTGTTAACATTTCCAAGATCAATATAATCCACCCCCTGATATACCCTGAGGAAATCACCCACTCAGCAACATGGCATTAGTGGAGGAGGGCTACAGTGGAGGAAACAGAAATTGTAGAGACATTTAAAGTGGTATATTTAAAGTACACATTGCTTCTACAATTGGAATATTCCTCATCTGATTATTATAGCTGATCCCTGGTGCTTCAAGGACCAGATGTGGGCCCAGTAGCTTGGATATTCTTGCCAAACCTACTCTGGTACTGTCAGCATTTGGAATATCGATAAAATCTCCTATGTCATTATATTGACTCCACTGTAACTATGCCATAGTAGCTTCATTCCTTTAGTTTCCAAAGGTTTGTACCTATCATAATCTTCCTCTGAAGATGCAAATAACTTTTGGAGTTATTAAGCAATTGTTATTTTTCTTACTGATACAACTCATGGCAGAATTAACAGTCACTCACATTTGTATATCCCTTTAAGGTTTAGAAAACAATTTTTAAGAAGAAATGGAAAAGATAATTAGGTTATTAAATTTAAAAAATAAAGCTTACATAGCACTTTCCTCACAACAGTTTAGTGAGATGGGTGGTGCTTGTTTAACATCTCTGTTTTTCAAGATGAGACAGAGACTCAGAAACAGGGGGTAACTTGCCCAGGGTTACATGGTCAGTAGGTGTTAGAGTTAGAACTCACACTCAGGTCTTCTGATGGCAAGATCAGCGTACTCTCCAGTTATCAGACAACACAATACTTATCTCTTGTTACTTAGATTTTGGCAAGCAGAAAGCTAGACTCTAGAGAAATGAGAGGAGCAGAGCAGGATAGAGGAAGGATGAGTAATATACCATAAAGGCAGTTACCAAGGATATACTTCACCCTATTCACATATTTTCCCTGTGTACTAATATTTTTTTCTTAAGATAGTCCTGTAATGAGGGTTTTACTGAATTTCCAACACTGACGTTTTAATCCCATTGGGAAAGGTGGAAGAAAGCAGTGCAAAACATTCAGCTTTATTATGACCTCACTCCCCAAGATGGAAGTATGTCTTTTGCTTAGGTTGAATTTCCTCAAACCAAATTATTGCCTTCTCTCTGCTTTTTTCATCAAATGTTAATTTTCTTCCTATTTTAATGTCTCCTCAACAAAGATGGAGCAGTTAAATCTCATGATTCAGTCAGCTAGGACGATCTGAGAACCTCAAGACAAAAGGAAGCTCAGGGATCCAGGTGCTATGGTAGAAGAGTCCTGAAACTGAAACCAGGATAGCCTGTCTCAAATTGTGACTCTTATTCTTAATGAATTTGTGAACCTAAGTTAGTTATTTAACTTCTCTGAGATTCTCAAATTATCTGAGTTAGGAAGGGCAGCAGAAGTCAGTGTAGTCAATCTGTTCCTGCAAAAAAAAAAATATCATGCATAATATTTAATGTGTAGCCATCCAATCTTTGCTTGAAGACCTCCACTGAGGGGGAATTTACTACCTCCTGAGATAATCCTTTTTTTTACTTTTCAACAATTCTAGCTATTGGGAAAGTTTTCCTTAACATTAAATCTAAATTTATTTCTTCACCATTTCTACCAGTTGAACCAGGTTAAACCTCTGAGGCCAAAGAGAATAAATGGAATCCTTCTTCCATGCAATAGCACTTTAAATCCTTGAACCTAACTATCCTTTTCCCCTAATATCTTTGCTTCTGTACGGTATATGAACCTAGTCATATAACATCATCTTGAGGTCTTTCACAATATGCTTCCCATCTGCTGGGTGACCTCCACGCAGCTCCATCAATGGCTTTCTAAAAATTGGACATCCAAGCCTGGACAAAATATTTGAGATTCGTTATGACCAGGGAAATGTACAAAGAGACTCTCTGTCTCCATCTTATCAATCGTTGTACTCCTTAATGTCACCTGATCAGGCTTTTCAATCATATTCAGTGCGCTGTCCATGAGAATCCCTGATTTTCTTCTACTATTTAGCTGTGCTATGTAGGGTACCTCTTAAATTTTTCTTCTGCTATTTAGCTATGCTAGAGAGGGTACTAGAAGATATTACATGTGTCTTATTGCATGCTATTTTATTAAATTCAGCCCAAAGTTCTAATCTTACAAGATCTTTTCAAATCCTAATTCTTTCACCCACTGTATTAACTTTCCTTTCTAGATTTATCAATAAATTTAATATCATGTCATTGATCTCTTTATTCAAGCCACTGATAAAAATATAAAATGACAAATCGCACAGGGTCAACCCATGTCCCTGTGGAATTCTATTGGAGCCCTCCTGCCAAGTTGATATCAGACCACTAATTAAAATTTTTGTGGGGTTTGGCCACATCCAAAGACACCCAACTCTAATATTGTCTAGCCCACATCTCTCCATCATTTCTTCAAGATAGCATAAAAGAATTTCAAATTCTTTGCTGTAACTTAGGCAATCTATATTTTTAGTATGCCCTTGATTCCCAATAGATTATAAGATTCTTGAGGGCAGGGACTGTTGCCCTCTTTTTTTTTTTTATCTCCAGCACTTAGGAAAATGCCTGGCACATAGAAGATACTGACTAAATATTAATTGATTGATTACTTATTGATCTACCACTTTTAAAACCCTGTTATTAGAAAATAGACCATACTGAGTCCTAAAGATCCCCATTTCCTTTTGTAAATTTTCAATAATCTCTTCAGTATTAGATTTTGTAATTTTCATAGGAATTCAAGGAAAGTTCACTGCACTGGTCTATAATTTAGATTACATTTTTTTCCATTTTGGTTTTTTTTCTTTTCCAAAAAATTGAGTCACCTGTCCTTTTTCAATGCTGTTATACTTTTATTCCTAAATAACTTTGTTTTTAAAAAATATATTTCATTGGCAATTAATTTTTACATTGCCTATTTTTCTCTGTATATTCTTTCTCTTCTACCCTCTATGAAAACCATCCCTTATAACAAATATTAAACAAAAAAGGGAAAGACAAAAAAGAAATAAAGAAAACAAAAATAATCTGAAAAATTCATCAATACATTTAAAAAACTCTTAACATTATATACAATGTTCCAAACCCATTCTTTACCCCATTCCTCCTGCAAAGAATTGAAGGACAGTGTCCTCTCACATCTCTTCACTGATGCTAAGTTTGTTCTTTGTAATTTTGCAACATTATTTTTTTCAATTGTTTTGTTGTCGTACTTTACATAGTTTTAGTCATTATGTGTATTGTTTTCTTGTCCCCACTTAATTCATTCAGCATCATTTCATGTAAGTCTTTCCATGCTTCTCTGTAATTATCATAATAGTTGTTTCTTATAGAATAGTAATATTCCATTAAGTTAATTTATCACAGTTTGTTTCATCATTGCCCAGTTGATGGGCATCTATTTTGTACCTATTTCTTTGCTGCACCAAAAAAAAAAAAATCTTCTCCAAGATCTTTCAAAGGTCGCTGACAGCGGCTTAGCAATCACATCTTCCAGTTCTTTCAGCGTTGGTAGAGGTAGTTCATTTTGGGACTGGTAACTTGAACTCATCAAGGACAGATGAATGCTGTTATTTTCTTCCTGAAAGATTGTATGAATAATTACATGAAAATTATATCAAGGATTTCATATTGGCCATCTTTATTCTCCCATTTCCAATCCAAAGAACATTCTCCCTGGTAGAGAAAATAGAAATAAAATCATAAAAAAAATCAACTATTGTTTCTCTGTGTCATCAGTTATTATTGTTCCATGTGTCCTGAGATCTTGTCCCTTATCCCTTCTTTCTGTCTCTATTTCTTTCTCCCTGTGTGCCTTTCTGCTTATCTATCTTTCTTTCTATCTGTCTACTATTACATAATATTTAGTTTATTTTGAGCTTTGAAATACAGGAAGTAGTCTTAATATGATCTCCTAATGTCATTGTTGTGATCTTCCATCACTTTCTATCCATTTTTATCATCTCCTGAACCTAAAATAAAAATTGGCATAAGTTGGCCGGATAGTTCACCATATATACATATATATGTATGTATGTATATATATATATATATATATATATATATATATATATATATACACACACACACACACGCACATATGTAGATGTGGATGTATATACCACCCTTTCCTTTCTTCATTAGAACACTTTCTCTTTCCCTCTTGGCATGACTTCTCATAAAATTTTAGTCAGTCAATCAGTTTTCAATTAGACATTCAACTACCCATCTTTTCTCTGAACCCTTTGAAATTCTCTTTCCAAAAAACATAGTAGTAGTAGTGGTAGTAGTAGTAGTAGTAGTAGTAGTAGTAGTGGTAGTGGTAGTGGTAGTAATAGTAGTGGTAGTGGTAGTAGTAGTAGTAATAGTGATGGGGTGGGGGTGGGGGTATCAGTAGCAGCAGTAGTAGTATTAACAGCAACAATCTAGTATTTATATGGTGTTTAATATGTGGCAGGTTATATGCTAAGAACTTTAAAAAAATTATCCTTTTTAATTTTCACAATAACCTGGGGAGGCATGTGCAATTTTTATCTGTTGTATAGGTGAGGAAACTGAGGCAATCAGAAGTTAATTGACTTGCCTAAAGACATACAGCTAGTAAGTGCCTGAGGCTTGATTTCAACTCAAGTCTTCCTGATTCTAGGCTCAGTGCTCTATCCATTGCATGACCATGTGACTCTAGACATACTTAGCTATGACTGGCTTTCTATCTCGCTTAGAATAATATATTATGTGATATAGTGGTCATTTATTAAACCATAGAGACCGTCATGACATTTGAAAGAATTTGAGAGTTGAAAAATCCATTAATTCCAATTCATAACTGAAAAGGAACCTCTTGACACCATACACCCATGAAAAAGTCATCTAGACTTCACTTGAAGAACTCCAGGGAGGAGGTAGTCACATTCTAAAACAGTCAGTTCCATTTTTGGATAGTTCTAATTGCTAGGAAGATTTTCTTTTTTATTTTTAAGTAATTTATTTGTTTTCAGTTTTTTACAATCACTTCCATCTATCTTAGATATTTTCCCCTCCCTCCTCCACTTTGCTCCCTTCCTCTCCCCTCCCTCCCTGAGATGGCATGCAATTTTACATAGGTTCTACATGTACATTCTTATTAAATACATTTTCACGTTAGTCATGTTGCATAGAAAAATTAAAATGAATGGGAGAAACCATGAAAATAAAACATAACACAAGAGAAAAATGGTCTGCTTTATTCTGCAATCCAATTCCATAGTTCTTTCTCTGGATATGGAAGGCATTTTGCCTCAAGAGTCCATTGGGAATTTTTTTAGGACTTTACATTGCTGTGAAGGGCTAAGTCTACCAGAAAAATTCCTTGTACACTGTGGTTGTTGCTGTGTACAAAGTTCTCATGATTCTGCTTCTTTTACTCAGCATCAATTCATATAAATCCTTCCAGACCTCTCTGAAGTCTTCCTATTCATCATTTCTTATAGCACAATAGTATTCCATTGCATTCATATACCACAACTTGCTCAGCCATTGCCCAATTGATGGACATCTCCTCAATTTCCAGTTCTTGGCCACCACAAAGAGAGCTGTTATAAATATTTTTGTACGTGTGAGACCCTTTCCCATTTTTATAATATCTTTGGGTTACAATCCTAGAAGTGATATTGCTGACTCAGAGTGTGCAGATTTTTGTAGCCCTTTGGGCATAGTTGCAAATTGCTCTCCAGGATGGTTGGATCAGTTCACAGCTCCACTAACAATGAATTAGTGTTCCAGCTCTCCCACATCCTCTCCAACACTTATCATCTTCCTATTTTGACATGCTAGCCAACCTGATAGGTGTGATGTGGTACCTCAGAGTTGTTTTGATTTGCATCTCTCTAATCAATAATGATTTAGAGCATTTTTTCATATGATTATAGATAGCTTTAATTTCTTCCTCTGAAAACTCCCTGTTCATGTCCTTTGACCATTTATCAGTTGGGGAGGAAGATTTTCTTTAGACCTCTTTACAGCTTCTACCCATTATTCCTAAGTTTTTCCTTTTGTGTCAGATAGAACAAATCTACACCTTTTCCACAGAGATAGCTCGTAAATGTTTGAAGATAGCTTTCATGTCCCCTAAGAACCTATTATTCTCCAAGTTGAACATATCTACTTTCTTATATCAATTTTCCTGTGGCATGAACCAATTCTGCTTGCCCTCCTTGACATTCTCTTCTTTATTTATGACCTTTCTAAAATGTGGTGACTAGAAATGAATACTGTACTCTACATGTGGTTCAACCAGGGCAGATCACAGTGGGACAAAAAGCTCTTTATTCCTTGGAATCTATTCCTTGCAATGTCATCTAATATTGTATTTATTTTTTGGCTATCTCTTCTCATTGTTGACTCAGATTGAACCTAAAGTTCACTATAACCTCCATATCTTTTTCAGATAAACTACTGTCCAGTCATATACCCATATCTTGTATTTGTGAAATAGTGTTTTGTTTTGTTTTTGTCCAAGCACTTACACTAGGTTTACACTGAACCTTTTTATGTCTTAGTTTATAAGATTCAGCCTCATATATTAGTCTTTCAAGATATTTGGATCTTGATTTTACTTTCCAGTACACTAGTTAACCTACTTTGCTTTGTGTGTCATCTGAAAATATATTGAATATGCCTTGATTCCCTTTATGCAAATAATTGATTAAAATATTCAACAGCATAGGGCTAACCATAGCATGCCTGGAACTTTATACTGGTAGCATCTGTCCAAGGTCATTGATTCACAGATCTAGTTCTGGAAAAGATTTCAGGGGCTATCTAGTCTGACCCCTTCATTTTGCAAATAAGGATACTGTGACCTACAGAGGATAAGGCACTTACCTAAGTTCAGATAGGTAGTAGACCTTAGAGGCAGTACTTGGACTCAGGTCTATGAGGTTGCTCCATTCAGCTTAGTTCAAATCCGTCTAATTATACAATCAGCCTGCATCTTTCTATCTTTATCATTAGAATAAAAAAAAAAACTTCATCAAATATCTAAAATCTAGGCAAAGTATAGCAGTACTACTAGAAGAGAGCACAAAGCACTGAACAAAGAATTGGAGGAGTCTGTCTATGGGTGAGTCTCATCTATGCATACTTATTAGCAGTGTGATCTTGAACAAGTCACTTAATCTTTCTGGGCCTCCCTTTCCTTATCTGTAAAATAAAAAAAAAGATTGAATAAATATCATTGAAGGCCCCTTCCAACTATAGATCAACTATATGATCTTTTAATTTAGCAATGCTGACAAAATGAAAAAAAGTGATTCTTTCTTTTCTCATTCAATAAGCAGTCATAAAAAATGTACTGTGTCACAAATTGTGCTAAACATAAGTCAAAGAAAAAACTCAAATTTTGCCTCCCTCAAAGAGTGTATGTATAAATAGATAAATATAAATATAGATAAATAAAAATAGATACAAGTTATTTATGTGTGTGTTTGGATAGGGAAGTACTAGTAGCCTGGCAATCAAGAAAGGCCTCATGTAAAAAGTGGTGATTGAGCTAGATCTTGAAGTTGTCTTGAAGGCTAGGTTTAGATGTGAGAATGGAGTGGATTCCTAGATTGGGGTCAGCTAATGTAAGGGCACCCAGGCAGGGGTAAGAGTGTTTTCTATGAGGAACAATAAAAGGGTACGTCCCATTGCTGTCTTCTAGCTTCAGACAACCTACTTCTTTCTTCTCATGTGTTCTTATGGTTTTTAACGGCCCTTCTTCCATAACAGTCATCTGTAGTAATATACTGCATCTAGTTAATCCAACTGTATCTTGTTATTACTCTTTGGGTCATTGGAAATTGTGAGATTTCTAAGATGATGGTTTTCCATGACTTAGCTCCCAATAGTCTCACAAGATGGTGTTAAAAAGATGAGTTTTTGAAACAGGAAGCACCTTGGGGCCATTGAAACCCCTAAACAATTTTCACCATGTTTTCTAGCAGAGGGCCTTGGGCAGAGAAAATGTTTGTTGTTTAGCAGAATTAGCACCACAGAGAATAATATCATTTTTGAGGAAAATGATCATGTTCTCAATTTGTTCATATGTTAAATTAAAGTTAAATTAAGGAATTTCTAGCTAATGACTTAACTAAAAGGAGTAACTCATGGTGGGTTTTAAGGTAGGGACAGGTTAGTGCAAAAGACATTGAAATCCAAAGAAGGTTTTCAATAGTCCTCAAACGCTGCATACAAATATTACACATTTGCCTAGGGTAAAATTGCTTCTGTCCCAAAGAAATGTTCATTTTAATTTTGAAATTAATTTCTTCTCAATAGTTTAAATTTTTAAACTTTTTAAAAATATTGTGATTTCCTAAATCATTGCAGACTTCTTTATTTTTTGATGAAACATGTCATTTCCCACTCATTTCCAAAATATACACAGGCTATGTTCCAACACCCAAACTACCACTAAATACTATGATATGGAGTCACTTTTGGGACATCAATTTATTTTTCTGAACCTCACCCAGGTGAAATAGTTGGGACAGATGTCCTTAAAGTTCCTTTTAGCTCTGTCATTCTACATTTTTGTGTTCCTTCTAGGCCTAACATTTTATGTCCTAAGTTCTAACATTCTACCAATATATATTCTCAGGTTCTTTTCAGCACTGACCTACAATTCTATTATCCTATGACTGATGCATCCCAACACATTTCCTTCCCCTTCCCTCATGCACACTTAATGCATAATTCTTGGTAATAGCCACATTTAGACATTTCTCCACCAACACCCACGCTGACATACTTTTCAGTACTGTGCATAAAGTATAGCTTGATACTTCCTTGAATACATGGAATGATCTGGATTCTGCCGTTTTGTAAATACCTTCATTATCAAAGCCTTCACATGGAGACATGGAGACATGACATGCACACAGTATCTATCTGCCTCATCACCCTTGAACGATAATTCATGTTGGAGCTATCCATAAGAGTCTCTGAATTATCTTTCTTCAACCCAATTCCAGCTCAGGTGAGCTCTAGTAAACTCTTTCATCAGTTTGGCAGCTGAATTGCTGAGGATCTGTGCTCTATGAAGGCTACATGGTGTCAGGCTCTGAACAAAACTTCAGAATCTAGGTTCTTTTATCCTGAAATTTCCCCACCCCATCCCTAATTAGGTATCATTTCTCAATATTTTCAGGTAGAGCTTACAGTGCAAAGCAGATTTCTGTAGCAAAGCATAAACACCAGTAGAGTTGAGTCTGGTGGTATGAGGGTGGGATGGGGTAGGGATGGAATCCAGTTAAGCAGGAAAAACAAATCCTCCATTTATTCCCCTTCTCTTAAGTAGGGCTATGAGTTCTGCTATTGGACAAAAAGAAGAAATATTTTATTACTAACAATAGCTTGCATGCCTATACCATGTTGCAGTCCACAAAATCCCCATTTTACAGAAGGGGAAACTGAGGCTCAGAAAGACGTAGGGGTTTGCCTATAGCCAGTCCTGAGAAGAGGCAGAAATGGAACTGGACCTGATTTCTTTTTTGTGTTCATTTTTCTCCATACTTTTTCTCTTTGAAGCCTGTCTATCTCCTCTCACCTACATAATGGCTTCAAACTCAAATATTAATCTAGTTTAAGAAAAATAAAGCTCCAGTACTCGTGCTGAAGGGAGGGGAGAAGACCTGGTATTGATGCAGATTTCTCCAGAGTTATAGCTAGGCCATCTTGTCCATCTCCTTCATTTTATAGTTGAGGAAACTTATTCTTAGAGAGGAAACATGATTGGGGTGGGGAACTTGTGACCTTGAGACCACGTGAGACCTTCTAGGTCCTTGGGTAAAGCCCTTTGACTGAGTCCAAGTTTGACAGAATAAATCCTTTCATTAAAAGGATTTGTTCTGTGAAGTTTGGATTCAGTCAAAGGGCTACACTTGAGGACCTAGAGGGCCACATGTGGCCTTGAGGCTGCAGGTTCCCCATCCCTGGTATAGTGGATAGCTATCTAGTCTTGGAGTCATTAAAGCATTTTGGGTGCACATCCTATCTCTGATACTCTGGGTGTATGATCCTTGACTAGTCATTTAATAACCTTTCAATGATCTAGGAAACACTTAAAGTTTGTTACCTGCAGAATAGTTGACTCACCTGCATTGGTGGAGTGCATTTCCTTATAAACAAATTAACATCAACATGACAATTTTTTTTTAAAAGTGATTCCTAGGTATGAGAGGTAGAACCAGGTTGAGAACCCAGTGGTTTCTAATGGTAGGATCTTGCCAGTATTACTCATTGCCTCTCATGCTTCCTTTGCCTGCTAACCACACTATCTCCAATCCTCTCCCCTCCCTGCTAGGATAATAACTGAATCTGTCAGTTAATGGGAATTGATAAAACACTATTTACCAGGCATTGAAAAGGAGCTGCATGTCTCAGAGAACCAGTGCGCATTTAGGATTGAAGATAAGTTGGTTCTTCTATGTGGGCCCCAATTTCCCCATATTTAACATGAGAGAATCTCTGATAGCCTTTTTGACTTTAACATACTATTCTATTTCCTAAATTTTATGTTC
The DNA here is from genome assembly GCA_023548195.1 of Bettongia penicillata ogilbyi. Classification (NCBI taxonomy): domain Eukaryota; kingdom Metazoa; phylum Chordata; class Mammalia; order Diprotodontia; family Potoroidae; genus Bettongia; species Bettongia penicillata. The sequence continues at coordinate 2,881,002 of JAJHZJ010000735.1, forward strand.
CAAGGTTTATTACAATTTGAATGCTCTATTCTAACCTTTTATGACCTCAGATTTATTCCAGGGAAAGGACCTTCTAAGACTCTATAATTATTTGAATTATTTGGATGATCACTGTATCTTTTCCTATATATTAACCATTATTCTCTCTCCTTCTCCTTCCTCCCTCCCCCAACCTCTTCTTTCTATTATTCCCCTCCCTTTCTCCACAGGACTCCACAGAATGGAGCAAGAATGAGAGGAATAAGGCAGACAGAAAAGCATGAACTGGAGGTTTGTTGAGTTCATCTACTTCCTGTTTATATGGGACCATATAACAGTGCAGCCCTCCCACCAGGAAACAGCTGTTACCGACCAACATGTCTCCAAGGAATTTGATTGGCTTATTTCAGACAGGGGACCTTTCCACCACTCCCGGAGCTACCTATCCTTTGTGGAAAGACACCGTCAAGGATTTACAACCCGATATAAAATATACAGGTATGTCCTGAACTGACCTGGCTTCTAGGAGTCCTTGCTTTCAGTTACTCATTTGCTAGGGTGCCCCAAACTTTGCCTTAGGTATTATTTTAGGAAGAAAGTCTCAAGCAAAATCATCACTGTCCTTCCACAGAATCGAAATAATGTTCAGCATTTTGGCTCATTAGCAAGAAGTGTCTTTCAGACACCAGATGTTGTACTTGGCAGGCATTCACAGACACCTGAATTCAGACAGAGAGCAGTCCACACACTGTTAAACAAGTTGGGATAATCAATAGTTATAATACTAGTTCCCATTTCTATAACACTCAAAGGTTTGTAAAACACTCTTCCAACAACAACCCAAGGAAACAATAGATAGTGCAGGAATAATGCTCCCCATTTTATAGATGGGAAAACAGATTTTTGAGAGGGAAGATACTTGCTTATGGCCATAGTCATTGGTACATCTGGGGTTCAATCTCTCATCTTCTTATTCCAGGCTCAAAGGAGAAAATAAACATGGTATGGAAGCAGAAATAGGAAAAGTCACTGCCCAGAGGGTACTGACAGGAAAAGTGATTGATTAGTGGTTGCACAGCTAATATGTGTCACTGGCAAGGCTTGAACCCTGTCTTTCCTGATGCCAAGCTTACCCTTCTGTAAACTATGCTAAGCAGTCTCTCTCCTAAAATATTTATAAGGGAAAAATATTCTTTATCTGAGCCAATATTTAAGTTCTTCACAGCCTACCTCCATTTATTCTAGACTCTAGCCAAAATAAATTGCTAATATTTCCCAATCTCATTTTTCCTCCCTCTCTCTCTCTCTCCCTCTCCCTCTCTCTCTCTCTCTCTCTCTGTCCCTCTTCCTCTCTCCCTCCCTTCTTCCTTCCATCTCTCCCTCCCTGCCTCCTTCTCTCTCTCTCTCTTACTCTCTCTGTCTCTTTCTGTCTCTCTGTCTCTGTCTCTCCCTCTCTCTGTCTCTCTCTCTCTGTCTCTCTCTCTTTCTCTCCATCCATCTCTCTCCCTCCCATTCTCTCTTCTCTTCTTCAAGAATCTGGTCAGCTTGTTGCCCATGTGTATATTTTGTTCCTTTCATCTCTACCTGTGAAATCCTTCCATCCTTCAAGGTCAGCTTGAGGAGTCAACTCCTCCATGAAATCTTTCCTAGTTCTACCTATAAGAAAGTGATCTGTCTCCTTGTTTTCTTAGAGGCATTGTTGGGAGCTTTCCTTTGCCCCATCATATTACTCTTTATATTATGCTTTTGTATTGATTGTAGTCTACTTATTAGACTATAAACCCTTTGAAGGCAGGAACTATGCATAACCATCATACAACCAATACATTATTGCGCAATAAGCACAGAGAACAGTGTCTTGCACATGGAGTAGGTTCTTAATATTTCTTAAACTGAATTCATTCTCAAACCAGTATGCCTTCTGGAACTTCAGAATCCACTCCCTAAAAATAGGCTCCCCATAGAACATCATTATATTGAGAGGTATGCATGCATAAGCAAAACATGGAGGCTTTTGACAACAGAATGCCAGTATCATGAGCTGTATTAAGCGTGAGGGCTAGAATGAAGGCCAAACATTGGAATTTGAAGTGAATGAGAAAAAAAGTGAATATGTGGCATATCATGTGGCCAGTTGGGATTCCCTAAGTCCGTGCACATTAATAAAAATACTTTGATTGAAAGTATAATGTAATGACTGTATGCTTTAAGTAATGAAGTTTATAACTCTCTATTAAATATGCCCTACTATATGTGAGGGAATCCCCATTGAAGCCAAATTTCTAAAGGAATTTGGTATTTTCTCTATAAAAAAAAGATATTGAATTAAAATTTTCTTCTCTTCAGATATGTGAGAAAGTAACCTGTGGGTTCTAACCTAATTCAGAGGAACATTATAGGACCTTTCAGTAGAAGGTATGGGGAGGCATGTCATGGCTAAATATGGGGTAAAATAATAATTCCTAATAATTTGAACTGTTGGACAAATAAATGGACTGTGTTGATAGGTAGTGAGTTCCTTGTCATTAGATTAATGATAATGATTCTGAATCCCCACTACACTAAAATATAGAAACTGGACAATGTCACTGTAGAGAAGATTCATCTGTCCTGATAGGGTCTGACCCTTTCAACTATAGAACTCTGTGGGTCAGTTGATAGATGTGGTCACATTATTAGTCATAGTAGAGGCAGAGGAAAGAGCTGACATTAGAGTTAAATAACTTGGATTCAAATTTTGATTGTGTCATTTACTCCACGTGTGATCTCCAACAAGTCCTTTTCCTTCTCTGGTTCTCAGCTCCCTCCTCTGTACAAACAAGCGGGTCAGACTAGATAAGTTTCCTTCAGAGTCAGAGACTGTGTGATTCTGTAATCTTTAAATACACACATACACACACACATATACATGCACATGTATTTCAACCTGTATGAGCCACGCAAACCTCTGTTTCCTCTTCAGATCCTGATTAGTCACAATAAAATCCAGGTACAAGACTGGATGGTTCTGTGCCCATCCATCCTCACACTTAGAGAAAATATCTGAAGCCACAATGGTCACTGGATGACAATTTGGAAGTGATAGCATGGTATGTAGTGGGAGACACCTGCGAACATGAATATGAAGGTTGGTCTACATTGCCCAGGGGGCAGGGGAGATATGGACCCCCACCTTAGCACACGGAGTCCTCAGGCAGATATCCAGAGCCATCAGCTCATCCATGAAAAAAATGAGCAAACAACAACATTCTTACATGGTCATGCTCATCAGAACTGTAATAAATTGGCAATTTCTCCCTCTAACAACACCCGGCTTTGTTGAAATCCTGTAACAAACTGACTGGTGATTTCCCAGGGTGTCTTGTGTGAGGTAACGTGGACACAGCACATTAGAAGCATGTCATTTGCATTGCAGATCTGCAGAATTAAAGCCACTGCCAGAGTTGAGATGGACCATAAAGCCCCACTATCATGAGCATCCCGAGCAATTGTTTCTGCAACACACAATCCCCCAGTGCTAGCCCACCCCAGGTCTTCCAGCTCTTGAGCATCAGGCCCATTAGTCAGAAGCACCTATATCCAACTCTCAGTCTTCTTGCACTAGGCCCAGAGGGATGCTAGGGGTTTCAGAAAGGGATGAAGACCAGACAGATCTCTTCCTTCTGCATAATCAGAATAATATCCATGGCTCATGCATATTCAAGGGATGGCTTTCTCTAGCTCTCTTCTTCTTCTCACAGAGTCACTGTGGGAAGGGAGAAAGAGAAGGAATCAATGCCAAAGACTGAAATGAGAACCTTTACATTAAAATCCCAACATTCTATTTTGCTGCATGTTACTACACAGAGTGATAATCATTGTAATAGCCACACATTCCTGAAACTCAGGGGTATACATAGTGAGCAGAAGCCTGCTGCCCCACCACAGGGTTTTGTCCTCACTTTGAAGGGACGGGGTCCATGGGAAATGTGACACTTCTTTGCCCTGGAAGGAGAGGACGTATTCACTTCATTGGAAGTAGAAGGCCCTTATTTACTTCCACATTCCCCTTAGGGTTTCCAGTGATGGTTGTTCCTGGTAGGTCATTTCTATTTTACAAGAGTTAGGTGTCCATCCGTCTCCATTTCAAGGTCAACCTTTTCAGAATATTTAGAACTGAATTAGACCTTACATGTCCATCAGTCTTTCTTCTTCCTGATATTTTATAGATGAGGAAACCGAGGATTAGAGAATAAGATGACTTGCCTAAGGTCATTCAGGTTGACAGAATCAGACTTGGACTCTTATCTGAAATAGACATCTATCTGAAACAACGTAATAAACTTTAAAACACTGTGTAAATGTGAACAATCATTTTTGTTGTGATTAAGAATTATAGTAAAATAGAAAAAAGTCTTAGACTATGTAATGTTTGAGGGGGAGGACACTTCAGAACTTGCGATGCCAAACATAACATAGCATTTAGAATTTTAGGACTGGAAGGGACTTTAGGACATAAAATGTTAAAGTTAGGAAGTATCCTAGAAATAGAATATTAGAACATAGAACATGGAATGTTAGAACTACACAGGGATTTAGAACGTAGACTGTTAGATTATAGAATTTAGAACATAGACTGTTAGATTATAGAATTTTAGGGATCTCAAAGATTATCTATCCCAACGTCCTTATTTTATATGTAAAGAGACTGATGCCCCTCAGAGAGGGCATTTATAAAATGCTTACTATGTGTGGGGCAGTATGCTAAACACTTTACAAATATTATTTCATTTGATTCGCACAATGATCCTTTGAGGTTGCTGTTGTTATTGGCCTTAATTTATGTTGAGGGAAACTAAGGCAAACAGACATAAGGAGACTAGCTTAAGGGCATACAACTAATTTCTAGGCTGGATTCGAACTCAGACTTTCCTGTCTCCAGACCCAATTCTCTATCCACTTAGCTGCCTCCATAAAGATACAACAACTTGCCAAGGTCCCACAATTAGTGGATGGTAGAGCCCTTTACTGTGAATATTCCTTCTTTCTTTAAAAAGTCATTTATTTATTTTAACATTCCTTTTTAAAACTGAGTTCCAAAATCTCTCCTTCCCTTCCACCTCTCCTCCATCCACTGAGAAGGCATACAATATGATATCAATTATACATGTGAAATCAGACAAAGCATATTTCCATATTAACCATATAGCAAAAACCAAAATCAAAAACAAAGAAGAAAAACCAATAAAAATCAAGAAAGATAAAGAAAGTTTTTTTTAAAAAAAAGTCTGTTTCAATCAGCCCTCAGACTGTGTATGTTTTTTTTGAAGGGGAAGGCAAGGCAATTGGGGTTAAGTGACTTCCCCAAGGTCACACAGCTAGGAAATGTCAAGTGTCTGAGGCTAGATTTGAACTCAGGTCCTCTTGACTCCAGGACAGGTGCTCTATCACTGCACCTCCTAGTTGCCCCCAGACTGTGTGCATATGTCATGCTACCATCTTTGTTCCTGAAAAGTTATTCGCAAATCAAATGTCTGTAAATCTAGTTTGCTTTTCCTATTGTCTTACATGCCTCAAAGAGATGTTCCAACTTCATTTCTGATCAGATTTTTTCCAGTTTCTCTGACTATTGGATTCTCTAAGCAATTACTTAAATGGACCAGGGGAAGAAAACTTGATATTTAAATTCAGTCATTTTGTATTATAAACAATCATAATTATGTTGATATCCTTCTCCAATTTTAAAACCTGCATATTTCTGTAAGGGAGGCAGAGGTGAGAAGCTTTGGTATAGTGCCTACTAAGTGCCAGGTACTATATTAAATATTTTAATGAATACTCTCCCTTTTGATCCCCACAACAGCACTGCAAGGTAGATGCTATTATTTTCCTCATCTTACTCTTGAAGAAACTGAGACAACAAAAGTTAAGACACAACTAAGAGGTGTCTGAGGCTGGATTTTAACTTAGGCCTTCCTGACTCTCAGTCTAGAATTCTATGTACTGAGCTGCCAGCTGCCTCAAAGATTTTTCTTATCCTCATCTTGTGATATGGATATTGAAAGTGTTATTATCCTCATTTTGTGGATGAGTATCCTAAAGTTCAGAGTAGTGAAGTGATTTGCCCAAAGTCATGTAGATAATAAGTAAGTGGAAGAGTCAGGATCCAGGATCCAAGGGTTTAGTGCTAAAGGGGGTCTCAGAGATCTGTCCTAGAGATTTGACTGAGTCGAAAAGGCAGCAAAGTAACAAAGCCAGGATTCAAACCCAAGGCCCCTGATCCTAGAAGGCATACTGCTTCAAACTCTATATTCCAGAATTTGGCCTTTCCAGGGGGTTCAGGATATTCTGGGGACATTTTTGTTGCTTAGTTATTTTCAGTTGTTTTTGACTCTTTGTGACCCCTTTTGTAGTTTTCTTGGCAAAGATACTAGAATGGTATGACTTGCCCAGGGTCACATAGCCTAGTACGCGTCTGAGGCCAGATTTGAACTCCGGAAGTCTTCCCAACTGCAAGCTTGGCCCTCTATCCACTGTGCCACTTAGGTGGGAACTAGGAGGTTTTTATTTCATGCCTCTACATCCAACCTAGGACTGAAGGGAAGAAAGAAGAGCTTCCAGCTATTGCTATAGAAGACCTTATGTTCTCATGCTTTCACTTAAGCTAGTGCTTACAATTGGAAGCATTCCTTCCTGCTTTTGCTCCCCCACCCTACTTTTTTTAATTTTCCCTTATTTCATGCACATTGTCATAGCTGCATCCTAGGTTTTAAAAATTCATTCATGTTTTGGGGAAATTGTTTTGTATGACTGTCACTTCCAATAACACATGTAATAAAGTTCTCCCTTGGAACAAATAGAAACAGTTAAGTAAAACAAACCTGCACATTAACTGTGTCTGAGAGCATAGGCAGCATTTCATTTCCATAGTTCACCGCCTCTCTATTAAGAGGAGGAAACTCTGTTTCATCTTCTGTCCTTTGGAGTCATGATTGCATATTATATTAGCCTGAATTCTGATATCTTTCAATATTGGTTTCCTTTGTGTTATTGTGATTATTGTGTATATTGTTTTCTTTCCCTCTGCCTCAATTAAGACAAATCTTATCATGAATCTTGTATTTGTAGACATGTTTTATTTCATTGGATTATTTTTTTTATTTTTTAAAATTCAATTCTATCAAACAAATTTCAATGCATAAATATCTATTTTTGCTCCCTTGCCTCTCCCTTTCACAGTTGGGAAAAAACAACGACGGCAGCATCAACACAGATAATAACATCGTAAAAAATATATGTAGTTGAGCAAAACAAATTTCCTCACTGACCATATCCAAATGTATGTACTGTCAATGATGTGTTGGCAAATGTTTACCAACTACCTCTCCAGAAGGAAAAAAAAAAACTATGCCCAATACACTTCTAAGTTTAATTGGCATAATCAGCATTTTTCTATAGCACTTTTTAAAGTCTAGAAGGTTAACAAAACAATAAATCAATCCCTGATTTGTTTCACTGATTTCTAAGGTGCAAATGTTCACATTGAAAATTTTACATTGTCCTGAGAGCATTGGCTGGCTCTTTTTCTGTATCTTGAGTCTATCACCTGTGTGTCAGGAAGTGTGTAGCATGCTTTATCAGTGATCCTCTAGAATTGAGGTTGCTTTTTAATTCTTATTTCTCATTCGAGCTTGCCTTTATTGGTCATTTTAATTATTTAACTTGGTGGGATTGACTAAGACTCTCACACTGACATTTTCCCTGCCCCTTGCAAAGCCCATTTTTTGCCCTTAATGGAGGCAGAATTATATTCTAGAACAATAAACTTGGAGACAAAAACCTCAGGGTTGCCTTGATTATGTCCCTAATTTCCTGTGTGACCTTAGATAAGGAACTTAAGTTCTTTGAGCCTCAGTTTTCTAATCTGTTAAAATGAGAAGATTGGACTAGCTAAGTGTTATTTCCAGTTCTAAAATTCTGTTCTGTAATTTTAACATTCTAATATTTTAGGTCCTAGCATTCTCCTTTCTACCTGTAACATTCTTTTTTCTCCATTTAGTTCTCTGATTTTCTAATTGGCCAGGCTTCTATAGGTCTTTGTTTTTCTGTCCAGAACCATTACTCTAGCCTAGTGACTTACTTGTATAAGTCAGCCTTCTTCTTGAAACTCTTTATTCTTACTGAGGTTTAACTTCACCTAAAGTCTCATACTTGAGAAAGGGCAGCAATTGGATATTTGGTTTCCTGTATATTGTGTCATTCAACTATTTCTTTTGTTTTTCTTCTGATTCTTAATTTTGAAATTTGAAATTTCTCCTCAATGTAAAGGAGATGACAACTTCAGCACCAAGGATAAAACCATGACTTCAAACATAGTGGGAGGTGTTTGTGTTAGACCTAAAGTATGTGTGTGTGTGTGTGTGTGTGTGTGTGTGTGTGTGTGTGTGCACGTGTGTGTACTCACACACACATATATATGCATATATATAAAATATATGTATATGTACATATACAGACACATATATATGTATATATATATTGAAGCACAGAAATGGTAGAGTTCAGTAGTGAAAGAGGTCCTATAAGTCAAATCACAAGTTTAGTCATTCATTTATGATGGTAGGGGCTTAGTCCAAATGACCTCCAGAAAGCCTCTTCAACCCTGTTTCTAATAAACTATCAGAATACAAGGTCTCTACATGCCATCCATCATCCGGTGTTTGATCAGATCATATGAGTTTTCCATTTTGTTTAGATCTAGCTATAGAGAGCTTGCTGGTGGGTGGGTGGATGTGCAGTGGATCATGATTTCTGGAGGAGGACCATCTCTGCAGCAAAGAGGGTATGTGGGTGAGTCTGCTCATAGTTTGTGAAGATCTCTTTTTTGGGAATTTGGGAACACTTGTCTCTTCCATCAGTCCTTTGGGAGGGAAATCCTCCCTCTTTTTTAAAACTCCAGAGATGAAAGGCTCATTAGATAAGGGTTGCCCACCCTACATTCCCACAGGGTTCATATTAAAATTCAAGACAAGGCTATGGGAAAAAACATGTCAAATAAGACATTGCTGGTCCTTATTGTTTGGGAGATACTTGCCAATCATGAGGTCTAGTGAGACAGGGAGGAAGCTGTGAGCATGATGAGGCTGACACTTCTTTCTTATAACAGTAAGCAGCAGGGAGGCCATCAGACTTAGCAGGTATGCTGAAGAAGAGGCTTTTCCTTATTGAATCTATATACTTTGAACTTATAGAGAAGAATCCTGGAAATGCAGGAGGTCCATTCTGAATAAGATGGAAGGAGACTTGTACCAACAGGAGGTAGTGTTAAAGAGAATTATAATTCTAGGGTTGTAGAGATGTAAGGTACTTTAGGCCATAGGACATAGGATGTTAGTGCTGGAAGAGACCTCAGGGATGAAATTTTATAACAGAAATTGTTAGAGATGAAACTGAGGTCCCGAGACTGTAAATGACTTTTCCCAAACCACACTACAATTTAGTGAGAGAGCCAGGGTTAGAACTGAGGTCTGGTGTCACCTGTGTTTGCTACCTTGGACCATCTAGCTGGATGCCATTATTTCTCTTTCTTTTTGTCCCATGGAGTAGTCTAGGTGGTTCCTGTGGATATCAGCATCCCTTCTTAGATAGATAAGGCAATGGTTCTGGAGGAGGGTAGGGGAAAGTCCAAGAGAAATAAAAAGGAATGAAGAGGTTTCTGATTTCATACATCTGTATGGAATCACTTCTTTATTCTAAGGGGCATTCAAACTTTCAATACTTATTGATTTATGTACCCAACCCACGTATTCTAATTTGCAAGTACCTCATTCATTAAGCAGCCCAGGTGATAGCAGCAGTCTGCAGTGTCTGGTCTTTCAGTTCACTCCTCGACATAAGATCTCAGGTTGACTTTGATCTATAAAGCCCTTAGAGAGACTGGGGTCCTCTGGGACTGTTTTCACCCGAGTGCCATCACAGCAATCAGCACCATTTCAGGAGCGCTGACTTTTGCTTGCCTCAGAGGGTAGCTTCCTGCTTCATTCAGGACCAGCATGGGGGAAGACAAGGCCCTTGAACACTTGTGTTAGCCTATACTTGATTGACAGGGCAGAATTGCGTGTGGCATGTCAAGCTCTCCATGGGCCTTATATTACATCCTGCACCTGGGAGACAACGCAGGTGGTTCAAGGAAGAAAGAGATGATATGAATGGTGCTGTGACCTGGATGATGTTACCCTCTCTGATAATCTGAACACCTGGGGAGCAGGATATATACTGACCATCCAGACACTAAGTTTGAATTCCCTCCAGGATTCTGATAGAAGATAGCGCTTGAGACATAATAATGGCCTGAGGATGGCTTGATTTCAGAATATTATTTTAGGATAACAGTGAATGGCAGCTGTTATATTGGACAAAGGGTAGAATATAAACCTATTCTATCCGCTAGATGGTTAGAATGAATATGTGAGGACAGTTGACCCAGACAAATTGACCGATGAAAGGATATGTTGTACTGCAACATAATGACTTCAATATTCTTTTGATTTATAAAAATGCACTGAGAATGAGCTCTCAGGATACTCAACTGCAATCAGAAAAGCATGGTTATACAGGGTCTTGTCCTGACATTCCAACTGTGTGAATTGTGTAGTGGAAGGAAGCTTAGCATTAGATTGAGAAGACCTGAGTTTGAGTCTCATTTCTACTAAGAAATCTCTGCATAATCATGGGCCCTCTTAGTTTTCTCATCTGTAAGATAGAGATAATGATAGGGTGTCGTACTAGGAAGATAACTCCACTGGGGACTAGAAGACATAGCTTTAACTCAAGGTTTTGAGGAAGGCCCTTTGTGAATGAGGAAGAGCTATACAAATAGAAATTATTTTTATTACTTGGATCTTCAGCAATATTCAGCACTACAGAAAGGGTGAAATAAGAGAAGGAAAATTAGGGTAAAGAAAGTTCAGACATATGTGGCACCATGACAGCAGTCAGTCAACTAGCACTTATTAAAAAGCCTATTATGTGCTAGACACGGGGAATAAAGTACAAGTAGAAAGAAAGACAACTCTTGTCCTCAAGAGCTTCCATTCTAATGAATGGGTAGCAGAGAGAGGACTGGATTTGGAGTCAGGAAAACCTGAATTCAAATTCTGCATTTAGAGATTTCTAGCTGTGCAATCATGGGCAAGTCACTTAAACTAAGGCCCAGTTTCATCATCTGTAAAGTGAGGGGGATGAACTAGAAGGCCTTTAAAATCCTTTCCAGATCTAAATTTATGCTTAGGATTTTGTAAAGGACACAGTGCCAATTATAAGCAAATCCTTGATGAAAAAACAATCTCACCTAACAGGACTGTCACATCCAGGGATTTGAATAATGCTACTTCATAGCATTTACTAGTTTTCAACTCACTCCTCTCAAAACAGCTCTGTGAGATAGGAGGTACAAATAATATTGTCCATTTTACAAAGGAGGAAACTGAGGCACAAAGTGGTAAAATGATTTACCCACACATCCACCAGGTGACAAGGCCAGAAGTTAAAGCTATGTCTTCTAGTCCCCAGTGGAGTTATCTTCCTAGTACGACACCCTATATCTTAAGTGAACTGAAGTGAATCATAAGGTTATAAATATCTAGACATGACCTACTTAGACATGACCTAGGTCACCTAGTCTAACCCCCTCATTTCACAAATGTGGAAACCTAGTCAAAGGCAAATTAGGTAACTTGCTTAAAGTCACATAAGTAGTAAGTATCAGAAGCTAGATTTGAACCCAGTCCTCATTCTATAGCGATTATTCTTTCCCTTGTACAATATGGTAGCCCCATGGTCCAAGCCCCAAGGAAATGGATTAATGAATCAAAGGTAAAATATCCTGGCCATCTGATTGCTCCTGTAACTTAACCTAGGTATATGTTTTCTAAAACTTCTGAGTTAGAATGAAAACAAGAACATCAATTCAACAATCATTCATTCTTCTGAACCAGAAGCAAATTGGAAATTTCCTTTACATCTAATCTCTGTCAAATTTGACATTTTGCAAAATCAGAAGCAAAACAAAAATTATCCCTGAGAGGTTTGTGATTGTGACCAGTTGTGAGTTACTAAGGACAGCCAATGTTCTGGAAGGGAAGGTGAAATATACATCCTAGTATCACTCCTCTTTATGAGTCCTAGTTGTTAAGACTTTTCATATTCTGCTTCTGCATATTAATTTACTATTTCTGGTACCAGAAAGGTGCTCAGTCATCTAGAGATAGGGATTAGGTTAGTGCTGGCTGAAACATCTTTTATTTTATTTTATTTTATTTCATTTTTTTTAAGAAATGGGGAAATGTTCTGTGGGCACTACTCCTTTCCAAGGCAAGTACCTCATCTATATATTTATGCAGAGTAACCCAGAATCCTAAGGATTTTAGTCACTAAATTAAAAAAGACAAAACCATTACCAACACTGACCTTGGAATCTGAAGATAATTTAACTTTCATCTGTTCTTTTGAGCTCCTGGGGAAAGCTCATTTTTTTTTTCAGAACCATTTTGCTCAAATATTCTTTTCCTAGAAATTTGTATAAATTGCTATTCCAAGGTGGATATTATAGTCATTGGATTGTAGAACAGAATGGGAACGTGAATGTTCATGAGGGTCAATTCCTTTATCTTATGGAGAAATATCTCACCTAAAATCTAAACAACACGATGAAATGGAAAATGTGTTCAATTAGAGATGAAGAAACTCTGACTCTAGTTCTGGTTCTCCCATAAATTGACTGTGTCACCTTTGAAAGGTCACTTTATCTCTCTGTGATTCTGTTTTCTCATCTGTAAAGTGAGGTCAGGCTTACTGATCTCTTAAGATTCCCTCCAGCTTTAACTTTCTATATTTTTAAGATCTCTTCCAATTCTCATGTTCTATGATTTTATACTTTATCTGTAACCATCCAGAACGTGTCAGGGAATGTTCTATTACTCCCCTTACCCTTTTGGTCAATTACATTTCTTCTTGCACTCCAGATGTGGCCATTGTTAGGGTCTTAGACTCTTATTTACGATATAACTTTGAGCTGACCTTAGCCAGTTTACTCAACCTCTCTGAGCCCATCCCACGGCCTTGTGAGGAAAAAAAAAAGATATAATTAAATGCACTTCCAGTTTCACTGGCCCTTGAAAAACTTTGATCTTTGTAAAATGTCACAAATTAAGAAAAAAGATTATTAATGCCAATTTCACATAATTTGCATGACAAATATATTATAGTTTGTTTTAAGACTTCAAGAACTGAGGGAAAACTGAACTTGGCTCTGTGACATTTAGACCCCTTGATCTAGATATATCACTGTATAAAGGAAAATTTTATCCTGGGTTATTTCTTCCATCTGACTTGGCCCTTTCTCTTACTCCTGGGCTCAAATATAGGGTATAGCATTCTCTGTTAACAACCTTGAACCTTGTATTGTTGAAGGCAACTAAGATTTAATCTCCCAAGATCCCTCAGATTTTTTTTTCCCCACATAAACAAGAAACTCTGCTTTGACTGTAACCTTATCTGACCTTGGAGGGAGCAAAGACTTTCACTCTCAATAGTTTTCCTAAAATAGGTATCTTGTAGTGGTAGCTTAAAGAAAAAAAAGGAAGAAAGAGGAAAAAAAATCCTAGCACGTTTAAGCATAAGGAATTCTTTTGTTCTGGTGTAAATGGAAGGAGGGTGGTGGGAAGGTACATGATGGTACCTTTTATGTCTTTCTATTTCTGGCTCTCCTATAATTCTCTTCCTTTTGGGGGAAACTATTCTTTAGCTGAGAACCACCCACTTGCCTCTGGGATACGGGGCCACCTCAAAGACATTCACAGACATCTCAATTTCTTCCTTCCCTTCCTTTCACTGGGCACTGGGTTGTCAACAGTACCTTGAGAATATGTCTCTAAAGGGAATAGGTAGGTGAAGTTAGGCTTTGATCTACATCTCCTGAATGGATGTAGGGAGTCCTCAACCTATATTTGCTGAATGGTCCCTGGGAACATAGCCCTGTTTAATGGTGGGGGCTTCATTAGATGGAGCTCAGATATTACTCCGAGTAGAACAGTAAGGTCATGTAACCAGTATTGTTGGAAATAAGAATATTGTGATCAGAAGATCATGGATTAACGGTTTAAAGAAAAATAATCTGGATTCAAGTCCTGGCTTTAGTACTTAATAGTTGTGTGATCTTAGGCAGATCATTTAATTTCTCTTGGCCTTAGTTTCCTTGTTTTTAAAATGAGAAGGTTGAACTTGATAGTCTATAAAGTTTCTTTCAGGAATAACATTCTGTGATTTTGAAATTCAGAGTCATCACAAAATGGTTTTAGGATCCTGGATTGCAAGAGACACTGATGGGTATTCAGTCATGGGCCTGAATTTTTGAGGTAGGGCGAAGCTGTTAGATACTTGGAAAAGTCATGTCCTCAAAATCAGAAGATCTAGGCTCAAGTCTCTGCCACCTTCCATCTATATGACATTAGATAAATTGCTTAATATCTCTGTCTCAGTTTCTTCATCTATAAGAAAGAAGATAGTAATACCAAACTTACATATTTCCTTGAGTCCCAGTGAGACTCAAATGAGAAAATGATAGTAATCCAAACTTCTGTAAGTTTCAAAAGTGAACACAGGATTGTTCTCATGGGGTTGTATTGCTGTGTGACAGGTAAGGTAAGCAGTGAAAGTATTATAATCCCCATTTTTCAGATGAGGACATTGAGACTCAGAGAAATATTACCCTGAGCAAAGACATAATCTTGCTAAGATGAGGTTTCTCATTTTTATAATAGGTAGACATATTTATATTCATTTAATTTATTTTAAAGTTTTTCTTAAGATGATTAATTTTTTTATATTACCTTCATATCCAAGCATATACTTCTTTTCTTTACCAAACAAGTTATCCTACAAGGCTGCTTTAAATAAAGTGCCTTATAAAAGCACTACGTAAATTCAGACCACTATTATTGGTATTACTACAACTATTATAACTCAGGTTGATAGTATATATTTTTGAAAATATTTTTTATTAATGACTTTTGTTGTATGTTACACTTACTGAATATATCTCTCCTTTCTCCATTACACAGTGAGCTGTGCCTTGGAACAAATGGCTGGGAGAGAGAGAGTGAGAGGGGCAGATAGAGACAGAGAGACAAAGAGAGACATAGGAAGAGAAAGAGACAAAGAGAGACAAACACAGAGAAACAGAGAGAGGCACAGAAACAGAGAGACAGAGACAGAGAGAAATAAAGAGAGGGGGAGAGTACAAATATGGCATGAAGAAGAATCCAACCTGCTACAGTGTTTTAATATATAACTATGAAGCCAAACAAGAATGTGGAGATACTAAAAAGAACAAAGTATAGCGCAGAGTTTTTTAGCTGGTGGTTGTTTGTTGTATGAATGAATGGGTGCATGGATGGATGGATAACTTGTATCCTTTTGGCAATTTGGTGAAGCCTTGGAAGGATTACAAAGGAAACCAGTTACCTTGGCTTTATCAAAATATTCAATTTATCAAAATTCAATTTATCAGAATATTCAAAACGAGTTCACAGAGCTCAGGCTGAGAATCCCTGGTATAGTAGAAGGAATTCTAGCTTTGAATTCAAAAGCCCTACATTCAGATCCTGGCTCTACTATCTCTGTGACCTTGACAAATCACTTAAGCTCTTGTGTCTTGGTTTCCTCTTCTGTGAAATGAGAGGGTTCGAGTAGATGATCTGTAAGGGTCTTTCTAGCTACGAATAACATGATGATGTGACTTGCCTACCCTAGGTCCCATGGCTGTGGAATGTTAGATGCAGAGCACAAGCCCATGTTGCCTATCTACCAGGCCAGTATACTCAAAAGCTACCTCTCAAATATATTTGAAAGTGCTTTGCAAACTGGAACGTGCTCTCTAAATACAAGTCATTATTCTAGACTTCTTCTGGGTGTTGCTGGAGTCTACACTGTGGGAAAAAAAAAGCGAATGCTACATGGGAGAATGCTTTTCTCCAGGAAGCACCTCATACGTGGACTGCAGAGAAGGTCAGATTCCGGGGAGTTGCAGGTTCTTTCTCACATTTGGCCTCAGAGTCTTGCACTGACATAATCATTCACAGTGAATTATTTAGAGGAAGCTACAGTGAGGTTGGAGTTATTTGTCCTGGTTAAATGAATCCCATCAGGCGAGAAGGAAGCAATGGGGGTGGGGATGGGCAGAGAAAGGCCTTCTATGTAAATTGCTCAGTACACTTATATATCCTCCTCCAACCTTCCATGACATGGCAATATAACATAAAGTGCACAAAATCCTAAGCCCTGTCAGTCTACCCACAACTCTCTCAGAGGCTGCAGAGAAAGGAAATATTTTGATTTTCTCTTAGGACCCAATGCCCTAGAAAGATTTGGAGTCAAAGGATCTGGGCTCAAATTCCAACTCTGCTGCTTCCTTTCTAGGTGATCTTGGACACATCACTTTCCCTCGTTAGCTCCAATTCTGTCATATGAAATTGAGAACATTGGACTAAAATTTATTCCACTAGATAATCTCCAAAGAACCATAAATATGATGACACCTATTGAACCTTCATATCTCCTGGTGCACTTATAAGATTATAGACTGAAAACTGCAAGGGGTCTCTGAGGACACTGAGTACCACACCCTCATTGTCTAGGTGGAGAAACTAAGGCACAGAGAAAGCAAATTACTTAGCCAAGGTGAAATAACTAAGGGATGTCTCAGATGAGGTATGAACTCAGGTCTTTATCATTCCAAACACTCTATCCGCTGTCCTACACAATGCTTCATTTTCTGTCTCTTTCTTGGTCTCTCTCCACAAACAGATACACATGTATATGAAGACAATACACAGACATATGTACGTGTATCTCCACTTTAAAAGAACTGAGATATCCTCTGTCCTTATGTTAGCATTTCCTCCACACATTAGCAAATTGTCATAGAAACAACCCATTACCAGGTGACCAACCTTTCTTTTAACTCAGATAAACTGGCTAATTAGTGGGTGATGGGCAAACATTTTGTAGCCAGACATAGCCTTTTAGAACAAAGGGTCATCTTTGTGTGATAGGGAGGCATCTAAGGACTTTGAAAAAGAGAAAAATGGAGAGAAAGACACAGAGACATATTGACACAAAGACCAACAGAAGTAGAGACAGAAAACAAAGAAAGAGACTCACAGGGTCAGAAGACAGAGAGAGAGAGAGAGAGAGAGAGAGAGAGAGAGAGAGAGAGAGAGAGAGAGAGAGAGAGAGAGATTGAGAGAGAAAGAAAGAAACAGAGAGAGAGAAATGGAGAGAGGGAGACAGACAGAACTAGGGAAAGTCAGAAAGACAGTCATAGGAAGAAAAATCAAAGATACACAGAAAGACAGACACACAAAAACAGAGAAAAAGATACAAATCCAGAGCAAGAATGTCAGTAGTGAAAATTCCTCTACTTTTGCGGAGAGTTTTCATGTTAATTTTACAGAGTAGGGAATAAACCACCATAGATAAGATCCTTTTTCTGAGTGAGAATAACTAGAGAATTTGATTCTCTGCCCAGATATATTTAGGATGTTTTTCCAGAAGTGGTCCCTCAAAATACAGTCTGTTTGATGATAGAAGATTCCTTAAGGGGAGACACAAACCCCCATGTGAATTATTTAAAACTAAAGTGGCCCAAACCATCGAGAATAGAGTAAGGAAAAGTGTACAGTCTTAGGAGATTAGGAGAGATGAATCAGATGAGTGTGGTAAATCTTTGGTGGCTTATATTTCTCTTCACCTTCCATTTCTCTAGGCTAACTTGACTATGAAGAGGTTGATAAAGAAATTCTAGACTCATTTCTCAATTATGTACCAATACTTTTTTTCCCTTCTACCGTTATTCCTTTTGCCTTTGGATTTTCTCCAAGTCACACCACATCAGGTCAGGAGAAGATCTTATCTTGGCTCAGCCAACATGATGGGTGGTCATAGTTAAGTCACTTGGCCTCCCTGGGCCTCGGTTTGCCTATATGTAAAATGAAAGGATTAAGTTTCTTCTAGTACTCACATTCTCTGTTCTCCTGTCTCTTCCAGCTATAGCATTCTATATTGTCTGTTCTTATAGTCTAGAGTCTAAGGTCCCTTGTAGCTCTGGCTCCATAGCTGAATATTCAGTGTTCCAAGGTCCCTTCCATATCTGACATTCTGTGTTCTATAAGTATCTTCCAAGTAAAAACATTCTTTGTTTGTGTTTAACATTCTATGTTCTCAGGTTCCTAGAACATCAGTTTATGCATTACTTATTCCATACATAAGTAGAGCCTTAATAACTGCTTTTTGATGATGATCCTGCAGATGGTGATGTGAATACTGAGAAGAGGCAGGCTCTGGTTGGGCCAGGCAGTACACACATTTCATATTGCTCTTTGCCTTTCATGCCCGGTCTGGCAGAGATACTTCTCCTCATATGGGATATTTTATTCCATTTTTAAGAGCTCTTCATTTGTCATTTGGGACAGAGAGTTGGAGCTAGTTCCAATCTGCAATCAATCAGTCCGCCTTTGCGGAAGAGCTACCAGGAAACTATTGCTTGCCCGCCTTGGGTCTTTTAGCATCGATGTAAACATTCAGACATCACTTATACATTCTGAATGAGGGGGAAAGAGAGAAGGATGGAGGGCGGGAGAAACAGGGAGAGTCAGAGACAGAGAAGCAGAATGAGGCAGAGGGACTGAAAAAGAGAGACAGAAAGAGAAAAAGAGAAAAGGGAGACAGACAAAAGCAAAAAAACTGACAGAAAGACAGAGACAAAGACAGAAATAGACTGAGAGAGATGGAGTGAGAGTAACAAAAACAAAGACAGATATAAATAAGCTGACAGAGACACAGAGACAGAAAGAGAATGAGGGACAGAAAGACAGAGACAAAACAGATAGCTGACAGACAGACTGAGAAATGGAGACAAAGACATTACAGAGATAAATAAACTGACAGAGAGACAGAGACATGGAGAGAAACAGAGATAGAGACAGAGACTGACAGACAGAGAGACTGAGAGAAATGGAGAAAAAAGCATAACCTAGAGGGAGGGAGAGAAGAATATAAGAAAGGAAAGAAGAAGAGAGGGAAAAGGAGAGAAAGAGGGAAGGAAAAGAAAAGAAGAGGAAATGGGAAGGGGAGGGAAAGATGGAAAGAGATGAAAGGGAAAGGAGAGAATAAAAAAGAAAGGAGGGAGAGAGGAGCTAGAGCAGAATGCATCCGTTTGATCATCTGGCTGACTTTACCTTGTCGTTATAGTAATTCCTTGAAAAAAAAAAAAACAAAAACAGGCTGATACCAAACCCAAGTAGCTCTATCTGTCCTTTGGAAGAAAGCAAAAAGAATACTGCATTTTTTTTTATTTTTAGAAACGAATATATATATATATATATATATATATATATATATATATATATAGGAAAATAAATTGTTTTTCATGCTGAGTAAAACAATGAGACAAGAAAAAATACTCCTTTGAGAGAGAAGGTTCATATGTTAATTTTCATCTATGCCTTTCTATGCCTATTCAAAATCCAAATTCTTTTGTTGTTTAATCTATGAGATACTATTTGTAGTATTATTAATTGTCATTAGGACCACTACCATCATTATCTTCATCTTTGTATTTCTTATAGCATCATCACTTTTTGAACTATCACTTTTTGAAAAAAAATCATAGATTTATGCTTAGAATTTACCCTAAATGTCATCTGTTCTAACCCTTTCATTTACCAGGTGAGGAGACTGCAACTCAAAAGAGAGGAAGTGACCTGCCCAAGATCATAAAATTAGTGAAAAAACCAGGATTCAAATCTCCTAGATACTCTCTCCTTGGCTTCTGCCATGCTTCTCTCTATAGGTTATCCTCCTACTTATCGGAGCACTTCTTAGTAGTTTCCTTTTCTGAATAATCTTACATCTTACATCATCCATCAGACATCTCTCTAGGATGTAGACATTCCCCAAGGCTCTCTCTGTCCTGAGCACTCTTAGATGATTATTTTTATGCTTAAGAGACCTTAAAGGACCCCTAGTCCTACCCCCTCATTTTACAGATGAGGAATGGGTAACTAAAACTTTGTGACCTGCCAAGGGTCACACAGATAGTGTCAGAGGAAGAATTCAAGCTCAAATCTTTCTTACTCTATAGTCAGAACTCTTTCTACTATGTCACATTACTTCTCCTTTTTCTCTATTTTCTTGTTGTGACATCATGAGCTCCCATGAGTTCACCTATCATATCTCTACAAATGACTCCCAAATCCCTGTATAATGCAGTCCCTATTTCTCTCTTGAAATATAATCCCGTATTTCTATGTGAATGCCCCTTTGAATTTGTAAATTCAATTTGCTTCCATGAGTCCATTCTTCTTCCAAACTTCGCTTTTTTTATTAAGTGAATCACCATATTTACAGTCACTCAATTTCACAACTTTGGTCATATACTTAACTCTTCGTTCTCTTTCAGCCCCATCTGATGTTTTAAAACAGCTTCCAAGCCCTGTTCTCTCTACAATTGGAATGTCTCTTAAATCTGTCCTCTTCTTGTCACTTATATGGCCTCCACCTAAATTCAAAATAATCCTTTGACTTTTTCAGTCACCTCCTAATTTGTCTTCCAGCTTCTAGTCTATACTTTCTCTCATCTATCCTCCACACAGCTACAGGATTAACATTCCCATGATACAGGACTGATCATGTTAAGCCTTTGCTCAAAAATCTATAGGAGCTCCTTAGTACCTCTGAGATTAAATGGAAATAAATGCCTCAGCCAGCATTTAAAGACCTTCAAACCTGACCTCCCACCTAGCTTGCCACACATTTTATGCTGCTTCCCCTCATGTACAAAATGATTGAGCTGTTTAGATTTCCTCTGAATCTGACATCCTATCTCTATCTCTGTGTCTTTACAGAGGCCATGCTCCATGCTTTGAAAGTACTCACTTCAC
Source organism: Bettongia penicillata ogilbyi (assembly GCA_023548195.1). Lineage (NCBI taxonomy): Eukaryota > Metazoa > Chordata > Mammalia > Diprotodontia > Potoroidae > Bettongia > Bettongia penicillata. Next base: position 2,901,959 of record JAJHZJ010000735.1, read on the forward strand.
AGTTCTGTCTTTTAGAGTCTTTAGTTTCCTTCAGAACATCAGTTCAGGTGCAAAGGGAAGGAAAAGAGATATAGTGCATTTTCTGCCTCTAAAAATACAATGCATTTTCTGCTTCTATCTTCCCCATTTGTTAATTCTCTCTCCCTCCTCTAGTTACCTTATATTTCCTTTACATATGCATGCTATATCCTCCAGTAGAATGCAGCATCTTTAAAGGTAAGAGCTTTTTCTTTTCATTTTTGTTTTTCTATAATTTAGCATACATTTGGTGAATTGAAACCATATTATCTGGGCTCCAAATTTAATATTTTTTCTACTGTACCTGGCTACTTTTCCATCATTATCATCACTATTGTTACTGTAATATCCATAGCCATACCCACCAGTACCATCACCATCTCATATATTCGTCATGACCATTGCTGCCATCACTATTACCTCTGTGACACTAATACCACTCTTATCATTTCCATCTTCATCATCATCAATCATAACTCATTCGATTTCTTTCAGTTCTACAAGAATGGAAATTCATCCTAGAGCAAAAAGTAGAATCCTAGAATATTTGGGGTTGATATTCAAAGGATCATAAGCCCATATCTCAAGTCTCATGGGGTAATAGGAAGCAGGCTATAGTACAGATTCCATCTAAGAAACTATTATTATCAAAGAATTACTGTTTTTAATATTCCCCTTTCCTTTTCTTTCTTCCTTCTTTCTTATTTCCTTCTCTTCCTAGTTTCTCTTTTCTTTGTTCTTCTGACACTAACTGTGTGACCCTTGGTAAGTCACTTTCTTTTTATGTATGTATTCCTTCTCCCTCTCATTTTGGATTGAAGAGCATTGCTTACATTCCAAGCTGTGGTCCTCAGACCCAATAAGGCAAATGACTCCTGTTTTTGCCTATTCTATTACTTTTTGTTGTTAATGGCATATTAGACACTCAGTATGGTGTGCAAGAAAGAGACCTGGGCCTGGGTTCAAGTCCTTCCTCTGCTCAAAGTAACTATATGATTATTGGTAGGTGATGTAAGCTCTCTGTAAAATGAGGATAAGAATTCTGCCCTAACTGCTTTACAGGGTTGTTATGAGCTTTTAGACTCAACAGAATTTTAGAGACAGAGGGGAACTTGGAGGTCCTGTAGCATAACACATTAACTTACAGCCGAAAAACCTAATGCATATTAAATGAGATACTTTATAGAAATCTATATGTATATATAAAGTGCATACAAAAGTATATTGTTATTATTGTTATTTCCCATTCACAAATAAAACTGTGGTCAGTCTTCATTTTCCAATCAGGAATTCAGACCCTGGCCCCTGTTTTGGTGAAATGGGGACCTCATCACCCAGCTTCAACCTGCGTTTTTATTAGGGAAACAAATTCGGGCTTACTCAACTCCCGCCTACTCAATAAAAGTATTTATCACCCTGTAAATTCTCACATATCAGTACCTTGTTGCAGAGAAAAAAGGTCACTGCCAAGAAAGATGTGTCATTTCACAGGAAATTTGGGTTTAATATATACAAGGGAGCTCGGTGGATGGAAATCTCATTGGATATGATAAAGTCCTATAATGAAAAATATCACTACAATACAGGACTCATTTCAGCAGATAAATATTTAATATAGATCAGCCAAGATTAATTGCTGAGCGAAATGCACCCATCCTCTGGTTGGTGTTGGAGGAAAAAAAAATTCTGTTAATTTATGATGTCGTTTTGGAAACAAGCAAAGCCTTGGTATGTTCTGGGGTTCATTACTCCTGCTGTTGAGAAATACATCCTGTAGTTCCCACAGCGAGAAGGCTGCATGTGAAAATGTATAAGAGATGCTATGATCACTGCTGCAGTGTAGACTGGAGGGACTCCCCCTTGTGCATACTAAGCAGGCCCTTGCTGGTGATAAGTTCCAGCTGAATCTCTGAAATTGAAGGATGGAATATACCAGCTAGGAAGGTCCCCTCTGTGCATATGGTGTATTTGGGGAAAGGTTAATCTGGTATTTCATTATAGAGAACTGGGAGAGGAACTAGCAAGGAGGCCTCAGAATTGTGTCCTCTTTAGCTTCTTCCCATCCAATTTTTACTACTATTCAGATGATAAAATACTTCATAACAACATTCTAAGATTTTATTTGATAGTCAAACAAGCAATTATTAGGCATCTATTATGTACCAGAATTAAAGAATTAGAAAGTCAAAGATGTAACCCTTTCAAACCCAGACAAGGTCGCATGCTACTTAGTAAGTTAACAGTATGTTAGAAGGAGAACCAAACCAATGAGCTTGGGCTAACTAAGCTTGGTGCAGTGGAAGAAACAATGGCTCTAGAGTCAAGGATCTGGGTTCAAGTCCTGTTTCTACCACTGATTCTTTGTGTCACCTTGGGCAAGTTGCTTGGCTTCCCTAAGCCTCTTTTTTCTTTTCCTCATCTGTAAAATGAAGACATTGAATGAGATGGCCTCTGAGATACCTGACAGCTCTGTATCTCTGATCATATGAACACTTCCATTTTTTTCCTCCACTGTAAAATAGTGTGTTGAATTGACTGTGTATACACACCACACATACACACATATTATATTATAATAGATATATAATTTTTGTATTCTTTTTCTAAAGTACCAGTTCTAACATTCCAAGGTCTAAAAATTACTTTATTATTATTAATAATAGCAATAGTAGCAATAATAATAGCTCTCATGTATAAACCTCTTTGGAATTTATAGAGAGTTTTCAACAACACAGTAAGGCAGTGGTTCAAATGTTATTATTTCCATTATTTTCCTATTTTTAAAGGAACCTAGCATCAGAAAGTGACTTTCCAACAGTGACAGTTAAAAAGTGTCTGAACTAGGATCTGAACATGGATCTTAGAATCACAGGTGCAAAAGGTGGAAGAGACTTCAAAGATATCTATCTTGACCTCTTTATTTTATAGACGAAGAAAGACAAAATGGTACAATGGAAAGAGCATTGTACTAGAGTCTGAGGACCTGGGTTCATATTCCACCTTAGGGGCTCACTGCCTATGCAAACTAGATGATAGAGTCACTTCCTCTTCCTGGGACTCAGTTTCCTCATCTGTAAAATGAGGGAAGGAGAGAATGGACAGCACGGTTTGGCTTGTTGTAGACACTTAATAAATGCTTTGTTTTTATTACTTCCTTGTTGATTGAATGGATGACCTCTGAGGTTCCTCCCAGCTTTACATCAATTACATATCAGACTAGGTAAGAGCTGGATTTTCTGTTTCCAAGTCTGGAATATTCTACTATCATCCTGTCTATAAAATTCTATGCACAAAGCTGTGTATGTTTATGTGTATTGATATAACACAATTATATGAGATAGTACCTGCCTTCGCAGGACTGGCATTGTGAAAAGTGACATAAGGCTGAAGCGTATGAAAACATCGGAGAATTTAAGAAGCACTGTGGAACAGAATGTATAGCTCAGGCTTTAAATACAGAGTTCACAGTTCAGAGCTGATAGGATTTAACAAGAGAGAAGAGAATATTGCAGGCAGGAAAAATGGCAGAAGCAAAGGAATGAATGAGATCTGCATTGATATAGTGAGAACATCAGAAGGTCAATGTTGAGAAACAGATAAAAATCAAGAGAGAGAAAGAAAGAAAAGGAGATGTGGGAGAGGTGCTTTGTGGGAATATGTGGGGAATGTTGTAAAAACCATGTGAGAAAGATAGATGATGTCACTTGATCTTGCTCACTCTGGGATGTATAAGAAAAAAAATGCTAGTGAAAGCACTGAGTATTCAGGTCAGAGGCTGGCTCCCAAAGTCAGGTAAATCACAATCAGAAGACAGGACCGGGGCCACCCGGGACAAGGTCTGTCAGTTAGTCAACAAGCGTTTATCAAGCAGTAGCATGTGCCAGGCAGGCACTGTGCTAAGCTTTAGGGATACAAAGAGAGGCAAAACGTTATCCCTTTCCTCAGGTAGCTCACATTCTAATGGTGGAAGCAATGTATTCATAACTGTACATACAGGACATATCAAGAGGAGATCCAAGGGAATCTCTGAGGGAAGGCTCTAGCAGTAGATGGGGTGAGGGAGGGGCAGAGTCCAGAGGGGACGAAAAATGGCCTCCAGCCAAAGATAGGATTTGAGCTGAGTCTTATAGTGATCCATAGATTTAAGAGATGGAATTAAGGAGGGAGATTATTACAGGCTTGGGAAAATATTCCGGTCCCCCAGTGCAAAGGCATTGAGTTCAGAGTAGAGGTTTGTTTGTGAGGAGCAGCATGTAGGCCATTGTAGATGGATCATAGAATAGGTGGAGGGGAGTAAAGTATAAGAAAACTGGAATGATAGGAAAGGAAATGAGATATCATCCCACGTTTCTGAGCCTCAGTTTTCTTTATCTGATAAATGGACATAATAATATCAGATACCATTCCACCAAAAGTTTAATTGCAGGAATAAAAGAATGAGGTAGGGTGAGGGAACAGGTATATTTATCGTGAAGATAAGTGAAGGAGAGGAATCTGATGTGTCTCTTCACCAACCTGAAGAGCTGTCAACTCAGAAGAGGGACTAGATTCATTCTACTCTAGAGAACAGAACTCAGAGCAATAGGTGGCAATTGTTGAGATACATATTCAGGCTCATTAAAGGGAAATTTCAGATATGGGCTACCCAAAGTGGCATGGGCTACTTTAAGGAGTAGTGGATCCATCCTCACGGATTTCCAAGCAGAGTCTGCTTGATATTTTATTAGAGATGTTAGAGAGGTGACTCTGAGTCTGTTACCGGTTGAACTGAGTAGCCCCTGAGATCCTTTCCAACTCTGAGATTCTATAAATCTGATTCTGTGAATTTCTTCCTTGCATGTGTCATGGGACTGTTCTGTGGATCAAATGAGCCAATGGATGTGAAAGTGCTCTGGAAATTAAAAAGTGCAGTAGTATTATAAGGGATGATTATTATTTACTAAGTTCCCACAGTACAGTTCCTAAACTAAGCAGCTCCCCATAACCATCTTTCATTCTATAGTTCCCCACTGGAGTAGTCTCAAACTTAATGTATGGAACAAGAAAATGATTTCATAATGCTTTCTATATGCAGCCAGGCTAAAATGGCAAAGCAAATCAGCAAGCAATCAGTCAGAGGACTTCAGTGCTGCCTGTGACGGTGCCATTCGGGATGGTCCAGTGCCCAGGAAGATTAAGGCTCTAAATACAGCCACTAACCTCCCCTGGAGGGGGAAAGGAGGTGGAGAAAGGACAGCCCTGGGAGAAACTGAGAAATGATCCCATGTCTCTTGGTGTCCTTTCTCCACAACCCTGTGAAACAGTTCATTTGCGTATTTTTGTTCCCACTTGTCAGATGAGGAAATTGAGGCTCTGAGAAGGGGAACCCAAGATCCAATGAAGTTGGAATTGGAAGAGATTTTAGAGATCATTACCCCCTTCCTCTTTTACTTTTTACATAAGAAAAATGAGACCCAGAGAGGTTACGTGGCATCTACAGGGTCCCCAAAGTGACCAATATTTTGTCCACCACATGACTGTCTAAGTTCATAAAACTTAGTGATGGACAAACTCATTTGGTCATAAGATTATTTTCCTTTCCATGAAACCAGAAGCTCCTGACAAAGGAATACAAATCCACTTCAGGATCCAGTGATTTCTTTATTACTGGATATGTTCAAATGGTAAATAGATGAACATTTCTTGAGAATGATGAAAAGACAATGTTAATGTGTTTATACTCATATATGTATACATGCACACACATACACATTTATTCACATGTATACAACATACATTGGGGACTATATCATATAGTCTGGTTATATTAGGTTTAGAATGGCCCAGGTTTGGGTGAGGAATTGGGAAAACGAACTCCATGGGTCCTAGTGCAAGAAATCAGGCCAAAAAAAAGTCCTATACCCAAGCTACAGGGTGAATAAGTGGAATGTTATCCCACTAAATACAGCTTCTGTTCTCTCCTGACCCACCTTAGTATTCTTGCTTCATCAAGGGACTTCATTTGACATGCTGATGATTGGAAGTAGGAGAATGAATGTTTTAAGGTGTTAAGGATTAATTCTGACCATCTTTACCTCTGAGGCTTTAATTGCTGCTTTCCCCCAAAGCTGAACAGGATGCAATAATAGAAACATTAAGCATCAGAAAGCTTATGAGACCATCTATTTGAGTAAAGATTTCCGAAAGAATATGTTAAACTCAAAGGGCCTCATTTTCCTCACATGTAGAATGAAGACATTTGACTAAATGTTTTCTCAGTTTCTCTTGAGAGTTCAAACATTCTAATCTCTTTTAATGACTCTATTCTAACTTTCATTCCAATGTAACAGTTTATATTCTGGGTAATAATAGTTAGTATTTATATAGCACCTTAATGTTTGTGAAGCACTTTACAAATATTGTGTCATTTGGAGATACCATAGCTAGGTAAGGTAGGTGATATTTGCTGTTGTTCAGCCATGTTCAACTCTTCACGTCCCCATTTGGGGTTTTCCTGGCACAGATACTGGAGTGGTTTGCCACTTCCCTCCCCAGCTCAAGTTATGGATGAGGAACTGAGACAAACAGGGTTAAGTGACTTGCCCAGGGTCATCCAGCTAGTAAGTGTCTGAGGCCAGATATGAACTCACGAAGATGAGTCTCCCTGACTGCCAGGACCAGCACTCTATCCACTGAGCCACCTAGCTGCCCTGCTATTATTTTTCCCATCTTACAGATGAGGCAGGCAGAGGCTAAGTGACTAAACAACTTGTGAATATCTGAAACATTATCTGAATTCGGGTGTTCCTGACTCCAAGTCCAGTATTCTATCCACTGCATCCTTTGACTGCAGTGTCCTAACATTCTATTTTTTAAGGTTCTCCCAACTCTAAATCCAGTTTTCAAGGAATCATTTTAACTTCGAGGACCTACCTTCCCCCCTCCCAAATTAAAGCTGATCAAGAAAGATTTGTTGGGAACCCACTTGGACAGAGGCAACATGGCCTCATAAAAGGCTTGCTATCAGTGTGGAGAAGAAATAGTCTTACTGTAAGGGTTCAGTTTTACCTCCAATTAAAATCTGGCTCTCGCCTTTCCCAACTGTTTCTTATATGAATGCCATTCATCCCCTCTATACTTAAGCCAAACTGAACAGTTTTCACTGTCTCCTTAATATGCACTATGTCCCTGACTCCATGCCTCTGATGTCATTGTCCTCCTTGCTTGGAAGGTCTCTCTAATCCTGTTGAACTCTATACATTCTTTAGAGCTGAATTCAAGTGAGAGTTCCTCCAAATGTCCTTCCCAGATTCCTTGAGTTCCTTAACAAGTATTCCTTCTCTCTTGTATCACACAAGATTTTGTTTTGTGACTAACCCATTTTACATGTAATATTTCATATTATAGTTAACTGTGTTGGGTGAGCTCCATGAGGGCAAAGATGGTATTTGATTTAATATCATTCATTTTACATCTCCAGTGCCAAGCAGAATTCTCTCTAAACAATATTTAATATCAAATGTTTTTTGTAAGGAATGACTGAACTATGAAAATATGTAGCAGATTCTGATCTAGTCATAGGAAGAACACTGAACTTTGAATCAAAAGACTTGGAGCAAGAATCAGTGTCCTGAACATATCTGGTGCTCAATAAAAGTACATTGAGTTGAACTAAATGGAATTCTCATGCCCTTTCTGCCATTTTCTAGCTGCATGACCTTTAATAAGTTACTTGGTACTTAGAAGCCTCTTTTTTTTAATTATGTAAAATAGAGGTAATAGTATTTGCACCATCTGCCTCATAGACCTCTCTTTTTATATATCTTAATTTAATTTCTTGTTCTTGAAGAAATATTTCCAATCTGTTAGACTCAGGAGGATTACTAGAACCGTGATACTCTAATTTCTCTAACTCTCTAATTCAAGACCTCTTCATAATCTTAAAAATCATTGTGAACTCCTCAGCAAGGTTTGGTTTATGTTGGTTATTTTTATTTACCATCTTAGAAATTAAAACATCTTAGTATTATTGTGAAAATAGTTTTCACTTCAGGGACCCCCTGAAAATACCTCAAGACCATATTTTGAGAACTGCTACAGTAGAGATATGAGAGGAACTTTCTACTGGTTGTAGAATCCAGAGTCAGAAGGGACTCAAGATATCTTCTAGTCCAGCAGATAAATGTTACAAATGAGGAAATGAAGGCACTGAAAAGTGAAATTACTACCTAAGGTTACACTTAGTAACTTAAGATTCAAACTTAAGTCCTCTGACTATAGATAACATTAACGTTCTTCCCACTAAATCATGTGGCCTGTCTAAAAGTCTGGTGTATTCAAAATAACAAACAAGGAAAATATACCCAAACATTGTATTCCAGTCTTAGGTACAATATATAACCTGTATCAGTATTAGATCCAGTGTTATTCCTTCCATGGTTTCTACTCATGGATTCGTTGCCACTTGTAAAAGCTGTTACCCATCAGAAGTCAGGCAGCTTCTCCTTTTAAATGTTCCCCTCCTGCTCCTCCATTCTGCTGTATCACATTCCATGTTAAAAAAAAACTTAAACCTCTGTCTTCTACCTATCCCTGGGAGTAAAACCAACTTTTCCAAACATGCCTCACCTAGAATCTTCAGAGTTTAGTACACAAGCTCCCATCTATCCAGGTCAAAAATACATTGGAGGGGGGGGTATGATTCAGTTCATTATAAAGGGGAAAGAATTCTGGCCTATAGAAAATTTAGAGTCGGATCTAGCATGAATTCCTTTTCTGAAAGGGGCCTGGGGAAATAAGATATAGCAGGTCTCAGAAAAGATACACTCCTTAGTTTGTGGGTACTGGCATATAGCGGAAAGAGCATTGGGTCTGGAGTAACTCATGTTTGAATCCTACTTGCCACTTCCTAGATCTGTGTCTTGGGTAAGTCTTTTAATACCTCTGGGCTCCAGTATTCTCATCTGTAAAATTATGACTGTTGCACTAGTTGACCTCTATGGTCACCTTTAGCCTGAATCTTTGATGACTTTGGTCAATCATTGCAGGCAGTGAGTCTGCACATGTGAGAGAGTCAGGGGGCAGAGACAAAGATGGAAGTAGGAGGTGGGATCAACACCAAAACATCAAACAGCCATAGCATGCCCTGTTGGTAAGAAACAATCAGTTTCAGTGATAAAATACTGCCCAAGTCAATCATGTACTGCCTGGAGGGTAGCCCTAATAGAAAATCAGACTGAGACACAGAAAAAAAAAAGAGAGAGAGACAGGAAACAAAAGGAGGGGGAAGGGAAAAGAATAGGAGCACAAGAAAATGTCTCTTATGGAAAAGTACCAAATAGGCTTGCTAAAGAATGGTTGCTAGGTAATGAGTTCCATAGGATGTGGTCATCAACACCCTTTAGACTCAAGAGAAATAACATGGGTAGTTGTATCGTAGAAGTGTGAGATGAAGGGTTGGCTACTTTGCCAGAGAAAATCCTTCAATTATCTGCTTTGAAGCAAAGTAGACAGTGGTACTCTGAGCCATGGGAGGAGCCCCTTAGGATCCCTCCGTGCCCAATTCCAAGATTAGAAAGGCTGATTACGTCTAGTCCTCCATCCTCTTGACAATCAGTCTTTGTCTTCTACAATTTGGAGTCTGTGCCTCTGCTTCTTCTGATTTTCAGGGATGCCAGTGACCACTTACCTAAAGAGATATTGCTAATTCAGTCAGCCATCCCCCTGGGGAATAAGCCTGAATATTCAGCAGCCATTTCCATGTTCTGGAACTCATTTCATTATTACCATTTAGATCCATTCAGCTGGTCTCATTCCTGACAGTTTACCCCTTCACCTGTCACTGCGGTACCTAGGCTCTATAGAAAATGATGTCTCTCTTGTATGGCTCTTGGTCATTAACACAAGCATCAAGTGCATTTCTGTCTTCATGAATCACAAACCTTAAAGCTAGTTTGGATTGGGCCCCTTTCTTGCGACCAATTTGCCCATTTGGTTACTGAGGAATAGAAACTTAACATGCATAGCCATCTAATCATTTGTCATAAGACTGATCATTTACTAGGAACATTCTAGAGCAGATCTCTAGAAAGAGTGTTAGGAAACATCTAATACAGGTTTTTACAAAGTATAAGCAGAGCTTCCTTGACAAGATTTGCCAAATAAAACATTTCTTTTTGCTAGGGTTATTAAACTGCTAGATCAGGGGAAAGAAATAGATATAATTTACCACATTTTTAGCAAAGAAATTGATAAAATTTGTGGTACTTTATTTTGAAAGACAGATATGGGCTGGAGGATAATATCATTAAATACATAAGTAACTGTTTCATAGTGTCTGAATTCAAAGAGTAGTTGTTAATGGTTCAGTGTCATTTGGGGAGGAGTTCTCTAGTGGAGTGCCCCAAGTATCAGTCCTAGGTCATGTACTGCTTAATATTTTTGTCAGTGATGCTGATAATGTTTTATATGGCAAACTTACAAAATTTACAGATAGCACAAAATAAGAAGGATAGCTAACACTCTCTATAATAGTGGGGATCTAGAAGATCTTGGAAGGATAGAGCAGTAGAGTACATCTAATATGATAAAATTAAATAGGCATAAATGTCAAATCTTATTCATGGTTCAAACAATTAAGTTCACAAGTATAAGGATGGGGGCCAAGTGAACATAGGGTATTATATTACTTGAAAAAGATGGTGGTTCAGTGGACTGAAAGATCAATATCAGTTGTCAGAGCTAGGTGGCAACCCAAAACACTCAATATGATTTTGGTCTGCATTAAATGGGAAGCTTCGAAGCATAATGACATGATAATCCTATTGTCCTTAGCCTGGGTCATACTGTGTTTAGAGTATTGTGTTCATTTGGGTTGGGAGGATAGTTTACAAGATATTAATAAGCCTGAATGTATCCAAAAAAGGGACACCTGGATGGTAAAGTGCTTTGATTCTATGGCATTATAAGGATTATTGAAAAGAACTTGGGATGTTTTGTTTGGAGAAGATTTGTACATGGAGTCAGGGTGGGTAGCAGACATGAGAAGTCTATTTAGATATTTAAAGACATCTCCTGTGAAAGAGGGACTTGTTCTGTTTTGACCAAGAGGGCAGGAGCACGAAGTTCAAAAGACACTAGTTTAGGCTTAATATCAGGAAAGAAACAAACGAACAAAATAAGACTTCCTAAGATTAGAGTTGTCCCAAAGTGAAGATGGGCTACTTCTGGAGGTAGTGAGATTCCTTTCACTGGCGACCTTTAAGAAGGGGCTTGAGGACTGGTTTTCTGGTTTGTCTTTGTAGGTGTTTTTTTTCATACGAAACTGCAAATTTATTATATACAACTTGCTTTTTCTTTCAAATACATGATAAAGTTATCATCTAACTTTCTTTTTGTTCCTTCCTCTACCCCCCTTCCCTAGAGATGACTCCCGTTAGAAGTGTTTCTTTTCAGTTATGATTTGCAGTAGTAGTTGGTCTCTGAGGTCCTTTCCACCTTCACAGTTCTGAGCTTCTGTGAATCTTGAAGAGAATCAAAGAATGTCAGACCTGGAGGGGACAAGATAAAGACATGGGATGATAGTTGGAAGGAATCACAGAAAGCATCTGTTCCTGCACTTTCATTTCATAGATGAAGCAGAGAAAGGCAGAATAATAAGTTTATAAAGTTAATTAATGGTGGGGCCAGGTATCAAAATGAGATCTTCTGACTCTCACATAAGTGTTAGTAGTCAAGCTGTCATTTTACTTTAAAAAAGTATTTTATTTAATTATTTATTATTATTATTTAATTATAAAGATGCTAAGGGTACTAAGAGAAAAAGTGACTTGCCCAGGGTCACACATAGCTAGTAAGTGTCCTTGGCCAGATATAAACTCAGTTCTTTCTGACTCCAGGCCCAGTGCTCTATCCACTTCACCACCTAGGTGCCAAGTACTGTGGTTAGCATATTACAAATGTTAAGTCATTTGATTCTCACAACAACCTTGGAGAGTAGGTACTATTATTATACTAATTTTGTAGTTGAAGAAACTGAGACTTGCCTAGCATCACACAGCTAGTAAGTGTCAGAGTCTACATTTGAACTCAGATTTTCCTGATTCCAGGCCCAACAATCTATCCACTGCTTCACGCAGATAAGTAGATGCATATTGCAATAACTCATAATTAGAATTCTTGTTTCGATAATGATGTAAGGTTTGCTTTCCTCACAAAAATCCTATGAAATAAGGAGTACCAGAATTATCACCCCCATTTATAACACATAGGGAAACTGATGTTCTGATGTATGTATATAGTAGTAGTAGATAGAGCACTGGATTTGCAGCAGCAGAAGATCTGAATCTGAATTATGGATTGAATGATCTTACTATGTTCCTGACATCTGAAGAAAAACAAATTGGAATAACACCTTTTCCAATTCTAAATCTTAGGAAGTACCTAGGGCCCTGCAAGCATCAGGTAGTACACCTGGGATGGAAGATCTTCTAACTCAGAGATTATTTTTCTTGTTTCCATTACTGTTTCCTACTACTAAAATATGTGAGTTTTCTGTGCACAATCATATATAAATTCTTCATTGTTTCTGTGATTTTACTGACATAGGTTTTGCTTTCCTTTGATACAGAACTTATTACACTCATGCCTTCTCATCCTATGCAATTTCTGCATGGTTTTTTTTTACTACAAATGCAGCTCCAATTCTACTACATTTCATTGTTTTTCTTCTATCCAAGGATCACATATCACACATGTAGTGGTTCTTCTGTCAATAATGATGAAAGAGATCATTTTAGAAATGCCAACCAATCTGATCTATTTTCCATCCATTTGTTAGCCTACTGCCAGCTCCATCTGTGAATGCCTATGGCATGAAATGGCTCAGTTGTGTCTCATGCCAAATTTTCTATAGGCTGCTTTTTGTCTTCTTTCTGCTATTTTATGCAATGAATACTCTCTGCCTCAAAGGGTTATTGTGAGAAGCTGTTTTGTAAATTTTAAGCAATAAGGCCTGGAACTATGTTTTCACTGGTACAGAAAACTCCCAATTGAGGAAACTCCATCAGTGTCTAAAATCTGACAACTTCTCTGTAATGTGTAGTCTTACAGAGTTGCCTAAAGGGAGAAGGAAATAAGTATTTGTTAAATGCCTTCTGTGTGCCAAGAGTTTTTCAAATATTATCTTATCTGATCCTTATGACAGCTCTGGTTGGCAGGTGTTATGATGATGCCCATCTTATCGTGGAGAAAATTGAGGTAGACAGCAGTTAGATGACTTTCCTAAGATCACAGAGCTAGTAAGTGTCTGAGGCCAGATTTGAATTCAAGGTTTCCTGACTCCAGACTCAGTATTCTGTCCACTGTGTTATCTAGCTGTCTTATCTAGAGGTTATGAGACTTGTCCAGGGTCACATAGCCAGCATGTATGAGAGGCAAAATTTAAAACCAAATCTTTTTGGCTTTGAGGCTTTCTATCCACTATGCATACTGCCTCTCTTAGGCACTGCAAAAAGCTAATTATGATTATCAACATCACCACCTTTCTGCTGAGGCAATTAACATTCCATAGCATTGTGACTTTCCCATGAGCACATAAATTGTTAGTATAGGAGTAAGGATTCACACCCAAGCCTTCCAGCCCTGCAAATCTTTCTTCTAGACCATACTACCTCTTATGAAGTCTATTAATTGAGCCTAATTTAGAGATAAGGATTCTAATCTTGGCTCCTCTCTCTCTCTCTCTCTGTATCTCTGTCTCTCTGTCTCTCTATCTCTTTGTCTCTCTGTCTCTGTCTCTCTCTCTGTCTCTGTCTCTCTGTCTCTCTCTCTGTCTCTCTCTCTGTCTCTCTCTTGTCTCTCTCTGTCTCTCTTTCTCCTTCTCTCTCTTTCCCTCTATCTGTCTCTCTCTCCTCTAACTTTGGGAGTGTTTTTCCCCTTTTGTGGACCTCAGCTTCTTTATCTGTAAAATGAAAGAGTTGAACTAGATCCTCTCTAATTTCCCTTCTAGCTCTAAAATGTAACAATTTGAAAAAAATATTTTTTATAAAATTGCAATGCTTAATGGGATTTACAATAATTAGAAAATAATTGCAGTTCCAAAATTTTATTAATCTATATTTGGTTATGAGTCATTCTATAACAATAGATGCTTTCAGAATAAGTAGATAGACTATTATAGCAAACAGATTTTAAGTGTTTTATTTATATGCAATACATGTGATCCCTCGGGCCTAGGGCCACATTATAAGCATTATGAAAAATCCATCAGAAGCTGCATAGCACAACTGCCTTGTAAGAAGGGCTGCAGCATATTATGTGGTAGAGTCTTCATTTTCCAGATGTGATGGTTGCAGTTTGGGGATTAACTATTTTCTCCTAATAGTTTATTTCCTCCTCAGGAGCAAGAGGATAAGATTGAGTACTAAAAGGACATTTAACATGGACCCTTTTTTGCTCATCTGAAGTACTAGTCCTCTACAAATGTGGAGAAAACTTGGTCTGATGTATTCTGAGAAATAAGCTATATGGGCTGAGTTCAATATGTACCCAAGGGGCATCTCTTAAAGAACCTAGTTCCCTAAGAAACCATTAAGCAAAGGCATTGTAAATTGACTTTCTTGCATATAAGCTGTTTAACCCCAGCTGATGATCTCTGCCCTGATCAATTACAGTAGTTCTAGCTGAAACCAGCCTTTGTGCTTTGGCTCTTTTGTTTTTCTTTCCAAATTTCAATTTAGCCATAGATTCTTAGAAAAAAAATATAATCTAGAGCTGTAAGGAACCTAGAACACAGACTATTGAGACAAAAGACATAATATGTTAGAACTGTAAGGGATTCGGGAACATAGAATATCAAAACTAAAAATGTGAAAACTAGAAGGAATTTGAGAACATCATGTTGTTTAAATTATTTTCTTCTAAACAAAAGTCCCCATTTTATGCTTTATACTTTCTTTCTCCTCCTGTACCAATAAGAAAGAACAAAAAAGTGAAATGCCTGTTACAAACATGAATATTCAAGCAAAATAAATTTCTGTATTGGATATCCAAAACAAAAAAAGGGTTCAATCTGTATTCTGGGTCTATCACCTTTCTATCCACAGATGGGTATCATCAAGGGTTCTCCGGAATTTTATTTGGTCATTTTGTTGATCCTAATTCTTTCAGAGTTGTTTAGGATGAAGAATGTTAACTCTAGAATTGACTTTAAAGAAGAATGTTAAATCTGGCACAGATGTATTCATTATTTGCACTGGAGATTGATTTAGTTATTGGGCCATTGAGAACATTTCAATGCTTCCCTAACATCTATCCGGGGACAATAATTCACGATCCATGATGACTACTTTTCAAGTTAAGGATATGCAACTCTTGCTGCTAATGGTCCTGGAATGAATCTAAAGTCTTATCCTTTTCATGGTAGTGTCTACCTTCATTGGAAGCCTATGTTTCTCCAACTTTCTGAGAGCCCAGAAGCTGTGGCCTCAGATATGCAATAAAATATGCTATCACAAGAGTATGGTAAAGTGTGACAATTGACATATCTAGAGTCAGATGACCTGTATTTCAGTACTAGTTCTACAACTTTCTCAATATGTAGCCACTCCAGACTTCAGTTTCTTCTTATATAAAATTAAGGAGTTGCTTGGACTATGTGAACTCACAGATCTAGTCCTTGTAAGATCACTTCAAGTTCATGCATAGATAGATCCATGATCTCATACATATGAGACTAGTGATGTCAACAGCAGCTCATCTATTCCTTCTCCTCATGTGTGATTCTTCCCCATGGTCCTCCATAAGTTTTCTATAGGGTATCTTGTCTATGCTGGACATCTCCCTATAGGTCTTTATTTCTGCATGATCTCTTATCCTTCACTTTCACCAGATAACTGGCCCACCACCTTTTTCTAATCATTTATTTCCATATTGGCCTTTTATGCCTTTTATTCCATACACATCATTATTGGCAATATATACTGTAGTTACTTTTACTCATCCTCAACCAGGCAATCCACAAGCATTTATTAAATCCTTCCATGTGCCAAGAACTCCTCAAGGCACTTGAGGATATAGACATACATGAAATAGTAAGGAACTTACATTCTATTCACATCTTTACTGCCCTTTACTGTGTAATTTGGATTATTTGGTTTCCCAGAAACATAGTATTGTGTGTGTGTGTGTGTGTGTGTGTGTGTGTGTGTAGGCAGCCTGAGATGGCTGAAAGTATAGCGCAGTTTTCCAAATTCAATACAAATTCATTTTTCCCTTTTATTCTGATGAGCTTAACTCATTGTTGCAGTGTGTCCAAGATATGTGCATAAATGGACTAATACGTTTTCTCCATATTACTACAAGTCATAATCTGGGAAGATACATTATCCAATTATATTTTTCTTTGTAGATTGCTTAAGCATCTTCTTTTAATTATTGAAATGACACATGATATTTAAGATTTCTCAAAGAGGGGAAGATACTAAAATAATGGGAAAATAATCACAGATGGCATTATTACAAAAATTTTTTTTCCGGAAAGTCTTTGAGATAATCATCTATGAATATGCTAAAGATACTGTAAATGAAAATAAGCAAAAAGATCAAAGAATTTTCTTTTTCTTCTCCAGGAACAGGCAGCTATTTATTTCCCAACCAAAAAAAAAATGCTTAAAACACAAAAGATTCACAAACATTCACTGGCAACACTTAAAATGTTAAGCAGTATCCAATGATACTCCCAGAATATAAATACTTAAAGCATGAAATATTTTATAGGACTGCTGAATAGTCATTGACTTACTTTCACCTCAGATCTGTATTGACTGAACAGTTCAGTCAAGTTCCATAACTTGTGGCAAGCCAGAGTATGGCTCGAGGTTTCTTAATCCTTCCATCTACAGTATCCTTCTGTTAGGAGTCATCTTTTCTAGCCTAAGAAATTGTGGTGTTCATCTCATGCTGGGAAACACCACCTGGAGCCACAATTGCCTAACCTCTTGGAAACGTGTGGTTGCCATTAAGGCTAGTAATATCCATCTCTAGATTGCTGTTTGGGCACCTATGCCCAAGGAAAAAAACACAAAGCAGGCAGCTAGGACCTTGGTATATAGCCTCTGGCTCAACTAGATAAGCACAGACTTCTGCTACTATGTACAAGCAGCCACTATAGCTGATGGTGTTGGGGGGAGGGAGATAAGAAATCCCTTCCTCAACTCAATAAAAATTCTTAGGGAGAATTCAAAGATTTTCAACATTCCTGACAGATAGGAAATGGATATGTATGATTTTCTGCAACAGACATTTATAAAATTGCACAATTGCCAGAAAGATATAGACCTATACCTTGATAGGATCCTGCTGTATTCATTCATTCATTCATTTATGCTGATCACAAAAATAAATAAATAATCTAGTTGAAAAAATTAAAGTCTTAAATGTTTCCATTCGGGGCATTTTCAATGAATTGATTAAGATCATTTGGGATTCCTTGAATGTGCAGCTACAAAAGTAACTTTATTCAAGCATCTTCCAATTATTCATATAAATTGAGGCATAAAACGTAGATATGCATGACTATTAAAGGCTGCGTGATTAAAAAGCATGAGAGGTGCATACTTATTGAAGGATTTTCCCCCTGTCATGGAGAATGTCAAGTGTAAGGTCCAAAAGGATAAGACATTCCCTTTAGATGGTGAGGTCTTCCAGATGTTTCCATTTGTTAGTAATGATTTATTAATTTTATCAAACCTCAGAGTATGATACTTCTTCCTTGAGGAGATCCATGTTCCCTCCAAACAAATGTCACAGATTAGCCTAACTGTCCTTTCCAGCTATAAATTCTTTAATTTTCAGAGCAATCAAGTCCCTAAACTTTGCAATATGAATTTTCCTCCTCTCAAGGGCAAGAGTTAAAGATAGCTTCCATAGTAGCTGTAAATAAGAAAGAGCTTTGAACTAGTCAATAGTAACATATTCAAGTTCTGGCTTTGTCTCTGACTTATCATGTAAGTTTAGAATATCCACTCTCTGCATTTCAGTTTCTTCATTTTTGAAAAATGGATGGGTTATATTAGGTGGTTTCTGAGGTCCATTCCAGCTCTGGAGCTAAGATCCAATGCACCACTGCCTTGCATCTGTAACATGACTGCTGCGATGACCTGATGAGAACAGAGACCATAGAATCTAAAGCAAGTAAGATTCTAGATGGTATTTCATCTCACTCCCTTATTTTACAAAGGAGTAACTTAGATTGTAGGGAAATGAAGTGACATGTTCAAGGTCACACAGCTAGGAAGTATCAAGTCCAAGATTCGTGCCCAAGTGGTATAGGATTTTAGGTTTATAAATTTACAACTAAGAGAGAATTTAGAAGACATTGAGCCTGACACATACATTTTACAGATGAGAAATAATGAAACATGGAAAGGATAAATGACTTGCCCAGTGACACATAAGTAGAAATATCTGAGACAGTATTTGAACCCAGGGGTTTTTTTTGCTTTTTTTTTTTTTTTTTTTTTTTTTTTTTTACCGTTAAGTCCAATAGACTATTCACTAAGTCAACCTTTCTCTCAGCTATTCTAGCTCTAATCCACTATTGTTTCATTATAATACTATATATGTGAAAGCATTTCAAAATGTAAAAAGTACTTGACAGATGTAAGTATTGTTATTGTTAAATAGGAAGTTCATCTTAAAATCTTTATTTCTTATTGAAATGATAATACCCATAAATGGTCTTCTGTTACTTTTTTTTTTTCCTTCTGTGTCTAATACTACCCATAGGGTATTTTCTTGGCCTGGGTTTCTTCAGCTACCCCCTAGTTATAGATTGGGATTTTGAAGATGGATGGGCTAATTGGCTCTGACACACTCTCTGGCTAATGTGCATCATTCTCAGTTTATCTGTGCCCTTGGATTCCCCTTTCTCTATGCTGGCTTGGGGCTCCTGAACTGGAGGAGGGAGGAGGGAGGGAGAGCCAGAGAAACGTTTTCTTCTGGTTGAGTGATTTCACATCCATGCTCTCTTGTTCCTTGGTGATTCCCTGTATCTATCCTCCCAGGAGGGTGGAAAGGCAGGGAACATGCATGCAGTTAACAGGGACCAGAGAGAGCACAGATCCTCCTCATTGGCTTTATGATGCAGAGATGATTTAAAAGAAAGGGGAAAAAATCTAAATGATGAGTTAGTACAGCTGAAGGGATAGCACTCCTAGAAATAAATAAATACTCTCTGATTTCAGTGTATCATATGCTCAGAAAATATTGATTTTCTACCTATCAGATCAGTGTGCTATGAAGAATATGGAAAACTGAAGGATCATGTAATCACAGAGTACCAGAGCTGGGAAAGAGCTTAGAACATAGAATGACACAGGTAGAAGTGATCATAGAACATAGAACATTAGAATTATAAAGGCATCTTAGAACGAAGGGTTATAGAAGGAAATGTTAGAGCTGAAAGGGTCTTTAAAACAAAATTATAGAACATAGAACAAAAAGAAAGTTAGATCTGGAATGGATCTTAGGACATAGAATATTAGAGATGGAAATAAATTTCAAATATAGGCTTTTCTAAGATCTCATCCCAGAGATCTTTTGTTTCAACCAGTATCTCCAGGAAGAATCTCCTATGTAATTTTTTTCTGACAAATTGTCATCTAGATCTTGTTGAAAGAGCAACAGTGAGTAAGACCTCTGTAGCTCCGAAAGTACCCCTTTCCATTGCTGTATAACCCTAATTGATAGCAAGTTCCTCTTCATAGTGAGGGAAATCTGTCCTTTCCTGTAAAATCCTCTCCACTACCGGGTAAATATTGTCCTAGCTTTCATGTTTGTATTCATTAGAGTTAAATTATACTTTCTCTCATAGGTTAACTCTCTCCATATATATATATATATATATATATATAAATATATACACACATATATTTGAGAAGTGACCATAGAATACATTAATATTCCTCCTGTGAATCCAGTAGAAATCTAGGAAAGAAGGTTTCTGAGTAGTCATAATGGGAGCTATAAAGTCTAAGAACAAAGATCATGCAATTTTTTAAAGAGCCCTAAAAAAGTCATTCAAAGTAGTGCCTATTGTGTGCCAGGAACTGTGCTAAATGCTGGGGATACAAAAAGAGATAAAAGACAGGTCCTGTCCCCAAGGATCTCACAGTCTAATGTGGGGAGACAACAAGCAAGCAAATATTTTTGAACAAGCTGTATCTAGAATATATGATGAATAATTAAGGAAGGGAAAGTATGAGATTGGGAGAATGGGAAAGGTTTCTGAAGGAGATAGGATTTTAGTTGAGCCTTAAAAGATGCCAGGAAAATCCCTAGTTGGAGACATGCAGAGGGAACATTCCCAGCATGGGGCATAGCCAGAGGAAATGCCCAGAGGCAAGGGATGAATTGTCTCATTTGTGAAACAGTCAGGAGGCCAGATCAAAGAATATGTGATGGAGAGCGAGTTGTAAAAATGACTAGACAGGTAGGAGGCAGCTAGGTTATGAAGGTCTTTGAAGGCCACACAGAGGTTTTTGTACTTAATCTTGGAGGCAATCTTGGAATTTATTGAGTGTGTATGGGGGAGAGACATAGTCAGACCTGCAGTTAAGGAAAATCACTTTGTTGGCTTAATGGAAGATGGATTCAAGTGGAGAGGGACTTGAGACAAGCACACCCATTCGCTATTGCAATGGTCCAGGCATGAAGCAATAAGGACCTTCAGAGTCATGTTAGTATCAGAGGAGAGAAGCAAACATATGTGAGGGTCATTGCAAAGGTGAAATCAATAATTCTTGGCAACAAATTGGGTATAGGGACTTAGGTTGTGAGCCTAAGGGACTGGGAGAATAGATTTGCCCTCTACAATAATAGTGACATTAGAATGGGGCAAGGGGGGAATAGGGAAGAGAGTTTAGAAGAAAATATAACAATTTCAGTTTTCATGTTGAGTTTAAAATTCCTACTAGAAATCCAGTTGGAGATGTCTGAAAGGCAGTTTTAGATATGAGACTGAAGATTACCAGAGAAGTAGTCAGAGATAAAATAGATATATTATCAACACAGAAATAATAAATCAGTGGGATCTGATGATATCAGCAAGCAAAACAATATAGAAGGAAAAGAGAAGATGGCCCAAGACACAACCTTGGCATCCATCTAAGGTTAGAGGATGTGATCTGGATGAAGATCCAGCAAAGGGGACTGAGAAGCAGGGTCCATTTAGTAGAAGGAGAATCAATAGAGCTCTGAAAATCTAAAGTAAAGAGAGTGTCAAGGAAAGATCAACAATGTCAGAGGCCACCAAGGGGTCAAGGAGAGTGAGGGTTGAGAAATGGTCATTGGATTTAGCAATTAAGAGATTCCTGGTACCCTCAGAGAGAGCTGTTTCAGAGGAATGATGAGGTTGTAAGACACTGTAAAGAGTTAAGAAGTGAGAAAATGGAGGCACTTACTTTAGATGGTCTTTTCAGGGAGTTTAGCCATAAATGGCTGAAAAGTTATGGCAGAGATAGACAGGGCAAGTGAGAGTTTTTTGAGGATGGAAGAGACATGAACAGTAGGGAAGAAGCCAGTAGACAAGGAGACAGAGAGACTTGGGAACTATTAACTCTCATATTATCTTCAAATCTACCGAGTTTGGTTATTTAATTTCTCAGCCCAAAGCAGATTGGAAGAAAGGGCAGAGTAATGCTCACGATAGACACAGGAATATCAGCTAAAAGTAATAACTGTAAGTCTGACAATGAGGAAAGAAATATGAAAAGTATATAAATGTAAAAAAATGTTTTAAAATATAAAAACAAGCACAAGAAAACTGAAAAAGAAATCACAGCAGTTTGTAGCCATTTGACAGAGAGGGAAATATCCCTAATTAACCTAATAAACTGAAAACATCACTGAATGACAAGCCATTGCCATCAGTGATATTCATACTGAAGACCTGATCAAGAAGAAAAGATTAAATTATATTTAGCATCAGTTTTAAGGAAGTCTAGAAGTGTAATTCCCTTTAGGGGAGTGTGGCTAGCATGGGATATTAGTGGAATGAATGTTATCATTGGAGTCAAATGATTCAAGCTTGAATCCTGACTTTTTTACTTACTGTGAGACCCTAACCAAGCTACTTAAGTTCCCAGGGTCTCAATTTCCTCATTTTTAAAAAGCGGAGAGTAAAGTAAAAAAAAAATTTCTAAATTTTCTTCTAGTTCTGAGTATGGAATGTTCCTGTCAAAGGTGATTAAAATTAAATAAATTTTCATATATAAGTTAATCCTAATTTATCTGGAAACTTTACTTGTATGACATGTGGATGGAGAGGCTTCATGGTACTGTGAAAGAACTCTGTATTTGTAATCGGAGAACATGAATTTAGATCTCAAATCTACTATCAGGCAAGTTTCACTATCTCAGTTTTCCCATCTAAAAAATAAGGGGATTGGGCTGAATGACTTCTGGGACCCCTTTAGTTCCAACTCCATAACCCTATGATTCCTGACTTTAATATTTCAAGGATGCTTGATTTTTGTGAAGGAGTATCTCTTCCCTTTAAACAGATTACAATTAATCATATATTATCCTTTTTTAAGCACAGATATTATCATTATTTTTTTACTTCTGAATTCTCTCCTTTCCCCTTGCCCCTTTCTAAACTAGTAATTAGTTGTGTTACCCTGGGCAAGTTGCTTAACCCTGCTTGCCCCAGTTTCCTCATCTATAAACTGAGCTAGAGAAGGAAATGGCAAATCACTCCACTGTATTTGCCAAGAAAATCCTGGATGGGGTCAAGAAGAATCTAACATGACTGGAAAACAACTGAACCACACTATCACATAAGACAGGTTTCTGTATTAGCCATTAAAAAAAAATTGTTGGGGAAAATATACTTCAGTCTGCATGCACTCTGAGTCCTTCAGTTCATTAACTGGAAGTGCATATTATTCTCCTCTTTGAAACTCATGTTTCACCATGAGTTCTTTGGAATTGCAGTTGATTATTGTGTTGATCAGACTTACTAAATCTTTCAAAGCTGATTGTTTTTATAATATTGTTGTTACTGTGAAAATTGTCTTATTGCTTCTGCTTACTTCATTTTGCAACAGTTCATACAGGTCTTCCCAGATTTTTCTGAAACCATTTCCTTCTTCGTTTCTTAGAGCCCAGTAGTATTCCATTACAATCAATTACCATAACTTATTCAGCCATTCTCCAACTGATGGGCATTGCTTCAATTTCCATTTCTTTACCAGCACCAAAAGAACTGCTAAAAATAGTTTGTACGTATGGATCCTTTCCTTTTTCTTTGATTTGTTTCAGATATAGCCTCCATAGCCTTTTTGGCATAGTTCTACATTGTTTTCCAGAATGACTGGACCTGGTTCACCGTTCCACCTAGTTCATTAGTATACCTGTTTTCTCCTGTGCCCTTCAGAATTTGTCATTTTCTTTTTTGTATGTGTGTCATCTTAGACAATCTGATGGGTATGGAGTGGTACGTCTGAGTTGTTTTAATTTGTATTTCTCCAGTTATTAGGGATTTGGAGCATTTTATATGCCCATTGGTAGTTTTGATTTCTTCTGAAAATTATCTATTTATATCCTTTCACCATTTATCAATTGGGAATGTCTCTTGTTCAATTAAATTTGACACAATTCCCTATATATTTTAGAAATGAGACACTTAACAGAGAAACATGATGCAAAGATATTTTCTTAGTTTCCTGATTTTCTTCTGATTTTAAATGCATTTGTTTTGCTTCTGCAAAAATTTTTAAACTATATAAGTCAGTGTAAAAGTGGTTTGATGGTTATAGCTTTCTAGTATATTTTGAGATCTGGTAATGCTAGGCCTCCTTTCTTCAGATTTTTTTCCCACTGATTTTGATGACTTTTGTTATTATTTTTCTTAGTTCAATAAAACAATTTCAATAAAACAATTCTTTGGTAGTCTGGCATCATACTAAAGTAAAATAAATTAGGTAGTATTTTCATTTTGTTAATATTGGCTCAGCCTACCCACAAGCAATTAATAGCATTCTAATTCTTCATATCTGCATTTGTGTTGAGTATTTTGAAATTGTATTCATATAGTTCTGGGTTTGTCTTTGTAAGTGGACTCTGTACTATTTTATACTGTCTGTAGTTATTTTAAATTGAATTTCTCTTTCTATCTCTTCCTGCTGTGTTTTGTTGGTAATGTATTGAAATACTGATGATTTGTGCAGAGTTATTTTATATCTTGCATCTCTGCTGAAGTTATTGTTTTGACTAGTTTTTTTTTTTAATTCAGTCTCTAGGATTCTCTAAGTAAACCATCATAATATTTGAAAAAAAAGTGTTAGTTTTGTTTCCTCATTGACTGTTCTTATTCCTTCAGTTTCATCTTTCTTGTCTTATTGGTATAGCTAGCATTGCTAGTGTGCTATTAAATAAAAAGGGTGATAATGGACATCTTTGCTTCATCTCTGTCTTATTGGAAGGGATTCTAGTTGATCCCCACTATGGACAATGCTTAATCTTGGTTTTAGATAGTTATTACTTATCATTTTTTAAAAAGCTTCATGCATTCCTAGCCTTTTGGGAATTTTTTTAAAGAGGAATGAGTGTTGTATTTTGTGAAAAGCTTTTTTTTTTGCACCTATTGAAATAATTGTATAATTTTTGTTGTTTTTGTTATTGATATAGTCAATTGCACTTATAGTTTTCCTAATCTCAAACCAGCCCTGCACTTCTCATATAAACTCAATCTAGTCAAAACATATGATCTTTGTGATATATTGTCCTAGTCTCCTTAATAATGTTTTATTTAATTACTTGCACCACAATTCATTATCAAAATTAGTCTATGTTTTTCTTTCTCTATTTTATGTCTCTCTGCTTTAGGTATCAAGACCATATTTCTCATAGAAAGAATTTGGGAGGACTCTTTTTTTTACCTATTTTAAAAATTAATTTATGTAATATTGGAATTAATTGTTCTTTCAATCTTTGGTAAAATTCACTTGTAAATCCATCTGCTCCTGGGTGTTTTTGTTTTGTTGTGAGGAGAGGGTTGGTGGAGGGCAGTATATTTATGATTTGTACAATTTCTTTTTCTAAGATTTATGTAACCCTGTTAAATTTCCTGTTCCGTTAACCTATGAAGTTTATATTTTTATAAACATTCATCCATTTCATTTAGATGGTCAGCTTTGTTGGCATATAGTTGTGCAAAGTGGCTTTACTAATAATTACATTTATTTCATCTTCATTGGGTGTGATTTACTCATTCCATTTTTGATACTGGTAATTTGTTTTTCTTCTTTTTAAAAATCAAATTAATTATATTAAAAAAAACAGCTCCTAGTTTTACTTATTGTAAACAATAAGTAGTTTACTTATTGTTGTTTAAATCATGTATAATGGGCAGAGATACTGGAGTAGTTTGCCATTTCCTTTTCCAGCTCACTCTACAGATGAGGAAACTGAGACAAACAGGATTAGTTGACTTTCCCAGAATCACACAGCCAATAAGTGTCTGAGGCCACGTTTGAACTCAGGAAGAGGAGCTTTCCTGACTCTAGGCCCAGTCATCTTACCCAGTATGCCATCCAGCTGCCATTTTGTTAACTGCTTATTTTTTCCTTTCAATTTTATTAATTTCACCTTTGATTTCCAAGATTACTGTTTTAATGTTTAATTAAAGTGTGGGGATTAACTTGTTGTTTTTCTAGGTATTTTTTTGTTCCATGCTTAATTTATTTTTCTACTATTTCTCCCTTTTACTGATGTCAAAGTTTAGAGATATAAATTTTCTCCTAAGTACTGATGGCTTTGACTTCATCTCACAAATTTTGATCCATTGTCTCATTGTTGTCATTATTTTTAAAGAAATTATTAAGTGTTTACATGATTTGTTCTTTGACCTACTTATTTTTTATTATTAGGTTATTTAGTTTTCTATGATTTTTCATCTATTCTTCAAAGGCCCTTTATTGAATGTAACATTCATCGCATTAGTGTCAGAAAAAGATGCATTTAATATTTGTTTTTCTGCATTGGTTTATGAGGCCCTTATGCCCTAACATATGGCCAATATTTGTGAAAGTGACATGCACAGTTGAGTAAAAAGCTGTGGTTCTTTTTCCTCCCATTCAACATTCTTTTGAAGATCTAGCTTATTTTCCTTGGAATTAATTTTTTTCTAAAATTCTATTCATCTTCATAACTTTTCTTTTATTTGGTGTTCCTGAGTCTGAGAGAGATAAATTAGGGTATGTGAAGTAGCACAGTTTTACTCTCTATTTCTTCCTGTAACTCATTTAGCCTTTTCTTTAAGAATTTTTATTCTATGCCATTCCATACATATATCTTAAGTGTTGATATCAATTCAGTGTCCATATACTTAACAATGTATATTTTCCCTATCTCTTTTAATTTGATCTACTTTTGCTTTTACCTTGTCCAAGATCATGATTGTTTCTTCTTTTCTTCAGATGAAGCATCATAGACTTTGTTCCAACCCATTATTTTAACTCTAAGTATATCTTTGTGTTTCAAGTGTGTTTCTTCTAAAAAACATTGTTAGAGTCTAATATCGAACTCATTCTCTTACTTTATTCAGTTTTATGGGTGACTTCATCTCATTCACATTCACAGATTGCTAAAATGTGTATTTCCCTTTCTGCTATTTTCATATACTTATCCTTTTCTCTCTCTTTTTTAATCCTGTCCCCTCCTTAAGAGTCTATTTTGCTTCTGACCATTACCTCATTTAAGCTACTCTCTATTTTTTCCCTTTACCTTCCTCAATCCCTTTCTCTTCTACTTTCCTACTAGGTAAGATGAATTTCTGTGCCCAACTGTGTTTGTATGTTTTTTCTCTCCTCCTTGAACTAGTTCAGCTGAAAGTGATGTGCAATATTGCCCATTCCTTCCAATTACTCTATTGTATAAACTTTTCCTTATGTACCCCATTTATGTGAGGTAATTTCCCCCTTTCATCTTCTCCTCCTTTATCCCAAGTGCATCTCTGTTTCTTACCCTTCCATTCTTCTTTTGGGATTATTTCAGTGTAGTGTAATCATTACCTAGGCCTTCTACCTAATTAAACTCCTTCTAAGAGAAATGGTGATAAAATTCTGAAGTGTTATGTATATCCTCTTCCCACATAAGAATGTAAAGAGTTTAACTTTATTTGATTCTTTATTATTTCTTCCCTCATGTTTACCTTTTCATACTTAATTCCTATGTTTAAAGGTAAATTTTCTATTCACATCTTGTCTTTTCATCAGGAATACTTGAAAGTCTTCTATATCATTAAATGTCCATCCTTCCCTCCCCCCCACCCACATAGGATTAAACTCAGTTTTGCCTGATAAGTTATTCTTTTTTTTTTTTTTAACACAGTTTATAACAGATAAAGCAATTGCACCTTTTGGTCAGGTGATATTTCTTTTTAAAGCATTTACAATATGGACCGCAAAAGAATTTTTTTTAAACATTAACCAACTGAGGCACAAATAATATTTATGTTGCTAACTTCACAAGCTCTTGACCTAATTGTCTCCACAGTATTACTAAGAATTAATGGACCCTAACTTATCGTTATTGGTCGGAAGTCTTATGCCTAATAGCTTAATTTTAGACAACCTCGGATGTTCCCCTACCCATAATCTATAATTGAATAGATCTGTTATTAAGCTTACAAATCTTTTGACTACAGGAAATTGCCACCAATAGTAAGGACATTGCTGGGATATAATATCACCCCAACTTCATGTCAGTTCCAGGTGGGATTAGATTATCCACTTGCATTCAGTCAGGCTTAAAGTCTGCCAGGTGTCAGTGGGGAAATTGAGTCATGAGAATCACACCTCAGCCCATGCTGAACAGCTGCTCTCCCACCCTTCCCTTGAGATCGCCTATGCAGTTCATACCAGCATCTCATCACCTTACTGGCATCATGTACTGGAGGCTCAGATCGCCTTTCTTGCTACCCGTACCTGGAGTTAGACTCAGAACAGTCACTTAATAGTCCCATAGCATCTAAAAACGGCAAGTTCCAATAACCAGGTTTCAAATATGGTTATAGTTTCACTTTGGCTAAGGAGCATCTTTTGAGGTAAGTCTTAAGTGGCTTACATGCCTTTCTATACATGTTCTAGTTCCTGATTAAATGGCAATCATAAAATCAAATTTACCATTAAAACCTCGACTTTTCTATCAATGCCAAATTTTACCTGAGTTTACCTTCCTCTAGGAAATTTAGACTGAAATTCTTTTCTCCAGACTGAAGATGTCATTGATTTATTCTCAGTAATTAATTCAGTCTATTGTTTTAATACTAATTGCTTTTACCTCACTTTGTAACATGTCCAGTTTTTCTCCCCATCACTCCCCTCCCTCCTGCTTCCTAATACCTTGCATTCTGATTACTCCTTCCCTCAATATACCCTCCCCTCCATTGCACCCCACCCCTCTCCTATCCCCATCTTCTCTCTTTGCTTGCAGGGCAAGATAAATTTCCATACCCCTATTCCTGTAGTTCTTATTTCTCGATTATATGCAATAAAAATTCTCAACATTCATTTCTAATACTTTGAATTCCAACTTCTCTCCCTCCTCCCCGCTCCCCAGTCCAACTGAGAAGGGAAGCAATTCAAAACAGACTAAATTGTTTTGTTTTGCAAAAGACTTCCATAGTAATCATGTTGTATAATGCTAATTATATTGCCCTCTGACCTACCCTACCTCCCCTTATTTTCCCCCCTACAATTGATCTTGTCCTTTCTTGAAAGTGTTTATTTCTAGTGACTTCCTTCTCCCATTTGCCCTCCCTTCTAACATTCCTCTCATTCCATTTGTTGCCTCCTCTCCTACTTTCCTGTGGTGTATATAAATTTTCATATCAAATTTAGTGAGCATGTTATTCCCTCCTTCAGCCACAGTTGAGGAGAGTAGCTTTATTTTTCCCCCTCTCCCCTTCTCCCTTATCTCCTTTATTGAATAAGATTTTTCTTATCTCTTTTATGAGTTATAGCCTGCCTCATTCCATCACTCTCTTTCTCTTCCCGGAATTTTCCTCCTTCATGCCTTAATTTTTATTTTATTTTATTTTGTTTGTATGTGAATATCATCTCTTCTGTACTCTCTATCTATGTGTATGTGTATGTGTGTTTATATACAATCTCTCCAACTACCCAAATACTGAGAAAAGATTCAAGAGTTAAAAATATTTTCATTCCATGTAGTAAACAGTTCAGCTTTAGAGAGTGTTTTATGATTTTTCTTTTCTGTTTACCTTTTAATGCTTCTCTTGATTTTTGTCTTGGGAAATCAAACTTTTAAATACAGATCTAGTCTTTTCCCCAGCATGAAATCTTGAAATTCGACTATATCACTGAATGACCATTTTTTCCCTTGAAGTATTATATTCAGATTTGCTGGGTAGGTGATTCTTGACTTCAGTCCCAGTTCCTTTGACGTCTGAAATATCCCACTCCAAGCCCTTCAATCTCTTACTGTTGAAGCTGCCATATCCTGTGTTATCCTGATTATATTTCCACAGTACTCAAATTTTTTCTTTCTAGCTGCTTGCAGTATTTTCTCCTTGATGTGGTAACTCTGAAATTTGGCCACAATTTTCCTAGGAGTTTCGCTGTTTCTCTGACCTTCAATAGTGGATACAGGCCACTGCCTGCTTTAGGAGCTCCTGTATGCTGCTGCCTCTGCTGCTGCCTCCTGAAGAGGCCTGAGTTATGGGGACACCCCACTCCCCTCTCAGCCAGCCAAAAAGACCCTCTCACTGACCTTTGGCACCTGTGGGTTGAGGGATCTGCACTGCTGCTGGAGATTCCATCCCTGAAGCCTGCTAGAATCTGCTCCTCTCGGGTGCTGAGTGGTCAAGGCAGGGCTGGGCTCTGCTTCGGGTCCGGTGAGCGACAGACCTTTCCCATCAGTTTTTCAGGTCTCTCTGGAACAGAAATCTCCTCCACTCCTTTGTTCTGTGGCTTTTTCTGCTCTAGAATTTGTTGAGATTTCTCCTTTGCAGGTATTGTATAGGCTATGGGGTAAGAGCTAAGCATACATGTATCTTTCTATTCTGCCATCTTGGCTCCTCCCCTAGAGGGGTTATTCTTGACTACAATCTTAAATCTCTTTTTGTTCCTTCTACAATATCATATTTCAAGCCCTACATTCCTTTATAGTGGTAGCTGCTAAATTTCGTGTCATCCTAAGTCTCATTGAACCATATTTGAATTCTTCCATTCGTGCTACTTTCAGTATTTTTTTCTTCACCTTGGAGATCTGGGTTTTGCTGTAATATTTTTAGGAGTTTTCATTTTGGGGTTTCTTTTAGGAGATAACTGGTGGAATCTTTTGTCGTTGTTATTGTTGTTCTCTTTCCTTCTTCAGATTCTTCCTCTTCCTCCTCTTCTTCTCCTTCTGCTATTCCTCCTCCTCCTCCTTCTTCTTCATCTTGGCAGTTGTAACATAAAGCACCCGACATACATGGGGGGGCCTGCTATCACAGGTTCTTTGATCTGCTTTTCTAAAAAGAAAGGTGACTTTTGAGGGGTAAGCAGTCACTTTAATCAAGCATATGTATCATTCACTTAGCTTTGGGGGAAAAGTCGGCACCCTGAATTTCAGAGAAAATACAGAGAAATAAAGATCAACAGAGAGTACTTCCAGCTGCCTGACATAAGCAATATATACATCATAGATAAACAGACAGATCCAGCTGTCTGACCATTACATACATAGTTCCTGGAGAGAGAAGCACCAACATCAGGCCTTTCAAAGCCGGGGGGCTCCTTAGTGGCTTCCCAGAGTTTCATCTGGCCAAACAAAACACTTGTAGTCAATAAGCCCCAAAGTAAAACTTCATCCTCAGTATTTATACATTTTTTAGAGCCAGAGGGCATCGTGACCCTTGAGAACCAGTACCTCATTAGGAACTTAATAAAAGGTGTGCACCTTCCTACACATTTTCCCTGATCAAACTTTCTTTAATGGGCAGGCCCATTTTCAATCAGAGGGACCTGATTTTATTAAAACATAAAAGTGCATTATCAATATAGCAGTTTTATTTTATAATTTCTTGAAAAATGTTTTCTAGTCTCATTTTTTGTTCATGGCTTTCGGGTAGTCCAATGATTCTAAAATTATCTTATGTTGTATTTTTAAAATTAGTTGTCTTTACTCTGAGGTATTTAACATTTTCTTTTCTTTTTAATTTTTATTTTGACTTTGTTTTATTATTTCTTGATGTCTTATGGAGTCATTAGCTTCCATTTGGCCAGTTTTAAATTTTAAGGAATGATTTTCTTTAATAATGTTTTATACTTTTTCTGTTTGGCCAGTTCCAATATTTTAAGAATTTTATTCAGTAATGTCTTGTACTTCTTTTGTAAAGCTATTCTTAAATCTTGATTCATAATTTTGTTGCATAGATCTCATTTATTTTCCCATCTTTCCTCTATAGGTCTTATTTTTTTTATTTTTATCCTTATTAAAAACTTTGTCTTTAAATCTTTTATGAATTCTTGTTGGCTTTATGTCTAATGTACATTTTTCTTTGAGGCTTTGATTATAGATATTTTTCAAATCATTGTTTTCTTCTGTCTGTGTCTTGAGTTTCTTACCATAGTAATGCTTTGTGGTGGAGTTGTTCTTTTTTTATGTGTGTGTGTGCATTCTTCCAGACCACTTTTTGAATTTGGCCTTTAAGTCAGTGTTGGACTTTGCTCACTTCTGGGGTTGTGGAAGTGACCTGGGTTTCTGTCTTTTTATGTCTTTCTGCTCTTTTCACATCTCAGAGTCTTGTGACCTAGAAATTTTTAGTGCTTCCAAAGTAATATGATCTGGGTTGACATTTGTTCACTGCCCTCTTGGTCTGAGCTCAGCATGTTCCTGACCCAGATTGGGTCTGTTGGATTGTGTGTGACTGATTTTAGTAGACTGTTACTGGACTCCATCACTGTTTGCCCGCTGGGAAATTCTGCAAGTTTAGAGTGACTGAAATGCTTGAGTCCTCTTTGGTCTTGCTTTCCTGTCCTGGTTACTTCACTGCAGGCTTATATATGTGCTAAAAGTTAGAAATGATTCCTACCTCTGCCCTTGGGTTTGGAACCACATTAGTTAAGAACTTGCTCCTTATTCTGTATATAATTTGAGCCTTTCTTGATCATGACTGCAACCACTACTCTCTTCCTAGGAATTGTGACCCTGAATTGGGATAATGTGTGATAGAGCTACTGCCTGGCACCCATCCTAGGATTGGTTCAGAAGTCTCAAGGAATCTCTTTCTGCCCTGTGCATTCCTGGTTTTTAGTCTCAGTCCCTTTATACTCCCCTGAATGTTCCCCACTGCTCCTATTGCTTCTTCCACTGATGCTGCATGTGCTCCTGCCCATACTCCATCTTAATATCCACAGACCTTTCTATCTTTCTATGCTATCCTGGGCTTGAAAAATTACTTATGGTGACTATTTCTTGACTTTCCTCATCAGAATTGTGTGCAGACTCTCACTCCATCATTTTGACTGCACCTCCTAGATTGTTCTTTTAACAGTAGACACACAGACTGTTCTTGGGCCAATATTTAACAGTAGTGGGTAGAAGAGGCATCATTATCACATGATTGAGTATTAATATAAATAAACTGAAACAAGAAAGGCAGCTGTGGCATAGTGGATAGAGAAATAGCCTCAGTCAGGAATACCTGGATTCAAGTCCTACTTCTGACATATACTGGTAGCGTGGCACTAGATAAACCATTTAATCTCTTTCTGTCCTAGGCAACTTTTTAAGGCACTGTCCTTTGTTGGCTTGCATTGATAGAATGAATTTCCTTAACTGGAATGTCCCAGGACCCATGAAATCACAGATCTAGTCCAAATACAATACACACACACACACACACACACACACACACACACACACACACACACACAAACACCTCCTATTAAATCTATAGCCAAATGAGTATTTTTTCTTTAAAGAAACCCTCTTGGGAGGATTATTCCATTGATGCTATCATTGCTCAAAATATGTTTGAATTTAGCATACTCCCAGGCACTTTGTAAGCATTAAATAAATGCTTGTTGATGCTGATTCATCTCTTTGAGTTTCAGTCTTCATCTGCAAAATGGAGATAATAAAATTTGCACTTCATGTCTCATTTGGCTATTATGAAGAAAGTACTCTGTAAACAGTAAAATACAAAAAACAGGAGAGGTAGTCCATCTTAGAGGAGAGGCTCATAAATTTAGCACCAAAAAGTATCATGCATATTACACTGGGTGAGACTCAGAGGCCATTTAGTCTAGCCTTCTCATATGATAAATGAAGAACCTGTGACCTTAGGAAGCTAAATGATTCCCCTCAAGTCACACTGATTGTCAGTGGCAGAGCTTCAGAACTACAGAACCTTAAAAACCAATCCTCAGATTCCACATTCAGTGCTTTTCCTACTGTTCCAGTTCAACCAAGCTGTCCCCTATGTTTGGTAAGAGTGAACTGAGGATATCTCATACCTCTGTTCTTTTTCAACTTTTTAAAATTTTCTGGCATCTAGTGGGAGAAGAGGGAAGACTAGAGTTCATGGGGTGAAGGGAAGGATAGAAAGTCTTCCTCCCTTTCCCCAAGGGTAGAAAATGCCAATTTGCTTGGGTCAGCATAGACTGCTCCTTATCTCCTTCAGTGGTAAGCCACCATTTCCTGTTCCTGAGGCAAAGAGAGAAAGAAATTCTAACCAGCTTTTGTTGTATACTGAGATGTGACTGTTGTTGAGTCGTTTAAGTAGTGTCCAATTCTCTGTGACCCCACTTGGGATTTTCTTGGCAAAGATACTGGAGTGGCTTGCCATTTCCTTCTCTAGCTCATTTTACAGATGAGGAAACTGAGCAAACAGGGTTAAGTGACTTGTTCAGGGTTACACAGCAAGCATCTGAGGCTGGATCTAAACTCAAGACCTCTTGATTCCAGGGCTGGTGCTTTATCCACTAGGCTACCTAGCTGCCCTGTATACTGGGATAAAAGTCCACAGAAAAGCATGTGCAGGAAAAGGAAAAGGGGAAGAGAGAATAGAAGTGCATCATTTCACAGTTTACTTTTATGGACCACTTACAGAAGTAGGTACACTTTCTCTGGCAAGAGTCCCTTCTTCTGCATCTCACTCATCTAATAATCAGGAGGCATTCCCCATTGCCTAAAGACTAACCAGAGTACTTCCTTGTGTTTTCTTTGGAAGGGTACACATTCACTTCCATGTTAGCTGCTTTTCTAATCAAACTCCATACCCTGTATTCTCAAGTTGTCTGGGGGATTAAAATGGATCTGGGGTTCCCCTGAAGAGCTAGAGAGGACCTTAACCTCTTTGAGCTTCCAATTTCTCATCTATAATTTGGGCACTATGGTGCATTTACTGCCTCAATTTGTGAGGCTCAAATGATGTAACATACTCATGAATAACTTTACAGACTATGGGGGCTATATAAATGCCAGTTGTGGTTAGTAAATGGGTGTTGTGCCTAGCAAGGTGGGGAAATAAGATTGCTTCAGAACATTTGAGGTCAGAAATGAAGTGTAGATATAAAAATTGATTTTCTTTTGTGGTTCCTAAACTGGCTTTGGGTTCTATTCTCCCTGAGGATTATAGAAAAGTTTCAGCAATGACAGTATCCATGGAGTAAACCTGTAGCCTCTCAAGGGAACAGCATACTTAAGTTCTAGTCTGTTTGCTTAAAAAGTTGAGCAGCTTGCTCCTTAAGGCATTTTCAATCTAGTTGCAATGAGAAGAGAGTGATTGATCCCCAGTTTTCCATCTTTCTACCCCATTCCAATTTCAACAGTCATGCTTCATAGGACCTAAGGCTAGACTGGAACCTATAGGCCATATTATTGGATAGTCTCATTTAACATAATAAGGATGAAGAATTGGGGTTCAGAGAGGTTAAATGTCTCCACCAAGATCACAGAGCTGCTTAATAACACCTTAGTTTACTGGCTGCAGATCCAGGATCAATCTATTACACCACACTGCCTCCCTAACTCATATTGATTGTGCTAGTAAGTGGAGGGAGTACTGAGGAGTCATTTCTAATGAATTTTATGGCAAAGGCTGAACAGGGTAAGAATTCATATTTATATAGCAATTTTTAAGGTATACAAAGTGTTTTCTCCACAACAATCCTTTGAAGTAGTTTAAGTACTATATTTTCAGCCAATGTAACCAAGATTAGGAGGGAAGTAGAAAACTGGGAAAGAATGTTTACAACTAGTATTTCTTATAAAGATCTCATTTCTAAAATATATAGAGAACCGAATCAAATTTAGAAGAATGCAAGTCATTCCCCAATTGGTCGAGAGATGTGAACAGGCAGTTTTCAGAGGAAGAAATTAAAACTACTTATATTCATATGAAAAAATGCTTTAAATCACTATTGATTAGAGAAATGCAAATCAAAGCACTTCTAAGGTACCACATCACAGCTATCAGATTGGCTAACATGACAAAACAGGAAAATGATAAATTTTGGAGATGTAGGAAAGTTAAAACACTAATTCATTGTTGGAGTTGTAAGCTGATCCAACCACTCTAGAGAGCAATTTGGAATTGTGCCCAAAGGGCTATAAAAATGTGCATACCTTCTGACCCAACAATACCACTTCCAGGGCTGTATCCCAAAGAGATTATAAAAATGGGAAAAAGACCCACATGTACAAAAATATTTATAGCAGCTCTCTTTGTGGTGGCCAAGAACTGGAAATCGAAGGCATGTCCATCAACTGGGGAATGACTGAATAAGTTGTGGTATATGAATGTAATGGAATACTATTGTGCTATAAGAAATGATGAATAGGCAAACTTCAGAAAATCTTGGAAGACTTATATGAACTGATGCTGAGTGAAATGAGCAGAGCCAGAAAAACATTGTTCACAGAAACAGCAACAGTGTGCAATGACTGGACCTCAGCAATGCAAGGACCTAAAACAATCCCAAAGGACTCATGATGGAAAATGCCATCCACATCCAGAGAAAGAACTATGGAGGTGGAATGCAGAGTGAAGCAGATTATTTTCTTTTTTGCTTTATTTTGTTTTGTTTTGTTTTGGCTTTCTCATGGTTTCTTCACTTTGTTATAATTCTTCTATGCAACATGACTAATGTGAAAATATGTTTGATAGGAATATATGTATAGAGCCTGTATCAAATTTCATGCAGTTTTGGGGAAGGAGTGGGGAGGGAGGGGGAGGAAATTTAAACCTTATGGAAGTGAATGTAGAAAACTAAAAATAAATTGGAAAAAAAGTACTATTATTTTCGTTTACGGATAGGCAAATTAGTCTCTTGTTCATCCAGACATAAGAGTCTAGCACAGGACTTCTGTCTCCACTGCCTTCAAGCTACTTGTTCTCTCTAGACTATATTCTCTATCTTTCTAATTTAATACTGTCACAAACCATTACTGTTAAGATGCTTCTCCTTCTTCTTCTCCTCTTTCATCTTTCTTCTCCTTTTCCTCCTCTTCCTTTTCTTTTTTTCTCCTTCTTCCTCCTCTTTCTTTTAAATCTTTCACTAATTGGCTACCTATTACTCCTGAGATGATGAATTGAATATAATTGTCTCAATGTAAGTCTAAGTAATCTCTAGAATTGCTTTGTCCACAGAAGGGAACTTTCATGTATATGAAATTCTGGAATCAAAAAAAAGTGAATCAAAATTCTTGGGGTCTTGCATGAGTTTGTTCTCAGATTTCTGGTACAAAAAAATTTGTCCCCCTAAATTCAGGGGCTTTGATAACTTTTTGATAATCAAATATTTATTGAATGTCATCCATTGTATGGAATTATGGAGTATATATTTTCATAATTTGAATGGGTCTTAAAACACAGAATATTGGGACATAAAAGGTTAGGATTGGAAGGTCTCTTGAAACAAAGAATGTTAGAACCCAGAATATTAGAATATATAATGCCTACACTTCAAAAATAGAACAGAAAATACTAGGGATGGACCTGAAAAATAAATATTAAAGCAAAAACAAATTAGAGCAAGAAGAGACTTTAAAAGAACAAAGGAAGGGCTTGATGGTGAGTGAAACACCTCACCTCTCCCCTTGACCTTTGTCCTAGTGAACCTCATTGGAAGGAGGAAGTAATTGTCAGTTATTTTCCTAGACTGGATCTTAGGTCTTTCCCTTGATTGGCGGCCCAGCCTTCTTTGCCTGTCTGTGGGAGGACACTGAATGTCAGGCAATAGCTTGTGGGAAAGTCTGTAGTTATTTTCTAGGAATTAATTATTCTTGCTTTGGGGTGGTTGCACAGATGGCAAGGCTTGCTTCTGTTGGCTGGTGAACTTTAGGAAATGAGTGTGGAAGCAACTATTGTCAAAGCTGTCAACTGTCTTCTTGCTTGTGAGTTACTCATCCACAGTATGAGTGTTCCCCTGTCAGATGAGGGGGCATCAATGCAGACCTCTCACTGTGCAATGCTATTTGGTATCTCTATAGCATCATATAGTGAGAAAGCACTTTTTATATACATTTTTGTTGACATTCAGAACAGCTGAGTGAGGGAGATAGGGCAAAGGTTTGGATTTCCATTTTATAAATGATAAAACTGAGACCCTGAGAAGGGAAATGATTTGCTCCATGTCACACTCTTAGTATCTGGAAACTGATACTCAAATACAGTGATCCTTTTAATGCACTATACCTTCCATCTATATGTTGGCCCTCCTTTGTTACCAGCTACATGCGATAATCAAATGATGTCAGAATTGTGAATGCATTTTTATTGTGAAGTGTTATACAAATACAGGTTATCATTAGGAATATTTTTATTAGTGATAATAAAAACACCAAATAACCAATCGACAGTGAACGATATGTGCCAAACTTGTACAAATAAGAAATTCATGTAGGATTTCAGAGGAGTTAAATTATTTATATCTGGGGATTAGTGAAGTTTTCTTGCAAGAGACAGGATTTGAGCGGAACCTTGAATGATGGATTTGATTTAGATAGGTTGAGGAAAGATTTAGATGAAGATCACACATTCTGAGGCTTAGGGACAACTTTCATTTTCAGCTGTATTCAGGGATGGTTTCCCTTCAACCAGGCGGGGCTCCTTTTCTGCAGTAGATTACAAAAGCAAATTCCTCACCTTATTTCCCATCTTTACTATCCCTTCTTGCCCCGTCCTCTATTTCTGTCCACTGTCTTGTGATGGGGGAAGGGAAGAAGACAGGAAGAGACAGAAAGACAAAGACAGAGAAATACAGACAGGGAAACAGAGGCAGAGGTAGAAGAGACCAAGACAGAGAGAGACAGAGACACAAAGAAAGAGACGAGAAAGAGACAAAGTGAGGCTGGGGGCTGAGAGAGATGGAGGCACAGAGACCAAGGAAAAGAAAGAGAAATAGAGACAACCAGAAAATCAAAAGAGAAAGAGAGACAGAGGAAGAAAAGGATACAAACCCAGAGATGGCCTTTTTTTTTAAAGTTAAACCTTGTCTCTTATTATTCTTTGAACTTGACTTAATGGAATTTCCCATTTGTCTGCTTTTGCCAGGAAGTTCTGGGAATGGATCTCAGGCAAGCCAGGATACTGAGCTGCTTCTTGAGGGGTAGTGGTTGTTCATGGGGAGAGGGGAAAAAGTCATTTAAAAAAAAGTAGAAAGTGTTAAATTTCCATTTAAAGTGAGGTAACATATTCTTTGTCTCCTATTTCTGAACCTCATTGGGCGCAGATGTTTTCTGATTGCTGACATTCATGAGGGATTAATGTTGGGAGAAATATTGGCATTTAAGGATCTGTTTCCAATGTGTTTTCCACCCCTTTCTCCTACTACTACTGTTCACTCACACTGAATCAAGCCAAGTGTGGATGATTTGCCATTTCCTGAATGCACTCCTTGCTTCCTCATTTCTGTGCCTGCGTTCAGTCATTACCTATGCCTTGAATGTCCTCCCTGGTCCACCATCCCTACCTGTTGAAATCTTAATCTTCTTTCAAAGTTCATCTCTAATAGTACCTCATTCACAAAGCCTTCCTTTATCCACACAGTCATAAGGCATCCTTATCCCCTCTCATGAGTTCTAAGCAATTTCTTTTCATATCTTGTCCTTTTGTGTTCTACTTCGTAGGATATTTATATTTGTCCTTCATTTCTATCCCCTTTCCCCCATTATAAATAGATAGTAAACTCCTTGAGGGTTAATGACTTATTCATAGAATTACTGCATAATTTGAAATAATTTGAAAAATCATCTAGTTTATATTTTCATTTTACAAAGGATCAGTTCTAGGCACAGAGAAGGAAAATGACTTACTCAAGATTATACACCTACTTACAGGCAGAACCAGACTTTGAAGTATATTTTCTTGAGTTCAAACTCCATGTTCTTTCTTTACACATTATGACCTCATCCTTCAATCACCGACATTGCCAAACAGAAGGCCCAAAGTATACAGCATGCTCAATAAGTGCCAAATGCTTGAAACATTATTGAGAACAAAATGACAAAAGGCAAAGATCAGAAACATCAAACTATGCCTAAATGATTCTAAGTCTGGGAGCTGCTGGTTTGAGCTCAAGGCCCAAATGCCTACCCTCTTGTCACTCTAGAAGACTGGAATAAATCACTCAGATTTTCATTCTCCTTAGCCAAAATCATATTTTTCTTTCCCCAAATCAATCACAGCTTTTGTATCCAAAATGGATCCAAATGAAAATATTAAACTTGTCAGGTACTTAGAAAATAGAATTTTAGATTATGGAAGGTTATAGAACCATAAATATTTTCTAGTTCATCCCATTCATTTTACATTGGAGGAAACTGAAGTTTAGAATTAAGTGATTTGCCAAAAGACATGTACTGTGTCATTATTGTTATAATTTCCTTCCTTAAGGACCAGAACCTTGTCTTTGTCTGGGAGTATGGGTTGAACTTGAAGATGGAGAGTTGCATAGGATCAGAAAAGGTGTATATATATATATGTGTGCATGTGTGTTATAATACAACTATGTAGAGATAATAATATCAGCTTTTTTTAATGCACAGAAAATAAAGGATTTGCAAAACATAGTCCAGTGGCAAAACTGTAGAATGTGTGATTAAAGGGATCTCTAGTGAATATCTATGATCACAGTTTAAGAGCTAGAGGGAAACTAAGAGATCATGTAATATAGTCTAGCTTCTTCATTTTACAAATGAAAATCCTGAATCCTAGAGAGGTGAAGGGACTTACCTAAGGTCATAGAAGTAGTTAGCATTTGAATATCTTTCTAACTTAGCCTTAAAACTCCATTGCCCCAGGAAGAAAATGATCATAACAAAGAGCCAGCATTTGCTTTATTAAGAACAAGACATGACAAGCTAACAATATTTCATCTTTTTACAGGATTAATAAGCTGATAGAGAAGGGAATTATTGTAGATGTATTTTATCTAGATTTAAGCTAACCTAGTGACAATGTCATTGATGCTATATTGGTAAGCAATTGTAGAAATGTGAAGTAAGCTAAATTAAGTGAAATGGATTTGGATTCAGTGTCAATTTGGAAAGATATCTCTAGTATAATACCTCAGGGATCTGTGTTTGGCTCTGTGATATTTAAAATTTTATTAGTGATCTGGATAAAAACAACAGTAAAGTATTTATCAAATACTTTGATAACACAAAGTTAGGAGAGGTAGCTTATACATTGGACAATGTAATCAGCATCTAAAAAATCTTGACAGACTAGAAATTTGGGCTGAATTTAATAAGATATAATTTAATAGAGACTAATGTATGGTTTCAAAGTTGAATTTGAAAAGTCTACCTCACTGAAAAAAACATCTGGAAGTTTTCATTGTCTGCAAGCTCAACATAAGGTCAACATTTTTGACTCACCAGTGGTATGATATAGCAGGAGAAAAAAGCCAACAGAAACTTAGGGTGTATTAAATGAAAGATAGAAATATTTGCTCTAGTATACTAGTCCCTAATCAGACTATAACTGGCCTATTGTGTTCAGTTCGGAGTACCCCATTTCAAAAAGGACATTAATAAGCTAGATATTATGCGATTGAAGATGAAAGGATAGCAAAACAACTAAAGAAATCAGATAAAGAATTTGAGCTGAAATAACTGGGGATGTTTAAACTGGAGAAGATAATAGCAGGGAAACAAAAGCTATCTTCAGGTTTTTTAAGAGAAATTAGACTTGTTCTGTTTGACCTCAGAGGATAGAACAAGGAACAATGGGAAGAAGATATAGAGAGGAAATTTATTCTTGTTAGAATGATCCCTAATATTTAGAATGATCAATTCATTGATGTGAGAGCTGGTAGCATTCCTCTCGTGAGACATTTTCTAGTAAAATCTTCATGTCTACTTCTGGGTATACTATAGAAGAGATTCTTCTTCAGGTATTAATTGGACAATGCTTCTGAAGTCCCTTCCAACTCTAAATTCTATTTCTATAACCCATTTACTATTTATCTGTCCTTGTTACCCAACATACAGGGAGTTTGCCCGTTGGAAGGTGAGGAATACAGCCATTGAGCGGCGAGATCTGCTCCGTAATCCAGTGCCCCTCATGCCTGAGTTTCAGAGAAGCATCCGACTCCTGGGCAGGAGACCCACAACTCAGCAATTCATTG
Source organism: Bettongia penicillata ogilbyi (assembly GCA_023548195.1). NCBI lineage: Eukaryota > Metazoa > Chordata > Mammalia > Diprotodontia > Potoroidae > Bettongia > Bettongia penicillata. The sequence continues at coordinate 2,943,604 of JAJHZJ010000735.1, forward strand.
ATACCATCATCAAAAAGTACGGCACCCACATCCTCATCTCTGCCACTTTGGGAGGTAGGTTGGTGGTTGACTGGGTTCAGTTCTGGCCTTAATCTAAGACTAGAGATTAGAGGATGAGTTGGATGCTCAAGGTCCCCTTGGAAGAGACAGCATATAATGTCCCTCCTGGTGATGAACAGTACAAAATGGTGAGTAGTGCAATGATCTAACCTGAAAACGTAGATTTATGGACCATGAATTAATTGGGACAAAACATTAATAGATGTTTTGTCATCTATTTTGGGAGACAACTTAGACTCACAGAATGTTAAAGTGGGGAGAAACCTTAGGACATATACTTGTTAAGACTTGGAATACAAAACATTAAAACATAGAATGGTAGAGTTAGAAGAGACCTGGAAATATAGAATGTTAGAACATAGACCTTAAACTGCTGGAGTTGAAAGCTAACTTAAAGATTGTCTACCTCAATCTTTAAATTTTATAAATAAAAAATAGAGGATCAAAGAATGGAAGTAACATTCCATGTCAAGTCATGGCATAACATGCTAGACCTGAGGATTTCTCTTCATAAAATCAGTTCATGTTCATTTTACCAAAAGTTTAAAATTGGCCTGGGGTCTGGAAACAATGTTTGCTCTCCTCTCACAATTCTGGCCAACAACCTTTTGCTACTTTATATTTTGGAAATGAGGAAAAAGAGTATGAGAGGAGGAGAATAGTGAGTGGTAAGGTTTGTAAAATAGGTTGAAACTATATCATGAGGGTCTTTGAATGCCAGAATAAGGACTTTGGAATTTAATGAATCGCTTTTGCATGGTGCGCTAAGGTTTGCAGAATTCTTTACATCCATTATCTCCTAAGATCATAGGACTATGGGATTTAGATATAAAAGGAACCTTGGAAATCACTCAGTTCAATCTTTTGAAAACAGAAGCCTAGAGAGGGGAAATCACTTTCCTATGGTCACATAGTGATTTAGTGGAAAAACCAAAGTTAAAATCCAAGTTTCTTGTCTAATTCAGCACTTTTTTGCAAGATTAAAACATCAAGGGATTTTGAGTTGCAAGGGTCCAAATTTCTCTCGTTGTATATATGATGAAATTGAGACTTGAATTTTATCTGTTGAGGTATGCCATACAGAAATTAATTTGTCCATTTTAGAGATAAGGAAAATTAGGTTCAGAGAGGTTAATTGACATGTATGAGGTCATGTACTGAGTCAGTGGAAGAGCCAGAGCTCAAGCCCAGTTCTTCTGACTTCAGGTTCTTTGTTCTTTCTAGTACATTGTGCTGTTTTACTTTATCTTGTGGCTTATGATGGAAAGTTTTGTTGTGGTGCATAGATTACTGGACTGGATTACTTACAGTCAACTTGGTTCTTGTGAAAGTCACGTCTCTCAGCCTCAGTGTCTTTATCTTTAAAATGGGAGATAATACATGGAGCAGATTTCACAGGACTGTTGTGAGGAAAGCTTTCTGAAAATTGTAAAGCAATATAGAAATGTGAGCTATCGTTAACCCCAAGAACAGAAATAAATATGTAGGAGGCACAGTTTCTCTGGCAATGATGTATTCCTCCCACCCTAGGTTTGCTTTAGCTCATCACTGAAAACTTAAGATGTCAGTGGGCAAATTGAATTTTCCCATTGGAAGCTATTTTCCTCCCATGTCCCTAGAAATTCCAAATAATGAAGACCTTTTTCAGTGAAATATATTTTTAATTTCAGTGAGGCAAAGTGGTGAATTATTCACAGAGCCTTGTTCCACTCCTGTTCTTACAGCACAACATTTTAAAATATGCAAAGCATTGTGATGAGAGCCAATGTTGGACAATAAGATGTAAGTGCACACTCAGTCCATAGTGGAGAGGGGAGGAGGATTGTAGGGCCATAGATTGAGATTTGGAAGAGGTGACACCAAAGGAGAAATGGGAAGAGAGAAAGGAGGCCAGGAGCTGGAAAGAAAAGGACAGGAAAGAGGACACCTGAAAGTTTCTTATAATTCATTAGATCTATCACTTTATTAAGGCAGCTTATGGTGTAGTGGAATAGAGCAGTGGGCCAGGAGTCAGGAAAAACTGAGTTCAAATCCAGCTTTGGATACTTTGTGACTTACTCTCTCTTTGCCTCAGTTTTCTCTACTATAAAACAAAGATAATAACAGCACCTATCTCACAGGGTTGTTGCAAGGATCAAATGAGATAATATTTATGAAAAGGAACTTAGCATAATGCTTCTCTCCCCCTTATTAGTATGTGTTTTCCCACTATCAGGGTACACATTGGAACTCATCCAATTTTGTCTATGTCATTAGCAATGGCAGTGTGGTGTGGTGGAGAAAACACTAATCTAGGAATCATAGAACTGGAGTTTGACTTGACTCTACCACCTGTTATCTGTGTGAGCTTAGAAAGATTATTTTATCTCAATGGGCCTCAGTTTCCTTATTAATAACATGCAGGGGTTAGACTAGATGACCACTAATTTTTCCCTGCCCCCAATTTTTAATTAGTCCTTTGTAGAAGATCTAGCCAATGTACTGAGAGCTTCTTTCTGGCTCTTTCAGTGTTCATGGATGGCCATACCACACTTGGCTTTCCATCTGTAGTTCCTTATTGCCCCAATGTGATCAAGTTGTCCCTTTGGTGGGACATACATGTCCTTGATGTTGACTTCTGCATCAGTTCTGCACAAGGCATTCTTGGTAACAGTACAACTAGTAGATAGTCAGCATGTTCTTTTATATTTCCCTTGGGTCATCCACAGTTTTGACTCTTTTGAAATTTAGGTAATTCATATATTAAACCTTAGAGCCTTATAGGAGAGAGCTGTTACAAAAATAAGAGCACTCACATTGATTAGAGAAAGATAGAATGTTAGAGCTGAACATCATCAGCAACAGCCCAACAACCACCACCACCACCAACAACAACAGCAGCACCACCACCATCCACTTCCACTACCTCTACCACCACCACCACCACCATCCTTGTCATCATCATCAACAGCAGTAGCAATTTGTCCCAGTGCTGATTCATTTTGAATTATGATGAAAAAAGATCAGAATAATGTTAATCACATAGCAATATTTATTTTGTATTTACTGTGTGTATATACATATACATGTGTATGTATATGTATACACAAACATATATATGTATACACACATATAGTATTCCCCAAAGTCTTAGTACATTTTTAAATGTCAGAAGTATAGAAGTTACAAATTATAAAAAAAGAAGTTGAAAGTTTAATTATTTAAATTTTTACTTATTTAGTTTTAAATAATGAATTTTTAATTTCAGTGAAATGGGACATTCTGTTATTATGCACTACTATCCAACAGTTTCTGAATGACATTTTTTCAGGCTGGGGATTGGTAGAGTAGGTCTTGCTTGGACACCTCAATAAGCAGATCTGTCTCCATTAGACTTTTGTTTTCTTATGAGGGTCCATCGAAACTGTCATGTAGGCATCAAAACCTCCTTCTCTGGATGATTTTAAGGCCGGTAATAGAAAAGAAATTCTGTCAATTACTGAGAAACAGCTGATGAAAATTTGTACAAAGTTTGAAAGGCAACTAGAGTGATGTATTTCACAAGCTGTTGATTATATTAATTAATAAGAAACAGATCAACTTTTTAAAATTTTACTAAGTAACCTCTCAGGTGTTCTTTATGTAAGGATATAACATTTATAGCTATGAAGTTATTAAACCTTAAAACTGCACCAAGACTTTAGGATACTCCAAATCTCTCTATTATTATTTTGTATGTACTTTCATATATATATATATGTATTGTCTCCTCCATAAAAATGTCAACTCCTTGTGGAAAATGATTGTTTCATTCTTTGCTCTTGGATTTCCTGTGCCTGGAATATAGTGGGTGATTAACAACTTATGGGTAAATTCATTGGTTGAGCAATAAAAACAGTATCTCCCATTTCAAGATTGTATAAAATGAACACAGCTCTTTCCTCAGGACAACCCTGTCCCTTAGAGCCCCAGTGAAGTGAAACCTCTGAACATAGTTTATCTGAGATGAAAAGGACCATAGAGATCATTTACACAAACTCCCTCACTTTTACTGATGAGACCTTGGTGGGTGATGCCTAAGGTCATTCAGAAGAAGACAGTAGAGATGGAATGAGAGTCTGTCTAGTTCTCTCCCATAATTTGCCATCTCCCCCTGCTATTTCACATTCATTGTCTCATAGTGGCTGTGATTTCCCTAACCTTTCTGAAGACCCTGCCTTTGGAAAATAGAGAACCCCTGGAGCTCAGGAGAGCTGCTATGTGTGAGCTTTCATTAGAATCTCCATTTCCATCAGACTTTCCCCTGACTGAGGAGAAAAGAGGAAGCCAGTGTGGGGGAGGACAGAGAGACACAGGCTGCCCTGCCATCCATAACCCGCATCTGTAAGCAATGAATGGCTCACTGTTAATCAGGGTGTAAAGCAGTCAAACTCCCCTCCAGCCTGTGCCTCTTTTTTGCCCCCAGCCCTCAGCAGAGCCAGTCACACCCTTGTTGGGAAGTGGAGGGGGTGGGGAACTTGGTACCAAGTCACTTGGAGGTCATCGGAGCTCAGGAAGGGAAGCTATGAAGCAGAGAGGTAATTTTTAGGAATACCCAAAAGGAAACACAACTTTGAACAAAACATCATCTTAATACACAGGAAATTAAGTCTTAATAATGCAGCAAGAAGCCTATTAACCCCTCCTGATCTAAACTCAGCTCCTACCAGCTCTTAGTCCAGGGGGAACCCTGGTTCCCTGCCAGCTTCCCCTCTTCCCTTACCTTCCGCCACCAGCCTCACAACTCCCTTTCCCTAATCCTGACTTCCTAGTCACTAGTTATAATAATTAAGCTTCCAATGTCTATAGTGCTTAAAAGTGTTTTCCTCACAAAACTCATGTATTATACAAAATACAAGGAGTGATTGATGTCACAATTTTAAATAAGGGTGTCATGTCATGTGATGTTTAAGCTCCCTTTCAGCTCTAAATTTATTGTCCTATGTACGTTTCATTATAATAACAATAATAGTTGACATTTCCTTAGCACTTCATATATTTCCTCACTATAGCCATGTAAGGTAGGGCTAAAAAACTCTTATCCTCATTTTACAGATGAGAAGACTAAAGCTTAGGTTAAGGGACCTATTCAAAGTCATGTAGCTAGTAGTATCGTCCAGCCTTATCATCCTACCAAAACCACTCTTTACAGTTACTGATGATTTCTTAATTGTCAAATCCACGTGTTATTTTTCCTCCCTTCACTTCTCATTCTCCTCAGTCTTTCTTTGACACTTTTGACACTTTTGGTCTCACTCTCTTCCCTGACACTATCTTCTCTCTGGGTTTTCAGGATGCAACTCTCTCCTGGTTTTCCTCCTACCTATCGAATCCTTCTCAGTCGTCTTTAGTGAACTCTCATCCAGCACCCTCCTTGTAACCATAGGTTTTTCACAGAATTCTATCTTGGGCCATCTTTTCATTTACTTCTATATTATTTCATTTGGTGATCTCATCAACTCCCATGAATTTAATGTATCATCTCTATGCTGATGATACTCAGATCTACTTATCCTATCCCAGCTTCTCTGTTAACCTTCATTCTCCTAGCTCCAGCTGCTTTTCAGATATCTCAAATTATCCAGTAGACATCTTATAAACTCAACATGTCCAAAGCTGAATTCTTTATTTTCCTCAAAACCCCCTCCCCAATTTCCCTGTTACAATAGAGGACATAACACTATCCTCCAAGTCCCTCAGGCTCACAAACTAAGTGTCATACTCAATTCTTATCTTTCACACATCCCCCTGATCCAATCTGTTGCCAAGGTCTATTGATTTGACCTTTGTAATATCTTTTAAATGTTCTCCACTCTGTGCTCTGACACTGAAAGCGTTCTGGTGCAGATCCTCAGTGCAACACACTTGGACTGTTGCATAGCCTGTTGGTGTGCCTCCATACCTCAAGTCTTTCCCCATTGCAATCCATCCTCCATTTTGCTACCAAAGTGATTTTTGTAAAATGCAGGGCTGACTATAAACTGGTTTAATAAGTTCCAGTGGCTTCCTGTTGCCTCCACGATTAAATACAGAATCTTGTTTGGCTGTCAAAGCTTCATAACCTAGCCCCCTCCTATTTTTCCATTGTTCTTACACCTTACTCCCCATCAAGCACTCTTCAGAAGAGTGATACTAATGCTCCATAAACAAGATATTCCTCTCAACTCCAGGCATGATCTCTGGTTGTTTCCCATCTCTGGAATACTCTCCATCCTCATATCTGCCTACTGGTTTCCCTGACTTCCTTTAAGTCCCAACTAAAATCCCATCTTTTACAGAAGATCTTTTCCAACCTTTCTTAATTATAGTGGCTCCTCCCTCTTAGTAATTTCCTACTTATTCTTTATAGAGTTTATTTGTAGTTATCTGCCTGCTTGTTGTCTCCTGATCAGATTGTGAGTTCCTTGAGGGCTGGCCCTATCTGTGGCCATTTTTTTAATCCCTTGTGATTAGCACAGACCCATAGTAGGTGCTTAGTAAATGTTTACTGATTAAGAACTAGAAAATGTCAAAGAACATTTAGATGACTTATTATGTACGTGGCCCTAAACTAGGTCATGAAAGGAAGATAAAGATAGATAATGTAACCAATGTCACACAGGTAGCAAGCAGTCAATCTGAAATCTTTAGAGAAACATAGAATTGGATAGGATCTTAGGTCATAGATTCATAGATCTCAAGTGGAAAGAAATTTCAAGTTCCATCTAGTCCAAATAACTTATTTTAGAAAGAAGAAACTGAGGCCCAGAGAGAACAAGTGGTTCTGCTAAGGCCATGCAAAGTAAGTAGCATGGTAGGAATTCAAATTCAACTAATCTGATTCTAGGGCCCATGATTTCTCCATTTCCCTCATCTCCATTTGGCTCATATGACTCATAGAATATTGTAGTTAGAAAAAACATAGATTATCCCAAGGTCACCTGCTTACTGGTCCATGGTCCAAAAAGTTTTTCTTTGAAAAGTACTTTAGGACACAGCTCTTGAATTCTGTTTTTTGAGTTGCAAGAGAAATAGAGGAATAAGTTGGAGAAAAGTTACTGGTTAATGAGCAGCCTGTTAAGTGAAACAAGATGAATAGGTGACTGGAAATATCGCCACACTAGGGAATCTTCTGAATCATGTAATTTCTCTGACTTCCCTCTCACAGGAGAGGAGGCCTTGACCATGTACATGGACAAAAGTCGACTGGACAGGAAGTCAGGGAATGCTACCCAAAGCGTGGAGGCTCTGCACCAGCTCGCATCCTCTTACTTTGTGGATCGTGATGGCACAATGAGGAGACTCCATGAGATCCAGATCTCCACCGGAGCAATCAAGGTATGGCTTGAGGCATAACCCAGAGAGAGGGGGTAGAGGATATACATACAAGGCAGGGATGAGCAGGTATTCCAAAGCATCATATATCTTCAGGGATGAATGGGGAGGTAATTATGAAAGAGCATATGGGATGTTAGAACTAGAAGAGTCCTTAGAACAAGGAATACTAGAGCTGGAAGGGAACGTACAATACAGAATATTAGAACATGAAACTTAGAATGTTAGGGCTAAGATATAGCTAGAACAGACCCTGCAACATAGCATGCCATAGCATAGAAGGGGACTGCAGAGAGAGCTTGCTCAAGATCACAGAATAAGTCTGTGGATTAGCCAGAACCAGGATCTAGGTCACTGGATTCACATTCTAACACTCTTTAAGGACGAAATGGATCTAGCTGGGACTAATCCAAGTTGATCAGGACCTGATTAGTACAATGGACTATTATAATGGAATGGATAATGATACAGAAAGGCACTAGTCGTAATGTTTCATATTTAGCAAGTCATTTTTCTCCCAATTTTCCTGTGATGTAGGTAGTACAAGGAGTATTACGTATGCTTTATAACTGAGCACCAAAGATATGAAATTCCCTTCCCATAATCATAAGTCTATGAAGTATTAAGAGTCAGGTCTTAAACACAGGACTTTTCATAACCTATAAACCCCATAGCCACCATTAGAGTCCTGCTCTTAGGAGACATATTTCTGTTGTAAAATTCTTTTCTGAATAAAGGGAACTCATTTTTTAAGCGAACCATGTGCTTAGTACTTTTGTCAACTAAAGCATTCTTCTGTCATGTAAAGAATATATTACTTGGTTTCTCATATGTGCACATGTATTCTGATATATATATGTTTACATGTTTAAGTGTATGTACAAACATATGTATACATGCATGCATACATATGCATGTTATCTTTTGCTTTTCTTCATAGGTATGTTAGTGATCTTTTGCTAAATTATTTCCAAATAGTTAAAGTTCACTAAGACTTTCCAAAGATATTGAAGGAGTAGGGACCAGGGTGACAGAGGCAGATAGGCAACTAGAAAAAGTAAATCCCCAAGATTCATAAAGATAAAATGAACATATGGGTAGAAGAGAGTTCTTAGGTTATTCTTAAAATCTAGAACTGAAAGGAACTTTAGAGATTGAGTCCTTCTCCTCTTCATATAGGTGAACTCAAGTTTATAGAGGTTGAGTGGCATGCCCAAAGTCATATAAAGAATAAGAAGTAATGCTACATCTATAGGTTACAAAGAGAGAATAGCCTTTGAAATGATTTCAAAGGCTATTCTCTCTTTGTAACCTATAGATGTAGCATTGCATCTATATGTATCTATATTACACCTATATGTATTTATATTACATCTATAATGACTTCAAAGGCTATTCTCTCTTTGTAACCTATAGATGTAGCATTGCATCTATATGTATCTATATTACATCTCTATGTATCTATATTACATCTATAATGACTTCAAAGGCTATTCTCTCTTTGTAACCTATAGATGTAGCATTGCATCTATATGTATCTATATTACATCTCTATGTATCTATATTACATCTATAATGACTTCAAAGGCTATTCTCTCTTTGTAACTTATGGATATACTAAGTAGGAGAAGGAGAGAAAAGGGAGAGAGAAGAGAGGGAAGGGAAGAGGAAGAGAAGGGAGGGAGGAAAAAGGAAGTAAAGGAAAGGATAAAAAAGGAGTAAAGGAGAGAACAGAGAAGGGGAGGAGAGGAGAGAGAAAATTATACCAAAAAAGGGCCAATTTCTCTGATACTCATGAACTCAAATTTAGAGGAGGGAAGAGTTCACACTGTTAGAGAATTCGCTACCAAATGTGGGATCTGTATGAAGCTCTCACTGTGTGAGAATTCTGAAAGAGCTGATTTTTTCATGACTATGAAACGGCTCCCTGACCACGTCTCTTCTCTTCTCCCCCCCGTTCCCCCGCTTCCCCCTCTGCACATCCCCACTATGGGATGCTGAATTGAGATATTGAAGCTCTGACAGCTGATAATCCTCTCTAGTGCATCTGGGAAGGAAAAGCTTCCTCCTTTCAGGGTTTCCTGGGCAATCACATGTAAGAAACCTCAGTGGAGAATCCATTTCTCTCTGCAACCCAGGAGAGAGACTTTTTGTTTGTTTTTGTATTTGTTTTTTTTTTTCTGCTTGTCTCTGGCCACCACTTGAAGACATTGCCACCTGTAATTATTTACTATTTCAGTTTGAGTCTTTGACCTGAGGACTCACATGGTAAGCAATAAGTGATGTGAGTCTCAGGACATGGATTTAAATCTTTACTCTGCTACTTACTCCCTTGTGTCACCTTGGGCAATCTCAGTTTCTCTAGTTCTATTTTCTCATTAGTAAAAATGGGATGAGGAGTGGCTAAGATGATATTTAAAGCCCCTTTAAGTTCTTGGCCTATGACTCTATGATGCTCTGTCAGAAAGTATTGACTTTATTAGATTCTGGGTGTGCCACCACAAAGCATATGAACCTAACAGATTTTGTGAGATTGTGTATTGAAGTTATATAATTTGTTGTGAGTAATACTTTTATTCATATGATGAATTACTGCTTTTTAAAAATTCTTTACAATTACCCTTTGAAGCAAGAAAAATATTTATCGGTATCCCTATTTTACAGAAAAGGCGAACAAGGTCCAGAAGGCTAAGTGAGTTGCCTAACGTCACAGACTGAGGTAGCAACAGAAATGACATTGGCACCCACTTTTAGTCTATAATAGACTAAACAAATGAACAAACGAAAGACAACCACCAAAAGGGTTTCCACATGCATAAGATTAAAGCACTTACAGTGGAATGCCTCTTGAAAGGAAAGTGATCTTGATTCCCAATTTTGAATCTCCATTCAAGAAATCTTTCTGTTGTGAAACCTCAAGGAGACTGAGAACAAGCAGAAATGAAGGTATAGTGATTAGAGAAGGGAGAAGTTTGATGTTCTTTCTGATAACTATACAAAGAAATCCAACTATTTATCATATGATTATTAAGGACTTATTATTTGCAAGGTTTTGTTAAGTGGTCAGGATACAAATACAAAAACAGCACTTTTCCAATTAGGAGCTCACATTCAACTGGTGAACAGAGGGAGAGAAAGATTAAGGGGTCCTTTTTTTCTGAGCAGTGTTTGGTGATGAAGGAGGAAGTAACTGGAAAGGAGAGAGTGAACATTATAAATTGGTAGAGTGAGTAGCTATTGATGTGACATGATTTGAGGATCTCTACTCAAAATATGTCCCCTCCCCTGTCATGAGACCTAAAATTCCACTATTTATTCTCCAGTCCTTTGAATCTTGACAGCGTGGGAGTCTATCATACATGTGCTGTTGGCCCAAGAATGCCACTACCTGGAAAAGGAGAAAAATTTTGAGCTCTTATCAGTTACATATGGATGGAGAGTAACTGATCTGGGGAAAAGAGTATAGAACTGGGACATGATATGGGAGTTGGACATGGAGTAGGAGAGAGAGGAGGGTGCTGAGTTTGAGTGAGAAGTCATTAAAGATTAACCTTTCCTACTCTTTGATCTGACAAAGGCTGATCCTGTGTATACTCCCTGAGAGGCAACCCTTTAATGTTGTTCTTGGTTACTATACTAGGTAACAGAAACCCGCACTGGTCCCCTGGGCTGCAACAGCTATGACAATCTGGACTCTGTGAGTTCTGTCCTTCTACAAAGCACGGAGAGCAAACTCCACCTCCAAGGTAAGAAAGTGGGATACAGGAAACAGAGAGTGATTCAGAACACAGAGGAAGGACCAAGGGTAGAATGGATAATGAAGAAACTGAGGTAGAGAGGGGACTATGAGAAGAGAGAGAAAGAAAAAAGAGAGAGACTAGAAAGAGCAGGGATTGTGTCAGTGGAGAGGGAAGATAGAGAGGCAGGAGAGAAAAGATACAGAGAAAAAGGGAAGGTGATGGTGACAAAGAAATAATGGAGAGAAAGAAAAGGGGAAGAAGAAAGAGGGAGACAGAATCAGAAAGAGGATGAAAAGAGGAGGGATAAAAAGAGAATAGAGGGAGAGAGGAAGATGAAAACTAAGATCATGGAAATCAAGTAAGAGTTACGAAAATGAAATTTTTTAAAAAGAGTAACATATATAGTACATGAAATTCATGGTTATTAATTATTTTCTGACAGAAAGTATGGAAATGGGAGCTTTATCTGATTATTTTGATGAAAATGTCCAAATGGTGTTATTTATAGATGCCTCAGACCTAATATATATTAAAATTTCATAACATATTGTCTGGATTTTTCTCTATTATTGTTTTTGATTTTCGATATGTTTTGACAGGTGTTATTTGAATTCCATGAAATATAGAGTATTTTATAGAACTTTGGTTCTGCATACTGGTTCCCTCTATTTTTCTTTCATTTCATTTACTAATCATTCCTGTGTATATTTTTCTCTATCAAATTGTATCTGGGTTTTGACGAGACTGAGCAACCGACAGGTATGACCTTCTTCGAAAGTGCAGACTAAGGATGGCTCAGAGTGTCAGTGGGAGGAAAATTGGCCTTAGATTTGCAAAGCAGATCTGAGAATTGATTGATGTGACTTTGATGTTCTGATATCTTGGTAACTCTTTGTGCTTCCATTCCTGCTAAAGAAGATAGTGGATAAGGAACAATCAGCCCCATTGCTTCATAACGATGGGGAAAGCAAGAAAGAAGGGGATGAGGGTAGCTGACTTGGGGAAAAAAAATCTATAAATAGACTCTCTGAAAGAGACTGGGGTCTAGTAAGTTATGCCTTGTCTTGGTTCCTTGAGGAGCCCTCAAAGAAGTGACATCCAATAGGAAAGATAAATAAGAAGATAGACAAGATGTGACTCTATCTCGTACCTTTTTGAATTCCTGTCTTGTTTTTTTCTATCTCTACAATATCCCTTTCATTGTTTCTATCCTTTCTTTTTACAGTTGCCCCCACCCTAGCTCAGGTATATATCATGTCTCCCTTAGACTATTATTGTAGTCTCCTGTTTACTCTTCTTCTCTTGACCATTCCTCTCATTCTGCCACAGAAACACACAGCTCTAATTCTATCTCTCTCACCTTCAACACCTGTCAATTGCTTCATGTGGCAAAACAAATACATTCCAAACTCATTAGGATGGCATACAACACTCTCTATAGTATGGCTCAATCCTATCTTTCTACCCTTTTCTCACACTAATAATGTCATATACTACTGTCCCTGCCAAACTGGCTAATGCGTCATAATCCAAATATACCTCAAGTTTTCCTACCTCTTCTGCTCTACTCTCATACCACAATTTCCTGGAGCATCCAACATGACCTCTTGTAATATCCAACTATATCCATAATACTTCATATCTTTGAAGGCCTTGTTCTCCATCAGGCATTCTTTGATCCTCTTAGCCAGTGATGAATTGGCTCTCTCCTCTGAATTCATTGCTTACATTTTTTTAAATGCACTCATGGTGTTCTATTTTACATTATGTCTATGTCCTTTCCTTATCTCTTCTACTGGATTATAAATTCCTTGAGGACAAGTGCCTACTTATCTTTGTACTTTCTTTAGAAACAAGGATAATGATATGTACATAATGAGCTATTCCTAAATGTTTTTGAATGACATCCCTCTAATATCTATGACACTCTAAGTGCCAAATTAAAGTTGTTGTGATGGTCGTTGTTGGTGATGATGATGATGATGATGATGATGATGATGATGGGCAGCAATGGCCAACAGTTCCTCTCATGAACATTCACCCTGCAATCATCCATAAAATGGAGGCCAGGGGAGGAATAGAATAGAAGAATGAAAGAGGAAAAGAGAACAAGTCGAGGAAAAGCAAGTGACATTGGGGACGGAGAAAAATGAAACGTGAAAACAATAAAGGGAAGTTAGTAGTCAGAGCAGTTGTGAAAGCAGCAATATAATAACAATAGTTATACAATGATAAGTCTGTATTTTTACACATCTCTCTCCAAGAAACCTAATAGGTCTTCAATAGGCATCATGTAATTGAATCTTGTATCTATCTGAGAAGGGAGGCAGAGGGCAGATATTATCTTCTCTATCTTACTTTTGAGGGAATTGATGCATAGAGAGATTGAAGGTTTTGCCTGGGTGTAGGGAAGATCTATGAGTGCAACACAGATCTCATTTCTGTGAAAGAAAAAAAAAGACAAATGGTAAAGGGTAAAAACTAAGCAAAGGTGGAATATAGGGGCAAAAATAAGTCCAGCCTGGGAGTTAGGATACCTGGGTTCTTTTTCTAGCTTTACCACTAATGAAGTCTGTGACATTGGGCAAGTTATATCCCCTAGTTCAGTTTTCTCTCCGTGTACTGAATAGTTTCATTTTGGCAATTTGTAGAATTCTTTCCAGAAAGGGAAATGCGATAAGTAACATTTGACATTCCAAGATCCAGTCCAGTTCTTAAAATTGTACATCCTACAGTCTCTTTCAATTCTATTGATTCAAGAATTAAAGGAAATTGGGCCATACAATCCAATTGAAAGGAAGAGAACCATAGGCAGGCTGGAAGGGACTGTGAGGAAGGTGGAAGTATAGACTGATATGGTTGAAAGGGGCCTTGCTACATCATCAAATCTATATCCCCAGCTCCAGGCAGTACCACATTCCAACCATCTGGTCAGATGAAGGTTGGTTTTCAGAGACCTCAAGAGAAAGCAATTTTACAGCCTCCCTCCATAACTCATCTCAGAATATAACAATCTTCTTCACAAAGTTCTTGTTTAGGTCCAAGTCTATTTTTTTTCAACTTAAAATGCATTTCTGTAGGTTTCTATCATGATTTAGTAGAAAGAAGTCTGATCTTGGGAGGAGGTCAAAAGTGTGTGTGTGTGTGTGTGTGTCCATTTGTGTGTCCGTGTGTGTCCATCCAGGGAAAAAAGTCAGGGTTCCTGGTTTCTAGTCCTGCCTTTGCCATTTCAAAGAGTTAGAAAGGACCTCAGATATAATCCAGTCCACATCCTTTATATTATGTAATATGTAGGTAATATGCACATAGCACAAAATCACTGTACTCCATAAAGTTAAATAGCTCCTTTCTCTCTGTAGGCCTCATGTCATTCATCTGTGAAAATGAGCAAGATGATCCTCAAGGTCTCTTCTAGTTTTAAAACTGATTCTAATTCCTGTGAGAAACCTTCCCTTCAACTCAGTTGTTTTGTTCAGTATCTGCTCCTTATCCCTTGAAACTTTATTCATTACACACATAAACACACATATACACACACACACATACACCCCTTATGATTCCTGCTTAACAAAATCAAATCCATCCTTCAAATTCCGGTACAAATCTTAATTACTCTGAGAGATCTTCTCTGAGTACCTCTGTCTACAGAGATACCACCTTCTAATATCCTCCAGTTCTTACTATTTGTACCATCCATTTGATGCTAGGTCTTTATCTTCATGTCTGTGTGTGTGTGTGTGTGTGTGTGTGTGTGCATCTCTCTGTCTGTCTGTCTCTCCTAGCTAGAAGGCAAGAATCAAGCCTCACACAGCCTTCTATCTGATCTCAGTGCGATGTAGTGCTACAGGGTAAGAGCTCACTAAACATAAATTACTTGCTTGACTAGAAACATAACTGAATTGTGAATCTGTGTCCAGAGGAGAGAATTGCTGGACCTCTTAGGTTGAGAGGGCATAGAAGTGAGTTTGAAAAAGTCACATCATTTTCCCCTCCATGATCTCCTGGAAACAGTACTGAATTTGGAGTCAGAGAAACCATGTTTAAATTCTGGCTGTCTTACTTGCTAGCTACATGATCATTGATAAATTGTTTTACCTTCCTGGGCATTAGTTTCCTCATCTGTGAAATTCCTTCAATTCATTCCACAAAGAATTATTAAATTTTTTGCTATGTGCAAGGCACTATGCTCAACATAAAAGATGTAAAGACAAAAAAGAAACAGTTTCTGTCCTCCCAGGACAGAATTCTGTTTAGTCTCCCAAGGGGCAAGGGAAATGCGATAAGTCCACAAGTACATATATCCACAGGATGTACAAAGGACTACAAAGTAATTTCAAAATTAAGAAAGCCTGGTGTAGAAGGTGACAATTGAGATGTGCTTTGAAAGAAGCCAGGGATTCTTGGAAGTGGCAATGAAAAGCAATTCACTCTAGACATGGGGATCATGCGGAAGATTAGCCAGCCTTCCAGAGTCCTTGGTACGTGTGTCTGCTGTAAGAAGTCTCTCCTCGTTGCAGTTTATTCTCTGTTCAACTGTCAAAGTGATCTTCCATCTAACCACATCACCTCACTCACTACCCAGTCGAGTCCAATGACTTTCTATCTCTTCTGGAATCAACTATGATTTCCTCTATTTGGAATTCAAATTCCCTTCACTTTCCCAATCTTCTTAAATCTCATCACAAAGTACTTTTCTATCTAATGACTATGACCTCTCTACTGTTTTTCTCACAAGAAACCCATTTCCTGGCACTGGACGTTTTCTCTGGCTGATCCCTGTGCCTGATATGACCTCCCTCTTCATCGTCATCCCCTGACTTTTCTTAGTTTTTTCAAGTGGCAGTTAAAATCCCACTTTCCTTTATCAATATCACTTGATGCCAGTGCCATCCCTCCATAAATTTTCTCCAATTTACTCTTTACATAGCTTGTTTGTACATGTTATCTCCCCTATTAGAGTGTGAGCGCTTTGAAAACAGGGACTGTCTTTTGCCTTTTCAAACCCAACACTTAACACTGTTCCTGGCATATAATAGTTACTAAATACGTGTTTGTTGACTGATTGTCATGCTAGAAGAGAATGATAAAGCTCTGAGCCAAGTTGGTATATAAGAGGGTAGTGATACAATAGAAATAGTGACCTCAGAAAAAGAAGCTCATGTGTGTTTGTGTAGCTGAAAATCTACATTCAAGAAATCTGGAAAGGAAAGGATTAACCCCCCCAAAATCTTGTCTTAATAAAGCAAGGGATCTTTAACAGTATTCTTATATTATCCTTTCAATCTGGAGGATGGTTTTCTGAATAATTTTGACAAATCCTTTCTTTCATCTTTAGTCATTTAGCCAGATCTTATTAAGAATAAGTAACTGACCTGTAGGTTGTGACTGAGGCTCCCTTCATCTGATTAGCAGTGGAGCAAGGGGCCCTGACAAGAATCCATGTTTCTGCCTTTGTATGGCTCTGACTGGGAGGCCTGTTCAATATACTAGCAGCATCTTTGCGACAAAGGCAATTGCTGACTTCCAACCAGCCAGCTACATCCAAATATTGGTTTTGTTTTATGAGCCAAGAGCCCTGTATTCCCTGTAAGACATCTAGCCTGTAGGGAAGAGAGGGAGGACCCAGGAAAGTGGGGAAGCTTGGAGATTTAAATTGATTAGACATGAATAAGTTGCATACTAGAGGGGGAATTATATTGACCTGGAAGCCAGTAGACCTGGATTCTTATCTAAGCTCCCCGTTTGTGTGCATGCAAGTGTGTATGTGCACATGTTTACGTGTGCATACATGTGTGTTTGTGTGTGTGTATGTAAAAGACTTGTTCATCTGTCAGATGATGGGATTGGACTAGATTGGGGCCCTTCTTGACATTTTTTGCATCATGGACCGCTTTGGCAATGTGATGAAGTTTATGAATCCCTTTTTAGATTTTATATAATACATATATGCATATGTATATATAAATATTATAATATATATACATTATATAGATATATAATAAAGAAGGGGTTCATAGGCTTCATCACACTGTCAAAGGGGTCTATGACAAAAAAGTCAAGAAGAGCCTCTAATAGAGCGTGTGTGTGAGTGGGTGTGTATGTGTATGTATATACACATATACATACATATACTCATATATATATACATATATAATTATCATAATATGTATGTTTATATATATAATGTAAAAAGGGTTCATAGGTTTCATCACACTGTCAAAGGGGTCCATGACACAAAAAAAATGTCAAGAAGAGCCCCTAATCTAGTGTGTGTGTATGTGTATGTATATACATACACACACGCATATATATAATGTATATATATTATATATATATATATGTTCTAAAGGAAATGCTTCATTTCACTTAGAGATTAATGAAAATAAAGAGATATCTTTTTTATTCCCCATGAAAGGGACCCAGGTTAAGAACCTCTGTATTTGGTGTTAATAATAGCTAGCATTTATATAGTACTTTAAGGTTTACAAAACACCGAAAGGCAGTGCTATTATTAACCCCATATTTCAGATGAGAAAATGGAGACTGAGAGAAATTAAATGACTCGCTTGGTGTCACATAGCTAGTCAGTGTCTCTAAGTCCAGCACTATCCACTGGACCACCTAGCTTCCTCAGTGATGACCAAAGATGATCACAGATTTAGAGCTGGAAGACAGCTGAGAAGGCACCTCTTACATCATCCTCATTTTACACTTTACAAAAATGAGGCATATAGGGGCTACATAACTTACCCAAGTTGCACAGGTAGTAAGTGGCAGAAAAGGATTTAAATCTTTCTCCAATGACCTTGCCACTATGTAACTAATTTCTGAGATTTTAATTATTTTAACTTGTATGACTATTACATTCTATGTTCTAGATTCTTCCAAAATATTATGTTTCTTCCCATCTCTAATTTCCTAAATTACATCCTCCAGCACTCTATGTTTTATTTTTCATTCTCTGATTTTTAAGATCTGGACCAAAGAAGGAATCTTTGGGTTCAAGATCTGACTGGTCTTGATTATGAGAAGGGGAGTATGAAATCAGTCACATAGTTATGGGGTGCCACTCTCCAAAAAGGTTATTCATTATTGATCCAAGTAGAAGAATAAATGATATCTTATCTTCTTTTTGGTAAATGCCTATGAATGCCATAGATACACAGAGATAGTTCTAGGTCCTGTTGTGCCACTGATGGGTAGAAGAAAGGGAGGGCATTCCAATGGCAGGTCAGTTTTCAGAGCCTAAAGCCTAGCCAACCTTCTATGAAAAGTTATGGGAGGATATAAAGAAGTATTATGGAGGTGGGGAACCCAACAACTGACAAAACAGTGATTTATCAATAAAGAGATCTGGATTCCAGTCTCAGCTTTGTATCTACTTATATGACTGTGGTTAAGGTTAGATATTTAGATCTTGGGATAATTTGCATAAAGATAATGACTGAATTGATAAGAACTGATGAGATCATCAAGAGAGGTGGTATAGAAAAGACAAGAACCTCAGATAGACACTTAGAGTATACCTTATAGATTGTAGTGGTATCATGTATGCCTTTTCTGGAAGGCCAGAAAAGGAAGATAATAAAAAATAGTGAGAAAAGTGGGAGGAGATCCAAGTGGGAGCAGTGTTACAAAAAAAAAAAAAATAGGAGATAGACTGTACAGGAGAGAGAAGGTGATCTATACTACCAGGTGTTATATAGATAGGTCAGAAAGAAAAATGATTGAGCAAAGGGGAGGATTAGGATCTAATTAAGATGAGAATTAAGGGTCAGAAGACAGAGAAGGAGATGAAATGACCAGATAAAGGAATTTTGAATTTCATAAACATATAAATGGCACACAATTTCATTAGCCTCAGAATATTTTTACCCCTTAAAGTCACCATTGTCATTTACTAAACCTTATCTCCCCTGTATATTGGGTGGAGAAGGCAGAGAGTCACACACCTAGTATATACTGGCATCCTGAACCCTTTCCTTGAATGCTCAGCAGGCCCCATGGAATCCTCTTTAGTCACTGAATGGCCACTGAAAGTATATTTGTGAACTCATCTAAAAATCAGGATCCTATTAATTTTGTCAGTCTGCACAACTTCTGTGGATAATGAATGGCAAATGTTTGCTCTCCTGGGTACTGAGCAAAGTACTGCTTCCTTATCTGAAACAACCTCTTTAAAGCTTTTAAGGGACTGTCATCTTCAAATATTCAGATCCATAGATTGATGGATTACAGCTAAAAAGTACCTTTGAGAATACTTATGTCTATAGATTCATAAAATGTTAGAACTCGAAATGACCTTAGAACATAGAATTTTGGGACACAGAATATAGAATATAAGAATTGGGAAGGACTTTAAATTGATAAAATTTAAATAATATTCCTAAAGTGCCATCAGAGTTCTAGGGGGAAGAGCACTGAGGGTGAAAAGATTTGAAGAAAGAAAAAAAGGAAGGAAGGAAAAAGAAAGAAGGAATGGAAAAAGAAAGAAAAGAAGGAAAGAAAGAAGGAAGGAAGGAAAGACAGACAATTGCTCTCCTCAAGGACATAACATTCTACTGCAGGCAGTACACAAATAACTGTAATTAAAGGGATAGAGTGAAGAGGTTGTAAAACTGGGTCAAAATATTTAGAAATCATTGTACAGGGAAATACTATTAACTATGAGGATAAGGAAAGGTTTGCAGGGGAAAGTGTCACCTGAAATGAGAATGAATGAAGATAAGACAAAGAAAAGGAGAGTATTTTCTAGGCTGAGGGAATAGTTTGTGTAACTATAGGGATGGGGTTGGGGGGTGGAGTTGGGCAAATTCAAGAAAGAGCTGGTAATTCATTTTGCCTGGCACAGAATATGCAAAGGAGGATAATAAGAATTAAAACTGGACAGGTATGGTAGATCCACAATATGGAGAGCCTTAAATGCTGAAAGTGAGAAGTTCCATTTGACCTAAAGTCAATAGGGAGCCCCTGAAGACTTTTTTTTTTATCAGGGAGAGTGACTAGTGCCTTAGATATTCCCACTTCTTTTTGAGACTGTGTAAAGAATGGATTATAAAATGTGGAGACATGTGACAGACAGACCAACTGGAAAAGAGCATAAGCTTGGTTTTTATCAGCATGAGTGAGGAGGTGCTGTAGGTAGAAAATTAAGATTTGACAACTGATCAAAGAGAGGTGTGAGCAAGGGGAAAGAGTCAAAGGTGACTCAAAGGTTATAAAGCTGGGAACCCAAAAGGCTAATGAAATAGCCTGGCTTTTTCTTAAAGTGAGGTAGGAAATGAAATTATCTGCTAAGTGAGAAGATAAAGTAAGCATTGAAAAGTAGAAATTGAAAAGGTAAGAGGAGGTTTGGAACAACTGTGCTGGAGAATCATACATTGTTGAACTATAATATTAAGATTATTGAACATACATTGTTGAACTAATAATACTAAGATAATAATAATAATAAGATGATAAGATAACTAATAATATTAAGATTGTAAAGAAAAGAGAGTGAGGCTACTGCATGGATGATTGGCAAAATAGGAAGAAATTGAGGGACCAGAAGTTTCCAAAAGGACGAAAGATATCAGGTGTGAGACTAAAAAAAAAAGGACAGGAGGAGATGATCAGAGAGGAGGATTTCAATGTTCCAAGATAATAGACACCGTATGTTTCGGTCATCATTAAGGTCTATGGTGTGTCAGACTGAGATAAAATGGAGAAGGCAATCTTGGCAGTGAGGAGATTGATAAAATAGGGGACCAGATGATTAAAAAGAAACCAATATGCCAAATGAGATAATATATGTAAAGTACTTTGAAACCCTAAAGTGTTAATATGGGCTAGCTGTTGTTGATGATGATGATGGTAATATTACTAATATTATTGTCATCACCATTATTATTATAACAATATGCCTGAGGTTGACAGGAGATTTTTGAGAGGATCAAATGCCTCTTAATGAAGTCCTTGACCAAAGAGGAAGAATGATCAGTAGTTTAAAAAATGACAACAATGATAGGAATGGAGGATGAGGAGTGGTTGTTGAAAAAATGTGACAGTAAGAGGAACTGGAAGCATCAGTTGGTGATTATTCCCTTGCAGCATTCAGTGGGGGCAGATTCTTCATTCCTCCCAAATTCTCTCTTTTCCTCCCACCCACACTTACCCACTAATTGAGAAGACAAAAAAATGTGATAGCAATTATTCATGTGAAATCATGAAAAACATTTCCATATTAGTCCTGGTTATTTTTTTAAAGCAAGTAAAATAAAGTGGAAAAAAAAAGTTATGCTTCTATTTACATTCAGTTTCCATCAGTTCTTTCACTGGAGGTGGAGAGTATTTTTTTTTTATCAGAAGTCCCTCGGATTTGTTTTGGAACACTGTATTGCTGAGAACAGTTAAGTCATTCCCCGTTCATCTTCTGACAATATTGTTGTTGCTATGTACAATAATAGTCTCTTGCTCACTTCACTTTGCATCAGCTCATATAAGTCTTCTCAGCTTTTTCTGAAACTATCTCTGTTGTCATTTTCTTTTACAGCATGATAGTATTCAATCACAATCATATGCCACAATTTATTCAGTCATTTCCCAGTTGATGGACATCCTCTCATTTTCTGGTTCTTTGCCACCACAAAAAGAGAAAATAGATCTTTTTCTCTTTTTTTGATGTCTTTGGGGCACAGTTTCAAATTGTTCTCCAAAGTAGTTGCATCAGTTCACATCTCCACCAGCAGTGCATTAGCGTCCCAATTTTTCCACATGCACTCCAACATCTGTCATTTTCCTTTTCTGTCATATTAGTCAATCTGATAAGTGTGAGGCTATACCTCAGAGTTGTTTTAATTTGTTTTAATCAATAGTGATTTAGAACTTTTTTTATACAACTATAGATAGCTTTGATTTTTCCTACTGAAAACTACCTTTTTATATCCTCTGACCATTTATCCACTGGGGAATGGCTTGTGTTCTTATAAATTTGAATCATTTCTCTATTTGAAAAATGAGGCCTTTATTAGAGGAATTTGCTATAATTCCCCCCTCACCCAGTTTCCTATTTTCCTTCAAATCTTGGGTATATCAGTTTGTGCAAAACATTTTTAATTTCATATAATCAAAATTTATATCCCACAGTGCTCTCTGTTTCTTGTTTGGTCACAAATTCTTCCTCATCCATAGATCTTACAAATAAAAATTTCCATGCTCCCTTAATTGGCTTATGATATCACCCGTAATGTCTAAATCATATACCTGCTTGTTCTCATCTGTGAAAGGTTGGACTTGCCCATTCTCACAAGTCACTTTTCATGCCTATAAATCACTCCATTCTCATCTTTACTTCTCAAAACTTTTGTCTTCCTTCAAGGCCCCCCTTCTCTGTGGAACCTTCTAGAATATCAGTCATCATTGCTGCCCTTTCTTCCTCAGCTTTACTTGTTATAATTGATTTCTGCTCACTGGATACTGGATCCTGGAAACTCCTACAGGGCAGCAGCTGGTTTTTTGTTGTCTGTTTGTTTGCTTTTACCTCTTTGCCAATACACTGTTTTGGTGATAGAACAGGCAGTTAAGAAGAGTTTATTACATGGAACTGAAAGATCCCTAGCATGTGAGCAGCAGAATTCAAAGTTCTTGCATGTTAGTTAATCCATTGCATCCTCACAACTTTCCTGAGGAGACATGGCAAGGGTTAATATTTTACTTTTGAAAGGAGTGGAGGGGGTGTGTGTGTGGAGAGGGTGGGAGCTCTATTATTTTATTTGAATTGTTAACTCGGATAGTGAGGAAATTCTATGAATGAAAGTTGTCACCTGGATGCACTGAGAGGTTAAGTGACTTACCCAAGGTGACACATTAAGGCATGTGTCAGAGATAGAACTTGAAACAAAATCTTCCTATGAGGCTCTTTCCACTACTCCACATTGCCTCAGAATCCCACTTTAAAGATAAGAAGAGTAAAGGAAGGAATAGTACTTACTATGTGCCAGATACTATGCTAAACACTTTTATAAACTTAGAAGAGAGGAGCTATTAATTATCATCCCCATTTTACCTTTGAGGAGACTGAGGCAAATAGAGGTTCAATGACTTGCCCAAGGTCACACAACTAGTAAATGTCTGAGGTCAGATCTGAACTCAGGTGTTTTGATTCCAGACCCAGTACTCTATCCACTGTGCCACCAGCTGCTTCAGAGAAGTAACTTGCCCAAGATTAACTATATTTTAAAATCATAACTTCTCAGAGTTGGAAAGGACCTACATTAAAGATAATCAATCCAGTGTAGACTTCTTTGGCCTTTCTAAATTTCTATTGTCTGTTTTGGGGAGTAGGTAGACAATATTTCAGCTAACTAGGTGCCGTAGTTTTAATTTAAGATAAGGAGTCATATAGCCTAGTAGACAGGATGCTAGGCCATATATCACAGGCTCACAGATAGAAAGGGATCTCAGAGATAATGTAATCCAACCCCCTTGTTTTATAGATGCAGAAAATTGAGGCCTGAGAGGTCCAAGGTCACATGAGCAGTTAGTGGTAGAGCCAAGATTCAAATCCATGTACTTTCACAAGTCTTGTGCTCTTCCCACTCTATCAACCTGTCTCCTGAACTTTGATTCAGGAAGACCTTAGCTTTATCCTTTCTCTTTCACTTGTTGTTTGACCATGAGTAAGCCACTTAACCTCTCTGAGCCTCGGTTTCCTCAACTCTAACATGTGGAGAAAAATACCAGTGGCACTTTTCTCACAAGGCTCCTATGAGGTGCAAAGAGATAATGAATGTAAAGTGATTCACAAGCTCTAAATGTTATATAAATGTCATACATTTTGAAAAATATCTGTAATTAAAAACTAAGCTATTTAGAGGATCAATTGAATATAAGTACCACGAAGGCAAGGAATGTTTTTTGATTTTGTCTTTATGGTCCATAAACCTAACATGGTGCTAGAGATACAAACTCAAAACAAAACAGTCCCTGATTTCAAGATGCTTACAATCTAGTAAAGGAGTAGTGGCCGGGCTCTTTTGTTATGAGAAATCATAAAGTTGATGTGCGCAACAATAAAGGGTATTTCCAGGAGCAGTGACACTATTGATTTGATGACCATTCCATAAGCAAGAAGTAGAAAGGTAGGAGTAGGGGACATGAGCAGTGGCAAGGAGAATAGCAAAGAAGATGGCCAGGGTGCCCAAGTTTCCCTTTGTACCCTTGACCCTAGTCCCTGCTACCTTGTCCAACAGATTGCTTCAATTATGACTCCCTTTTCTCTTTCTTCATTTTTTCACTACTGTTTCTTTTCCTACTGACTACAAATACACTGAAGTCTCCCCATCCTGATATTTTTACTAGATTACATCATTCTCACTAACTATCGCCCCTTTCTCTGAAAAACACTGGGAAAAAGCCATTGCTACTTGGTATTTTAATTTCATCTACTCTCAGTACCTTCCTAAGTCTCTTCACTTTGGCCTCTTGCCATTCAACTGAATTCTTATCATTCAACTGAAACCCTTCTCTTTAAAGTCCATCTTTTAATTGCTAAATCTATTGACCTCTTCTCTTTCCTCATCCTCCTTGACCTCTCTGTGGCTCTCCATTCTTCCTCAGACACTTAACCTGCTGTGTGACTCTGAGAAAGTCACTTAATATATTTCAGTTTCATGTCCATCATCTGCCTCATAGGACTGTTGTGAGAATCAAATGAGATCACACATGTAAAATGCTTTTGCAAAATTTAAAACTCTATATACTACATATTGACCTCTTTCTCTTCCTTGGTACTTGCTCTTCTTGGAATTTTAATGACAGTGCTCCCTCTTAATTGACTGGACTTTCTTACTTTGATAATTCAACATGTCTCCCAAGGCTAGCTGTCCTTGGTCCTCTTCTTTTTTCTTTCTGCTCTCCCAAACTTGATGATCTCATCAGTTCCATTGGCTTACATTGTCATCTCTATTTACACGACTTCTAGATCTTTTTATCAAGCTGAACTCTATTATAATAATTTCCTACATTCCAGTTTCATAGGCTGAATTGCCTATTAGATGTATTGAACTGTATGTCCCATAGCCTCAACTTGTACAAAATAGAATTGCCTTTCCCATCAATCCCTCCATTCTTCTGACCTCCTCTATTACTCTTAAGGACACTACCATTCTCCCAGTCACCTTGTCTCACAACTTCCATTCCTCATTTTCATTCTCACTAATTACCAAAGAGTTGACAAAAATTCTTGTTGCTTTTAACTTCACATCTCTGACATACCTTTGTTTCTCCCCTGCACTAACTTGCTACCACTGTAGCTCAGGTCTTTATTTCCTTTCATTCCTCGCTCCAATCCATCTTCCATGCAGTTGCCCAAGTAATTTTTCTAAAGTGAATGGGAAAATTCTGGTAGCTCCCTGCTGGTTCAAAAATCCAACATGAATTGCTCTGGCATTTAAAACACTTCACAACATAGCACCTTCCCACCTTTCTAGTTTTCTTATATGTTACTCCCTTCCTAAAACTCTTCAATCCAGGTAGATTGGACAATTTGTTGTTCTACACAGAAAACCCTCCTCCCTTCTCTGTGTCTTTGAATAGTATATTCCTCATGCCTGGAATGCACTCACTCCTCAACTATAACTGCCTGCAGGCATAGTTGCCTTCTAGACTCAGTTCAAATACCACTCTCTAAGTGAAGCTTTTCCTATTCTTCTGGAAGCTAGTGACCTCTCTCCCATGATAGATAGATAGATAGATAGATAGATAGATAGATAGATAGATAGATAGATAGATAGATAGACAGACAGAAAGACAGGTAGGTAGATGGATAAGATAGGCAGAGAATAGATATAGATATAGAAAATAAAGTGCTACCATATATTCTGTTATATATTATGCAATATTAAATTTGATATTTTTTTCTCCCCCATTAGCTTGCAAATTCTTCGAGGGCAAAAGGGTTTCAATTCTGCCTTTTTGTCTCCAGTACTTATCAGAGTGCCTGTCACATAACAGGAATTTAATAAAAGATTGTCGACTGAATGGAACCAAGTAAATATAATGAGCCATGTGGCTTTCTCTGCTTACCAAAGGAAGGAGAAAAGAGCAGGAATATAAGACTGATCAGAGTTGTTTTTTATTCTTTGTCTTTACCCCTACTAGAGCTCAGAACTCCCAAACTCAAGAACTCCACCAGTGTCACCCTCCTGCAGTAGCAGGGATTAAAACCCTATGGTCCTTATGATTCTAATGTTGGCACTACAGATAGAGCACTGGGCATAAAGATAGGAAGACCTGAGTTTAAATCTAACCTCAGACACTTACTAGCTGTGTGACTCTGGACAAGTCACTACTTAACCTCTGTTGACTTCAGTTTTTTCATCTGTAAAATAGGAATAGTAATAATAGCTCCTACCTTCCAGGGTTGTTGCGAGGATCAGATGAGATGAAAATTGTAAAACACTTAATGCAGTATCTGGTATATAGTTAGCACTATATAAATGTTAGTTATTATTTTGTAAAACATATATAAAACAACATATATAGTCTCTTCTACATTCTTGTATAGATATAAAAAATTTAATATACTTATATAATATTATAATTTCATGTATATATGGGGAGAAAATAAAAACCTATATGATATAGGAGGCCTTAGGAAGTATCAGTTTCCTTATCCTTGAACTCTTAAGCAGAGTCTGGAAAATCACTTGTAAGGGATATTAGAAAGGGGATTCCTATTTCTTCCACCTCTGACATTCTGTGTTCTGTGATCCGGACCTTAACCAAACCCCACTTCCTACTCCCTTCACTAAGGAAGGCAAACAAGTGGTCTCATGAGATTGCAAGAGCCCTATGGCTGCCTGCCTCCCTTTCCCAGAGCGTAAATGACCCGTCACGGAGACAGAACTGAACTTCTGAATGAGATCACAGCCTTTTCGCCCTTTCTGCACAGTTTCACCCGGTGAATTATTGTCTTATTTTCATTCCACTCCAATGAGCTGTCAGCGATGGATACTGTAATTCAGCGCAATAGAAACACAAACAGATGGGTAATTGACCTGTGTGCCTTCATTACACTGGAGTTCAGCGCTGCTGTTCCAGCCATAAAGTCCTTTATCTGCCAGTCTGAAATCCCTGGGCTTTTTGTGAGGAAGGAAATCAGGCCGGGAGGCTTGCAGGCAGTTCACTCGGAGTTATTATTCCCTCTGCTTCATGCATTTCAGAAACCGACAGAATCTGACAGGCAGAACTTACCAGGTACAAGACAACAGCTGGAAGTCCTATAGGGCTTGACGATGTCTACAGGGGGTTGCATTCTGGTGCTGTAATGGGAGAGAAAAATATTTATCTTCCATCACATGAGGACTTTTTTTTCCCTCTCCCTCATCTAGTACAATTGGCCTCCCCTTGACACCAAAAGAGAGTGTGTGTTTAGCTACTAATGAAATAGGTCAGAAAACAAACTATTTACTCAAGAAAGATTTGTTGAGTCCCTATAGGGAGTGTAGCACCAGTTTAGGTGCTTAGTGTATATGATAGAGAAGGAGAAGTTGTATCATAGAGTTTGCTATGAGTGTGGAGTCAAATGTGGGTTGGAATCCCGACTCTGTTCCTTACTACTTATCTGACCTTGGGGCAAGTCATTCACCTCTGAAGAGCCTAGTTTCCTCATCTGTAGAATGAAGGGATTGCATTTGATCTGTAAGGGCCCTTCCAGGTCCAAATCCTATGATCTGTAATGGTCCCTGCCTTAAAGGGGCTTAGAGTGAGCCATGGTCATTCCTGGCTCTGAACACTTTTTTTCAGACTCTTCTAAGAATGTTGGTGCTAAAAGATGAATTCAGAATCACCTAGGCCAATGCCCTTATTTTACCTATGAGTAGGTCAAGGTCCATGGAAAGGAATGGATTTGCTCAAGATCGCACAGCTAATAAGTGACACAAAGGGACTGTCTCGAACTGAGATATTCTGACTTTGTGCCTTGAGCTCAGGAGATATTCGCCAAGCATACTTTCTCACCAAGATAAATCCAATCCAAGTTTTACAGCCAAATCAGCTTAGTGGAGGAGACTGAGCCAGTGTACTCTGAGGTCAGTTCCCATCCCAAAAGCTTTGACTCAGTTTTCATCTCTGATGTTGCCTCTCTAATTTCAAAATCTGTCTCTGTCCCTTTTGTTAATTACAAAACACTTATTAATGGCCTGATCCTTGGTGAGGTGAGAGACATAAGGAAAGAATAGAGTAGGATCTCCTTGAAGTCTAGTTTTGAATATATGACCCAGACACATGATACAAGGATTCTACTACTTTGTGTCAGCCAGACCCTAAGTAGCAAATGGCATTAGAAATTTGAGTGATGAGTATGTGCAAGAGTAATCCGGGAGAAAGACTACGCTAAACTATTCTAGAAATGATTGTATACTTGTGCCTGAATTCAAGTAGCTTTCAAGGAGCAAGGCAGAATATTGTATCCCAACTCATACAGGGATAACAGTAATAGAGGAAAAGGCCTCCCTTTGAATATAATGGAAAGAGCTTTGAAGTAAGAGGTAGGAAACTTGGGACCAAGTCCCAAATGGGAGCATTATGCAAAATGCTTCTTATTATCTGGTCAAGAATGTCTTTATGTAGACAGCTGATGGCATAGTGCATAGAACACTACACCAACAGTCAAGAAGACCTGAACTCAGTTCCTCCCTCAGACACTTGTTAGTTGTATGACCCTGAGCAAGTCCCTTAACCACTGTCTGCCTCAGTTTCCTTATTTGTAAAATCAGGATAACAATAGTACATACCTTCTGTGATTACTATAAGGATCAAATGAAATAATAATGCTGTACATGCCAGTTATCAACATCATCTGTAAGGTGGGTAGGAAAGGCAATTTTTTTTAAAAGGTACTTCCATCCTTTCCATGGTAATGGAGATAGGTCCTTTTTGTATGGGTTTAGAGGCAGTTAGATTGTACAGTGGATAGAGTGCCGGGTCTGGAATCGTAGGTGTGTGAGCCTAGGCAAGTCACTTAACCCTGTTTGCCTCAGTTTCCTCATCTGTAAAATGATTCTTGTTGCTCACTTTTTATTCTAGAAGACCAGTGACACAAGGAGCGTGATGTTTTGATTTGCTAATGAATTGGACTTAAGTGAGGCAGGGCTGTGCAAGGTGTCAGCTTCACTCTGTCCTCCAGAGTCATTGGAATCCAGTGGCAAGACATATGTCAGGACATCTGGTGATGATGGCCCAAGAGGCAGTGGGAGACTTTGGCCTTTTTAAGCTGAAGTCTTTCCTAGGTCTTAGTTTCTCTGAGGCAACACCCATTCAGTGATTAAATGCTAAGTAAAAATGGAGGCAAAACAAAGTGTTGTAAAGCTGCATATGCCCTTTCATCCAGCAATACCACTTAGTAGGTCTGTATCCCAAAGAGATGATAAAAAAGGGAAAAACATCCATATGAACAAAAATATTTCTAGCAGCTCTTTTTGTGGTGGTAAAGAACTGGAAACTGAGAGGAAGTCCGTCCATACTATTGTTCTATAAGAAATGGTGAGCAGGTGGATTTCAGAAAAACCTGGAAAGACTTATATGAACAATGCTGAGTGAAATGAGCAGAACCAGGAGAATATTGTACACAGTGATAGCAGCACTGCAATGACCAACTTTGGTAGATGTAGCTCTTCTTAGCAATACAATGATCTAAGACAATTCCAAAAGACTCATGATAGAAAATGCTATCCACATCCAGAGAAAAAAACATTGGGGTCTGAATACAGATCAAAGCATACTGTTTTCTCTTTTTTTTCCTTTCTCATGGTTTTCTCCTTTGTTCTAATTCTTCCTTCACCGTATGATTAATGTAGAAATATGTCTAATAGGGTTGTACACATATAGCTTATGGCAGATTGCATGCCATCTTGGAGAGGGGAGGAGGGGCAAAGGAGAGAGAAAAAAATTTGGAACTCAAAATCTTATAAAAGTGAATGTTGAAAACTATTCTTTGCATGTAATTGGAAAAAATAAAATACTGTCAAGTGGGGAAAAAAAAGATAGCCTAGTTTGCCTTCACAAAGGAATCAATCTGGGAGGGAAAGACCCTCAGAGTTTCAGAAACAATTGCTATTTTCCCTGTAAAATGAACCGGAGAGGGAAATGGCAAATCATTCCAATATCTTTGCCAAGCAAACTCCAATTGGGGTCACAAAGAGTCACACACAACTGGGACAACTGACGACAACAACAAAAAGGTAATGCAATAGTAAAGTTCTGGATTTGGAGACAGGAAGATCTGACCTAAGACCCTGAACAAATCCCTTTGTTTTGTTTGCCTCAGTTTCCTCAACTATAAAATAAGATAAAACAGCATCTACCTCACAAGGATATTGTGAGGATCCAAGGAGATAATATTTGTAAAGTGCATAGCATAGTACCTTCACGTAATAGGTATTATATAAATGCCTATTCTCTTTCTTTTCCGTATTCATCCCTTGGTCAAACTACAGTGATCAGAATGGAGATGGTGCATGCTATGTTAAGATCAGGGACGGAAGAACTAGAAGTCCTGAGTTTCCATACGTCAAGCCCAACAATCACCATGTGAGGTAGCAAGGGAGAAAAGCAAAAAGTGATCGTCCATGTCTTAATGTTCACACATCCCTCATTGCCCACACATCATGCATATTGAAGGCATCACATTTAAAATTCTAAGTAGTGTGAGAGAAAAATAAGAAAAATATTCCATATGTTCAGTGTGGGTGCATTGGTTTTGAAATGAAAATCAGAATTTTTGTAAGTCCTACCAATTGTGCAGTGGTATCTATAACCTTCACAAAAGAGCACCCTTGCTTTTTTTTTTACATCCGTTGTAACTCATAGGAACAAGATAGGGGTCCAAGTCCTAGTTTTGCCATCTACTTATTAGCTGTGTGATGTTGGTCAAATCCCTTGCCCTTTTTGGTGTTACGCCCCCTCATCTGTGAAATGAGGATACTTACCCTTGAACCACCAAACTCAAAGAATTATCTTGAGTAAAGTAATCCTTAAAGCATCAGAAACATGACATGTCACTATATACATATGAATTATTCCATAAATTTGAATTGTTATGACTTGCATAAATGCAAATGAAATTATGTATGCATGTATATGTGTAATTCCTTGGGAGCTATGTGAAGTAAAATATCCCACACCAGACAGCAGCTGTATATCTGTACAACAGTGATACTATGGGCCAAATCCTGCCCCAAGATATTTATGGCTCCCATTGAAATGGAGAAAGGGGAACGAGGCGCCAATATATGAGGCCAGAACTGGGCTTCTTTGTTGAACACAGGTGACTGAGGGAAGCCTTTGGCCATGGCTGCTTGTGAATCCCTGCTGCTAATAAAATAGTTATGTAACTTTCAACAGTTAATGACATTTTACAGAAAAGTACTTTCTAATTGCCTCTGTCTTCATTATTCTCCTTCAAAATTACCCAAGAGATACTGCCTCAGAGACGCGGACGCACGGACGGCGTTTCCGTTTTTAAAGAGAAGCTTGTTTGTGTTACGACTGCTCATAAAAAAGCCCCCAATGCCAAGCCTTCTCTGTCTTTTTTTTCCTCCAGTTACATTAAACATAGAAGGTAATACTGCTTTTTGAATCCTTGCCAAACTAAGAGATGATTTGACGCATTTTTTCTAAAAACTCGCTCTTCAAGTTCCTTTTGGGCTGAAACCAAGAATAGAAAATGTTCACCCCACACACAGGGGAAAGAAAATGATGAGCAAGCACATGGAAATAGAGCAGTGGCATGGTAAAATAGAAAGAGCCTTAGTCTTGGAATCAGGAGACTTGAGCTGACATCCCTGCTAATGAGCCTCAGTTTTCCCATCTGAAGAAATGGGGAGAATAACCTGTTTCCTAAGATACTGTGTGTGTTAGGGCGGTACTTTATCACCTAGAAAATTACTATTATCACATAAAGAGAGACAGAAAAGATGAGAAGATGATATTCTTCCAAAATAGTCTGTCTTTATGGACAAAGATAAAAATAATCAGTAGTTGGATGGAGAGAAGGGGGTAGAACTGGAGCTGAAGAGTTTCAGAATTGGAGACGGTGAATGTTGGAAGCCAGAGGGAATCCTAAATTCTCCATGCAGTTTCCTATTGATAGTTCACTGACTAAAGTAGATTCCAGTCACTTGTTTGGTATTGTTTTGTTACTTCTAACCACTGAGTCCAAAATATTGGTCAAAGGATGGATTATGAAAAATGTGGATCATCACAGAACTCTATAAAGGAGAAGCAGGGAAGAAAAGGCTGTCAGGGAGGTATATCAGTAGAGGAGAAGAAAAGTGTAGGATGACAACAGATTCAAACCACATCTGCAGGCAGAAGCTAGCTAAGTCCCTTGAGGATTCAGTTATCCCTGAGATGTTGCTAAGGCTCCTCAGATTGGTAGTGACCTTTCCCCTCAGGTCACACATGGCGATTCATTTTTACCCATTTACTCTTCTTTTCATGTATGATGAGAAGCAGAAGGATATTGAGATCAGAGAGTTGGTTGTGAATCCAGATGGATCTAACTTCAGGTCCCACCTCTGATATCTTCTGGCCTTGTGATCCTGAACAAGTAGCCTGATGTCTTAGTGTTCTGAGTAACTCTGTACTGGTAGAGGAAGTTTCCTCACCTATTTCCTCACAGGTCCAGTTTCTATCCCTATACTCATCTGTGTTTGAGCCTTACCCTCATAATAGACTGTGCTCCATGAGGGTAAAGACTATGTCTTATTAAAATTTTATACCTCCCTTAGCACCTAATGATGTCATATTCATAGAATGAATGCTCATTAAGTTCTTACTGAATACATTTTCAAGGTCCTTTCCACAGGTCCATCTTTTGATGATTAGTATTCATTCCTTGGCTTTATTGTTTCTTGAGATGATTTTTTCTACTCTCTTCTCTGTTTTCTCTACTTCTCTACTCTCAAGCACTGTCCCACTTCCATTTTTTCCCTTATATTACTGCCTATGCCTGATATGCCCTCTTTGCCTGTTTTTTTTTCCATATTTAATTCCTATCCAAACTTCAAAGCCCAAATCAAATTCTGCTTTGTCCATGAAGCCTTTTCTAATACACTGGATAAATAAAAATCTCCCCCCTTGGCAGTTTCTAAGGGTTTTTGTTTTGTATCACTCTAATCCATTTATCACACAACAGTATATATCATACAAACTGAGCAGATTCCTTATCCCCTTACTAGTCTGTAAGCTCTCAAAGCAGAGACTATGTCTTATTTAAACTTGGTGTACTTCCCAATGACTGGCACAGTGATCTGAACCTAGGGCATGCTTAACAAGCATTTATTATTGTCATATATTTTTCAAACATCCCATTCAGCAGAATACATTGGGACCTCAAGAAGCCTTGGCACCAGGAGATTCCTGCTCTCTGGTCTTTTGATGATAGGGGAACATAGGCTCCCCTGTAATTTATATTCTTGCCAAGAACTCCTCTATGCATCAATATGTGAGTTGCAGTAGAGGAAGTACAGGGCCATCGCTGTAGTTATTGTACTTCTTAGGCAAGATATCTTGGATTGCAGAAAGAGTCTATTCCAAAGTAGAACAGCCTGGAAAATGATTTTCTTTTCTTGATAGCTATGTCTGTGAAATTTAAAGTCTGACCTACTGGAGAAAATACAGGTCTTGAATCAGAAGATCTAAGTTAGAATTCTGTCATGGAGAATTATTAGCTGTGTTACACTGGAGTGTTTCTTTGTTTAACTTCTTTCGACCTCAGTTTTCTCATATGTAAAATGGGAGGTAACTCACAGGGCTGTGATAATGATGAAATTTGGTAATAAAGGAAAAATACTTTGTAAAAATTAAAGTGCAATATAAATGCCAGCTGTTATCAAGTTTAACAAAAGGGTTCAGCTCCCTGCCTGATTTTCTTGAGGCAATTATGGTTAAGTGGCTTGCCTAGGGCCACACATTTAGTAAGTGTCTAAGACTGGATTTGAACTCAAGCCTTCCTAACTATCCCCTATGCCACTCAACTGCCCCGAAGCTTGATTTTTTTTTTTATTTTGACATTTTTATTTAAAGTTTTGAGTTCCAAATTCTATCCTTCCCTCTCTTTCTCCCTCCTCCCTGAGATGGTAAGCATCACATATAGGTTACACTTGTGCAATTTTGTAAAAACATTTACATTTTAGACATTTTGTAAAAGAAAATTCAAATAAAAGAAAAATAGCATGATTTAGTCTATATTCAATCAATACCAGTTCTTCCTCTGAAGGGGGATAGCATGCTTCATATTTAGTCCTTTGGGATTATCTTTGATCAATATATTGCTGAAAATAGTTGTCATTCTCAGTTAAGCATCTAACAATATTGATGTTAATATATACAATGTTTTCCTGGTTCTGTTCACTTCACTATGCATTAGGAAAAATCTTTCCAGGTTTTTCTGAAATCATCCTGCTTGTCATTTCTTTTAGTGAAATAATATTCCATCACAACCATATACCTGTTAAGCCATTCCCCAATTGATGGACATCCTTTTGATTTCCAGTTCTTAGATACCAATAAAAGAGTTGCTATAAATATTTTCATACAAATAGATACTTTTGCCCTTTTGTTTTTTGGATGTCCAAGCCTGGCTTCTTATCCAAATACCAGACTAGCTAAATGGGGAAAGGCTTCTCAATAGAGCACTTTCCATCAACTGATGAATATTTTGGCCATATCAGCTCATAAAATAGTTTTAGGGAAGTGATGGAGGAGTTGAGATCCGTGTCAGTGGAGGATGTTCGCACACTAAAGAAATCAGTTATCCATGAAGAAAAGGGGGATAATGTAGTATGTGGAGTTGGAATGAATGTGGTTGAAAAGAGATGTCTCTAACAAGCTTGATCTCCATAGTGCTGGAATTTTGGCTCATCCTAAAGGACTTCATTTGTAACAAGCAGAAGAAACCTGGCATCTTCAAATCCCAGTGTATCACCTTTCAAAATGGTTAATGAAGTAACTTCTATTTAATGTTTCTATCTCTTCCCCTTTCTCCCTCCTGCCCCTTTTTATGTTCTCATTCAGGTCTTCAGATAATCTTCCCTCAGTATCTGCAAGAGAAATTTGTCCAGTCAGCCTTGAGTTACATTATGTGCAATGGAGAAGGAGAGTATGTGTGTAAGAATAGCCAGTGCCGATGTCAGTGTGCAGAGGAATTCCCACAGTGCAATTGCCCAATCACTGACATCCAGATCATGGAGTACACATTGGCCAACATGGCCAAGTCTTGGACAGAAGCCTATAAGGACTTGGAGAATTCAGGTATGGAATCTAACAATTGATGGTCTTGTGTTCTGTTGGGGAGGGAAGGGGAGAGAGGGGAGAGAGGGACAGAGAGGGAAAGAGGAAGGAAGGAAAAAGGATGGGGGAGAGAATTATTGTAACAATAAAAATAACATCTAACATGCAACAATCATCACAACAAAAAAAAGCTCTAGATGAAGATAGGAAATAATTTATAAAAATCTTCCTTGGAGAATGAGAATATTTCAGGGATATTTCTCTTATCTTCACCATTATGTTAGAGAGGCAGAGATATCTATCCAAGGTCAAACAGTAAATCCAGTAGTAGAGCAGAGACCTCCATTCACCTCCAGGACCACTCACAGAGTCCTCTTCCATGTGTTCCCTAGGTGTCTTTACAAGTTCAGAGACATAAATATTCCAAGTAATGACATAGCCATTGTGAATGGTCCCATGGCTCACTGAACAAGGGTGATGCTGGTACTCTCTAGGTAAAAGGATTGTCTTGGCTGTGAATAGCCTTAGACTATTTACAAAAGCATCAAAGATAAGTCTAATGATGGGTGAAAAACTCTTTGCTTCTATACCATCAGACCCCTGCACCTTTGTCTGGAGAGCAAATCAAAATACACATAAGGGTAGAAAGTGCCCAATATTGCTATTCTGTGCTTTTCTGATGAGGGATGGCGCAAGGAATCATTTTCTCTAACAAAGTTCTAACTGACTATGTTTGCATTGATTCTTAGGATGGCCAACTGAAGTAGCTTACATGGCCTTCTCCATAGTTCTGATCATCTACTTACCAGTACACACTATTTCCTCCATTTATAATATTACCAGAGTTTATATTCTAACATTCTATGCTCAGATGTCCCTTTTATCTAGATCTAATAGCCTATGTCTTAAATAGTATGTTATACATTCTATAGTCTACATTCTCTCCCAATTTAAGCATTCTATTTTCTAACATTCTATTCTAAAGAAGTCCCTTCCAGCTTTAACAGCCTATGTGTTGATATTTGAGTATCCCAAAGCTCATTCCAGCTCTGGTATTCTGATTGTATGTGCTACTGACAATGTTACTCCTAGTTTATTATTTTTTTTTTGCATGGTCACATTACTTAGGTAAAGCTGCTAATACTACACAGTGCCTTTAAATCTGTACAGAATTCAAGAAAGAGAAGGAATCTGTGGTACAATTCTTTTTATTTTTATTATTGCTGATCCTAAACAAAAGACGTTTGTGAAAATAAAATTTTAGAAAGACCTCTGTTCTAATAGCTCCAAGACTTAGTTGAAGGGAGTGTGTCTGCAAAAACTGACTGGCTTCTCTGAATCAAATTCTTGGGAAGGAAGAGAAACTACTTTGGGTAGAAAAGACAAGATGAGAAGTCAAGTATTATGCTGAATGGACCACTTAGATGACTTATGCATTGTGCCTGCTTCCCACAAGGACATTCATTCTCTAATGCCCATGTATGTAGCGATTGAAAACAGCATCACCCATTAAGGAGAGAAATCCATATATGCATCTGTGGTTTGATTTTTTTTTCTACTTCTTCTTTTCATTCTCAGCCCATAATAGCATTAACAGCTTCAACTCTGGGTAATTTCATCGGATTAATGGCCAACTACTGCTAAAGACTATCAACTCCTCCCCCCAGGCAAAAATGCCTTCATATCCCCAAATGGTTAGGCTTAAACAGGACTCAGCTAGAACACACACAGATTCAGAGACTTGTTTATGCTTACTGAAGGATTGGATAAAGGGGTCTGCTTGCTCGTTAGAGGTGGGATTTGGAACCTAGGACTCCTAGATTTCCTCTCCCAATCTACTATAAACTCCTATGCCACAGATATGGGGAATAATTAATTGTCTGTTCACTGTAAACAGATTAGAGGGAAACCTCTTTCTGTGCTAACCAATGGGTCAGCTACTGAAAGGACTCTGAAAATTTCCATAAATAAAAATAGAGGTGAAAGGGACTTGAAGAGGTCATTAGCACCATTTACTTCCTTCAGCAGGGCTGTATAGGACTCATAGTCAACCTTTTTCTTTCTAAAGGTCTTTAGGCATAGACAAGAATCCTATCCCTTCACTGAGGAACCCATCCCAATATTTTTGTAGGTCTAAGAACTAAGAAGGTCTTATGAGTAGCCCAAATCTTGCTTTAATTTTAGCCATTTACTCTAGGTGATATCATGTGGACATTGAGAAAAATTACTCTAAACTGCCATATTCAATGATTATTATTTCTATATCATTGAAACCTCTTCTGCATTATAACTGATACCCAAGTCCCATTAACCCCTAAACATAAGAGCTGGAGAATAGCACTGGCCTGGGAGTCTAGAGACGGGTTCAGAAGTTTCCACCAACTTGCCCTGTGACCTTGGGTAGTTACTTTTCCTCTCTGAACTTGTTTTCTCATTTGCAAAATGAAAATGACCTCAAAGGTCCATTCAAACTCACCTGGTTTATGAGTCTACAAGCAGAAAAAAATGAAACTGTCTGTTTTATGACCCTCATACTTCCTAGGAGGTGGAAAAGAAGTCTAGAAGGTGAGAGAAGGAAAGAAGCTGGCAGGACTATTTCGATTACCGTGGGGTTCTTTATTATGTAATCTTACTTGCAAGGCTACACTATTCAGTGATCATTTTTATCATGAGGGCATTTTCTGGTCTCATTCTCTGCATCTCGGATTGTGTTTTGCAACAGATGAGTTTAAATCGTTCATGAAGAGGTTGCCCAATAACCATTTCCTGACCATTGGGAGCATCCACCAGCATTGGGGGAATGACTGGGATCTACAGAACCGCTACAAATTACTCCAGAGCTCTACTGAAGCTCAGAGACAGAAGATCCAGCGCACTGCCCGGAAACTCTTTGGCCTCAGCGTCCGCTGCCGCCACAACCCAAACCACCAGCTGCCAAGAGAAAGGTGAGCTTCCCTTCCCTCCTCTCCCTGGCTCCCAAAGAGCTCCAGGTTTGAGAGGGGTGGGATTTTCCAATGGAAAATTTGGAAATTTTCTTGGAAAATTCTTGTAAAGAAAGGAAAATGGTAGCCTGCTATGAGGACCTCATGGGATAGCTAGGTGGTACAATGGATAGAGATCTACGTGTCTGGGAACTTATCTGGCTGTTTATATGGAGGCTACCTCTGACTGGGGCTTTTGGGGAAAGGTCAGGAGTCCTGAAGTCTTGTCTTGGCTCTGCCACTAACTGGGTTTTGAAAAAGGACCAGATACTTTTGCTAAAAGGGCTTCAGTTTCATATGTTTTCTCTTTTAAAGTCCTTTCAGTTCTAACCTTATGCTTCTGTATAGCTAGTTAGCACTGTAAAGGAGACATTGGTAGTTTAAGCTAATTAACAAGAGGTCCAGCTCCCTCCAGAGCATATAATAGGACTAGGGAAGTCGTTGCTTATGGCACTGAGGGCCTCGCAGTGGGGATGAGCTCTACCTTGGTGCTGGTATTAGCTTCTTTAGCTGGCTTGAAAGATTTAATGAGCATTTCTCACTAAGGTAAGGAACCTCTCTGCTATTAAGAGGTGACAGCTACAGGCGCTGACACCAGAAACCTTTCACTGGCCCTGCTGGCTGAGCAAGTTAGCATTTGCAGATGAACTGCTCTTTTTTTTTTTTCCACCCACATCAATCTGATGCCCTTGCTGAAGCCTGTGAGAAGTCAGGCAGGCTGGCCAGGTGCTATTCGCACCACCAAAGTGTAAGTGAATGTCTCTGGGCTTGTCATTTAGCTCCTGAAGGTGGCTGAGCTATTTACAGTTCTTTAACATACGGAAAGAGTGTTGGTCTTAGAATCAGGAGAGCTGAGTTCTAGGCCAGACCCTGTCACTGAGTAGCTAAATGACCTTGGACACAACATTTTCCCTCTCTGGGCTATAAAATGAGAGGGTTGAACTTCATTTAATCTAATATTTGGTAAACTTGTTCTCCAACTGGGGACACAAGGAACAAATCCATGAATTGTTAGAGAAAAATTAAATTCAGTAATTTAATCTGTTCCATGAAATAAACAAAGGTCAGAAAGGTTTTTATAAGGACAATTATTTGTCATTTTATCAATCAACAAGCATTTATGTATGAGGTACTGGCCTAGGTGCTGAGGTTGTAAGATGAAATAAAAAGAAAAATCTGTGGACACTCAAGAATGTTCCTCCCACTGATATTCATTCGTTTCCTTTAATACAACCCTGTTGAGCACCTACTGTGTGCAAGGAGCTATGATAAATGCTGGGTCTACAAAGATAAATATAAAACAGCCCCAATCCTCAAAGAGTTTCCATTCTTTTGGTGGGAAACATATACACTGATAAGAAAATAGAAATGCATATAAAATAATTATTGTTTTAAAATTCTGAGGGGAAGAGTAGTAACTAGGAAGATGATCAGAGAAGGCTTCCTAGAGAAAGTTGTCAAACTTGAACTGAACCATGAAGAAAGCTAGGAATTTTAGAAGTCAGGAAGAAGTAAATTCCAGCCATGGTAGAAGGCCTATGCCAAGCAGAGAAGTGACAAGGGAAGGGGAAGGGAATAACACGTACTACGTGCCAGAATCTGCAGTTGTTTGGTTTTTTTTTTTTACAAATATCATCTCATCTGTTCCTTAAAATAGTCCTGTGAAGTAGGCTATATTATGCCGATTTTTCATTTGATGTAACTAAGGTGAATAGAGGTGATGTGACTTGTCCAGGGTCACATAACTCGAAAGTTTCTGAAGCTGGATTTGAACTCAAGTCTTCCTAACTCCGAGCTCCACATTCTATGCAATACCACCTCTCTCTCTCTGGGAGCTGGAATATTTTTGTGGACAATAGCAAGAAGGCCAGTTTGGCTGTACTGTAGACTAATGGATAAGACAGCAAACGATATATATTAAGACTGGAAAGTAGGTTGAAACCAGGTTGTGAAGAGCTTGAGACGATGACTAGATGAGTTTGTATTTGATTCTAGGGGCAATAGAGTACAACTGGAGATTTCATGAGATGAGCAGGTACATAGCATGGTCAAGCCAGGCTTTAGGAAAAACTCTTTGGCAGCTTTTTAAATAGAAGAGACTTGAAGCAGGGATACCTATTAGGAGGGTACAGCAATATCCCAAGTGAGAGATGATGAACAACCACTGGGACTAAGGTGGTGCCCCTGAGAATAAAGGGGAAAAGAAAGGAACATTTTAGAGTCCCTACTATGTTTCAAGTACTGTGCCAAGTGACCATTTTAAAAACATTGTCTCAATGGTTCCTCACAATGACCCTGCGATGTAGGCATTGTTATTACCTCCATTTTACAGTTAAGGAAACTGAAGCAAACATTCAGTGAGTGTCTGAATCAGGATTCAAACTCAGGTCTTCTTGACTTCAGACCTAGTGCTCTATCCACTGTGCCACCTAGCTGCCCTAGAGAAAAAGGTTGAATGCTAGAGATGTCATGGAGGTAACATTGTCATGACTTAGAATTTGATTGGCTGTATGGGATAAGGAAGAACAAGGATAACTGAAGATGAAAACCTAAGCAAGATGATGAGACGGATGCTATAGCTGTATCTCAAGTGCTATCTCCCTCCCCCAGCTTATGTTCCACTGGCATACTGTTTGAGAACCTACTTAGCACTGCCATGCTAAGGTAAGATATTGGATGAAGAATTTAGATGAAGATTGTATTGTTTAGTTAGAGGTTTTATTTTAAAGTCAAATGGTTCTAAAAGGTTAGACATTTGTCATGTTTCAAAATCAATTTTTTTGTTTCTTTTCCCATATGTGCACACATAGATATATAAATATATCTATGTAGGCACATAATAATAGCAGCTAACATTTACATAGTACTTACTATGTCAAACACTATGCTAACTGCTTTACAACTGTTAGGTCATTTGAGCCTCTAGGAGATAGGTGCTATTATTATCTCCATTTTTCAGTTGAGGAAACTGAGGCAAAATAAGGTTAAGTGACTTACCCAGGATCATACAGCTAGTAAGTGTCTGGTGCCAAGTTTGAACTCAGGTCTTCTTGACTCCAGGTTGAGCACTCTGTCCACTGCACCATCCTACCTGCCTTAGAAAAGCAAAAATAGTAGAGATGTTGGGGAAGTATGTATTAGATGAATGGCACTGGAAAGAAGCATAAACAAAGACTATATAATGACACAAGTACTATGAACCTTGGAATGTAAAATGTTTATTAGAGTGGATAGGTATTTTAGAACATAGAATATTAGACAGGAACATAAGTGTTAATACTGGAAGAAAACTTAGAAACATCTCATTCAAATGAGCTTCATCTTATTGACTCAAAAACTTCATCAAAAACTGACTCAAAGAGGTAAAGATTTGCCCAAGGTGACACAGCCAGGACTAGACTACAGGACTTTGGACTCTCCAGCCAGCATTCTCTCTAATGTACTCTTCTTTGATCCCAGTCCTCCAATGCCTTACCAGGGCAAAACATGCCAGGTGCTGTGAGCTTTCACATGCATGTCCCTGCTGTCATAATTATGGCACTTTTTTATATGACTCTGGTACTTTGTTTTGTTTTACGTCAAGAGCGATCTTCT
Source organism: Bettongia penicillata ogilbyi (assembly GCA_023548195.1). Lineage (NCBI taxonomy): Eukaryota > Metazoa > Chordata > Mammalia > Diprotodontia > Potoroidae > Bettongia > Bettongia penicillata. Next base: position 2,985,587 of record JAJHZJ010000735.1, read on the forward strand.
TGCAATACTGTAGGTGTTAGAAAGCCACGTATAGCACTTGCAGTGTTCTGAAATCTTCAGGTTAAGAACAAACCTCTTAAATGAAAGCTAATATTCAAAGAATTTGCAGTTCCTTAGTCATATTCTCGTCTATTCCTCCTACTTTTATCTTCTAGAGTCACCCTAAACAAGACATCACGATACCTGTTCTATGTGATAGCCCTTCACATATTTAGAGACAGAATTCTCCTTGTCTTCTTTTCTGGGAAAATATTTCTAGTTTCTTGAAAGATTCTCAAAAATCATAGCATCAAGTCTTCTTATCCTGACTGCTCTCCTCTGAGTGTGCTCTCATTTATTAATGTTGTTGTTTTTTCAAAAATGTGATGCCCAGAACTAGATATCACTGAATACCACAAAGAGTTTGATCAGGATTTTGTAATGAATAAAAGAGAGGGGTCTGTTCTCTGAGAATATTACTCCTCTTGGCATGAACTCATTGCAATTATGTACCTTCATCAATGCCTTGCCTAACTGGATCATTTTAAAATAGATTTTTATTGATATCTTTTGGATTTAAATCAACAAGATGTTCCCTATATTCCTCTCACTTCTTTCTCCCAGAGAACCATCTCTTATAACAAAAAAAAAATCTTTAAAAAGAAAGAAGGAAAGAGAACTCAATATATTTTTAAAATCTGATATCATAAGTGATATTTCACATCCTTGGATACCCTTTTTCCCTTCCCCTCAACCTGTGTAATGGAGCAAGGGGAGGGAGGTATCTTCTCATATCTCTTCTTGGCCAAGGCCAAGCTGTTTCATCTTCAATTGTTTTTCTGTTCTTTTCATTTAGATCACGGTAGTCATTGTGCATGTTTTCCTGACTCTGCTTGCTTTGCTTTTTATCTGTTCGTGTAAGTCTCCCCATGCTTCCAGGTATTTATCATGTTTGGTTTTTGCCTGCCTGAATTCTTGCCTCTCTTTGCTATTTTTGATCTCTGATAATGATACCCTCCCCAACTACTTACTGTCTGAGACTGCCAGTATCTGCCTACAGACTTATGTGTCTTCTGATAAAAAACAATTATTTTAATATGAATTTCTATGATTTTAGATTTCCATGTATCATATTTTCTTAAAACAAGACCTACCTGTGCTCACTATAGTTTTCTGACAGTTCTTATAATAATAATTCAGATATATACATACATATATATGTACATATACGTATGCATCGTACATATACATGTATATAACTTTTAGGTTTGCAAAGCTCCTTCCTCATTACAACCTTGTGAAGATCCTGTATTATTATTTCCATTTTATGTGTGAAATAACTGAGAGAGAGAAAGTAATTTGCCCAGAGTCACACGGTTAGTAGATGTTGAATGTGGGGTATGAATTCAGGTCTCCTGACTATAATTCCCAGAATTCCTTCTCCTGTATCACACTGGCCCTCTTATCTGTTGTTGATGAGCAGAACTGTTTTATGCAGTCCCTTTTTAAGTCCTCTGTAGCTTGCCCACCTCCCCACCCAGCAGATCCAGCTGGCCCTGGCCCTTAGGCTGAAGAATCTAGATGAGCATGACCCATAATTCACCCTCAGCATGTATTAAATGCTCTCATTAACTATTTTTTGTCCTTCATATGAATAACACCAATTTCCTGTGTATAGTCCATCAGTTACATCAGCCTACACATCACTCCTCCAAGCATATGGCATCAAAATTCTTGGCTAACGGGGGGTTCTTAGCATCCCCTTCCTATTTATAGATAAAAATATGCCAGTGAAGCAGAAAGCCACATTCACCCAGAAACACCCTGTCTTAGGGGCAGAGAAGCGAGTGCTGACAAGGGAGATTTTTTTTTTCAAGACTGAGGAGCTGAATTTGTTTAAGCCAACATTGCTAGGTATATTTCCATTTTGACTCCTATTTGTCATTCTGCATTTATACCAAGTAGGGCAATTGATTCACTTGATTGATGTAAGTAAAAAAGAAAAAAAAAAGATATGTATATAAATACATATATGTTTTCCTTTTATATTTTTCTTTTTATGGCTTGTACATACCTATATACACATATCTACATAAATGTGTATGCATATATGTATGTATGTATAGTCCTCCCCCACCAGCCTTAGGGCTCAGAAGTAGTTTTCTATTCAGACAGAATAAGCTGATCCTGCATATTATGACCTCTTGAGAGAGAAGTTCACTGTAAGATGCTGAAAAGAACATTGGAATTGGGGGTCAGGAGATATGGGCTTGAGTTCCAGCTTTTGCATTTCCTGTGTAACCTTGGACAAGTCATTTAATAGTCCCAAACCTCAGTTTCCTCTAGTAGAAAATGGGGATAATATTCACCAAAGTCTAACTTGGAAGTAACTTTACAGGTCAACTAACCAGAACTTTATCTGAAGAGGAATCCATCATGATCATGGTCTCCTCCTCTTCCTTCTCTTCCTCCTTCATCATCACTGTCATCATCATCATCATCATCATTATCACCATCATCATCAAAACATTTACATGATGGGCTCAAGGATTGGAAAGTATTTAACAAATATTAACTCATTATATCCTTGCAACAGCCCAAAGAGATTAAGACTATTACTATGCCCATTTTACAGATGAGGAATCTGAGGCAGATGACTTGCCTAGGGTCACACAGCTATTTACATATCTGGGGCTGGATTTGAATTTTTTTCTAAATCCAGATCAGGATCACACAAGTAGCAGAGCTGGAATTTGAATCCAGGTCCTGAAATTCAGAACCCAGCCCTGCATCATCTGGTAAACTTAGAAGCACAGGTACCATAAGCCCATCCTTGCCCATGAATGGAAATTACCAGGCAGTAACTATCACAAAGAGTGAAAAGGGAATTTATATGTATGTATATGTATGTATACACACATATACACATGTATACATTTTTGCTTGTGTAGATATGTCCATGTATATGTTTATATGTGTGTATATTATGTATGTGTTTATATATACACGTGTGTGTATGTATGTATATGTGCATATGTATGTGTATATTTCATATATGTGTGTGTGTGTATATATATATATATGTATATATGTATGTATAGGCACACACAGTGATGAGTTCATTGGGCCTTAAATGATGTTCTTAAAGTGCCAATGGGGAATAAAGGAAAAGATGCTTAAAGAGCTCTAGATTCAGAGCCTAGAAGTGTAAGTTCAAGCTTAAGACCAGTCACTAAATGACTGCTGTGTGACCTTGGCTAAGTGATTTTTTTTTTTAACCACTCTTTCCTAAAATGGGAGGGTGGTATATTATGCGAAAGGGACCTAGGTTTGGATCCCATTCTCCAATGTAGACCAATTTTATGTTGGGGAGACATCATATAGGAAGGAAGGAAACGTGTTTGAATACCTACTCTGTGCCAAGTACTGTGCTGAATATTTTACAAATATTTTCTCATTTGATTCTCACAACAACCCTGGGAGAGAGGTAATAATATTATCTCCATTTTATAGTTAAGGTAACTTAGGTCACAGAGGTTAAATGACTTAAAACTAAGCTATTATGTAAGTGTCTGAGGCTAAATTTGAATTCGGGTCCTCCTGACTTTGAGTCCAATTTATCCACTGGGTCACCAAGCTGCCTTAAGAAGTAGATCTGAATTGTGCCCTGAAAGTTAAATCTGTGTGACTCTGGGCAAGTCACTTAGCCCCTATTTCCTCTCCAAAAAAAAAAAGAAAAAAGTTATTCTATTGAATAAATTCAATAGCTAGAAATAGGGTGGGGAGGCCATTCTAGGAATGGGGGTGGAGTGACTTGAGCAAAAGGGCAAAGACTAGAAAGGCCATTACTTTGTCTGACTTTTAAAGCCCTTCCAGATGTGGCCCCAGCCTACCTTTCTAGGTTTATTATGCATTAGTTTCCTTTCTATGTTCTGTGTTGCAGCCACATTGACCCACTTTTCTTCAGTGCTACTCTGCCCATTATCTTTCAGCTTTTTCAGATCCTGCCTCCTTTTCCTCAAAGGTTACCTAGGTTCCTCCAAGATTCCATTCAGGTGCTATTTATTACTCAAGGCCATAAAAAGGACCCTAGGGGATAATCCCCTCTCCTCCCATCTTCCACCACCCAGAAAATCAATATGTATACATTTTGTATTTATTTAGTATTTTCTCTTATGGAATTTAGTCCTTCAGGTCACAGATTATAATTTTTTTTTATCATTTTATTACCAGGATATGGCATAGTACCTGTCATGTAGTAGGGATTGGATTATTACAGTTAGGACAAATACCATTTACCTAGTGGAAAATGTGCTAAAACTCAAGAGACTGAGGTTTCATTCCTGACTGACACTCGTTTACTTTGCGACTCGGGGCAGTTCACTTCTGTAAAACTCCTACTTGCTTTTGCTAACTTGGCCCTGTATGTTAAATAATAATTAGTATTGTTATAAGTAATAATAATAAATAATGAAAATAAATGGGGCAGTGAGGTGGCACAGTGGATAGAGTGCCATGTCTACAGTCAGAAAAACTCATCTTTATGAATTCAAATCTGGCCTTAGCTGTGTGACCCTGGGCAAATCACTTAACGCTGTTAGATTGGGTTTCTTCATCTGCAAAATGAGCTGGAGAAGGAAATGGCAAACTACGTCAGTATTTCTGCCAAGAACACCCCAGATGGGGTCATGAAAAATCAGAAATGACTGAAAAACAACTAAGCATAAAAATAATAAATACTATTATAATAATTACATATGATTTTATATAATGTGTCAAATTAAATCATACATAATATTATATATAATTATTATGAAATTATATTACTTTTAATTATGCCTACATAATTTATATATAATTATACAGCATGCATGGGCATATTTATGCAATAATCACTATTATAAATATATTATACAAAAAAATCCTCCTCTGATGTTATATCATACATTGGTGAATGACCCTGTGTTCACAAAGCCTGTACCCTTTAAGCCACAACTCTGATAGATTCTAAGAAGTTCGAAAGACTTCATACATAGGGATAGTGATGGACTCTTGTTATGTGACAACCAACTTAGCCCGTGTAGAGAAAAAAATGTAGTCTAGTTGATAGAACACTGAATTTAGAATCAGGAAATTCTTAGGGTCCCATATGAGAAACTTAGTAGCTTTGTGACCCTGGAAAAGTCACTTATCTTTCTGAAGTGTAGTTTCTTCGTCTATAAAAGAAGGGTAATACTTCACAGGGTTATTTGGCAGTCAAATAAAATATTGACTATAAACCCCTTTGTAAATCTTAAGATCCCATGTAAATGTTGGTTGTTATTAAATTCATAAGCATATATCACCAGGTTTGTTGTAGAAAGGGGGACATATGTGACCATAGTAACTTTCAAAAAACACAATCTACCAAATCAGGGATGAGTTAATATCTGCCCTGATAGCAGGAGTACCCCTATTGATAAAGCTTTCTTGTTGTCCATCTGTATCAGTCACATCTGACTCTGTGACCCCATTGGGGTTTTCTTGGAAAGAGTACTGGAGTGATTTGCCATTTTCTTCTCTAGCTCATTGAAGAAATTGAGGCAAACAGGGTCACATAGCTAGGAAGTATCTGAAACCAGATATGAACTTAAGATGAGTCTTCCTGACTCCTGATTCTATCCACTGTACCATCTAGCCAGTGCGTTGATAGAACTGCAGATCCTTGAATATTTGAAGTAACGATAGCTGGCATTTCTGTAATGCTTTAAAGTTTAGCAAGTATTACACACATTATCTAATCTGATCCTCATAAAAACACTATGAGACAGATAACTAGCTATGCTTATTATCGTTCCTGTTTTACATATGAGGAAATTGTGGCTCGGAGAGTTTATTACTTATTGATAACCATATAGCTAGTAAGTCTAGAAGGTAGGATCTGAAACAAGATCCCCTCAACCTCCCCTCCAAAAAAATCTAGCACTCTTTCCACTGTATCATTAAATTTAATCTCCTTTTTAAAGGCAAGAAAGAAAGAGGACAAGAGAAAGAAAGTCACTTGACCAATGCCACCAAAGTTGATGGCAGAGTTTGTACTAGAAGACTAGCCTCCTCATGTTAAATCCAGTGCTTATTTGTCAACATGCTCCAAATATTATCTCATCTTATCCTCACAACCAGCCTGGGAGTTAGGTGCAGTTAGTATTCTCATTTTACAGCTGAGCAAATCAAACCGGAGAGATTTGAAGTGACTTGCTCAGAGTAACACAGCTGAGTCTTCTGGCCAAGGTCCCACTCTTTATCTCCTGTGCCACCTATATAATTCAGTTACCATCATGCACCACTTCAGGTCCACCGTTTATAGGACTAGGCTTATAAACAGCTTTTATCTACTGGTGCTATTTTCCTGGCCATTTTCCCTTGGCGGTCCTGGCAATGGATGTGAGGAGAGAGGTTATGAACCCTGTTCTCCTGGACAATTCCTTTTTCTCCTGTCCAAGATGACTGGTGATAATATGACAGACACATAGTCAGAAGGAAACCTAAATGTTGTCTAATGCACCTAATTCCTAAATGCAAATCTCCTCTATGACACTTCCTCCATTTTTCTTTTTTTTTTATGGCTGCTGTTTGAGAACTTGCAGAGATGGAGAACTTACTACCTTCCAAGGCTGCCCCTTTCACTCTGAGACAGTTAGGATTGTTAGAAAGGTGTTTTTTGTCTGTTTTGTTTTGTTTATTTTCCTTCCAATGAAGTTGAAATCTACCTCCCTCTGCAACTTTTACCCATTGTTCTTTATTCTGCCCTCTGAAACTCAGCAGAATAATTCCAATGCCCCTTCCATGTGACAGCTCTTCAGATCCATGAAGACAGCTGTTTTCTTCTATTCTTCAGGCTAACTATCTCTTGTCCCCTTTTCTGATCCTTGTCTGGTGCAGTTTGGAATAGCCTCCTGTTTTCCCTCCTCTAATCATTCTCCATCCTGTCAATGTCCTTTCTAATAGGGTTACAACTCTCTACAGAATATGTTTTGTATTCATCAAGGTTTCCCATTACAGAATTTAGCATTTCAGGTGAAATTCTGTCTTTTCTCTTCTTATGGCTTATATGAATCAATGGAAGGAATCTGTATTAGTTTTCAAAAAGCTCAGGAGCCCCCTTCCAAAGTTAAACTCCTTTCCTACCCTTTTGCCTATAATGTTGCCTTTGCCTTCCCTCAGATTCCTCCTCTCTCTTCCAGGTCCCATCCCTCCTATTTCTTTTGTCCCTTTCAAATCTCTTTTATTTGTGGCTACCAGACCAGTATTACTCTGTCAGTGTAGCCCAACTCTGAAAAATCATAGGAGTCCATCCAGTCCCCCCACTTCAGTTGCAAAGTATATCTTCAAGGCATCCTTTTTTTGAGATTAGAGCTGATATCTTGAATTCTCCCTTATTTTTCAGGCTTCTTTGCCTCATCTCAAATTTAAAAACCGAAAGAAACCTAAAAATCTTAGTCCAACAACAATTGAATTCCTTATTCATTAAAGGGGTGTATGTGGAGAAAGCATGGAAAATTGGAAAGTTTCTTAATAATTATTGCCTGGGTGAGATTCTAAGTACAAAACCAATGAGAGAATCAGAATGTTAACACCTAGAGACGCTTCATAACACAGAATTGTAGAACATACAAAATTATAGAACATACAAAATGAATGCTGAATTTGAAGGATGAACCAGAACATAGACTAAGAATTGGAAGAGACATTAGCACATAAAATGCTAGAACTTTGAGTGTTTTATTTGAAAGACACTTGAAAACCTAGAATGCCAGAGCTGGAAGGGACCTTAGAATATGGAAGGGATCTTAGAATGTTAGAACATAGAACATCGACTATGAGGTCTGGAGGGTCCCTTTAGCAATCTTATCTAACCAACTCACTGAAAATAGGAGGCTCAGGAGGTACAAGTTAAAAATTTTAAGGTCACATAATTAATTTGTAAGTTTTAGTCTTTATGGAAAATACAGTACGACTGAAGAAACAAGGCTAACAGACCCCGAACAAATGAGAACTTATCTGATGAAGCATAAAATAAGTTGTATGAACAATACTCAACCTTGAGTACTTGAGTCCAAGTTAATATTTCATAGTCTGGGGACTTTGCTCAGAGACTGAGAAGTAGGGGGTAGTATAGGTGAACTGAAGGTAGGACAGAAAGGATTTATTTACATTCCATTTTTTTATTTTGCCTGGTAAAATACAAGTCTAGTTCTGTTTTTCCTGAAATAACCCAAGTCCTAGGGTAGCCTACAACTCTTTAAAAGGAGGGTTTAGCATCTTCCCTTGGGCAAGTTATTTCCCTCTCCAGATGTCACTTTCCTCATGTGTAAAATATGTTATTTGGAATGGATAGTATGTTAGGCCACATCCAGCTTTAATATTCTTTTTTTAAGGTCCCCTTTGATGCCAATTTCATCTGATTCTAGACCCTCCAAATACAGTTAAAGTTCTCTTTCCTTTATGATGCAGAAAGTTCTGGAAAGCATAGATCAGCCAAATTATCAAGGACAACTTCTTTTCCAATATGAGTTAGATTGCAGCTCCTATGTCAAGTCAATGAGTATTTATTAAACACTTACTGCATTCTAGCATTGCACTAAGTCCTGGAAATACAAATAGAAACAGAAAGAAAGATAGTTCCTGCCCCTATAAGAATTTACATTATAGCAGGGGAAAACAACATGTAAAAGGGAGATGAAAAGTCATGGGATATTTGGTAGGGGCAGGAGAGAAGAGTTAAAGGGGGCATTGGAGAGCAAGATTGCAGTTTGGAGAGGAACAAAGACATGGCTGACCTGGGACTCCTTAAAGTGGAGGTTTTGGAAGGAACCTCAATCAGAGGGAGAGGCTGGAGGGTGGAAGGTACCTCCAGAGTATAAAGTCCAGGGATTGAGTGAGCTTTCAGGATGAGGAAGTTTCTGGAGCATTACAAAGAAGGTCTAGGTGAGTTGGAAGAGCAGCCTAGAGGGTAATGAAGACATGACTGGCCTAGGCCTGCCCTTTCAGTGCCTTTACCGACAAGGGACCTATCTTTCTCCTCATCCCGATGAGTTCACCATGATTTTTGAGGGTTAAATGCAGTGAAGTCAGATCATCCCCCATTTCTCATCTATGGCTTCTCAGCTGGACAGCTCCCATTTTCCTGTCTGATTGCTGCCACTCAGGGAGAGAAGCCACTTTGAAAATGCCAGCCCCAGGAACTCTCTACCTCTTCCTGCCCTTCAGCCCCATCTCTGAGAGGCTTTTGACTCTTTCTCTTTCCTCGATCAAGTTCAGGCCCTGAGTGTTGCTGCCGGATAGAACGTGAGCCTGGAGCTGCAGCTGATGATGTACGTCAGCAGACTCTCCCGGGCACAAACCAGAATAATTGTGCGAATCAGTCCCATTTTTCTCCTCAATTAAGGCCCCAACTTTCCAATTTTAAAGAAACACATACGACTTTTCATCCAGGGAGAAGGAAGCACTTGCCTGTAGCTGTTTTGCTGTTCTTTGGTTTGATGTCCTTGGTTCTCCTCTCAGGTCAACTCTGTGCCTCTTTTCTGTACTTTTTTTTTCTTCCTGTCCTTGCTTTTTCTTTTCTCTCCCCAGCTATGAGGAGCACTGTCTGAACTTATCTTCCAGAAATTCCTGCCACTACCAATTATCCCAACTTAAGCCACAGTGATTTAAATTGTTCATGGAATCTTTTTTCTGACCTTTGCATTTTGCTAATAATTTGACTCACTAGTTAGAGTGTATTGTTGTGAGGGAACCGTGGGAAGATATCATTATCGAGCAAACATTAGGAGCAGAAGTTTTAGAGATAAAAGTTAGTCTAAGTTATTTTACAGATGAAGAAACTGAGGCCCAGGTGATCTCTTTGATAGCAGAGCTAGTATTCAGACCTAATACTTCTGACCCAAATCCAGTTCTCTTTCCAGCTTCAGAAATAGAAAGATACCTCATAAGGTTGGGTAAGATAAACACTTTTTTTTTTTGAAGGCAGCAAGGTGGTACAATGGATAGAGTACTAGTCCTAGAGTCGGGAAGACTCATTTTCCTGAGTTCTAATCTGGTCTCAGATAATAGCTGTGTGACCCTAAGCAGGTTGTTTAACCCTGTTTGCCTCAGTTTCCTCACTTCTACAATGAACTGGAGAAGGAAATGGCAAACCACTCCAGAATTTTTGTCAAGGAAACCTCAAATGGGGTTATGACTGAAAGTGAACAGCAGCAACAAAGGATAAACACTAGATTGGAAATCAGACAGCATAGGTTCTAGTTCTAGCAGAGTCATCACTAGAGTAGAGCCATGGGGGCATTGACCCAGGGCATTGATATTTAGAGGGTACTGACAATAAAAATGCTCATCAGTAGCAAAGAAACAACTAAGATCAGCACCGAGTTAGCAAGAATAACTAGTTCAGAAAATGAAATTATCTTCCTATCTGCTTTGGCTCTTTCAAACTCCTCCTCCTCTGTCCAGGCCTGCCTGGCTCCTCCCCAAATTAGTGGCTTCCCCAACAACCATTTTGAGTATCCTAGAATCTTTCCTCTAGTAGATCATGGTGACTCTATCTTTCATAACAGAATTTGTCTTTAAAAGTTTTGATTTGAGGCTACATTTTTTGCTGTTTGCCTCAGATGTTCAACATCCTATTTAAGTCTGAGTCCCTATCCTACTCTGCAAACCAACTTACTCTGTTATTAGCCTTAAGTTCTTCATAATGATAATAATAACTCATATCCCTATAGTTCTTTCTTTTCAACAGCCCTGATGAGGTAGATAACCTAAGCATGCATTTCCATTTTCCAGATGAACAAACTGTGACTCAGAAACATGGGTCCCCAAGCTAATAAGGGTTTGAGTCAAGACTCCAACAGAGAGCTTCTGATTTAAAAGTGCCGTAGCCTTTCTTCTATACCCACAGTCTTTCTCCAGAGTATAAAAGAGAGTCAGGAAAGAGGACCTCTAGTGTCTCTTTGAGTTCTAACATTCTATGATCTAGTCCAAGCACATTATTTTACAAAGGAGGAGACTGGAGTCCAAAGAGGGGAAGTGATTCGCTCAAGGTCACAAAGTAAAGTGCCTGAAGAGAGTGGCTGTCTACTGAAGGTGGACAATTAAAGGAATGAAATATTTGCTGTGAAGCAAAGCGATGATCAAGGAGTGGGTCTAATGTCCAGTCATGATTCATAATGCCACATCCTTAATCCAAGACTCCATTTAGTTGAGCTTAAAGCATCTTGCAGACCTTGACTTATTCATCTTTTCCCAGTGTCTTTCCAAAATAAACAAATAAATAAATAATGTAAAATAGAATTCAGCATATCATCCAAAAGCTAAAAATTACCATTTGTCTTCCATTCCTGGCCTATGCTCTAAGGAGTAACCATTTTATAGAATTTGAGGGAATTAATCAGACTCTCATTACAGTGTCAAAGAAATGCCAACAAAGGAGCCAGAAGATAAATAAAGGAATAATTCAAAACAAGGGCTTCATTTTTAAATTATCCATCCTTTCTACTTTTAAAATCCACACCCAGCTAGCAAATGGGAGTTATGGATTAGTTTCTATTTTATCTCTATCTCCTTCTCTGCTCACCCTACTCTTAGACTCTCTGGCTGTATATTTGTCTGATCTTCCCCAAAATGCCAACAACTCTGTTCTTTACTTTTCATAGGCAAAGCCGCCAATTAAAATCAGCAGGGTGTTTGGTGTGAATTAGGGCTCTCAGCCTGGACTGCTGGAGTGGAGTGGGTGGTTCTGAAGGTGGTGGGGAGTGGGTTGTGCTTAGGCAAAGGCACCCTGGAGTTTAGCCTCAGGCTTCTGAAAGAGAAACTCTGTCATTCAGGCCCTTGGCCAGTTCTGGAAGGGGGAGGAAGATCCCCGTTGATTCTCCCTAAGCCCTGGATACCCTGGATTGGAATTCAGTGTGGACTACTGAAAGAATTGGGGAGAGTAATAGAATGTGATGCAGAACATCTGGTTCCAGTGTTAGCTGTATGCAACCCAGAGTTACCTCTCTGTGCCTGATCTTCCTCTCTGTAGAATGTAGGGGTTGGACTAGCTAAACTAGTCTCTTTGAGTTCTGGTTCAGTGACTGAGCTCTACTGTTTGAACATTTATGCCTTCCGTGGTATCCCCAATGCTGAGCACAAGATATAGCACCTAGTAAGTGCTTAATCAAAGCTTGTTCGCTGTCTGTATCCTAAAGTCTCTGCCATCTCTGATAGTCTATGTTACAAAGTCCTTTCCAGCTCCAACATTCTATGTTCTGTCATTCTATGTTCTAAGGTTCCCTCCAGTTCAGACGTTCTATGATTTCCATCATATATTTTTATCATTTTGTTATTTTTTTCTTACTTGAATGGTGTTGAAGAATTTATAATGTAGGCATGGTAAAGCAAAATCATGCCATTTTCCATGGAGGAACTGAATGATCGAACACTGGAAGGGGGCAGGGTGGGAGAAGATGATGGTGTAAGGAGTGGGGTGGGGGTGGGATGGTTTAGCAGCACAGGTTTAGAAAGGAACAGAAAGATTCTCTCCCTCCCTTCCTCTTTCCTTCCCCTTGGTACATCATGTCCCTCTTTCTAGTCAATACGTATTGAAATCCAGGAGTAAAGAAAGCGAGTTATTTGGTTGTATTGGAGTTAAGAGTTTGCCAAAAGTAGAAGGCACATTAGGTCTCCAGAGAGGGGAAAAAAGCATCTTCAAAAACGTTCCTTGTGGCCTTAAGCCAAATGCCTTGCAGTTGGGCTGTGTCAGCCCTTTCTAAGACCCTTCCCACTAGCGCTGTCCTATTAAGCAGGCCTCTCCTGTTCCCAGGGCTGAGGCAGCCTGTCACTTACTAGCCTGGGAGCGGTTATTTATAGAATTCAGTCCCTCCTTCCCATGCTCCCTAGCCTCGCCTCTCTACTTGCAGGCTAGCTCCAATTATCTGTGTATGGGGGAGAAAGAACCTGGCAGGTCTGGAGCAGGCGAGCAGTGTGGTAATGGTCCCTTCACACTCTCAAACTTTCAGTGTTTTTCCATTCTTTCCATTTTTTACTCTTCTTTTTCTCCTGCCTGATGGCCCCTTCCTATTCTATTCTTTTATCCGTCCTCTCACCCCCTCCCCACTACTGGACTAGTCTTTTCACAAAACCTCAGTTAATTAGATGTTTAAACCTATATGAGATTTTCTGATGAATTGAAATTTTTGGTTCACTGAAAGTGAACCTAAAAATTGTTTTCAATTCGTCCCTTAATATTGACAGTATTTCTCCATTTCCCTGCCTTTGGAAGCGTACTCACTCAAAGTTAAGAGAATAGGTTCTGCTTCTCTTGTTATGTATAGGTTGCCCTTGGACAAGTCAGTTCTGATACATGACCCTCAGTTTCTTCATCTGCAAAAACTATTATCTCTGAAGTCCTATTTGGACTAGCAGTCTATTCAGCCTCAAGGCCATATGTGGCCTTCTAGGTCCTTGAGTGCAGCCTTTTGAATGAGTCAAGTTTTACAGAACAAATCCTTTTATTAAGGGGATTTGTTCTATGAAGTTTGGATTCACTCAAAGGGCTGAGGGTCTAGAGGGTCACATGTGGCCTCAAGGTCACAAGTTCCCTACTCCTGGTCTATAACCTAAGGGCATATAATTTTAACATTCTATGTCTAAGCAGTTTATAGTCCTTTAGAGTGATAATTTCCTATGTTCTTTGTCTTAAGGGACCATAGAACATGTGTTCCACATCAATTATATTCTAAAGTCCCAATAAACCTATCTAATATTTTATATTCTAAGATCCTATGTCCTAAGATAGATATAACTTCTTATTAGATGGTCTATATTCTAAAGTACATTTTAGCACCAATATTTTGTTTTAAGATCATTTCACCTTTAACATTCTATGTACCAAGGTCCCATCTAACTTTAGCATTCCATGTTAAAAGGGTCAGCCTACTTCAACATTTTAAAACTCTAACTTTAGCTTGTTGACTGTAACTAAAATTTAGTTTGTTATCTTTCTTGACATTAGTGATCAGTATCCTGGGTGGTAGATTGAAATATAACTGTAGTAAGTTGACATGAATGTATACTGGATCCAAGTTGTCCCCTGGAAGTTGTTTTAAAATAAGCAACTAACATTAGATCCTTAATGTGACCTTTATCTCTTTATCCTCAAAGTCCAAGACAGAAAAAGAATGAAAAAGATTATAGGCCTGAGAGTCATGACCTGAAATCTAGCTGTGGCCATTACAAAATTTTTCTAACTGGAGCAAATAATTTCTGAGCCTGTTTCTTCATCTTTAAAATGGGATTTGAGAGGGAAGGGAGGGGAAGTTGGGTTAGATTAGCGGTAAAATCCCTCAAAGCTCTGTTAATTTACATTTCCAATTTTACATTTAAGGCTGTAGTGTCAAACTCAAGTAGAAATAAATGCCTGTTGGCTGCATACTGACTTAGAAAACCACAAGTTTACATCATCTATGTTGTGTTGCATTTTTATTTATTTTATTGAACAGTTTATCAATTATATTTTAATCTGATTCAGGCTACATTTGCTCTGGATTGCACAGATTTGACAGTTCTGTAATGAACTTTGGTTCTTTCACTTGAGGTTAATCATGGATTTGCTAGATTTCCTCATCCCTATTTTCTCTCTTCCCCCACCCCAGGAGATTTAGAGTCAGAGGACCTGAATTTGAATCCCAGCTTTGCTACTTGTTAGTTATGTATGTAGCCTTGCAGAAGTCATCTCACTTCTCTTGCCTGTGACCTCACCTCTAAAATGAGGGCATTAGAAGGTATATTTCTTCCAGTTTTAAATCCTATGAGGTAATGATCCTATTATAATGTCACTCTTCAATTGATGTGTCACAGAATCATAGAATTTCAGAGTTGGAAGGGACCTCAAAGATTACCTAGTTCTTCCCCTTCCCACCTTCATGACATTTTTCTGTGTTATTTTCTAGGTCACATTACATTTTTTTTCTTCCTCTGTCTCTATCACCTCTTCTATTTTATTCTCTCATGTCCCTCTTCCCTTTTTGCCATCCTTTCCCCTCCATTTTCTTTCTTTCCTCCATGTTTTCCTCACCCCCTTTGCCTCCAGCAGTCCTACCCCCCATCCCTACACATTGTCCTCTTTCTGAGCCCCCTTGCTGTTTTTCATTGCTGTATCATTAATGTGCTCTTTGATACAGCTCACAGCCTAATGATTATTCTGAGGTCAGCCTATGCAGGTGCCATGAATTTCACTAATCCAACTCAGAGAGCCTCTGTCCATAATCGCCCCTCCTGTTCTACAGGGTCTGAATCCTAATTTGTTATTAGCCACGTCTGCTGCTGCTATATTCCCAGGGCCTTTATTTTGTCGTTTTCTTTTTTCTTTTCTTTTTTCTTTTTTTCTTTTCTTTTTTTTTCACTCAGAGCTCTGAGCTGCTCGGAGGAGTCTGAGAATTTGTCACAATGAAGTAACTATTCTAACGGTGGGGGTCGGAGCCTCAGGTTTTACAAAGAGTTCCAATGACTGGCAAGGAGAAAGGGGGCGCTATCAGGGCAGTGGAATATTTGTTGATTGGGAAAGACACCCTCTAAATGGATTATTGTTCTGAGAGCTTTAAGAGGGGGTGAGAGCCACGTGTGGTCCATTTGAAAGAGAGTCTTTGTGGAGATTTTCTTTAGGTGGTATGGAGGGTCACAGAATGCCAGATTTTGAAGGGATCATAGAAATAATACAATTCTAAAAGCTCACATTTATGTAGTGTTTAGGGATTAGAGAGTGTTTTACAACCATCATTTCATTTGTTACTCCCCAGTAATCATGCAAGGTAAGTAATATAAACATTTTTGTCTTCATTCCAAAGATGAGAAAAGGTTCAAAAATGTTACATAATTTGTTCAATATAATATAGCTAGTAAATATCAGAGTCAAAACCTGAAACCAGATCTAGTGACCCTTCAGACCTCCAGGTTTCTTTCCTTCTCTCCTTCCTTCCTTTCTTTCTTCCTTCTTTCCTCTTACTTTCCTTCTTTCCTTCCCTTTTCTTTCTTTCATTTTTCTTTCCTTCTTTCTTTCTTTCCATTCCTAATTTTTTAGCTATAGAAACAGGCCCAGGAAAGGAAAAGAGAGTCACCAAAGGTAGAAAGTATCTTAGTGGCAGAGCATTGACTGGAACCCAAGTCTTCCATCTCTTAATCTAGTAATATTTCCAGTTGTTCAGCATGGCCACTTGGAGGAGGTGGTGCTTCAGTTAAAAAAAATTGGACTCGTATCTCATACTTAGCAAATGATACAGATTTTAAGGTACCTGTTGTATAGATTCTTATTACTCTGCCTGTTTCCCTGAATGAGGTTTTTCTTCTGTCCTACTTGTGATAGGATTGCCTTCAAAAAGCCCAGATTCTGAGAGCCAGGGAAGGAAAAAACTTAAGTTAATTTTGAAATCCAATGGAAGCAAATTCATGGTTACTTTTACTATGGACAAGTGGCAAAGACAACAATAATTCTAACATCCTATTCAACTAAAATATATATTGAACACCTACTTTGTATAAAGCATTGTGGTAAAATCTTAGAGAAATATAGAGATAAATAGAAGGCACAGTCTCTGCCTTCAAGGAACTTTGAATTTAGCTTATTTATACTCACAACTATAATTAAATTGTGTTTTTATTCAACACAAAGTTGTGTTGAATAAATGTCAACCTATTATATAAAATAGAATATAAATGTGTAAGAGAGGTACAAGGGATGTGATATTTCCCAAAAGGGAAATAACACTTCAGCACTTCAGCATGTGTTGCTCACGCGCACATGCATGTGTGTGTGTGTGTGTGTGTGTGTGTGTGTGTGTGTGTGCTACGCTCAAAGTAGACTTTGTGGAAGCTTTACTTTTGTTGATTCTTAAAAGGGCTGCATACGTCCTATCCTTGGACCTATTTGCCCAAGGATAGAACCTTGGGAAAAATCACTTTACTCTCTTTAGGTCAAAGAATTTAAAGCTGGAAAGGACCTTAGAATTCTTCTAACCCAATGGGTTGGTTGAAATTAACCTCATTTTGTAGCAGTGAGGGAGGGAGAGGGAAACTATAGCATGAGATGGAAAGAAATTCACCCAAAGTTACACATCCATTAAGTAGTAGAACTAGTATTCAAACTCAGGAAGGCCCCCTGACTATAAATCCAGTCCACTTTCCCCTGAAGCTTATGGTCTTGTTTTTGTGGTGGTTGTTCTTTTTAAATTTCTAAAATGAGTCAGTTATTTCTAATATCCTTTCTAGAACCAATGCTCTCTGTTCTTAATATTTATGTTTTCTTGTCTCACCCATTTCTATCATTTCATAGTCTAAAGTCATTGGAAGTTCTGACCAGAACCATTTCCCTAAAGAAATAGGAACTTGAGTATCAGGCTGCATCTTGTACATGGGCCTAGATTTATTTTCCAGGTTAGATACTTCTCCCATCCTGACCAATCGCCTCCACAGTTTATTGAAAGATGGCTGATATTCTCTCTCTCTCTCTCTCTCTCTCTCTCTCTCTCAACAGGACTATACAACAGTGGCTTACTAGAGTCCAGTCCCTCCTCTACTGCAATGAAAATGGGTTCTGGGGGACCTTCTTGGAAAGTCAGCGAAGTTGTGTATGCCATGGTAGTACAAGCCTATGCCAGAGGCCCATCCCCTGCATCATTGGGGGCAACAACAGCTGTGCCATGTGTAGCCTGGCCAACATCTCCCTCTGTGGCTCCTGCAACAAAGGCTACAAGCTCTATAGGGGTCGCTGTGAGCCCCAGAATGTGGATTCAGAGCGTAGTGAGCAGTTCATCAGCTTTGAGACAGACCTGGATTTCCAGGATCTCGAGCTGAAGTACCTGCTGCAGAAGATGGACTCTCGCCTTTATGTCCATACCACCTTCATCAGCAACGAGATCCGCCTCGACACCTTCTTTGATCCCCGGTGGCGCAAGCGAATGTCCCTTACCCTCAAGAGCAACAGAAACCGCATGGACTTCATCCATATGGTTATTGGTATCTCCATGCGTATCTGCCAGATGCGCAATAGTAGTCTGGACCCCATGTTCTTTGTCTATGTCAACCCCTTTAGTGGAAGTCACTCTGAAGGCTGGAATATGCCCTTTGGGGAATTTGGGTACCCACGCTGGGAGAAAATTCGCCTCCAGAATGGCCAGTGCTATAACTGGACTCTGTTGCTGGGCAACCGGTGGAAAACCTTTTTTGAGACTGTTCATATCTACCTACGCAGTCGGACCCGGCTGCCTTCCCTACTGCGCAATGAGACTGGACAGGGACCGGTGGACCTGTCTGATCCCTCCAAGAGGCAGTTCTACATCAAAATCTCCGACGTACAGGTGTTTGGCTACAGCCTACGGTTCAACGCCGATCTCCTTCGGAGTGCAGTGCAACAGGTCAACCAGTCATACACACAAGGTGGGCAGTTCTACTCCTCATCCTCCGTGATGCTGTTGCTGCTAGATATCCGGGACCGAATCAATAGACTGGCGCCTCCTGTGGCTCCAGGGAAACCCCAGTTGGATTTGTTCTCCTGTATGCTCAAGCACCGCCTGAAACTGACCAACAGTGAGATCATCCGTGTGAACCATGCACTGGATCTCTACAACACGGAGATCCTTAAACAGTCGGACCAAATGACAGCCAAACTCTGTTAACCCCAGGGACTCCTTGCCAGGGACTGATCCTGTTGCTGTACAAAACAACAGAACAAAAAAAAAAAACCTAAACAAACAAAAAAATCACCACCCACAAAACAAATACAACAAAAAAAGATAAAAAAATTTGTAAAATGTAATTAATATTCAAAGAAAGGAGAAAATTCTTCATTTGTTGGAAAACTAAACCGTTCTAGCAACTGTATAAAACTGTTGGGCATGTTTGTTATTTCTATAATCCGTCATAAAAGAAGGGTCGCACCTTTCTTTCAAGCTGTGAAGGTGTTGCTTGGTAGGCTTCAGGGGTTGCATTAAGGGGGTAGAGGAGGGAACATGTACACAATGAATTGTAAAGATCTCTGCTGTGCAGGTGCTAAGATTACAAAAAGAAAGAGCTATATGTAATGTAAGAAAAAAAACACTGCCATTTTTCCTTGTAGGAGGAAATAGGCAAAGATAAAGAAGAGATTTCTTCAGTTAAGATGTCTATCCTCTTCATGATCATTTCCTTGTGGGGACCTGACACTTCACCCTGAAGGTGGGAGAGGGTGAAGGGCAGATTATTCATTCAGGCTGGGAAGAAGCCTAGACCAGCAGAAAGGAAGGCTCTGCGGGGAAGGGTATTGGTTGGTGAGCTGTATGTTTCTCCCTCACATGCTGGGTAAAAGAAATGCTTTCTGCTTTGGGCTAGCACTTTGGGGGCACTGATTAGTAGAGATCCAGAGAGAGAATTGTACAGTCTGAATTTGGTACTTTGAAAAAATAAACATGCCAAGAAAATTTTATCTGCAAACCCTCCCATGATCTTCCAAAGAGGGGGCGGGAGAGATAAGAAAAAGAAATAGCCTTCACCATATTACAAACAAACCCTGGCAAGTACAAAGTCAGTGATCCAAATGGAAAGAAAAAAACTGAGAATATCAAGGGGAGAGTAGGAAAAGATAGACACCGATGTAAAACTACATGGTGTCATGGAAAGAACACTGGATTTAGAGTCCACATTTGGGTTCTAAATGTGGCCTAATATTTTCTGTGTGACCTTGGATGAATCTCTCTAAGCCTTAGTTTCCTCATTTACAAAATGAGAATATTGACTCAAATGATCTCCAAGGTCCTTTCCAGCTCCAAATCCTACAATTCATTGTCCTGACAAATTAAAGCTCCTTAGCTGGAATTTTTTTTAAATCTGATTTTTAATATTAAATAGGATGTATATATAGCATTCCATCACATTCACACATACATATATGCATATGTGTATGTAAGAGCTATACCTATCTGTTCATAAATCTAGAGTTGGAAGGAACCTTAGAAATCATCTAGTTCAACCCTCTTGTTTTACAGATGAGAAAAATTAAATGGTAAATTATTTGCCCTTGCTATATTGAAAATAAATGGCAGAGCTAGGATTTGAATCCAGGACCTGTGACTCCAAGTGTTATTCATTCCAGTCCATCATACTTCCTAATCTTTTTTGGTCTAGGCCAGGGGTGGGGAACCTGTGACCTTGAGGTCACATATGGCCTTCTAAAGGTACTTGGGTATGGCCTTTCAACTGAGTCTAAATTTTACAGAACAGATCCTTTTATGAAAGGGATTTGTTCTGTGAAGTTTGGATTTAGTCAGAGTTGCATTTGAAGATGTAGAGGACCACATGTGACCTTGAGGCCTCAGGTTCACCACCCCTGCTCTGCACCCATTATTTCAAAAGATCTCCTGCTTTTAAAACTCCCTCTACCAGTTCATATCACCAACCTGTCTGTAAATCAATAGTTTTAAGTAATTTCCTGGGTCATAAAGATGTTAAAAAGAATTATCTCTGATTCTGTAACCAGCATACGTCAGAGACAGGGACTGAACCCAGAACTTTTTCACCCTAAAAACAGACATCCTTCTATTCACTTCCCCATGCTGATTCTCATATTACCTTTGCATGTGAACATGTGTTCATGTATACCTATATGTGCACATATATGTATCTATCATTGTAGAGTCTCAGTGGAGAAAGATACAACAAGAAAAAAAATAATCCAAGTTTATAAGTATGAACAATATGTCAGGCATTATTAGGAAGGAGAGATAACTCCCTTTCACCTGAAGGATCAGAAAAAAGCCCTCATGAACAGGAAAAAAATGGGTCCTGAAGGATAAATAGGATTTTAATAGCCAAACTGAAGGTTGGCCTTCCAGATAAAGGGGTGTGCTTATGTATGTGAGGGAGACATAAACACATCATAATAGAGCTGAAAGTTACCTTAGGATGTATAATGGTTAGAACAAAAATGGCCTTTGACTACAGAATATGAAAATAGTGAATGTTAACTCTAGAAGGAATAGTGTAAATCATCAATCTCAATTTTTCATAGAAGAGAGAGAGGAGAAAGAGTGAAAGAGACAGAGACAGAAACAAAAAGACAAAGATATACAGGGATAGAGACAGAGGAGAAGAATATATAACCACAGGTACAGAAAAAGGTTGTTGCAGTGGGAAAAATACCATTATGTGGTTTGGTATTTTTGGTCAGTCAAAGACTCCAATCAAAACAGAACTGAGTAAGAAGTGTTCAAAAGGAAGGAAGAAATAAAGAAGGGAGAAAATTCCTCCTGAGTAATTCACTGATGAAAGAAAGCAAAATGGCTCTAATGTCCCAACTTTCAGGATTGAGCTCATTTAATTATAAAATGTCAGGATGGGAAGAAACCTTAGGTACAGATCATGAGAACAATGAGAACAAGGAGTGTATAAGCTGCAGAGGACCTTGAAACTTTGAGTGTTAGAGTTAAAAATGTTCTAAAAAATTGAATCTTAAATACAGAAATCACATCATCACCATCCCTCTCATTTTATGAAGGAGAAAAATAAGACCCAGCAGGTTGAAGCTTTATTCAGTTAAAAAAAAATAAAAACTAATCCAAGATCATGCAGCATGACAGTTCTGGTACTAAAACAGAGGACTCCTGAATCCTAAACTAGTTGTCTTTCCCTTATACCATATAATGCCAGGATCTTGTAGCTCTTTGAAGAAATGCTTTATCCGAATGTATGATTCACTTTGTGTAGAGACAAGGATACCAGCTTTCATGAAATCCACAGATAAATTTCTTTCAGTTTCTCACTTTCACCAGTACCTGCAGTATTATTTTTATGTTGAATGTCAGCTCAGGCGTAATGTACCTGAAAGTTGCCTTAGAACGTAGAATGGGGAAGCCAGAATGACCTTGGACTATAGACTATATGAGAATATAGAATGTTAAAGCTACAAGGAATCATATAGATCATCAATCTCAAGTTCCTCTTTTTCATAAAGGAGGGTCCAAAGAGGATGGGTCTTGCCCATAATCACATATATATGCTGGTCAGGGGGCAAGGTAATTACATAACCAATATATCATAGCTTTATAAGGTGAAATAGACTCTTAATGTCAATACATCCATCTGTTCAGGTCAATTTTAGTGGGTACCTTGACAATCACTACCCCCAAATCACTGTTATTGTCCTAAACCAAATGCAAAGTATTAGGCTACCACATAACAGAAGGAATTTTGTCACTGAGATTTCTTACCCCAAAGTGACAATAACATAGGGACTCAGAGATTGTATCAGAAGCATAGAGGAATCCCTTAATATGCTCAACCAGGAAAATGTTTGTGATCCATTCCAAGAACAGAGCACATAGAAAAATCATAGATAACCTTTTTGCTAACCAGTGCCTCAATAGGAACTAGTGCTACTTGGTGACACACAGTGGCTTTACTGTAGGTTCTCTTACAGAAGATCTTTTGGATGTCAGATTCAGAGAAGGAAGTCAAAATTCTTTAATGTGGAAAATTCTATGCTGAATTCACACCACAGGTTTTCCAGTGACACTAGCCCTCTACAAAGAGTAGATGGGTGGGAATAAAAAAATTCAAAGAAAGTATGACATTAATGTGACAAAGACTTCATTGAGTGGAGAAATGATAGGAGGAAGAAAAAAAAGCAACTTGTGCCCCTAGACAAATGATTTTCCCTTTCCAGGGCTCAGTTTCTTTATCTGTAAAGTGGTGGAGTTGGACAAGATGGTCTCTTAGGTTCCTTCCAGATGAAATAGGATATGCTGACATTTTATGTCTTTCATGGTATATCTAGAATAAAGGCCTATCCCTGAAGGAGAGTTAGGAGTTAAAGAATACAGATACTATACCAAGACCACTTGTCTTTCTTTTCTTTAATATTCTAAATCCTTTCAATTGTTCATATAGTCAAATTCTCCACCTTCCATTTTTTCTCACTCCTTGCCAAACATATTTAGTGAGGGAAGAGTGGGTGATTTTTTTTTCTTTGTTTTGTGTTTATATGGCTACTTTTGAAAGGAGTCTAGATTGAATGACTGGAAATGCCAGGGAAATGGGAGTATTCCCAAAGGCTAAGAATAAATGGGTCCTCAGCACTTTTATTCCAAGTTGAAAAGACTGCTTTCCCAATATGAGAATATGCTGTCCTTTGGATCTCCTAACTCCTTCTATTCAGAAACTATGCTCTGAAAGATCAGGGTCCCTCTCTCTGTCTGAGAAGAAGAGATTCCTGAAGGCTTCCAGGGAGTTTGTAATTCAATTACTGTCTTACCAGCTTGATACAGCAACCAAGAAACAACGGTGTCTTATTAATATGCTGATGCTGAGGCGCCAAAGTGTGTAGAATGCCCATTTGGATCAGGACTCTGAGCAAAGCGTGGAGTTGCCATGGAAACCAGGGAAGGCCATTAATTAGCTATCAAATGAAATCATTGGTAAAATCTGGACCTTGGCATCTTTGACCTCTTCAAAGCAGAGGGCAAGAGGCTGGTCAGAGGTACCAGCAAGTCTCTGTTTGATTATTAAAATTACGATTGCACAAAGGGTGAGACTTTCTGGCACAAAGTACTGGGGTTGGTGTGCAATGAACCAGTGCATGTGGTCAATGGCAACAGGAAATGGGATCACTTGGCTCAATAAATATATTTTAGGGCCTAGACTAACCATTCAATGCAAGGGTTGTCTATCTTAAATTTGTTCCCAGCTACTTTTTTGTGCATTTGTAAGATATAGAAATAGCCAGAGGTATAAGAATTGTTCACCAAGATAGAGCTGCATGGGCTGCTTAGACAACCAGAGTACAGTGGGAAGGAATAGCAGGGTCAGCAGAGGTCACTAGATAGTAACTATCTTGGTAATACATTTCCAAACATGGATCAAGTTACACTTCAGGGATGGTTGACGCATGTTGTATTTAGGCGCCACCATATTGACAGTGCAGTGACATCACTAAAAAGGATTTCTGTGATGGGACATTAGAAGTAGAACACCTGATGGAACATCTTTTTGATACATTTCCCTTTCATTTAACATAAAAATCAACAGCAAGAAAAACTAAGATTTCAAATTTGAGGGAATTTCCTAGTGGTATTAATTAGTCTTAAGTTTCAGGTCTCTGGGTCATCATAGATTCATTTAATAAACATCAGCTAAGTGCCTACTATGTACATATAGCCCTCTCATCTTCCTCCTTTGAAGAGCCTGATTTTAGAAATTTTACATGTATGTGTATATACATATATATACACACGTATACATATAATACTGAATTCTTATAACATGTAATATATACATATAATTATATACATATACTGCAAACATTTATAAATTGTGTACTTTGTGGAGTGTATTATGTTTAGTTAGGGAAGATATAAAGTTTAGTAATGGTATGCCCCCATCCTTATGGAGCTTATAGTGAATAGGATAGAATAGAACGGAATGAAATTGGATAGAACAAAATGGAACAAAAAAACCACAGAAGAGAATCAAATTGAAAATGATTTTTGTAAATAGACTTTAGAGATGATGTTGTATTTCCCCAAGGTCCATGCAAAGAACATAATCTAGAAATAACCTATAGACTCCCACCCTGAGAAACAGTAGAAAGAAACTTGTATTCTTTACATAAGTTGGATATGGATAGATGATGGAATTTAAGAAAACTAGATATTAAAAAAATTCAAATTCCTTAAGCAGATAGATGACATGTTCATTGTTGTCTTAAATTGTGTCTCTCTATTTGATCCTATCTTGCCACTATCTGTCTTATATGCCAAGAGACACTTACTTGACTAGAGTCTCTATCCTGGTTCCTCCTGGACCGCTTCATGCTACTTCAGCTTGAAATAATATCACCTTGATGTGGCACAGATGTATACATATATATGTAGATGTATATGTACTTATCTTAATGCTTCAAGGTTCCTTCATTTCTTCAGTATGGGTCCTGTCAGACTTATAGATGGTCTTTCTAAGACATTGTGGATGAAAACATTCATCTTGTGGTGGCTAGTCATCTAATGATGATCTCAGTATTTCATTAGGTAGGTTCTCAAAATAAAGACATATCCTCCATTGGACCCATATTAAAAACCTCCTTTGCAAGCAAATAAGGTATTTTAGACTAGTTTGTGCTTCACCGACATAGCCTTTGAGAACATAGAATTACTTTTGTGCCATGATAAGGCATCTGGGGAAGACTAGCGGAGGGAATTATTTAGGTAAGTATATGTGAAGGTCTGATATTACCTAGATTTCAGCATGCAGTCATATGAACAACCCATCGGGATAGTTTGGTAGTATAATGCTAGTTTTGACAGGTACTGCCAATGAACCCTGATCTGCAACTAGACTGAGAAGGATGGGATTTGACCATATTAAATGTGGGAAGGAGAAGTATTTTCATCATTCCAAACTTCCTCTTGTCACAAAAGATCATGTTTTAAATTTTAATATTCTTCTGGGGATACAGCATGACACTGAATCATGGAACATTACAATTTCAGGAAGAATAGAATTGCAGGTGACCCAGGGCCAATGGAAAGGAAACATGGTGGGTACAAGTAGCTTTCAGCAGATTAATAACCCTAACTTGCCCAAAAAGTATAATAAAAGATAGCAAGAATTTCTATGGATGAAATAGGAGGTACACCAAGCAAGGAGCAAAGTATCAATAACCCAAGGTGGAAAGGAAGAGTTTTAGGTTGTTTGATAGGAATTGAGGAGGATTTATGAAGATAAATGGACAGGAATCTCACAAGATCAAATCATTTATATGAGTTATTATCTACACCAATACATGTGTATGATTGAAGTATACACATGCACATCCATACGTCAATAAAGATGTATACACACACACACACACACACACACAATTGAGGAAACCTTAGTGGCAATGTGGAAGATAGCTATATAATAAAAAGAAGCTGGAGTCAAGAGCAGAAAAAGTTGGAATGAAAAAGCTAAAATGCCACTGGAAGGTGAAAGGCGGGGAGTTCAGGGCTCAGAAAAGAAGTATATATTTACATAGCCATTAGTAAACCCCAAGAATTGGCTAAATATATACCCTCTCCGGATGTCATAGAATTTTAAAGTTGAAAGCATCCTTAGAGGTCACAAAACCATATATGTAGATGTTACGGTTTTCTCATTTTAAAATGATGGGGTAAGAATGAATGAGCTCTATGAGTTCTTCCAAAAGTCTGTTATCCTCAAGGTTCCTAGAAGTAGTAAATTCTTCTAATCCTTTAATATGGACTCCAATTTACAAAAGTTCAGCTTATACATCCACTTTAAGGAATGGATGTCATATCAGAAACATCTGTGGATATTCATATCAGTAAGAATAATAATGCAAGCAATATATTAATGGTTCTTGAAACCATGGAGTGAATTTTCCCCCAAGGGATTTCACAGACACAAGCTCTTCCAGTGCTACAATATGCAAAGGAAACAAGGATGAAATATGGATTTTTCAAGCTGTATAAATAAGGTATAGAGTAGGAGTGCAATCTACCTACCATCACACAGCAAGTCAGTGACCAGTTACTGATGTCTTCTTTTTCCACATCTAACATTTTATAATGTGCTTAGGAAGGGTAAGTTATACAGACGCCAGTACTGAGTAAAGGACCACAGTAAACATGTGAAAGCTATTTTTTTTTAATATTCAGTCTATGAAGTGACTCCATAATCTTCTTCCCAGTCAAGAGCACCAATCGCCTGTAGGCTTTTGACCATATTCTGACTACAAGTTTATGTTTTATTAAATATGAAATAGAAATTAGAAGATAAAATGTTAGACTAGAGAATGCTGGCTTGGGAAGGGATCTTAAGATATATGAGTTTAAATAGACCCTTGAGTTTATCCAGTATAAACCTCCCATTTTTCAGATGAGGAAACTAAGTCCCAGATTATTAAGTGACTTATCCTAGATTACAGATAGTGGTAGAAACAGGAATCCTGGCTGCTAGGTAAAAGTTCTTCCCACTACACCAATGAATCAATCTTCTGGGCAAAGTAGATCTCAGCATCACCTGAGAAGAGAAATTTTCTTCATGTGGGGATGATAAATCTCTGGACTTTGGGAGCTACTCAGAACCCTCATGGAGAATATAACAGGATAAATATAAACAATTTCTACTTTAGGATCTGAATTTATCAATTCTGATGACTAGCACTTTTCTTTTCTGATATAAAGGTGTCCCTTAATCTGGCACCTACTGCAGATTGCTGAACTTCAGTAATTGCTACGTAAACTCATGTCTTTTCTGACAGACTGGACCATCTGTCTTTTCTGGTTTCAGATAAACAGTGTGTGTGTGCCTGATTTTCCTGGTCATACCTCTGCCTAGTGACTTCAATTTTAAAGTTCCCTATAAATCTGACGAGAATATATTGAGCCTAGGCTACTCCTGAATCCCATACAGCTTTTCCATGTGGAGAATATGAGAGTTGAAAGGAATCCAAAAGGACATCTCGTCCAACATTTGCTACAAGAATAGTATCCTTGACATATTGTCATCTGGACTCTATTTGAAGATCGCTAATGATGTGGAATGTCCCCTCCTCAGACAACTCATTCTACTTTAGGGTAGCTATCGTTTTAGCTAGTTTGTTTGTTTTCTATATATGGATTGGAAACATATACCTCTGTAACATCTTTGTACAGGTAGGCAGGAAGGCAACAAGCATTTATTAAGTACTTATGATTTGCTGAATCCTGCACTAGGTACTAGTGATAAGAACACAAAGAAAGACAGTTCTTGTTATTAAAAAGTTTGCATTCTAAGGAGGGAAGATGAGACCTAAAAGGAATCTAAGGGAGAAGAGGACTTAGTACCCATGCAAGTATATGGTGGCAAAATCTGGAGATTTAGAAGCACAGTATGGAGGTAAACAAAGTATGAGTGGGCTGAGCCCATTCCCAAAACGGAAGTCCATTTTGTCAAAGGAAGAAGGGATCTGGAATTGTGGAGAGATGTTCCCATGGTTATGAGATTACAGACTTGGAGAAAATCTCCAGGATATTTGGGAGAGGCAGAAGCACAAAAAGGACAGGAATGAAGCAAGACTGAACTAGGTCTATCCCCCAAATGAGGGGTCCTGAGGGAACTCAAACTTGGGAGAAACAGCAGAATGGAGGGTGGATGTTCCAAGGTGAGAAGGCCCCAGGTGATGAGAGAAGGTCCAGGGTGAGAAGGAAGCTAAGTTATGGTGGCAAAGTCCAGGAGAAATGTCCTCCTAGGAGTCAAGAAGAAAAATCTAACCAATGGTGTGAAGTTCGGATTCAATGAAAGGGCCACACTTGAGTACCTAGGGTGCCACATTTGATCTCGAGGCTACAGGTTTGCCACCCCTGATTAACCCCTCTTTCTCATGCCAGACCTTCACATACCTGAGGAAAGCTGTCATACCCCCTTAAATCTTTTCTCAAAACTTTTCCACACTTGCCAAGTTCTTTTGAGTAAAAATAATAAATAATCGTAACTGACATTTATGTAGCATTCTAAATTCAGGGAAGGTTTCTACATCCATTATCTCATTTGATTCTCACAACAACCCCCCATGCTATATTTTCATTTTGTTGTTGGTGGTGAGTTATTTCAGTTGTGTCTGACTCTTTGTGTCTTCATTTGGGATTTTTTCGGCAAAAATATAAAAGTGATTTGACATTTTCTACTCCAGTTTATTTTATAGATGGGGAAACTGAGACAAACAAGAGTAAGTGACTTACCCAAGGTCACACAATTAGTGTCTAAAGCTGGATTTGAACTCAGGAAGATGAGTCTGGTACTTTATCTACTGTGCCACGTAGCTGCCCTATATTTTCATTTTAGAGATAAGGTAACTGAGGCTCACAGAATACCATAGTGATGCAAGAGCAACTGTGCAAGGAACCTTACAGACTCTCTAGTCAACCCCCCTTCACTTTCTCTAAGAAGACCATAGGAAACTTTTACTCACAACAAGAAATAATTTCATCACACAGAGACACACACAAATTCATATAGAGTTTTAAAGTAACCAAAATGTTTTCCTGGATCATTTCCCTTCCATTTAAGACTTCAGAGAAGGGGAGGATATAATAGAAGGGAAGGGGGGAATATGTGTACTGTTTCTCACATTAATGCTCAAATATGTTTTCCCTACTAGACTAAGCTCCAGAAAGACAGGAAAATTTACTTATCTTAATTCTAGATATATCTGAGTACAATACTCTGTACACAGAAGACATTCAATACATATTTCTTGAATGACGAATTGAGTCTCCGATCCAGTGAGGTCCAAATGAGATGCCTTAATCCTTTCTACATTTCTAGGTCCCACTAAATCTTCTAGCCATGTGAGTGACTTACCCAAAGTGACCTAAGTAATTAGATGCAGGGAAGGGCTCAAACTCCTTTTTTTTTTTCTGGCTACTAACCCTGTACTCTTTTCATTCCATAATCTTGCTTCATGGTACTTTTATTTTCTTTTCTAGTAATACCTAACTTCATAATCTTTGGGAGCTATAAACTTTCCTGACATGACTGAAATTTCAAGAAAATGCCTTGGGCATTATTTAACCATTAAATAAGCATAATATAAATGTAAAATAATCACAACTATCTTTAAGATATCTGAACTGTTAGGATACTTAATCTTTCATATCTAGTACTACCTGTAAAAAATAATGATGTACCAATATCATCACTGGTGAAAGTCAAGCAGGAAATCACAAAGTGTGTAGTAATGAAAAGAAACAGAAGGTATGGTAGAAAGCCTGGTGGTCTCAGTAAGAATTAGGTTTGATTCCCTGTTCTATCATTACTAGCTAAATAAACTTGGTAAAATCATTTCATTTCTCTGAGCCTCGGTTTTCTCATCTGTAAAATGGGAGTAGTACTTGCATGGCCTGTCTTTCAAGGCTATTATAGAAATTAGCTGCTACAATGAGTGCAGTCACAGGATTATAGACTCTAAGACTTGAAAATATCTCTGGAGCTATTATTCTTTTGGTCATCTCTTTCCAGTTGTACCTAACTCTTCATGTCCCCATTTGGGGTTTTCTAGGCAAAGATACCGGACTGGTTTCCTATTTCATTCTCCAGTTCATTTTTCAGATGACAAAACTGAGGCACAGTTAAGTGACTTGTCCAAGGTCACACAACTGGAGTCTGAGTGAACTCAGGAAGATGAGTCTTACTGACTCCAAGCCCAGCATACATTATGCCACGTAGCTGCTGGGGCCATCCAGTGCAATCTATACCTGACCAACAAAACCCACAGCATCTCCAATAAATCTCTTCTTGAATACTCCAGTGACATGGAAACCACAATCTCCGTAAGCAGTACATTCCATCTGGAGACAGTTCTAACTGTCAAGAAATATTTTATAAACTCTAAGACTTCTTAGGACTCTGGACTCATGCTGACCAGGCTTAATCCTTAGGACCTGACCCTAAAAGGACCATTCTCTTTCTTTCGCACACTGCCCCACCCAAAGTGTCTCCTAATAAACTCACGGAAAATAGAGTTTGTCAAATATGAGGGATAGAAATATAGCTCTCATAGAACCTCTTAAGCTCATATTGGTTATAGTGTAGCCATTTTGTCCCTACTGAATATGCATAAAAGCCCATAAACAGATACATAAAACTCTCAAATATCCCATTCAACTCCCTTTATAAGGAAGTTGAATGAAAGGTTCCTTTTGGAGGATGCTTTGATGGTAGATTCTTTCCCAAAAAATCCTATGTAGTCTCCTCAAAATAACAGAAGGAGTCTGTGCAATGGAAAGATTTGTGGAGTTGGAGTCAGATGATCTGGGTTCCAATCTGTAATACCTTTTATAACTTGTACAATGTTGGGCAAATTATTTAACCTCTCAGGATGTTATTTCCTTCATCTCTAAAATGAATTTATTGAAATTATATGACCCCCAAGATCATTCCCTTCTCTATTTTTAAGATTCTATGATCCTTTAAGATATGTAATCCTACCCTCACTGTGATTTAGAGAACTACCAAAAGCTTAACACGATTTGCTGGTTTGTTTGTCTACTTGGTTGATTTTTGGAGGGGTCTGGACCTTCATGTGGACTATTCATTTCATTAATTTCTCACATAGGGAATGAATTCTCAGCAAGAAAATATTTCAACCACTTCAGATCAGCAGCTATTCTGTAACTTATGGTCTTAGCGTGGCACATAGAACCCTGGGAGCTTTAGTGTCTTACACAAGGTTACACAATGAGTGTGTGCCAGAGTTGTCTTAAACTTTGTTGTTTCCAACTCTGAAGCTCATAATCTATCATCTCAGCTACACTTCCCCTCAAATATAAGTTTGGGGCTGCTAACAAACAGTCCCATCCATTTTGCCCTCTATAATCTGAGTAACTCTCTTCAAATAGGCTTTTCTCTCCAAGTAGGACTCTGAAGAGGAACTATGTGGAATATCCTCTTTCCCACACCAGCTCCATCAAGAAGTATACTGTGTCAGAGAAGTCCTTTCTTTCTCTTGGAGATCTGAACCTAAAACATTCAGATTAAGTATTACCCAAAAAATATGACCCAGGGTATTTCCCTTCTCTGTTAGAAAATTAGTTTCCTGTGTCATGGTACCAAAGAAACTCAAAATACTACCAATTCTATAAGACAAGTTGGGGTTCAGAACCTTATTATTGAACTATCTTCTCAATTCATATATGCAAGTACATTCTGCAATGTGATTCCACCACAAGTTACATAGTAATCCAAACCCAAATCAAATCACAGGCCCTCCAGGAAACCTTTCATGGTTGATAATGGTGTTTTTTTTCCTCTTGCCTCACTTTGCACTTTCGACTTCTTTAATAAAATAATAGTTTGTCCTGTGAATCTTAGTTATCTCTTCATCTTGGTTTCTTATTTCTCCTTTTTGGCTATGATTTCCATTAAGGTGGGGACTATGGACAAACTAAGCTGCAAATCTCCTAGATATTGTGTGGAGCGCTAAATACACAGTAAATGTTTAATAAATGTTTATTGATTTAATTTGATTTGATGTTCCCTGTCGTAAAATTTTGTGTTCTGAGGTCTTTTCAAGCTTTTCATATCTATGTACTTCGGCTCATTCTAATTCTGACATTTTATGATTTTTCTCTTTTCCTACTCAACCTCTCTTATCCCCTCAACTCCACCAGTGCCAGTTCCTAAGATAGTAAAGACAGATGTCATCTTTCCAACTTTTACATTCCTATCCACTAATTCAGAGAGAAAAACTGTTTTAATTTAATTAGCTTTGTGAGTCAGTGTTTTAAAGTAACTATCTGAGGAAAAGCTATTTCCCTCTGTAGTCTTCAGTTCCTCATATGTACCATGAGGGAAATGGGCTTGTTTGGTACTTGTCATATTCTGCCTTGCACTGTATTTATTTGTCTAAATGCTTAGCCTCCTCCGTTAGACTATAAGCTCATGAAGATAGGAACCATGACTTGTACTGACTACTTTGTTTCCACTACAGTTAGCACAGGCTCTTTTAAATTTTGAATGAATGCATGACTGAATGAAGACATTCAATAGATGCTGTACTTCATTGTTTGTCTGAGGATTAAAGGTAGTCAAATATGAAAGAAAAGAAAAAGGAAAGATGAAGAAAGAGAAATAGCACAGGAGAATCACAGATTCTGAATCAGAGAATCGGAAGGGAACTCAGTTTGGCCTGTACCTGAGAAAGCATTCCATGAACAAAACACCCAAATAGCCATCCATAGAGGACTACTTGATAATGATGCTTCCATAAAGCAGAAATCTGTCTCACTGAAAATTCGTCTTCTTTTCTCTAAATTGGTTACCAGCCAGAAGTCAGTCAATAAGTTTATTAAGCACTTACAATGTGCTAGATACTAGAAACACAAAAAAAGGCAAAAAATAATCCTTGCTCTCAAGCAGCTGTCTGTGTTCATCCTTTGTTTGCGAGGAAGATCATGACATCAGAGAAATGATGACATGACTTGCACTTGACTTTGTTTTGACGGAGGGAGATCTGCGCAAGGTCACCAACCTCACTTTTTCCTCCTGACCCATCTGGGTCCAGTGACCAGATATTCATCAGTGTATCAGAATGACTGGAGATGACCTAGGATGCAATGGGAGACCTTCACCTTTTTAGGCTAGCTTTTTCAGGTACTCATTTAGAGGGAGGTAATGCCCATATAGGGATGTAAATAGTTTGCCATATTAAATAACAAGTTTTCTTTTTCTTTTCTCTTTCTGTTTATCTTTATATACCTCTCTTGAATCTTGTATTTGAAAATGAAATTTTCTAATGAGCTCTTGCCCCTTCATAAGGAAGGTCTTGAAATCCCTTATTTCATTGAATGTCCATCTCCTTGCCTGAAATATTATACTCAATTTTGCTTAGTAATTGATACTTGCTTGTAATCCAACCTCCTTTGCCCTATGCAATATCTTATTCCAATCTCTCTGATCTTTTCATGAGGAATCTGTAAAGTCTTATGTGTTCCTGGCCCCTTGATATTTAAATAGTTTTTAAATTTAAGTTTAAATATCCCTTGATATTTAAATAGTTTCTTTCTGGTTGCTGGCCGTATTTTCTCCTTGACCTGATAATTCTTCAATTTGGCAACAATATTGCTTGGTATTTCAATTTGGGATCTCTCTAGGGAAGTGATGGTGGATTCTTTCAATGACTATTTTTCCCTCTGGATCTAGGACCTCAGGGCAGTGTTCCTTGATGATTTCTGGGAAGATACTGTTCAGGCAAGGAGCTTGCAGAATAATGGGAGAGACAAGGTGTAGATAACATATTTACAAACAACCTACTACAAAATAAATTAGAAATAATCAAGAAAAACAAATATAATCCCTTTTCCTGTTGATTAGCCTGCAAATACTTGGAAAGCTGTTTCCCTTAAGTCTTCTCTTCTCCTCACTAAATATCTCCAATTCTTTCAATTGACCCTTTTTGTATAATACTGGGACCCTTCAACATCCTGGTTGTCCTTCTCTGGATATTGCTTAGCTTATTAATATCCTTCCGAAGAGGTGGTGCTTATAATTGAATACAGTACTCCAAATGTGGTTTGAACAGGACAGGATACAATGGGAGCATCCTATTTATAGTCTATAATTCTGTCTTTTAATAAATCTAAGATCACATTAGTTTTTCAGCTACCATATCACACTACTGACTCATACTGAACTAATAATCAACTAATGATATAAATTTGTATTGATTTAGGCTTCTCTTGTATTTATCAAGTTGATATTTTATTCTTTTCCATGTCCTTTTTCCCCTCCCAATTTATCATCATCATACTGGCCTTGGCTTCCTCCCATGAGGAAGCCTCAAGCCTATCCTCAGTCATTTCCCTTATATACTCTAGCCTAATCTTGAATTCTTTGACTATTTATTCTATTGTCTTGCCATACTCTGTATTACCCCCATTATCCATCTTATGCATTCCAACTTAAGTACCATTGAATGGTACTGGAAAAACTAATGTAACTGCAGACTGGGTCCATTACATACACACATACATACATACATGCATGCATGCATACATACATATACATATATATACATATTTAACTTATCTGAGTCCTAAATGTTGATTTTTTTTCCTTCTCTGACTCACTATCATACTTCCCAAACCTTCTCTTCTCAAGCTCCAAACAAAATCTTTCCCATGTCTTCTATCCCTCTAATTCAGTTGAGGACATTGCTCTCTATTACACCAAGTAAATAAATGACTTTTTTATTACCTTTTCTCAACTCCATACTTTAAAGCCCCACTACATCATCTCCATTATCCTATCCATTGTCTCATGGTCTATGACACACATTTCTTGAGATCAAGACCATCCATTCTATTTAGTTTCTTCAGTCCATTCCCTTTGGTAACTTCCCTGTGGTTTATTCCCTTTCTTTTATATTCAATTTATACTTGTTCACTGGCTGCTTGTCTCCCCTATTCTTAAAAACATCTTCACTTGATACCTTAGATAAGGCATGTAATGTCTCTTTACCCCAGCTTATTTATAAACTAAGAAATAGACTAGCTGGCATTTAAGATCACTTCTCACTCTAAATCTATGATTCTGTTTTTGTTTGTTTTGTAATTTGGTACATATGAGCAAATTAGAAAAATATCTGTATAATTAGATAAAGAAGAAGGAATCAGTCACAAAGAAAATAAAAATGACTGACAATTGTAGAACAGCTAAATCAGAGAGAGCTACAGTGGTATAATAGTGATATTAAACAACCTTCAAGTGCAAAGAGCTTTCTTTCAAATCCCACGCAGTTCTGATACTTTCTATTTGTCTGATTTCAGGAAAGTCAACAAATTTTCCAAACCTTAATTTCTCTCTGGAAATAAAAGAAAAAAATCATTGTACTACCAACTTCACAGGGCTGTTGTGGGAAAGCACTTTACTGTAAATAGCTATAGAAACACAGACTATTACTGTAGTGGAGGTTCAATTGACATATAAGGTCTATTCCATGGATTGTGGATGTGGAGGTCTCCTGGAAACTTCTAGGAACTCCAGAAATATGGAGACTCAGAATTTAGATGAGTTGGGGATGACAAAATCCCTGGCTGTTTCTGACCAGGTTGGAGATCCAGCACTTACAGAACTTATCACTTTGAGCTGATGCAAAAAACCCTGAGTGGTCTCTTGATCCTTCCTCAACTCATGTCCATCACTCAGGAGGACAAGGTGCTCAGTTAATTTACCTTCAATCCTCCATGTGACATCACGTAACTCCAACACTTCCAATGAAGGGTCTTCTCCCCTAAGGAATCATGGTGAACTAATAAAAAATGGGTGCTGTTTCAAGGGAATCAAGCAGGCATGATTGAGACATGACTTCTGATTGCATTTTCCACTTTATTTTATTTTCTCATTTTAGAGGAATCCATTTGGAAACTTGGAGGAAATCTTTTTTAATCCTAAGTCTTTATGGTCAGGAATGGATAGAAAGAGGGAGGAGAGAGGACAGGATCAAGCAACTATTCCCGATCTTTTGAAGAGAATTACCACCAAAAAGAGTATTGGCTAAATTCTGACATATTATACTAGAACAGGAGTGGGGAACCTGCAGCCTCGAGGTCACATGTGGCCTTCTAGGTCCTTGGTTACAGCCTTTTGACTGAGTCCAAGTTTTACAAAACAAATCCTTTTGTTAAGGGGATTTTTTCTGTGAAGTTTGGATTCAGTCAAAGGGCCACACTTGAGGACCTAGAGTGGCTAAATTCTGACATATTGTACTAGATTAGGAGTGGGGAACCTGTGGCCTCAAGGCTGTAGGTTCCTCACCCCAGTTCTAGAATATATATGTACACACACATACACACACACACACACACACACACACACACACATCTGCCAAGAGCTGTTTGGATAATATAGAACTGAGGTTATATGTTAGATGAATAATCATTAAACCACTACCTGCCTTATGTTCAGGTGATTTTAAGTATCAACTTCTTGAACAGTTAAGTGAAGGAAAGAAACTATGAAGTTTCTCTGATAAATACCTCATTTCTAAGATTTAGAAGGAACTAATTCAAATTTATAAGAATAAGAGCTGTTCTACAAGTGATAAATGGTCAAAGGATATGAACAGGCAGTTGTCAAGGAAAGAAATTCAAACTATCTATAGCCATACCAAAAAAAAGTTTCAAATCACTAATGATTAGATAAATGCAAATTAAAGCAACTCTGATGTTCTACCTCCATCCATAATTATCAAATTGACAAAGATGAAAAGGAAAATAACAAATGGTGAAAAGCCTGCAGAAAAATTAGCACCTTCCTGGCCCAGTGGTGGAACTGTGTATTGGTCTAGTCATTCTGGAAAGGAGATTGGAATTCTATCTCAAAAGTTACTGTTACCATTTGACCCTATTCCTCAAAGATCAAAGAAAGAAGAAAATGTGCTAGATGTATGAAAATATTCGTAGTTGCTCTTTTTCTAGTGGCAAAGAACTGAGAACTTACAAGGAATCCTTCATTTGGGGAAGGCTATAAAAATAACAGTATAAAATAATGTAAAAACTGGGAAATTTTCCAGAGAAAACTGGGAAGATTTGATTAAACTGATACAGACTGTCATGAACTGGATCAGGAGAACATTTTATACTATTTCAGTATTGTAAAGATGAACAATTTTAAAGGATTCAATTGATCAATCCAATTATCAGCCATGATTCCAATGTCCCAGTGATGAAGCATGCTACCCACCTCCTGATCAAGAGCTGATGGGCTAATATGCAAATTGAAACACACATTTTTGAACATGGCCCATATGGGAATGAATTTCACTTAATTATGCTTGTTTGTTATAAGGGTTTTGAGCTTCTAGTGGGTGAGGTTGGAGGAAATGGGATAGAGAAAAATAAAAATTTAATAATTAAAAAAAGAAAAAGTATCAACCTCCCAGTCATGCATAGCCAGTAGTGATTGACATTGTCTCTCGTTTAGCTTGTCTGACAGTCCACTTGTGAGACATCTTGATTTTACCATTTCTTTTCTATGTAGGAAATAAATGCCTGTTCTATACCTGATTCATATTTTACATTGAATATTTTTCAATACCCCCCTCCATTTGGGGAAAAACCTTAGAAATGAGTCTAAAGCTAAGCTATGAGTGAATTGTTCCATTGACACTAAAGGGTAGGAGTTTAATGAATCAAAGAATATGAGAAAAGAGAATCTAATAAATCTTTCATTAAAGGTCAAGTTCTCTTAAGACTGAGCCTGATCTGGACCATGTACAAGGCTCTGGAAGAAAGGGTCATCTTAGGGATAAGGAGAGGCTGTAGTATCACAGCTGCTATGGGAAGAGCAGCTATTACATAATATTAAATATGAGTGAAGCTATGCAGAGTCATATGTAGTGCTACAGAGCTACACAGAGCAGAAACACACACACACAAGCACACACATACACACACACATTGAGTCTGAGTTCAATCCCACCTCTGATGCTTACTACTCGAACGACTTTGGGCAAGTCACTTAACTTCCTTGGACCTCAGTTTTCTTGTCTGTAAAATTAGGTGGTGGTATTAAATAGCCTCTAAGTTCCCTTCCTGTTCTGAGGCTATGATCCTATGATCTGACTGCTATATTTACTCCCCTGATCGGTATAGTTAGATGACTGTCAATGCTTTTACATTTTGATGGATTCTTGTTTATTTTTGAGGGAGAGGGGATCTGGACTGGAACTGCCATCTCCCAGGTGGAAAACTATATGTATTAAAGCTACATTAATATAGACAAGTGACTTGTCTTTTACTTAAAGTCTTAGAGAGTTGTCTAGGTTATGTGACCCATGCAGCACCACACGGCTAGTGTGGGTCAGAAGTGGGTCTCAGACTCAGTCTTCCTCACTCCAAGAGTGGCCCTCTATCCACTATATCACAATATCTTTTATTTTGGCACCTGTGTTTCCCTATAATTTCAGCAGAACACCTATGTGATCTCTTGGAGGTAGCCTGTATTATTTTTTCTAAGTCCTTATTTTAAAGCAATTTCTAAGATGGAAGAAAAGGAACAGAGGGAAGACTGAGTTTAAAGAGTTAGAAAGAGAATGAACCCAAGGGGGTTGTTCCAAGTTCTCTTCCTTTCTCTGACAGAGCTTGGCATTGGAGTCGCCCCATTTCCGAGTACAAGCACGTTGCTTAGCAACACCCTTAGAGCAGCAAAGAGTGAGCCCTTGGCCATTATATTAATTGCTGTTATTGCAGTCCTGAAACAAACCAAACTTTTGCTTAAATTTCTCCCTTCTCATGTGAGGGCCACCTGCCAAGTGGAAGTCCAGGAAGTGGAAGGACAAGTCACTTAAGAAATGGATGGAGAGGAATTCACCGGAGGGCTGAACTCAATTGGAAATAGAGGAAAGTTTGAATTATAGAGCATTTACTTAAACAAATAGTCTTATTTCTTTCAAATAATGAAACAGAGAAGGCAGAGTGATACAAGGAAAAGTATGCTGACTTGGAGGACCTGTGTTCTAATGTTGACTGCTTCTTCCCTGTGTGACTTTGGGGAAATTATTTTCTGAGTCATCTTTAAAATGAGCAGATTGGGCTACCTGGTTTCTAAGATACTCTCCAGTGCGAAATCTTTATCTCTGTGAGATTATGAATGTACTATGATTCATATATTGATAGAAATCAAACATCTCTCTTCATATCAATTCTGTGAGCTAGGCAGTTAGGGTGGTCCACATTTCCTCCTCCTTTATTGGGCCTCTCTGAGATACATAAGGCTGCCAGGATTGTGCTATTATAAATCTATCCTCTCATTCCCTGCCACACTCTTCTTCCCTTTTCTAGAAATTTTCATGCTCCATAATGAGAACTTCTATGCTCCATACCCAATGCCTATGTAGGTAGCACTTCCAATCAATCCCTAGTATTTCTCAGCTTGTGACTTCAGAGATGAGGTGATAATCAGAGCTCCGGGGCAGGACTCCCCTTATTTAAACGCATAGTCCTCACCTGTGTCATCAAGCAGGTGTTAGTAGGTAGTATTAAAAGAGCTTTGCAGAACCTAAGTGTGCCTGAGCATGGGGTTAGCTTTTCCAAAAACTGTCATTGATTTCCCTTCCTCCTGCTGTGACCTGAAGATCATGGCACCCTAGGTTCAGCAACCTTCTTGGATATTTCTTTCCTTTCTTGCTTCTGTTCCCCATTTTCCTATTCCCTCGATGCTACATAGTAGAGCTTGAGCCTTCCATTGTATTAGTTAAAATATACATTATCCAGAACCCAGACATTCAAATTCTGCTTCAGAAAGTGCATCTCTGATGGGCTGGCCACATTGTTCAAATGCAAAACACACACTTGCCAAAAAGACTATTTCATGGAGAACTCATACAGGGTGTAATACAGGGACACTCTCAAGGTCTCTCTTAAGAACTTTGGAATTGATTGTGTGACATGGGAGACACTGGTACAGGACCTTTCAGCATGGTGTGCCCACGTTAGAGAAGGTGTGCTCTGTAAGCAAAGGAGAATTCAGACAGAGTAAGGGGGATGCAGAAATTTAGAGAATCCACCCCAAATATTCACACAGACTCTTTGTACCCAACCTGTGGTAGAGCATTCCGAGCTCATACTCGTCTGATCAGCCACAGTTGAACACATTAGCATAGCGATGTCATTTTGGTCTTCTTCGAGAATGAGGACAACAGCCAACCAACCAACTTGTTAAAAATATGCCATACTAAAGCTATGTGGGTTGTTTATTTTTTTTTTACATTTCTGTCCTCCTGATTGAATCTTTTGCAAAAGTCTCCATTAAGTGCCTGGACAGTAATGCAAAATTTACTAATGATGTTTTAGAGATGAGGAAATCAAGGCCCTGAAATGTAAAGGAACACCTTCAAGGTCACACAGGTAATAGATATCAGACCTAGGATTCAAACACAGCCTACCTATCTCCTTTCATCTCCTTTTTGCACTTCCTGTGCTGTTGCTTACAAATTCTCTCAGAAAAGAATTGGAATTTGGGGTGCTTTAATGAACAGCTGTAAATCAAGAGTAACTATTATCTGAATGGAAATGAAAACCATTAAATTACTTATCCTAGAATGAGAGGAAAGCAAGGTGTTATAGAAGGAGGACAAATTTGGAGTCAAGATGACCTCCCTAGGTTCAAATCCCACATCTGACTGGCAATAAATCACTTGACTTCATGTTTAAAAGTAACTGTCTGAGACTGCAAATTACGTACCTGAGAATTCTCACATCAAAAATCATAAGTCTAAGATACATCCCCTCCCCACACCCATATATGCAACTTCCTCTTTCTCAAAAAAAAAAAATGTGTAGCTTTTTAATCCCTAGAGAAGGGACCCTAAAGATCATCAAATCTGACCCTCATACAATAAAGATCCACACTACAGCTGAGGGCCTGGTGGAACGATTGTCATTATTTTGTCTTTTTAGTCTGCTCTGGAATCTGTCTGGTCCACTTAAACCTTATTCTTTGCTTAGATCTGGGCTTTGCTTCATGGTGTTTGTTTTATTTTGAGGAAATGAAGAACTAAGACCCAGTGGGGGGAAAGTCATGATCAAAGGTTGCAGTCTCATGTTGTTTGAAAGCAATTTATTCCCTTAAATTGATCGATAGATTCTGATATCTGGTTTAAACTACCAATTGCTTCACTTCAATTTCTTCTTTTTTTTATACAATTTAAACTTTTTTTCAATAAAAAAAAAATCTACTTTTGCTTCCTTCCACCTCTTTCATCATGGTGGGGGTGAGGGGAACACTTGTTTCAAATGCATAGTCAAGTGAAACAAGTTCCTACATTGGCCATACCTTGCAAAATACATCTTTCTTCAATCTGAGTCCATTATTTCTCTGTTACTAGCTGTCAAGCATGCTCTGTCATTTTAACTCTGGAATCATGCTTGGTTATGTCATTACTCAGAGTTCTTAAGTCTTTCAAAGTTGTTTGTCTTGTTTTACAAAGTTGTTACTGTATAAATTGTTCTCCTGGCTCTGCTGACTTCACTATTCGGTATCAGATCATCCAAGTCTTCCCAGGTTTCTCTGAATCTCTCCATCATCAATGATCACAAAATAGTATTCAATTAACTCCAGATACCATATTTTTTTCAGCTCTTCCCCCTTTGATGACCTTCTCCCCACTCCCTACTTTCAGTTATTTACTACCACAAAAAAGAAAGGCAAATAGGTGGTGCAATGGATAGAGCATCAGCACAGGAGTCAGGAGGACCTGAGTTTAAATCTTACTTCAGACACTTGACACTCACTAGCTGTGTGACCTTGGGCAAGTCACTTAACCCCAATTGTCATCCTGATGAATATCTAGTCACTGGATTCTGATGGCTCTGGAGAAGTGAGGCTGGTGGCCTGCACGGCCCTCCCTCACTCAAAACAAAGTCAAGTACAAAACATGGCATTATTTCTCTGAGGGCACGGTCTTCTTTGACAACAAAGGACAAACACACCACAAAAAGGGGCTGCTATTAATATTTTTTGTACATATGGCTTCTTTTCTTCTTTTTTGGATATCTTTGGGATACAGACTGAGTAGTAGAACCACTGGGTTATAAGTTATGCAGAATTTAGTACCATTTAGAACATAGCTACAAATTAGCTTGTGGAACTTCACCAACAGTGCACCAATGTTTCATTTTACTTTCTTTGCACTTATAACAAACTAGTCATGTTGGATTGTCAGAAATGACAAATGATGGGGTCTGACTTAACATGTTTTCATTGTACTTTCTTACCATAGGTACTGACTATCCCTGCATTTTTTAGGCTTGCTCTTCTTTAACATTAAGTAAAAATAGCATTTTCCAGCAGGCCTAGCCATCTGTGTAGAAAAGGAC
The DNA here is from genome assembly GCA_023548195.1 of Bettongia penicillata ogilbyi. NCBI lineage: Eukaryota > Metazoa > Chordata > Mammalia > Diprotodontia > Potoroidae > Bettongia > Bettongia penicillata. The sequence goes on from JAJHZJ010000735.1 coordinate 3,027,955, forward strand.
ATGTCTAGGAGAGAGATGAATTCCAGGGGAACTACCACTAAAATGACAAATTACAAGATTTTTTTTCATATTTCTATATAAGGATATTCACTCATTTAGGCAATTAAACATTTGTTATGAGCCCACTACCTTCAATATCTGCTAGACACTGGGGGCAATACATGGGGAAGAAAACAAAAAACAAAAAGCACAATTTCTGACTTCAAGAAACTTAGAGCCTTTCAGGGGATATGAAACAGATAGGTAAGCATAATTCAAATTAGAATATAAATTTAAATAAAGTATAAATTCTTGACTCTGGCATTCAAAATCCCCAATCTACCATATGGCCTTTTCTCATACTATCAACTATTACCTTTCAGATATTTTAGAAAAACTGAACTACACACTCTCTGTTCTCTTCTTGTCCTCTCTGATACAATCCCTGTATCTTTCCTTGTACTATCATCCATAATTCATGGCTAGAATATCCCATATACATATATATGCATCTTCCAATCTTCATCTGTTGAAATCTATCCCTTCTTTCAAGGCCCAACTCAGAAGCCCCCTTCTTCATGAAACTTTCCTGGTTTATCTGCCTACACATTCAGAAGAAAGTTATATATCTTTCCTAAAATTTCTTAAATCAAGTTGTCTGCTTCTCTTTTGTTATTATAATATTTTGATTTTGTAAATACCACACTGCCATGAATCACCTTTCCCTCTCTCATTAAATACCATAACACAGAATTAAAGTTAACAACTTCCTCTCTGCCTCTCCTCCCCTTCCCTCTCCATCTCTCTTCTCTTTTCTCCTCTCCCTTCCTTTTCTGTTCTCTCTCTTACCCTACTATCATTTGTGTGCATATCGTGTCTCCACTCTAACCTCCTACTTGTATACCTAGAGAGTAAGCTACTTGAAGTGAGGAAATATTTGATTTTTCAGTGTGGTAAATTTTATATTCTTAGTGGGAGCATAGGACTGTGTACCTAGTAAATGTTTAATGAATATTTGATGAATTGATAAATGCTTTGAGTTCAATGTTTTTATTATTTTTCAATTTTTTATTATTTATTTTTTGAAAAGTTAATTTATTTATTTTTAGTTTTCAACATTCATTTCCGCAAGATTTTGAGTTCCAAATTTTCTCCCCATCTCTCCCCTCTCCCTTCCCCAAGACACCATGAATTTTGATTAGCCCTTCACTCAATCTGCCTTCCCTTCTATCACACCCCTCCCTTCCCTTATCCCAATCTTCTCTCTTTCCTTGTGGGGCAAGGTAGATTTCTATACCTCATCATCTATATTTCTTATTTCCCAGTTGCATGCAAAAATAATTCTCAATACTCATTCCTGAAACTTCTCTCCCTTCATTCCTCCTATCCCCACTGAGAAGTCAAGCAATTTAATATAGGCCATACATGTGTAGTCATTCAAAAGACTTCTATACTAGTCATGTTGCTAAAGATTAACTATATTTCCCTCCATTCTATCCTGGCCCCCATTTATTCTATTCTCTCTTTTGACTTTATCCCTCCAAAAAAGTGTTTACTTCTAATTACTCCCTCCTCCCATTTGCCCTCCCTTTTATCATCCCCCCATATCTCACTTATCCCCTTCTCCCCTACTTTCCTGTAGTGTAAGATAGATTTTCATACTGAATTGCGTGTTCATGTTATTCCCTCCTTAAGCCAAACATGATGAAAGTAAGCATCACTCTTTTCCTCTCATCTCCATCTCTTTTCCCCTCCACTGAAAAAGCTTTTTCTTGCCTCTTTTATGAGAGATAATTTGCCCCATTCTATTTCTCCCCCTCTCTTCCCAATATATTCTTCTCTCAACCCTTAATTTTATTTTTTTAGATATCATCCCTTCTTATTGTAGGAATGTAAACAACTCAACTTTAGTAGGTCCCTTATGATTTCTTTTACTTTTTCATACTTCTCTTGATTCTTGTGTTTGAAAGTCAAATTTTCTATTCAGCTCTAGTCTTTGCATCAAGAATGCTTGTAAGTTCTCTATTGCATTGAATGACTATTTTTTCCCCTGAAGTATTATACTCAGTTTTGCTGAGTAGGTGATTCTTTTTTTTTAATCCTAGTTCCTTTGACTTCTGGAATATCATATTCCAAGCCCTTTGATCCCTTAATGTAGAAACTGCTAGATTTTGTGTTATTCTGATTATATTTCCACAATATTCAAATTATTTCTTTCTGGTTGCTTGCAATATTTTCTCCTTCACCTGAGAACTCTGAAATTTGGCTACAATATTCCTAGGAGTTTTCCTTTTTTGTGTTCTCTTTCAGGAGGTAATTGGTGGATTCTTTCAATATTTATTTTTCCCTCTGGATCTAAACTATCAGGGCAGTTTCCCTTGATAATTTCATGAAAGATATTGTCTAGACCCTTTTTTTGATAATGGCTTTCAGGCAGACCCATAATTTTTAAATTGTCTGTCCTGGATCTATTTTTCAGGTCAGTTGTTTTTCCAATGAGATATTGCACATTGTCTTCTATTTTTTTATTCTTTTGGTTTCTCATAAAGTCATTAGCTTCCATCTGCTCCATTCTAATTTTTAAAGAACTATTTTCTTCAGTGAGTTTTTGAACCTCCTTTTCCATTTGACTAATTCTGCTTTTTAAAGCATTCTTCTCTTCATTGGCTTTTTGGACCTCTTATGCCATTTGGGTTAGTCTATTTTTAAAGGTGTTATTTTCTTCAGCATTTTTTTTGGTTCTCCTTTAGCAGGCTGTTGACTTGCTTTTCATGATTTTCTTGCATCATTCTCATTTCTCTTCCCAGTTTTTCCTCCAGCTCTCTTAGTTGATTTTCAAAATCCTTTTTTGAGCTCTTCCATGGTTTTGGATGCAGAGGCCTTGACTTTTATGTCTTTCTCTAATGGTATGCCTTGTTCTTCCTCATCCAAAAAGATGGAAGAAAATACCTGTTCACCAAGAAAATAACCTTCTCTAGTCTTATTTTTTCCTCTTTTTTAGGCATTTTCCCAGTCAGTCACTTGACTTTTGAGTCCTTTGTCAAGTGGAGGGTATACTCGAGGGACCTATAAGTTCTCAGTTCCTCCAAGGTGGCACAATCAAGGGAGAGGAGTTTACTCCTCTCCTTGCCTGTGCTCTGGTCTGGGAGCAACCACAAACACTCTTCTACCTAGGATCTGTGAGTAGAATTCCCTGTTTAGAGCCTCCACCAGCTTCATCAGCCAGTGTTCTTCCTCAAGCCACTCAGGGCTGAGATCCAGATCAGTAGTTCAATTCTCCCAAGGTCTTTACACTGAGGGCTCTTAAAATGGACATTGTAGCCACCTGGGACCTTGGGTAGGGCTGGCCCTTGCTCCCTTCTCACCTAGGTGAAAGAGCTTTCTCACTGACCTTTGAGGCTATCATTGCCATTTGTGCATTGAGAAATCTGGGAACCACAGCTGCTGCCTGTTTTTCTGCACCTTGAAGCCTCCTCTGGTCCTGTCCATGTCATGCTGTGCTGCCCAGGCTGGTCTGCACTCCCTTCCAAGCCCGGTGGGATAGATCTTTCCTGTCAGGCTTCCAGCTGCCTTGAGCTGGAAATCTCTTTCTCTCTGTCATATTCTGGCTTTTGCTGCTCTAGAATTTGTTTAGGGTCATTTTTACAGGTATTTTATGGGCCATGGGAGAAGAGCTACAGCAGGTCTGTCTTTCTACTCCTCCATCTTGGCTCTACCTCCCTTGAGTTCTGTTTAATGAATGAGGGAATCACTTCCAGTTGGGGACTGTGATTAGAGAAGTCTTTAAGGCAAATTAGTATTTGAGTTTGAGGTTAGATTTCAAGGAGTCTTCCAAATACCATATGATATAATGGAAAAACACTGGACTCAAAGTTAGGAGAAACCTGAGTCTGAATCTTGCCTCTTATATTTACTGACTTGTGTGATGCGGGCCACCCACTTATTCTATCTGAACTTTATAAATTCCCCTCATATACAAAATAGAGATGTTAATAATTGTAGTTTTTGCTTCACATGTTTGTTGTGAGGAGCAAGTATCATAATGTATGCAAAGCACTTTGTAAATCTTAAAGTTCTAGATATTAGTCTGTGAAGAAAAATGTAAGCAAAAGTGAGTAGATGGGAAAGCCAGAAGTCTGGTTGGTAGATGGCAAGTGATGCAGTTTAGCTGAACTGTGAGGAAATGAGAGAGAGAGAGAGAGAGAGTCATGGGAGGTAAGGACGAAAGGGTAGAATGCTACCATATCCTAGAGGGCCTTGAATGCCAGGCTCAGTTTGGATTATGTAATAGATAATTAAAAGGAATCAATGGGGGTTTTTAAGCAGAAGATGTAGCCAATCTTGAGTGTTCCAGAACCAAGTTTCCAGATGGATAGAATTATCTCATGGGATGAATTCTCTTGTAATAACACCCATATTCATGATATTTTAATTCTAATGAGCATAGTCCTTCTAGCATCCCTTAGAGGTAGGTAGTGAACTTATTTTTTCCATTTTACAGATGAGAAAACAGGCTCACAGACCTTGCTCAGAGTCACACAGGACTCAGATTTGAATCCAGATCTTCTGACTCCAAATTTATCATACTTTTCATGATAACCCACTGCCCCTTTCATCCTCTGTCCCCACAGGAAGGGAATGTGCCATCATTTGTGACTGGCAAGCTGGGTATTCATTAATGACACTGACCTGAATCTGTCACTTTGCAATGAGCCTTTCAGCAGCTGGGATTTGCCACTGGATAACAGCTTTATTTTACATGGAATTCTCTAATAAGCTGATTAAAAAGTATATGTACTTTTGAAGCCTTAATATATATGTTTCTGACAAGTAGCATCTAAACAGGCAACATTAACCCTGGTGTCTAAGGCAAGGCTGGTCTCATTGTAGACACTGCTCAGACCTAGGTTTGCAATGTCTGTCATTTACTCATACTGCTAAGCAGTGAGCCCCATATGATGGCCACACTCAATTGACCCTTTGAATGTGTTGTTTTAATTGTCATTTCACTGTTCAGAGGATGTAAATATAGTTTTGTTAAGCTTATTACATGGATCTAAGTCTCCCTCCATGCTGGACCTTCATGACCTTGAGTAAGTCACTTAACTGTTCACTTAACCTCATATGTTTAAAATAAGGAGAGAGGGAAGGAGAGACACACAGGCAGACAGACTCAGAGACAGAGAGAGAGACAAAGAGAGACACACGGGAAGAGGGAGATAGAGAGGCAGAGAAGAAATACAGAGAGAGAGAGAGAGAGAGAGAGAGAGAGGGAGAGGGAGAAAGAGAGTGAGTCTTGGACTAAATATTCTCTAAGGTCTTTTCAAACTCTGAAGCTTATTATGATCCAATGTCACATTTGTGTCCATGTTATATGATTTAAAGAAATGCAGTTTTATTCCATTTAAATAATCACATTTATTTAAATTCATATCTAGAGCTGGAAAGAACCTTGGAGATCATCTAATCTAATCACCCTCATTTTAGGGATCAGGACACTAAGACTCAGAAAGTCTTGGCCTAAGCAACACAGGGAGTAAGTAGCAGTCAGGACTCACATCACTCCTCAGATGTCAAATCCATTACTTTTTGTACTACACCAAGATTCTGACATCACAGCAGCCTGCAGTCCCAGTTTTCAGCTGCTTCTGGTTATGATTTAAACTGGAGAGAGCCTAGCCTCAATTGTTGTAGGCATGGAGAGAAGTTAAATAGTTGGGGGAGGGGCAACATACACCACTGCTGCAGAGATTAGAAACACTTCCTAGAAGGGTGTTGTTGTTCAGTTGTTTCAGTTGTGTACAATTCTTTGTGAGCCCATTTGAGGTTTCCTTGGCAAAGACACTGAAGTGGTTTACCATTTCCTTCTCCAGCTCATTTTTACAGATAAAGAAATTGAGGCAAACAGGGTTAAGTGGCTTGCCCAGGGTCAGTTAACTAGTAAATGTCTAAGGCCATATTTAAATTCAAAAATGCCTGTTGTTCCTCATACAAGCCATTATATCTCGCATCTCTGGGCCTTTGTCCTGGCTGGTCCCCATTCCTGTAATGCATTCCATCTTCATCTCTGTTTCTTAGAAACCTTAGTTTCCTGCAAAGTTCAGATCAAATGCCACCTTCTACAAGATATCTTTTCTTATGCCCATAGTCAGGATAATTAGTTCTACTCCTACAACCTATCTTTCCCTTATAACTATTTTGTATATATGAATATACGAATTTTGTCTCCTGTGGAAAAAAAGATGACCTTGTCATCAGAATGTACTATTTGACTGAATTATGCCACCTTCACCCCTCATTACTGTTGCAGACTAAATATATTGAACATGACTGAACTGCCCCTCCCTCCTTTGCCATTGTCCTGTAAACTGAATGTCCTGCTTCCATCTTGCTTGGGCTGAATACCCAAAATGTTGTTGCAAGACTTTTTACAACTCTGCCTCACTTAAATCCAAATCATTGGCAAGTCATGACATCATGATATCATTGGTCTTCTTCAAAAACGAAGGATGAACAACATGAAAAAACATAGCCTTCTTTATCTGCAAATGACCCCACCAATGTTGCATTCAACCAGAGACTTTCTAGACCAGCTTTCGCACAGACACTCAGTGATGTATTCAAATGGCACAGGATATCTCTGATTGTCTATGTTCTCTAAGCAGTCCTAAACATCTAGATAAACTAAAATCTGCACTCTTGGAAGGTCACTGCTCCCAGTGCCCAAGCCTCCTTGGTGTCCTAATCATTTTCCTTGATTTTTGTATTAGTGATTTGACTTATTTTACCTTCAGTCTTATAGATTGATTGATAGGTGAGAGTCTCTCTGGGCTCTCTAGGACCCCAAGCTAAAAAATTCCCCAGAGTCACCAGGCTAGACCACAAAACTCCCCTGGGTAGAGGCTGGTTGCCTTTTGTCTTTGAATCCTCCACTTCTAGTTCAGTGCTGGACCCACAGCAGGTACTTAAGCAATGCTTGCCGATTGTTACTAGCTGTATTACCTTACTGACAAAGCAAACATGGCCTCCACTTAGCCATTACAACAAAAGGGAAATTTGTGGTCACCTTTGTCCAAAAGGCAGCTGTTTCCTTCCATACAACTAGTGGAGACCAGAGATCTTCCAACCCTGAGGCAGAGTCTTATCTCACAACTTTATTATCTCTATTTAAAAGACACTGAGCTGCAGCTCATGTGTGGGTGTCCAAGGGTAAGTGTCTTCCTTTTGTCAAAGGATCAATAGCTGTACCACTGGCAATGGAGGCAAAGCACCTTTTAAAACTAATAATTGTGCAAGGGCCAAATCCTTCATCGTAAAATCTTTAAACCCTTTATACAATTCCTTTGTAAGGCCATCTTCCCTCAGAGGCCTGTAATTATTGAGAGATAGGAGAAAAGCTCTGACCTCCCTCCTTCACATAAAGTTTGATACTGCAGACCAAACCTAACTGGGAATAGAGGTAATAAAATCTGAATGAGAAAATGAATGAGGATCAATTTTTCCACCAAACATATTTTATTTTATACAAACTATAAAGCATAAACAGTCTCTGATTTCCCCCTAGACTCTGCTTATTCCTTCTTTAAGAAGCCCACATTGCCAGGAACGGTAGCTTAAACCCAAATATTGCAATATATGCAATGATCCATTCCCCTGGAGGTCTCTTGGATTTACTTCATCCTGCTCCTCATGATACTATTTCTTTTTTCCCGTATGTTATAAACTCAAGTAATTTATCATTTGGAATTTTTTATCTCCTCTTTCTGTTTTGATCTTTTAAATTTAGGTATATCTATTTTCTTCCCTATCATTGAATAATTTAAATAACTGATTCTCCTTTGCTGTCAGGGAATGGCCAGCAAGGGGGGAGGTGGGGAGGCTTTCAATCTGGGGCACTTGGCTTAGCACTCTGACCTCATCTTGCTTGTCCTTCCAGCAACAGTCCTACCTTTAGGCTGGTTTCACTCGGCAATAGAAATCAAAGAATATGGGTGGTAGAAGGGACCTTAAAATGTTGAATGCTAGAACATAGAGCTTGGAATATTAGAGCCAGAAAGAGACTTAGAACACAGAATATTAGAAAATAGTTCATTTTGCATTAGAGCTGGAAGACAACTGGGAGGTAATCTAGATTTCCTTCCCCAGTGCATTTTCCTGAGGCCTAGAGAAAGGAAATGACTCGTCCAAGATCAAATAGAAGAATCAAGATGAGAACCAAGATATCTTGAATCTCATTCCAGAACCCTTGTCACTTTCTCTATGACTTCATCCTCTTCCCTCTCTCTCTCTCTCCCTGTATGTCTGCTGATTGAACTATCTTTCTAGCAGCAAGATATCCCTGAAAATGGATTTTTGAAAAATGCAAGTAAAATTCACTCACTCGATACATATGGGGCAGGATCCCAGGTCCTTAGTCATGCAACATAAGAGAAGAAAAGCTCTAAAATAAAAGCATTACAACACTGGAAGCAACACAGTGGCTCAGAGCTCATTTCGGCTTGAGCCACATTTCCCCCCAAGTTCCCTGACATTATCGTAGAAAAGGTTGATGGTGCTTTTCCAATTTCATTGAAGCTGATTGCCTGGTCTGGTGAACAAAGGTGAACACTGGTTAATAGACTAGAGCAAGGGTAGTATTTATTTTAATCTAGGATGGAAAGTATAGGATAAAATGGATGGGATAGGATGGGATAAAATGGGATAGGATGGGACAGGACAGGATGGGATAGGATGGGATGGGTTGGGATGGTATTGGAAGGGATGTGATGGGATGGAATAGGATGGGATAGGGCAGAGTAGGGTAGGGTAAGATAGGGAAGGATAGGATATGGTAGGGTAGGATAGGAAAGGGATAACAGGATAGATAAAGTTTGGGTAGGATAGAATAGGAGTGAGATAGTATCATAAAGATAGAAGAAAACTAAAGGTCATCTAGTTTAATTTTCCTTTCCTCTCCTTTTCCCAATCCTCATTTTATTTGAAGTGAATTTTTGGGCTTCAACTTAGATTAATTTACTCCCATATAAAGAGGGAGGCCATCCCAGAGTTTGAGACCCTAAATTCAGAGGGCTAAGCAAAAGTATATGGAGGAATGTTATGGGGTATAACAGTCAACAGATAGAGTATAGCCATGGAAAAATTCCTTCATCTCTCTGGGCCTCAGGTTAATGCACCTCTAAGGAGGTGAGGAGAAGAGAGAGTTCTGATACTTATATTAACTACCTCACAGAATTATTGTGGTAGAATGCTTTGTAAATCTAAAAATGTTATAAAAGTATAATTGCTAGCCATCATATAGTGCTTTGATATTTACAAAGTGCCTTACATTATTTCATTTTATCCCCATAACAACCTTATAAAATGTTATTAATATCCTTATTTTTCGAATGAGGAAACTGAGGCTGAAAGTGATTAAGGTATATGTTAGAACACATAGCTAATAAATATCTAAAGTTGAACTCAAACTCAGTTCTTTGTAGCTCCACTTTTTTTATCTATTCTGCCACGTAACTGCTTCATTGTCGTTTTTGCTGTGCCTGGAATCCTTATATCTCTTTTGATCTAAATCCTCCTTGTATTTTTGGGTCCAGATCAGGGCTAGAGACTTCATGAGATTTTCCTTGACCATCCTAGTCTCTTGTGAGCTCTCCCTCTTGGCTCACATAACATTTACTTTCTGTACCACTCATTTGTCTTACTTCACTATATAAGCATATATTAAGCACCTACTCTGGGGAGGGCATTATGTTTGGCCTCTGGAGACATACAGGTAGCTATGATCGGAAGGAATTCATATTCTCTGTGGAGATAGAATGGGGATGGATGAGACACAGCTGTTGCATTAATAAGCATGATATAACAGGGTGTGATAGAGTGAAAATTGAGATTTAGAAAAAGAGTTCTAGAAAATTTGAAGGAGAGAACACTTGCAGCTGGGAGAAATTAAGGCAGGTTTCATGGAAGAAATGACCCTTGATCTGGGACAGGAAAAAAGAGAAGGATTTTCAGAAGTGGAGAGAGTGTTTGCAGGGGGCCTGAGACACCTCAGCTAATCTAAGGAAAAGCCAGTTCAGACAGTCCAGTTTGGTTGGAAAGAAGAGCTCATGAGCAGAGGTCTGTGAATCAAGGCTGAAAAGTCAGGCTTCAGGAGCCACTGAAGATTTTATTTTTTTAAAGTAAGTGACATGGACTCTTTTTTAAGATAAGTAACATGGTCAGACATGTGCTGTGGTAAAATTATTCCCAGAAATTATATGAAAGATCGATGCAAGTAGGACGTAGAGAGGCTAGAAGCAAGAAAACAAATTAGGCTATTACCTTAGTACAAGTTTGAAGCAATGTCTTAAATTGAATTTAGACTCTCAAGTCAATAAATACAGATGTGGTGCTGAGATACAAAGGCAAAAACTAAGCAACTCCCTGACCTCAAGGAGCTTTTCTGCTTCTGGGTTGGGAATGGGGGGATGCTGAAACACATAGACAGATGGCTAAAGAAAAAGTATATAAAATTATACAAGAAATTTAAAAGGGACAAGGCACTAAGGACTGGGTGGGATCAAGAATGACCTCATGTAGGAGGTGATACCTGCCTTGTGCTTTGCCCAGATCAAGGGATCTGAAGAAAAAAAGAGTTGAGGAGGAAGTGCCTTCCTGACAAGGGAAACTACTTATGTTATAGCACTGAGGTAGGAGACAGAATGGTATGCATTCAAAAGTTATCAGATCTTTCTGATAGGAATGGAGAATTTATGCATGGAAGTAATATGGATAGGACTAGAAAGGCAGGACTCACGTTGTGGAGGGTCTTATAAATGCCCAGCTGAGAATTTTGTATTCTATCTTGGAGCTATCAAGGGAGCTGCTGAAATTTTTGAGTTGAGTGTGTTGAGAACAATATCCTAAGGTGCTGTTCCGCCCAGAATAAGTGGCTAGGTGGTGCTAGTGCACAGAGTGCCAGGTCGGGTGACAGAAGGACTCATCTACCTGAGTTCAAATCAGGCCTCTGAAATTAACCGTATGTGTGATTATGGGCAAGTCACTTTAACCCTGTTTGCCTCCGTTTACTCATCTGTAAAATGAGCTGGAGAAGGAAATGGCAAACCTCTCAAGTATCTTTGTCAAGAAAACCCCAAATGGGATCAGGAAGACTCAGGCACAACTGAAAGGACCAAATGAAAACAACCAACATTTAATGAGTGCTACAATATGCCAAATACACCACCCAGCACTAGGGCAAAAGTGGGGAATCTGCTGCCTCAAGGCTGCATGTGGTCTTCTGGGTCCTTGAGTGGGGCTTGTTGACTGAGTTCAAGTTTTTAGAACAAATCCTTTTATTAAGGGCACTTGTTCTATGAAGTTTGGATTCAGTCAAAGGGCCACACTTGAGGACCTAGAGGGTCACATGTGACCTCAGCAAAGCAGCCAGTTCCCCACCCCTGCCCTAGGGGTTCAAATAAAGGCAAAAAAAAAAAAGAAGTCGTTGCTCTCGAGGAGCTCAAGGTCTAATGGAGGAGTCAACATGTAAGCACCTATGTATAGACAAGATAAAGACAAGCTAAACTGGAGATGAATATCAAAGAGAGGGTCATAGAATTAAGTATACACAAAAGAGAATAGTGCCTAAGACAGAGTTTTGGGGCTTGCTCCCACAGAGGTCAGTTGAGAATGATAAACCAGGAAAAGGACACCAACAAGAATAGTTAGACAGGTGAGGTGAAAACAGGAATAAAATTATCTTATGAAAGTCTGGAGAAGAGAATATTCAAGAGGAGGGAGTGGTCAACAGTGTGAAATGCAAAAGATAGGTCAAGGAAGGTGAGGTTTGAAAAAAAGATAATTGCATTTAGCAGTTAAGAAGTCATTAGTGACCTTGGAGAGAGTAATTTAAATAGAGTGGTGAGGGTAAAAGCCAGATTTCAAGGAGCTGAGAAAATATAGGCAGTGAATATACATTACCCTGTCTAGGAATCTAGTAGAGAGATCACTTATGCAATAGACTTGTCCTACTATTTTTACAATATTTTTTACATGTGTTTTGTCCTCAGCTAGCATGCAAACTCCTTGAGGGCAGTAACAATCTTACTTATTTTAGATCTTTCCCCAAAATTAAAACTGGTCTTGCAAACAAATTTGTTTGTGATTTTTTATGGAGATTAATTCTAGTGGCTATTACAGCTTTCCCCCACCCAGTCTCATGTGTTAGCACTATAGGGAGACTTGATTGGTTCTCATTCCCCTCTCCTAGATTTTTTTCTGGAAGCAACCCCAAGTATTTGGAATATTCCCAACGAGCTGTTCATGATGAAGTACAGTGACCCACAGATAGCTGGAAATAGAATAAGAAATTATTTGCCTATCTTTAGAGGTATCATGAAGTACTAATACGGGCAGGACATACATCACCTGAAGACAGAAAAAGAGGATATAAACAAAATAAGCAAGACTGTTCTGGTAAATGTTTAACAACCAGCTTTCCAGGGGAGAAAAAAAAATCACACTTTTACATAAATTTAATTTGCATTATCGACATTTCTCCCATCACTTTCTTAAATCTAGACTGCCAGTAAATTTAAAAAAAGCTCAGATTTGTAACATTTGCTGATTCCTAAGATGTAAATACTCATTCTGAATATTTAACAATCTGCTCTGATCCCACTTGGCTTCCCTACACCCCTGACAAGCCATCATAAGCTAACATATAATTACAAAGAGTCCTACTTGTATAAACAGAGATAATTTACCTAGCCTCCTTGGAACTATCTGTAGTGTGAGAGGTTTGGGCTGTGGACCCAAGTAGAGAGCATCTCATTCTCTCCCCAATTATCCATGGGTACCTTACATTTCCTTATAGGCCATTTAGTGAAAGTCTTCCAAAAGAAGGTTTAAGAAAACAGAGAGTTGCTCTACTCTGAATCTGTGTTTTGAATATGAAACAAGCTACTGTGAAACACTTTTTTTTAAAAGTATTCTTCCTTTTTAGTCCACATTAAAGAACCCATCCCCTGGGAAAGTGAATGTTTGCCATCTGCTGGAGGGTGAGAAGAATTACAGGAGAACTGTGGCTTAATGGAAAGACTCACAAAGGGAGCTGAATGATCACCACTTGCTGAGAGGAAAGAAGAAATGTAGGAAAAAGATTGGAGGAGGGAAATAGTAGGAAGTATCCTTTAAGATATCATCTAGTACAGATATGTCAAACATATGACCTATGGTCAGACAACATTCCTGAGCACATCAGGAAGCAGATCAAAATATAACTGGGAATTTTTTTTTAACAAAATAGATTTTTAAAAATATAAGCAGGTATAAATAACATAAAATTTAAAAACTGTCAACATGAGGTCTGTAGGGGTTCCCCATTTCAATTTTAGTTTGACATTGCTCTCCTAGTATAACATCACTTTAGAAAAGGAAAAAAATACAAGGATATGAGATTTTAAATGATTCTCCAAGTATCTGTATGAGTAAGATCTTGGGATTGTACTGCTAACACTAGGAAGGCCATGTAGTCCAGTCCCTGCTCACTTTAGAGATGAGAAATTGAGGTTCAGAAAGGTTAAGGGATTTGTCCAAAGAAGAAGTGTTGTTTGTTTTCATTTTTGAAGAGGGCTGATAACATCATGGTGTGATGGTTTAAGTGAGGCAGATGTGCCCAGTCATCAGCCTTACTCTCTCTTCCAGAGTCATCAAAGTCCAGTGGCAAGACAAAAGTCAAAATTACTGGCAATGGCCTGGGATGGAGTGGATAACCTTGGTACACCTTCATTGTCCTATGACTTAAAATCTGTGTTCCCTCCATTTTTTTTTCCAAGACTGGAACATTGTCTGGGAATAAGATTGGGGCGGGAATTGAATGCCATCTTATAATTAAGCATTTTATTCTCTCTTATTCATTAGTTATTCTTTACAACTTAATCTTGTCCTCCTAATTAAATTGCAGTTCTCCAAAGCCTGGTAGAGTGGGAAGGTCTAGGCTTGAGTCCTGGTTTGACCATTTAGTAGCTGTGTGACTTGGGGCAAGTGACTCAACCTCTTTCTATGTTTCCTCCCTGTTACAAAGGGTAGAATATCTCCTACTCAGACAACTTGATAGGTTAACTATGAGCATCAGATGAGAGAGTGTGCATAAAATACTTTGAAATTATAAAGTGACACATAAATCATTCTAATTATTCTAGGCAGGAACTTAGTAGTGTTCTCCTCAGTGCCTAAGCCAGCGCTAACCTCACAGCAGGCACTCATAAATGTAGCATACTATAGTGAAACAAGGGCTAGACTTGAAATCAATAGACCTGGATTCAGAGTATACCCTTGATACTTTCTCTTAATCCTTCTGAGTCTCAGTTTCAGCATCTGTAAGACGGTGAGTCATCTTTGTACTAGGCATATCCCTGGGTTGTTGTAGGGAAAGCACTTTGCTCAAAGTCACATAGGCAATGTGGGTATCATCATCATCATCATCATCATCATCATCATCATCATCATCATTATCACTATTGTAATAATACCGATAAATATAATAATATAATTATCAGTTATGATTATAATACATCATTGTTATAATAATATCATTATTGCAGTGATTATTATAATATATCGTTATAATAATATATCATTGTAATAACCATGTTAATAATTATATTATTACAATGATGAGGAGAAGGATGAATCTCTGTCTTCTGTTTAGGTTGAATCTTTGCTCTCATCAAATGGATTCCTCTAAATCAATAAAATAGACAATAAACAAAAAATAGATTACCTAGTAAGATATTGTTTCAGAAAACCTACTTTTGGGATCAAATAAAACGTTGTCTTTGGAAGGGTATAGTGATACGATATGCCACTATTTCTGCGAGCCAGAAGAGACAGTGCCAGAATGTTGGAGAGTAAAACACATTATCTACACTCGGCAATAGCACGGTAATTCCCTATGGATAACACCATTAATACTCCATTTCAGATTAAAAAGCATATGCTTTGTTTCCCTTAAGAAAAACAAGGGAATATTGCGCATTTTCTTCTCTTTACAAAAACAAAAGCTTTTAAAATGATAAAAAAAAAAATCCAGCCCATCTGCATCTGATTTAGTTAAGTGTTATTCTTGTATCCTTTTTTTTCTTCTAATGACTAGTGGGAGAAAAAATATATATGTATAAACACAAAGAGAGGTTTTGAGGAAGTTCATATGCAATTTTTTCATCCAGTTAGCAAACAACTTAACCCTATCCCTGATTTGACCTGAAAACCAAAAACAGACCTTTATTGTAGGGCATTGGAGGGGGAATAAAGGTCCACAGTTATTTTTATTCTTCCCAATGCCTTGTTCTTTGCTTCTCCACTGATGGTAGAAACTAAATCTTGAAAAAAAATAAAAATGAAGAGCCATTATTGCTTATGGCATTTAGATAATCCCCTATTAAAGGCATCATTTTTACTGGTTAGTGCACACAACAACTTAAAAGAAGAAAATTGGGGAAATTTAGTATTCAGAAGGGGTAAATTTCCCATGTGCTATTAACTCCAGTATTATGACCATAAACTGCCACTGGCATGGGAGATTGGCACAGGGTGTGTTCTCCCAACATGCAATTAAAATAACAGGAGATACCATCGACTACAAAATGGTTCTGAATTAACTGGGCTGAGATTGTCCCTTTAAGGTCAAAGCATGATTGTATCAAAGAATTGTGATAAACACTTGCTGATAATGTACCAAAATGAGGGTCTTCCTCAATCATACTTCCAGCCAGAATATGTTAAGAATTCAGGACAGGTGGCTGCACCTGATTTTCCAGGTGTTTGATGATGCAAGTGTCTACTGGGAGCTCTAAAAGAGAATGTATGCTTTCTATCTGGGGGGAATATATACAGAAGGAATCGATCAATCAGCAAACATTTATCAAGCTTCTACTGTGTGCCAGGAATTAAGTTAGATGCTCAGAATACAGGCAAAAGCAAAATTTTCTGTCTGCAAGGAACTCGTTCTATGGGGAACACCACAGTTGCGCATATTAGCAAATGCAAAATAAAAACAAAATAAATTCAAGGTAATTTCACAGACAAGAGTAAGTACAAGCAACTGGGAGGATCAGGATAGATCTCATTCAAAAGATAGCAGTTGAGCTATGCCAGTGATCCAGAGGTTCTAAGAGGCACAGGTTGAGAAGAGAGAACATCCAAGGTAAGGGAGAAGGGCCTTTGAAGGCACAAAGGCAGAGAGTGAGCTTGCCCATTGATTGGTTGTGTGGGCATTCAGGGGAGTAGGGTCATGTATGAGCTGGGTCATTATCCTCAGTCTAAGATTTAGTTTCTCTTTCTATAGAATAGGAAGATTCATCTCTGCCTATGTCTACCTCTCGATATGTTTCCAGGGTCAAAAGATATCACAGAGATGAAAAGGATTTTTGAAAATATTAGTGTTATGTGGGGGTAAATGCTTGTCTTTTATATATAGATTTGCATCTAATATGACATAGTGGTATATGCACACACATATACATATACATACATGCACACACACATATATCTATATGATGGCATTGGTTTAATAGTGTACATTTTGTGAACATGTGTATGCATGTGTATATAAAACTCCATATGTACACGTAGATATGTATATGGTCTATGCATTTTTTTGGACCAGACCTATGATTTCCTTGGTTTAGGAAAGTTACACGCACACACACACACATATGATTTAGTTGTATTATTCTCATTTTTTCTAATGACTAATTGGAGCAAAAGGTATTAACACAAAGAGAGGTCTTGAGGAAGTTCATGCAAATTTTTTTTCATTCAATTACCATTCAACTTATCCCTACCCCTGATTTTACTTGAAAACCAAAAGCCCTTAATGTAGGGCATGGGGGAGGGATCTCTCTCTCTCTCTCTCTCTCTCTCTCTCTCTCTTTCTCTCTCTCTCTCCATCCATCCATCCATCCATCCATCTATCTATCTATCTATATGTAATATATTTATATGTGTGCAAGTAATTTATTTATATGTGTATGTAGGTCTATATATATAGCATGTGTATAGACACATACATGTGCATCATATATATGCACATATATAGCAGCTAGATGGCATGGTGAATAGAATTCTGGGCCTGAAGTCATGAAAACCTGAGTTCAGATTAAGTCTTAGACACTTACTAGCTGTGTGACCTGGGACAAGTCCATTCACTACTGTTTGCTTCCATTTTTCAACTGTAAAATGGAAATGTAATTGTATTTACCTTCCAAGATTATAATAAAAATTAAATGAGATAATGTTTTAAAGCATTTTGCATAGTACCTAGCACATGGTATTGTTGTCTAGTGGTTTTCAGTCTTGTCCAACTCCTCATAAACTCATTTGAAATTTTCTTGGCAAAGATATTGAAGTGGTTCACCATTTCCTTCTCCAGCTCATTTTTACAAATGAGGAATAAACTAAGACAAGGTTAAATGACTTACCCAGATGAGTCTTCCTGACTTCGGGCTCAGCATTCTATCCTCTGCATCACCTAGCTACCTCACCTGACACTTAGGCATTATAAAATACTAATTACTGTTATAATAATAATTATGGTTATTTATATGTTTTATAACATCATCAGGATGAATGACTATGACTCTATGACTCTTAAATGGTTAGAGGCAGGAGGAAATTGGAACCATTTTTATGAACAAAAGATAAGACAGAAGTAAAAGGATCCCAAAGATCATATAATCCAAACCTTACATTTTATCAATGGATGAAGTGAGGGAGGTCCAAATAAGGTCACAGAGCTAGTAAATTGAAGAGTTAAGTTTTTTTTTAATATATAATTTATTTATTTTTCAGTTTTCAACATTCATTTCCAGAAGAATTTGAATTCCAAATTTTCTCCCCATCTCTCCCACCCCCCACACCGGAACAGTGTGCACCCCATCCACCCCTTCCCCCAGTCTGTCCTCCCTTCTATCACCACCTCCACTTCTTCCATCCTCCTCTCATCAATTGTCCTGTAGGGCAAAATAGATTTCTATACTCCATTGCCTGTACGTCATATTTCCCAGTTGCATGCAAAAACAATTTTTAAAATTCATTTTTAAAGGTTTGAGTTTTTATTCTCTCCCTTCCTCCCTCCCCACCCACTCTCACTGAGAAAGCAAGCAATTTGATATAGGTCATACATGTGTAGCCATGCAAAACACTTCCATAACAATTATATTGTGAAAGACTAATCACTTTTCCCTCTCTCCTGTCGTGCCCTTCATTTATTCCATTCTCTCCTTTGACCTGTCCCCCCACAATAGTCTTTGCTTCTGATTAACCTTTAACCCAATCTACTGTCTCTTTTATTATCCTCCCTTTCCTATCCCCTTCCCTCCTGCCTTCCTGCAGGATAAAATAAATTTCCATACCCAATTGAGTGTGTTTTATTCCCTCCTTAAGCCAAATCCCATGAGATAAGTCTCGCTTATTCCCTTTTAGCTCCCCCCTCTTCCCCTTTGAAGGGAATGAAGTTAGTGAAGACTTCTCAGTGCTTAACAAAAGCCTTTTGGTAGATGGTTAGCCCTAAGTTTTGAGTTCCCAGAAATCATGTGACTTTTGGGAATATGAAACTTAAGCTCCCCACATCAGCATAACACAATCCCCACTTGGGTTGCCCCATCAACATAATGCCTATTGGTTATTCCACTGCTTCTTTGTCCCCTATGTACAAGGTAGACTGTTGAATTTAGATTGTGAGACTGCCTCCCAGCCAATGGGAGTAAAAGGCCAGTGGGGGGGGGGTGGGATCTGCATTAGGGCTATATAATCTCTATTTTTGCCTTCTGTAATTGCCTCACTCTCCTGATTACTTATCAGAGAGGAGATGCCCTTTCTCGGGAGATCATAATAAAATTTTGCTGCTTTGTTTCTGTCTTGAGAAGTCTCTAATTTTTATTTGAGTCAGTGGTCTCTGACTCACACACCTTCATTGTAAAAGCTCTTTCTTACCTCTTTTATGTGAGATGACTTGCTATATTCTACCCCTCCCTTTCTCTTTTTCCTAATACATTCCACTCAACAGTAAGGTATTTAGGTAGTCTCCCTTCATATTCAGCTTATGCTATGCCCTCTATGCATGTACACACACATGTATGTATATATGTGTATATGTATATGTAAGTGTGGGTATACATGTTTATGCATATACACACATATACATGCACATATATAATATATATACATACATGTGTATGTATATATATATATATATATATATTCCCTCTAACTACCCCTAATACTGAAAAAGATTTCATGAATTATAAATATCATCTTTCTGTATAGGAATATAAACAGTTCAACTTCAATTAGTTTCTTCTGGACTTTCTTTCCTGTTTACCTTTTCCTGTTTATCTTGATTCTTATATTTGAAAGTCAAATTTTCTATTCAGCTCTGGTCTTTTCAGCAAGAACGCTTAGAAGTCCTCTATTTTATTGAAATTCCATTTTTTCCCATACTCAGTTTTGCTGGGTGGATGATTCTTGATTTTAATTCTAGCTCCTTTGACCTCTGGAATAACATGTTTTAAGTCCTTCTATCCCTTAGTGTAGAAGCTGCTAAATACTATGTTATCCTGATTATATTTCCACAATACTTGAATTATTTCTTCCTAGCTGTTTGTAATATTTTCTCCTTGACCTGGGAACTCTGGAATTTGGCTACAATATTCCTAGGAGTTTTCCTTTTGGGGTCTCTTTCAGGAGGTCATTGGTGAATTCTTTCAATTTCTATTTGATTCTCTTGTTCTAGAATATCAGGGCAGTTTTCCTAATTTCTCTGAAGATCATTTCTAGGCTCTTTTTTTTGATCTTGGTTTTCAGGTGGTCCAATAATTTGTAAATTATCTCTCAGGATTTATTTTTCAGGTCAGTTGTTTTTCCAATGAGACATTTCATATTGTCTTCTATTTTTTCATTCTTTTGGTTTTGTTTTATAATTTCTTGATTTCTCATAAAGTCATTAGTTTCCATCTGCTCCATTCTAATTTTTAGAGAACTATTTTCTTAAGTGAGCTTTTGAGCCTTCTTTTCCATTTGGGTAAGTCTGTTTTTTAAGGCATTCTTCTTCTCACTGGCTTTTTGAGCCTCTTTTGCCATTTGTGTTAGTATATTTTAAAGGTGTTATTTTCTTCAGCATTTTTCTGGGTCTCCTTTAGCAGGCTATTGACTCATTTTTCATATCTTTTTTGCATTGCTCTCATTTCTCTTCCCAATTTTTCTTCCACCTCCCTTGCTTGATTTTCAAAACTTTTTTTTAGCTCTTCCATGGCCTAAGACCATTTCATATTTTGTTGGGAGGCTTTAGATGTAAGAGCCTTGACCTTGCTATCTTCCTCCAGTTGTATGCTTTCTTCTTCCTTATCTCAAAAAATGGAAGAAAATACCTCTTCACCAAGAAAGTAACCTTCTATAGTTTTATTTATTCCCCCTTTTGGGTCATTTTCCCAGCCAATTAATT
The DNA here is from genome assembly GCA_023548195.1 of Bettongia penicillata ogilbyi. NCBI lineage: Eukaryota > Metazoa > Chordata > Mammalia > Diprotodontia > Potoroidae > Bettongia > Bettongia penicillata. Next base: position 3,048,410 of record JAJHZJ010000735.1, read on the forward strand.
GCTTGACTTTTGTGCCTTTTGTCAAGTGGAGGGTATACTACCCAGGCTTCAGAGGTTTTGTGTAGCTGTTCTCTGAGATAACTCTAGGGACCTGTAAGTTCTCAGTTCCTCCAAAGTGGCATAATCAAGGGAGAGGTGTTTACTCCTCTTCTGGCCTGTGCTCTGGTCTGTTACCAACAAGCATTCCTTTCTGCCCTGGAACTGCAAGTAGAATTCCCTCTCCACAGTCACTACCACCTCTGCCTTGGCAGTGTGCCTCCTCACCCCCAAGATCACCACTCAGGACTGAGACCCAGGTCAGCCACTTGTTTCCTTCAGGGTCTGTAGGCTAAGAGCTCCAGAACTGGGTGATGATGTGGCAGTGGCTGTCACCGCCCTGTGGCTGGGGCTAGGGCTGGAACTGAATGAAGTTCCCCTTTCACCTAGGTAAAAGAACTTTCTCACTGACTTTTGAGGCTGTCTTTGGCATTTGTGGGTTGAGAAATATGAAAACCATAGCAGCTGTTCAGCTCCCTGAAGCCTGCTCCAGTCCTGTCTGTGTTGTGTAGCCCATACACTCTATGTGGAGCCTGGTGCAATGGACTCTTCCTGTCAGCCTTCCAGGTTGTCTTGAACTGGAAATCTGTTTCACTGTGTCATTTTGTAGCTTCTACTGCTCTAGAATTTGTTTAAAGTCATTTTTTACAGGTATTTTAAAGGCTTTGGGGGAGAGACCTCTAGCAGGTCCATCCTTCTACCTTGTTATCTTGGCTCCACCCCCGAAGAGCTAAGTTTTTAAACTCGATCAAGAATGCTAGATTTGGAACAAGAATGCCCAAGTACCAATCCTAGCCTTGCCACTTATAATCTATGTGACCTTAGGTAAGTCACTTAAGCTCTAGAGGCCTTCTTTTCTTCATCTATAAAATGAAGGGGTTGGGCAAGATGTCCTCCCTTTTAACTTTAATTCTGTGATCCTAGGATCCAAATACAGTTCCTTTTTTTTTTTTTACTACATTACATTTATTGTGCCTCAGAGTCACATTTGGGACATACTGAGTTTGAAAGTATATAACAAAGTACCCCAATTGAAAGGTAGTGTGCCATGCTAGTTAGAATATTAAACCTGGATTTAGTACAACTGCATATAAAATCTAGTTCAAATACTTATTAGCCCTTTTATTATGACTGATTAACTTAATAACTCAGAGCTTCAGTTTCTATAAAATAGGAACACAACTATTGCACTATCTACTGCACATTGCTGTTGAGAGGAAGGTGCTTTGCAAACCTTTAAGTGCCCTTATACATATGACTTGTTACTGTTAAAAATCCAACATGTAGGATAGGCATTAAGTGCACCCCCATGGGAAGACTTTTTTTTTCCATTATAGGCTTCAATGAAGGAAAAGAAGAAAAGATCAGAGAGGGGAGGATTAAAAAGTACTTATCTTGGGCTGTGTAAGGCAATAGCAGGAGATGTTCTGAGTTAATGTCTCCCCTTTTCCCCACCCCACCCATTTCTGTCAGGCATAAAAAATAGACCAATTTGTCACTGCCTCTGCATAATGCCAGTATAAAAGTGGGTCTCTCTCTCCCTTGCCAGAGGTCACTGGATAGAGTGTCTCAAAGATTGTCGGAAGGAAAACAAATGAGCGTGCACATAAATTGGAGGCAAGATGCTCTGCAGTGACTGGGGAAATGTCGAGATGATGACTTTTGGAAAATTGCATAGAGTTTATCCACCACAAGAACATTTTAATCACTTCACAGTGGGCCCTGCTTCAAGGGCAGATGGAGAATGCCCATTTCTTCAGAGATAGGGATGATTTTGGTGAATGCCCTGGCGGTCATTAAACAGATCCTGTCCTTGGGCATTTGCTAAAGGTGATAGGCTCCAAGTCCTTCAGGAAACTTTGGATTTTCCCAGTAGACTTGAAAGAGCACTTAAGGAACCAGAAAAAATTGGAAGTACTCTGTTCCTTACACCAGTCCCAATTGTGGCTTAACTCCTTACAGATCCTTGGGGAGTCACTGGAAGATGAGTGATTGATGGGTAGTCTGACAGATGCATTGACCTTGTTATACTCATTGTCTCCAAACTCCATTGTCTGAGCTCTTCTTTGAAACTGATCTGATGCTGTAAATTAAGAGGGAGGGAAGGAGGAATTCAGACATTCCCTATAGCCTTCTTACTTTCAACCTTTAGCTCCCCTAAATCTGGTCTCTTTAATGTAAGAAGATGAGACAGATAAGAGAAAGTAAATGATTTCAAGAGGCAATCAATTAAAATACCTAGAAAGTATGACCTGCCCAGTAGACAATGAGATGTAATAGAATAGGGAATTCCTTTATGGTTTCAAGCCTTGACCCCCAATACTTCCAAGTGCTGGACTACAGAAAAGTCATCAGACCTTTCTGAGTCTTTTTTTTTGCTCTGTAAAATGAGGTATTTGTACTTCCTACCTTATGGTGTTGTTAAGTGAAGACAAAGCCTTTGTAAACCTTAAAGCATTATATACCTATAAACATTATGCACAAAATATGTACTATAAAGCCAATGCCATCATATGTCTACCTACAAACATTGTTCATCCCTAAAAGACCTTGATTTTTAACTAGTTTTTCTTTCTTCCTTCCTCCTTCCCTCTCTGCCTTCCTTTGATCCTTCTTTCCTTCTTTCTTTCTCTCCTTTCCTTCCTTCTTTCCTTCCTTTTTTTCCTTCCCTCCTTCCCTTATTTCTTTCCTTTCCTACTTGCTTTCTTTTAAATTTTGCACTAGAAATTTGTGGGATATTAATTATACAGCACTGATAATATGGCTATATAGACATATTTGTGTATAAATTTATATATATGCTATATTCATATGTGTGCACACAGACATGCAATATAAGATTTAATTTGTACAAGAAACTTATGCTCCTAGTGAGGAAATCAAGAGTATAATTTCCTCACTGAAAGTTCCCTATACCAGTGTATAATGTTAATTATGTTAATGAGAGTTAAAGATCTTCCCCATCCATCAATGGATCTGCCAGTTAAGGGAAGATTGATCAGGGGAATATTTGTTTTCTAGGAAGGCCCACACCTTTTGTTAATGTCTATATATTTTCTAATGAGGCACTGGTTCTCAAGGGCTGTTATGCCCTCTGTCTTTAAAAAGTGTATATATACTCTGAGGTGAGGTTTTGTTTTAGGACTTACTCATTGGAAATATTTGTTTGGCCAGATAAGACTCTGGGTAGCTTCTAAGGAGCCCCCTGACTTTGAAAACCCAGATGTTGGTGCTTCTCTCTTTGGTAACAATGAATGTATGTATGTAATGGTCAGACAGTTGGATCTATCTTTTGGTCTGCTATATATGTACTGCTTATAGTCAGACAGTTGGAAGTCCTGTCTTTTGGTCTTCATTTCTCTGTATTTTCTCTGAAGTTCAAGGTGCTGACTTTTTCCCCTGAAGTAAGTGAATGATATATGTGCTTATTAAAGTGATTGTTGACCCCTCAAAAGTTGTTTTCCTTTTAGAAAAACAGATTTAAAAACCAGTACAGCAGGCTCTCTTGTGTATGCTGGGGTACTTGCTGTTACACAGTGAAACCACAGGTCTTGACTCAAAGCACAATTATATGTATGTGCACATGTGTGTATATACATCACTCATATGTGCATTAATATATGCTAGCTCATGTTTCCTCTTATTACATATATACATAGTAATATTTATATAAGTATGGTATCTAGATATAGTAAGTGACAGTGTGGTATAATGGAAAGATCACTAATTTTAGAACCAAAGATCTGGTTTCCAATTCCAAACTTGATACTTAAGGACTCTAAATCTTAGATTCTTTATCTGTAAAATGGAGATACTGTTATGCTCACCATCTCCTAGGTATGTTGTAAGTAAAATCATTGTGAAAAAAATGCTAGCATTAGAAGGGATTTTAGAATATAGAGTGCTGTAATGTTGGAGAAATATGGGAGAGAGAAAGTTAATACATGGAATGCTACAGCAGGAAAGGACCTTAAGTGAGGAAATATGAAAACCTAGAGCAGAAGACCAATATAGAACACTGATACAGAGGATTTCAGAATGTATATCACAAAAAGTGAAACTGGAAGAGAATTTTTAACAGAACAGGGGGGACTAGGTGGTACAGTGGATAGTGTGTATGGCCTGGAGTTAGGAGGACATCTTCCTGAATTATAATCTGGTCTCAGATATTTTCTAGTTGTCTGACTCCAAGCAAGTCATTTAACTCTGTTTATCTCAGTTCCCTCATTTGTAAAATGAACTAAATAAGGAAATGGCAAACCACTCCAGTATCTTTGCCAAGAAAACCCCAAAAGGGGTCACAAAGAGCTAGACATTACTGAAACACCCGAACAACAACAAATTTAACATAGAACAACTTTAGAATGGAAAGAGAACTTTCAGATAACCTAGTGCCACACTCAGCCCCGTATATTTTATAATCATTTATTCAATTTGATGAACAATCATAATGAATATTTGTTAAGGACATACTCCCATTTTCATGATATGGACCCTTTTTTCTGTGACCAGCATAGGAGTTCAAGGGTCCATTCACTCTACAGGTTAGAAAAAAAGAGAGAGAGTGAGCTTTCTCTTGCATCTGAAAGCCATTGAGAATGGCTGGTGCAAGTGACTCAGAGTTCCTTCTACACCTCTGAACTGCACGGCATTTGGCATTTGTCACTGAGTGAGGCATCTTTTCTTGATGAACAAAACCATCTGTTGTTATAACCTGACTATGAAGAAAGAGACTTCTTTTTGGTGCTATCTCCCTTTGTCACTTTGTACTATTCAGGTGACATCTCAAGGAAAAAAAAAGGAAACAACAAACAGACTCCATGATGAAAGGAAAGAAACTAAACTTCCATCTTTACCTACTTTTCAACTACCACAAGAAAGAATGCACAAAATGTAAACTGTACAACCAATACTGTCACTCAACTGACTCTGTAAACATTATTATCCTTGTAAGAGCTGGATTTTTTTTAACTAAAGAATATATATTTTTTTCCATTTCCCAGGGTTAGATTTTGCATAAGCAGATTATAATATATTGCTTCTGTGATACTGATGATATTTATATTTATATATATACATATATGTATCTTTAAGATGGTATTCTCTGAATATGTATATCTATATATGTGTATACATACACATGTGTATCCTATATATACTATATATTTAAATATATGCTGTATATATAAGGTATCCCAAAAGACCTTTTTGTGTCTATACATACATTTTTGTGTGTATATCCTACATGTATTATATACAAGGTATCCCAAAAGCCTTTTGGGGATACCTTATACATACTTATTTATGACCTATGATTTAATTTTCGCATACTCCTGGTGAAGAAGCTCAGTCTATCAATGCAGATTTGTAGATATTCTACAGTTTATAATCTTAGACATTTACCCTGGCACTGAGAGGTCAGATATCTTGCCCAGAACCACACAATTAGGATGCAAAACGGGTAGATCTTGATCCCAAATCTTCTTGACCTTGGACTCTAAGGCAGATCTTTATCTACTATGCCACAGTGCTTCTACTATATACATAAACAAAAGCACTGAAGAGATCTCTGGTAGATTATAAACTCTTCAAGGAAGGAACTTCTCTTCATTTTGTTTTTGTATTTCCATCATTGAGCCCAGTGCCTTGCACACAGTAGGCATCTAATACATGCTTGTTGTATTAGATTGTAATGAATACTAGTCAACAGAAAGATAGGTGCAATAGTTAGAAGAGCACTGAAACTAAAGTCAGAAGATCTTGGATTTGAGACTCAGGGTCATGTTCACAGTGGTATACACATACACACATATAACTATATATATATATACACATAGTTGTATATGTATATAGTTATATATACATAACATATTTGCAAACACACATGTGTATATTCACACATGTCTGTTATAATCATATAAACTTTTAGATATGCATGCATAGCTATAAATATCAGCTGGTCAAGGACTGTGTTATTTCCTGCATGGAAATTCTTTTCACTGACCAAAATACTTTCAACTCATTTAACAAATTAGATATTTAAATACTTGCCTGAGGCTCAGATATACTAACACTTTTACCCATAGTCACTCAGCTAGTAATCTTCAGAAATAAGTATTATAATCAGATTCATCTCACTTCAAGTTTAGTGCTTTTTCCACTAATAATAACAACTTTCCATTTAGATAGTGATTTAAAGTTTTTGAACCTTTTCCTCACAACTCTGTGAAAATGAACAAATGAATGAAGGAATGAAGTATTTATAAAGCTCCTACTGTTTTCTGTGCACTGTGTTCAGCCCTAGGGATACAACGACAGTACCTTTTCTCAAGGAGTTCACATTTCTAATGGGGGAGGAAAGATATATGAAAGATTTCAGCTCTAAGTCAGATGAAAGCTCCCATGATCTTTAAGGTACAACAGCAAAGCAGATGTTAACGCTTCTTCTTTAACGTCATTTCCACTGATAAAATCATAATAGTCACTGATATTGAACCATTTGACAATACCAAAGACTTTGCTGACAAAAATATTCTTTTCTGAGTCTTTAATAGCTGTGGCTGGAACATCTGCTGGGGGCAGTTGTAGACTAAATCTCTATAGAAACCTGCTTCTGAGGACACTGGTTATGGGCACTGGACTGGAACCATGGCAGGGTCCTGGGATATTTCCATCAGGGTGTCAAGGGAGATGTTATTTATGGTTGTGTTGTCATTTTGACTTTCCTGGAACATGCTGTCTTCCTTCTCTCCTTCTTGATGCCTTTCATCTAGGCAGACTTACCTGCTCTGTGGATGGCAGTTGGTCTGGATGGTTGGCCCTTTCTTCAAAAGTGTTACATCCCCTGATGATGGCTGTGAGGGCTGGGATGGAAGCAGGACAGATAACATGGGGTCTGAGAACATCCACAGACCTCCTGTATCTATCTGAGAGAGAAGGTATAAGTAGTATTAGCCTCCTTTTACAAATGAGAAAACTGATGCTCAGAGAACTTCATGGACTTTTTCATATTTACACAACTTTAAAATGTTAAAAACTGTTTAGAAGTAGGATGTGAACTCACATTTCCTGACCCAAGTTTGACACTCTACTAATCCATACTCCATACTATCTTTGTACTAAATCTCCTCTAAAGTCAAGACCCTCGTTCAAAAGCATTAGAACAGTTAAATACATGGTGGTAGCTTTAGTGACCTATTTACATTCTAGTCCTCCTGAGAAGTTACCTAGTGGATCATTCATTTTAGGGATGTAAGCCCATACTCAAGGTTCAAGAAAAGGGAGAGTGACAATCCATTGTTATACACTGGGCTGTCAGAGAAAAAAAAAAAAAACCTTAGCTGAAGCAGCAGGGCACTCAGAGGGAAAGCTGGAGGGCAGTATGTGCCAGACACATGAAACCACTACCCCTATCTTAATCACTATCTCCAGTTTCTGATGGAGACAGCCTGGACCCTGAAATCAAGGGTCTTTGAAATAGCAATAGTTTCAATCTAGCACCTGCAGCCATCCTCATGGGAAGTAATTTTTGTGGAGATGTAGCTTGGCAACTACTCCTGTGGGTACTGTAACCTGAGCCACTGAAGACACAGAAAACAAAGTTCTTCTCATAAAAGTTCTTGATATGGTCAATTGGTTCAACTTCAGAAACTGTTGTGATTTCATCAGGGGAAATGCCATTAAAGAAGTTGTGTTACCATCTGCTTTACTGTTATATCCTAAAGATCATGGGATCTTTCCATATGACTCACAGCTAAAACCTTCTCTATGTGTTGTATCCCCCCATTATATTGTAAGCTCTTTGAAGGCAGGGACTATCTTTTGCCTTTCTTTGGGTCCCTATTGCCTAGCATAGTAAATGATTGTTTGTTTTCACATTTACTTATTTTATTTTTAATTTTAAGGAAAAAAAAGCATTTCTATAACATAGTATAATAAAAAGATAATTACACATGAAACTGCCAATCTTTTATGTATAAGTTGCTATTCCTTTTAAATATATAATAAACTTATCATGTTAATTTCTTTTTCCTTTCTTCCCTCCCACCCTGCAGATGGTTACCATTATACACAAATAGGTTTATGTGTATGTGTGTGTGTGTGTGTATGTAAAATTATTCTAAACATACTCCTATTGGTTTTTACCTTCTACAAGAAGCCTTTCCTGATCCCCCTTAATTCTAGTGCCTTCTCTCTGTAGAATATATTTAACTTATCCTGCATATAACTTACTGGTACATTGTATCCCCATGAGCTCCTTAGATCAGACACTGTCTTTTACCTTCCTTTTTTTCCCCAGTACTTAGTTCAGTGTCTTGCACATAACAGACGCTTAATAAATGTGTATTGATTGACTAACTGACTGGGATATCAAATGTTGGGGCTAGGCTCAATGGTAATTTAGTATGGACCTGTTGCTAGTCTATATGCCTGCTTTCCAAGGACCAGCAGAGCTAAGCTTGGACATGCCCATTATTAGGTTAGTTACAGTAAATCCTGAATACCACCTACTAAGTCAAAGCTATGTTATGATCTGTGTTGGTTTCTAACAATGAGTTGCAAATGATTGAAGTATTGAGGTAACAGACCAATTCATTGAGTCAACCTTGTGAATGGTTCATACTAGCTGTTTGCTTCCAAGCTTAATATTAAAACCAAAGTAAACTAAACCAAAACAGACAAGCAAGCAACAACAGCAAACAACCCACCTTTACTGTGATTCTACTACTTACTATTATGTGAGTGTGGGCAAGTAATTTCTTTTCTTTGGTTTCCTTATCCACAAAATGAAGGGATTCAACTAGAAGATACCTCTTGGCTTTAAATCCAATGATTCTCATGACCACCCCCACAAAGGAGGGGGAGGAAGGAAGGAGATCATTCTATACAATATTCAGAGAGTCCCAAAATCAGACATCAATCATATCCTTATACCAGTGTCAGAAAATTGGGCACCCCAATTTCTGTATCAATGAGAACTGACAACATTGACTGAAGTAGTAAATATTAATTGGAGAATAATCCATAATCTTGAGGGGAAAATTTCATTGAAAACAGTGTGGAGTAGCTCCTTTTGGATGCTTTCAAAGAAGAAAGGTGAAAAGAAGACTATGTCAAATAGGTCCAATTTCATTGTCAAACTGACTCGCCTTGTTAAAATAAAGCATGGCTAGAAAGAGCAAGAAACCTTGTGGATGTTCAAAGCCATTAATATTTTAAGAGCACTTTATGCCATCAATAACAGGTGAGGTCATTCTGTACATATACAAGTTATTCCCTAGTCACTGCTAAACACACTGTGATTGTTATAGTAGAGTTTTTACATCCTCAATAAATACATGTTGAATGAGTCATAGGATCGTAGACCCTTAGACATGCAAGAAATCTTACATTTTGTAGATTATTTCAACAAAGAACACAAGATACAAAAGATATCAATAGAATCAGCAAGGACTTCAGAATGCAGAAAAATATAGTTAGATTTGGAGGTTCCTAGCCCTGTTTTAGAATAATGGGTTCATAAACTTGGAGAGGTAAAACAATAAATTTTTAGTTTCACTGACCTCTAACTGAAATACTGAAATTGAGCTTTTCTTTTAATTATTTAAATCATTATTCTGAGAGAAGGCTGTGTTTAGGCTTTGCTAGAATGCCCAAATATAGCAGTCACACACACACACACACGTGTGTGTGTGTATGTATATTATATATATGTATCAGATTCTTAAAACACAGAATGTGATAGTTAAAAGGAATCTTGAAACAATACATTACTATATAGGGCATGGAGTGTTAGAGTTTCATGGAAGCTTAGAATACACAAAATCAGGGCTGAGTAGATTCTTAAAGCACAGGATCTTAACTAAAAGGAAGCTTAAAATAGAATATCAGAATAGAGAACATCTCAACTGGGAAAGGAACTTAAAAATCCTTAATTCCAGTACTCTGATTTTATAGGCAAGGAAGCTCAGCCCAAGGAGGGGAAATTGCTTTCCTACTCTAGATCCAGCACTGAAACCTAGGTCTTCTGATACTTAATCCATGTTCATTCCATAGTACCACATGGATATACAGTTTCCCCCACATTGCTTTCTGTATTCCTGAAATGCTCTTCTTTCTCTTCTCTGCCTTACTTCCTGACTTCTTTCAAGTGTCAGATAAAATCCTACCTTCTATAGGAAGCGTTTCGTAACCCCCTTTCATTCTAGTGCCTTCCTGCTATTGATTATCTCCAATTTATCATGTATGTAGCTTGTTTGTATGTAGCTATTTGCATATTATCACTGTGAGTTCCTCTGAGATCAGGGATTGTCTTTTGTTTTTCTTTGGATCTACAGGACTTACTTAGCACAATGCCTTACTAAGAATACATAAGTACTTGGGGAATTTTGTTAACCACTTTGGGGAAAAGTATGTATCATTCTAAGTCTTCCCTATTGCGTCCTCCCTACCATCATTCATCCTGATCCCTAAGAGAATTCCATGTCTTGAATTAAAGAATGAGAAGAGAATGAGAAATGAGTGTGGTAATATTGTGACTGGAATGAAGTGAATGGATCTTTGGTTCATAGAATCATGAAATATTAGAGTTGGAACTGACTTTAGAATGTAGAGTGTTAAAACATAGTCCCTTAGGTCTGGAAAGCACCTTAGAACATAGCAGGTTTGTGCTGATAGGGAACACTTTCCCCCTGTTCTGAGATATCAGGGAACTGGGTAACTTGGAAGGAGATGTTTATTTTCACCCTCTTTATTCTCTAGGTTCAAAGTCTATGCGAGATCTGGGAGACAACAAAAAAGGGGAGGAGGAATGTTTCCTGGTCATGCAACCAAAAGGACCAGAAGGCTGGCAGTAGTAGTAGCATGGACAAAAACAATAATGTTCCCATAAAAGGTCTAACAAGCTACTGGGCAAAGTTGGGGATAATAGAAGCTGGACCAGCTACAAGAAATACTGACAGATGGTGACATCTGAAAGCCAGAATAAAGTTGGTGAGTACTGGACTAAGGTTGTGCAAGACACTAGGGAGAAGGGGCACATCTGTTAGTAGACTGATCCCAGGATCATAGACAATACTATGTGGAGCAGTGTCTTAACTATTTGGTTCTGTAAATTTTGTAGGCACTACAGAGAAAGGCCAAGTTAGGGGAAAGAGGGAAATGACACTCACTAGAAGGGGGGCAATATGAGTTCCCTTGACTGGGTTCACATGAGTCACTTTTCCTTACATGGATTTTTAGGATAACTGTTCAATGTTTAAATGGTTCTTGTTAGTCTAGAGCTATCACAAGAATTGATGACTTGTGGTAGAAACCTATTAATAGTCAAGTTCAAATGTTCCTAGGGTTTGATGGGGTAGAAGCAAAACATGCCATTGAAAAACAGTTGTTTTAATTTTGACACACCTTCAATATTGAACTTGGTCTGTGAGTCCAGAGCTGTGTTTCCCCATTGTGAATTACATATAAAATGTTTAAATATAGAATAGTTTCCCAAAGTTGGAAACCTTTGGCATCTATGAAGTTGCTGCAAATGGCCCATGGATACATATGTGAACAAACAAGTGTCATTTTGATATTCATTTCGACAAAATATGCAGGAAACCTCAGTAAAATAAATGAGCAGATACCTTTCAGAGATCAAGTAAATAATGGTTTGCACACATGTAAAACACTTAAAATCTTCTCGCAGATTTTTTTATGATTAGTGAAATAAAAATGATTTTTAAAACATTTCTGATATAACATTTTTATCACTAATTTTCTCAATCAATGGACAAAAATATTGCAACTATTATCATCTATCATGTGCGAGTCTATATTTTTTTTATTATAAAAGGAAGTCCTTGTATTCAAAAAGATTGGAAATCATTGACTTAAAATATAGTTTTATAGGTAGCAAGGACCTTAGAATGTATTGTGTTAGAACTAGAATGAACAATACAGATCACTGATCTGTTCCCCCTCATTTGATCTGTGTTCATCCTTCATTTTCAAAGAAGACCATGACATCTGAGAAATGATGACATGACTTACACTTGTCTTTGTTTTGAGTGAAGGAGGGCTGTGCAGGTCATCAACCTCACTTACCCTCTTGGGCCATCTGGATCCAGTGACCAGTTATTCATCAGGATGACTGGAGAAGGCCCAGGATGCAATGGGAGAGCTTGGGCTATTCAGGTACTCACTTAGCATGAAGTAATGCCCATTCAGTGAATAGGCCTCTTTAAGAAGTAAACAGGGAATGGTCCTTTTAATGAGCAAAAGAAAGAAAAATATAAGTAAATGGAGCTGAGAGGGAAAGAACAACAGTTATTATCCATAATCATTTGGGTAGGGACCTATTGTTGTGTAATGTTTGGGCTTCAGAGTGCACTGGGTTTAAGGTTTTGAAAAAGGAAGGAAGGAATCTGGCCCATACACCCCAAGTTAACTGGGTGTCCTTTGGCCATCTAAATTTACCTTCCTTTGAAGAGGAGAATAAGCGGAGGCAGGACAGAAGGATGAGCTGAGTTACCCAGCAGGTCAGCTCAATCTACTCACAGGTCTGTGTTCCTCCTTCATTTTCGAGGAAGACCATGACATCCGAAAAATAAAAAACAAACCCTTATTTGATAGTATAGTAACAGCAGCATAGAGAAGGGTATGTTGGATTTGGAGTCTGAGAGCTGGATTCAGGTGCTACCTTTGGCACTTACTGTCTGAATGACCTTGCACATGTACTTAATTTAGCCCCAAATTTCCTCACTTGCAAAATGAGGTGTTTGAAAAAGCTAATGTCCCTTTCAGATCTAGATCCTAAAATTTACTAAACCAGGAACTATAAAGGTGCAATGACTGATCTGAGACCATAAAGCAAATTATTGATAAAGTCAGCATTCAAGTACGAGTTCCCCTGATGACTAGTTCAATTTTGCATTTTTCAAAATAAACTTCAGAATATTATGTTAGAAAGGTTTGAGTCTAGAAATATGTCTTCTTTTTCTTTTCATAACAATATATGATTGTCACATCTGCGAATACGATATATATTTTCCATCCTTAGTTCAGTTTATAGTTAAAGGGCTTTTCTTACTTTTTCTGGTTTTGTTTGTAACTATAGCATTGTATAAAGGTTTACTGTCATCTTGGAATTATTTTTTATTTCTTTTATTTCTTTTTTTAGTTGGAATAAGAGGGGATAGGTAGTCCTCAGAGCAGAAAAATTGAATAGGCAGTCTAATGAGTTCATAACTAGAAGTATTCAAGCAGAGACTAGAATTGCTACTTGTTAGAAATTAACATACTTGACATGGGTGGTATTACATCATGACTAGAAAGTTGGACCTTAAACCAGGAAGAATCAGGTACAAGTCCTACCTCTGACATAATCAGACTAGATGACCCTGGATAGGTCCCTTAACATCTCAGTGCCTTGGACAACTCTCTAAGAACGTAAGTTTCAGAGCAGCTGTTTATCTGCATTGATTACAGGGAGTTCCTTACCAGGAACTTCCTACACAAGTCACAACCTGAATAATAATAAAAATAACCACCCCCACCACCACCACCACTACCACCACTACTACTACTACTACCACCACCACCACCACCACCACCACCACCACTATAATAGTCATGCTTGTCAGAGAGTTGGACCAGAAAACTTAAGGCTCTTTTGTCCTCTGGCATTTTATGATCCTCCTTCATTTATTTGGGTTTTTTTTTTTTTGTTCATTTCTTCAGTCATCCGTTCATTTATTTGTTTATTTCCTTTTTTATCTGTCTGTCTATCCATCTATTCATTGGTTTATTTCTTTTTTTGACTGGGGTTATCTGGAGGTAAATGGATTTTACTTGGAGCTGCCTTGGTGTATTCATCACCTTATGGTGCCTCCATAGCGATGTTTTCTCTTCTATTGGTGTCCTCTCTGGAAGGTACATTGTAAATTTACTTGGTCATGTCAGGATGACTAAAAAGACTGCTCTGGGGCCATTCTTTACTTTATATCCACATCCACATAGCAGATTAGGAGAGAAGATTCTTTCCTTGGTTCCCTTCCTGATCTTTACACTGCTTCCTCTGAAACACTAACGGAAATTTCCTAATTTCTCTGTTCCCCAAAGAGTGAGGAGTCTCAGCTGGAATATTGATAAGGACATATTTGAAGATGTATTCAAGTCTGACAAATATACTGGCTTAACCAGCTCCTGGTAATGTCCTAATATTCTCAAGTCTCATTTGTATTCACTTTCATTTCAGTTCTCCTTCTGTCTCTCTTTAGCTCTCTAATAGACTATCTCTTTTCCTCTCTTTGTTTTTAAATCTGTCTCTGTATGTCCATCTCTTCCTGTCTTCTCTCTCACTCTTAATTTGTCTTCATCTCTCAGAGTTTGGTTTCTTCTGCCATTGTTTCTGTGTCTGCCTCTGTCCACCTGCCTGTAATCAGTCTATCTTTCTGCCTGTGTGTCTCTTGTTCTTTTTCTGTCTCCATTTACCCCTCTCATCATCTCTCTCTAGTTTTATTTCTCTCTCTCTCTCTCTCTCTCTCTCTCTCTCTCTCTCTCTCTCTCTCTCTCTTTCTCTCTGTCTTTCTCTCTCTGCCTTATCTCTTTTTCTCTATATATTTCCTTTCTCTTTTTCTTTTTTCATCTGTTTCTCTTTTGTATCTCTGTATCTTTGTCTCTCTCTGTCTCTCCATCTTTCTGCCTGCCTCTCTTTTCCTTCCCTTATTTCATTTTCCTCCCTCCCTTTGTCTCTCTCATCTCTCTATCTCTGTCTCTCTATTTCTCTGTCTCCCCTCTTTACCTTCCATACCTAGTTCCTCTAATTCTATTTTCCTTTTATATAATAACTCCTGTGGTTCTTATATTTCTTTCTCTCAGTCCCCACTGTTGCTTCTTTCCTATTTCTGCACTCCCTTTCTTGCCTTTATTTTTTTCCCTTCATCTCATGTGTCCTTTCTTTCTAGTTCTGTTCAATTCTCTTCCCTGTTCCTGCTCTCCTACCCATTCTCTCCCCAGGGTAACCTTAGTGTAATTGAATTTTGGGGCAGAACTATTCTCTCTGCCCTCCATTCAGTTTCAAATTATGCCTAGCGAACAGAAGTCAATCCCAGGCACAGCTTGGAGAAACCATATGCTAAGGCTAGTGTGAGAGAACAGGGGCTGGATAGGGTCACTGCCTGGAAACAGTGGACATTCTGTCCTTGTCCTTCCAATAATAAGGTTATGTTCATCCATGGCTTCATGGAGTGTAGCCATTTAACAAGGACAAGAGAAGCACATTTGCCCCTAAAGGGCCCTGAAAATTCACTTCAGTAGTGTGAAATGGGTCAATAAAAGCAAGAAATGAAATTGAGGTCAGAGACTCTCTATAGAGCAGACAAATAACATCAGAAGCCCACTCTATCCTCTGGTCCACAGGCTGACTCACAGGCTCTGTCCCTGGCTCCCTGAAATTGAAGTGGCCAAATACTGAGAGAGAACAATGGGAATGTGGGCGGCTTGAAGATAAAATGCTAATCATGGAGCATGATTTATAGCATCATGGGGTTAAGAGCTTAGAGGGACCTTAGAGATCTTCAAACCCACATCCTTAATTTTACAGATGTAGAAACTGA
This sequence comes from Bettongia penicillata ogilbyi, assembly GCA_023548195.1. Taxonomy (NCBI): domain Eukaryota; kingdom Metazoa; phylum Chordata; class Mammalia; order Diprotodontia; family Potoroidae; genus Bettongia; species Bettongia penicillata. The sequence goes on from JAJHZJ010000735.1 coordinate 3,064,048, forward strand.
GATTTAGAACTGGGATGATTTGCCTAAGTTCAAGCAGATCAGCCAGTAATTACTTGAGTTGACTATTATAACACTGCTGGTTGACTAGATACTGACTAATGACCAAGCATGGAGCATGTACTTAATTAATATTTGGCAATTATAACACTGCAAGGACAAGTTTTTACCTAAACTTTTTTGCTTCTACCTACAATAGTGATCTATATACAACATAGTTAATAAATATTTCCATCACACCATCATTATCATATTTATATGCCACTTTAAGAGTCACAAAGAGTTAAATCAACATTCATTTACTACTATGTTCCAGGTACTGTACTAAACAATAGGAATGCAAAATAGATAAATGAATGAATGAATGAATGAATGCTAAACAAAGAAATCAAACCCTAAAATAGTCCTTTCCCTCCCAGAGCTCACAGTCTAATGTGGGAGACATTATGCAAACAACTATGTATAAAGAAAAGTATACAGGATAAAAATGAAATAATTGTCAGAAGGAAGGCACTAGATAGAAGGAGGATTGGGAAGCACTTCTTGAAGAAGGTGGGATTTCAGCTGGGATACCAAGAAATGGAGACAAAGATAGGGAGAATTTCAGACATGCGGACAGCCAGTGAAAATGCCCAGCATCCAGAGATAAGAGTATTACAGGGCAGGGGCAATGTCGCTGGACTGTAGGGGAGAGGAAGGTCTAAGGCGTAAAATGATGGGAAGAGTAGGAGAGGATCAGGTTATGAAGAGCTTTAGAAGTCAAACAGAGGATTTCATATTTGACCCTGGAGGTAATAGGGAACTACTAGAGCTTACTGAAGAGGGGTGAGACGGAAACTATCCAATGCAGCAACCTTGTGAGGCAAGCAATGCAGATATTATTAAACCTTTTTAACTGGTGGGTAAACTAGGATTGAAAATTTAAGTGATTTGCCTTATCACTCAGTCTCACATAACTAGTATGTAGTACATGCAACCAAGATTCAGATCCAAGCCTTCTGAACTTATCAGAAAAATATGTAATCATACAGGCTGGGCTGGAAAAATCACAATTATAAAAGCTAATATTTATATAGTAGTATGCTAAGCCCTTTATAATTACTATTTCATTTGATTCTTACAACAGTCCTGGGAGGTAGGTTATTATAATTATCCCCATTTTACACATGAGGAAACTGACACAAACAGATTAATTGACTTGCACAGGGTCAGATAGCTAATAAGTGTCTGAGGTCAAATTTGAACTCAGATCTCACTCTATTCACTGTGCCACCTACCTACGCCATCTCAGAAGTCATTATCTAGTTCAACCTGTGCCTGAAAAGGATTCTTTTCTATAGTATTTCTGAGTAGTAATCTGTGTTCATCCTTCATTGCCAAAGAAGACCATGCCATCAGAAAGATAATGACATGCCTTGCACTTGACTTTGTTTTGAGTGAGGGAGGGCTGTGCAGGTCACCAGCCTCACTTCTCCTCCAGAGTCATCTGAATCCAGTGACCAGATATTCATCAGGATGACTGGAGATGACCCAGGATGAGGCAATTGGAGTTGTGACTTGCCCAAGGTCGCACAGCTAGTGTTAAGTGTCTGAGGTAAGATTTGAACTCAGGTCCTCCTGATTCCTTCACTGGTGCGCTATCCACTGTGCCCCTCAGCTGCCCCATAGTAGTAATCTAGCTGTTACTTGAAGATATCCCAAGCTTCCTTAAGGTGGAGACCATGTCATCTAAATTTTATACCTCCAGCACCAGGGCTTAACATGCTTCTCTGCATATGGTAGTCACTTAATAAATGTGGACTATAGCTATTCATGCCTACAACCTATTCCCCAACTAGTGAGTAAATTCTGTGAATGCATCTTGTCTGAGACACCCATGTGATAGCACATTCCCAGTTCCCTCTACCAAGAACTGTTAGAGGCAGTGGCCTAACAGAACACTGTCCTAGGCTCCCAAGGCCCAGCCTGTTTCCTTGTTGCTCCAAATACTTGCTCTGCCAGCGCCTCAGGCTGCTCAGGGTCACTTTTGTTCAGCGAGGCTGACAGACCATTCAGGCAGATCACTCCATACTCTGCTGAGCTCTCTACTTTCCTCACTCTGTGAGCTCCAAGGGTTATCTGCTTCATTCCCAATGATCACTGCAGCAGGATAGGATTTTCTATAGCTAAAAATATACTGCCAGAGATCTAAGGTGAACCAAATGCATTGATTTTCAACTTGGCCTGAGATAAGAGGGATGAACAAGAAAGAAGGAGAGTGGACAGAGGAAAGTTCAAGAAAAGTCTCCCTAGGAAAGTAAATCTGAAAGGGAAGGAAGTGACCTGGAGAAATAACTTCTTATGATTGAGAAGCAAACTTTTTGGAGAGTCTTGAGATTTATTTCCAATATACCTGCATGCGTTAACTAAATTGCAGTTATAATAACTCATAGTTCTATATTATTTAAAGGCATATAAAAATCTGTCCCTTACTACAATCTAGCTTATAGGATAACAGATCTAGATTCAGAAGGAACCATAGAGGCCATAAGTCCATTTTATAGATGAGAATATTGAGACACAGAAAGGTTTCACTGATTTCCCCAGGGACTCAAGTAGGTTTTGAATCCAAGCCTTCCTGACTCCCAAGTTTAGAGCCCTATTAAACCAATTATACCCATTTTGTAGTGAAAGAAATTGAGGTTCAATAAATTGTCCATGGTTACACAGCTAATAAGTGGCCCAATAGGGATTTGAATCCAGGTTTTATGTCTCCCAGTCCAGTGTTCTTTCTATTACACTGATTACTAACCATTGCTATCTCAGGGGATTGTAATCCTGATCACTACTTGCCTCCAAGTGGCACATTAATATAAAAAATCTGTGGCTGGGATAAAGATCTCTTAGAATCACTGTCTGCAATGATCTCATTCCCTTAAAGGGGAAAGGATCTTAGGCCTGGATCTCTATTTCAAAGACAGCGAGTGGATCCCTTATCCTCTCATTAGTGAATGTGAACTTCACAGTGAGTGTGTGTGAGTAAGGATTTACCCAGGGAAGGGGCAGTCTGATAGTGATGGTTCATTTCTGCACTTTGGGTCTAAGCTGCTTATAACTGCTCAGAGGTCTCTGTGGCCAGTTAGGAATAAGTATCTGATGCTCTGAGCTCATTCTGGAATCTTGCTTGCGCAGGTAGGAGGCTATGTAATCAGTCATCATGGCACCACAGCCTAGAAGTCAACCACAGTTTACAAAAGTGTGTGGATCCAAGCATGGGCTGCATTAGCTCATGTCTAAGTTTCTGCACCTCCAGAGGCTGTTGACATTAAATTGAAAATCCCTGTGGCAAACACAATTAATTACAGCTTGACTCCTGCTACAGCCAATATACTTACACTGTACATCGCTACATTCTTCGTTACTTCAGGGATCCCTCATTTCATCAGTGTGCATCCTCCCTCCTGCCCCACCCCAAGATGCATAGCAAATCCTGACATGTCATAGTTGATGGCCTTGATGAGAAGCTGTGATCGAAAATACATTCTGGCCTGGTGACCAGCTCTCTGGTGAGGCACCTCTACTCTCAGTGAGGTTATTTGTCAAGCCTACACTGGAGCTCTTCGGGTCTAGGAATCTATGATCCTATCATTCTACTCATCTTGGTAGAATCTCATAATATTTTTGTATATTTGTGACATGAGAATGCATCAGAATAGCCCTATTCCCTGCATAGAATGTAAATAGATTTCAGATTTCATTGGGTGAAAATTTATTTTGATAACAGATAAAAATTTAAAAATATATTTTTGAATCATTATTGATATAGCAAAGTTAAATTTCAATGTAAGGTTATGAATAGTCTTTTGGATTTAAGTGGGACCAGGAAGGCAAATGAATGGAATCAATTTATACTCAGTTCACATAATTCTCACCAAAATACTCAGGGTTATGGCAAGTCATAGGCTTTTTTTAGGTGGGATCTACCTGTTAAAAAGGGGATCAATTCCCAGAGAAACATAGGCAGATGTCAGAGCTGAAGTAGTCAGACTGAAACGTTGAGTATCCAAGAGAAAAACAAAGTAGGAAATATACAATTTCTGTGGTCTGAGGCACAGAGAGATTGGGAAACAAGAAATTCAGGTGGTAGGTAGTATTGGAAAGTAGAGCACATCATGTGACCCAGATCACTCAGGAAAAAGCAGGGTTTTTTTGTTTTTGTTTTTTTTTACTTTTATAATTAAAAAGTAAAAAAAGAATCCCTGTTTGTGTAGGAAGTAGTGTTGGGATCTGTAATAAAATGGACAGAACATTAAATTCAGACTATGAAGACATCTGAGTATGAATTCCAGTTCTGCCACTTTCTGGCTGCCATCATAATGACTGCAGAGCTGAAATTAGAGTCAAGAAAATGAAGGATTGAATGTCTTCTCAGACATTTACTGACTGCACGAACCTAAGCCTCAATTCCCTCATCAGTAACATGAGTATGATGATAATAACAGGTATCCCACATGATTATTATGAGGGTCAAATGAAATAATGAATGTAAAGACCTTTTCAGATTTTAAGGAGTCTCAACTCTTAATTGTTATCATTATCGTATAACCTAGAGTAAGTCATTTCCACTCACTGGACCTCGATCAATCAACACATAACATCTAGCTCCAGTCACTGTGCTAAGTGTTGGGAAATCAAAAGAGGCAAAATATCGTCCTTGCCCTCAAAGAACTTACAACTAATGGAGCTTATAACCTAATGGTTTGCTTCATTTCCTTACCTGTTTCCCTTATGCCTGGAATGAATTCCCTCCTATAATTTGTAGGCTTCTACAAGACTCAACTCAGATTAGAACATTTACAATGAGGCCTTCTCTGTACCTCCCCCATCACTTTTTATCTGTTTTATATATCTATGTATGTACATGTTATTTTCCCTGATAGAATTTAAGTTCCTTGAGGGCAAGAGACGGTTCACTTTTGTCTTTGTAACACTGGTGCTAGCACAGTGCTTGGCATATTTAATAAAGGTTTTTTGATTGATTGATTGGTGACATCTAACAATCTATGAACCTTTGAACTAGAAGTAACCATCTCACAGCTTTAAACTCTCATAGAAAATAATGCCAGTTCTTAAGAACCAAGATTATGAGAGGATAACTCTGAAGTTGGAAGGGACCTTAGAGGCCATCTAGACTAATACCTTATTTTACTAGTGAGGAAATTGAGGTTCAAGGAAGTTAAATCACTTGCCCAAGTTCACACGTGTATAAGTGTCAGAGGTAGGAAATGAACAAGATTGAAAACTCCACAAAGATATGGATTTTATCACACTTGTATGTATACCCATCATAAAACCTGATACATTTCCATGAACCTAATAATTTCTCAACAAAGATTTGAAGAATTGACATAAAATTCTAAGATTTTTCTCATTACTTTATATCCTTAAAGCTCCCTCCAAAGGGCTGTACATCAGTAGACATGTAATATAGAAAGCGTAGTGGAAAGAGCCCAGGGATTTTGAGTCCTTGCATTAGAATGTAAACTGATAGCTGGGGCTATTTTATTTTTGTCTTTGTGTTTCCAGTGCTTAGGACAGTGCCTGACACAAGAGAGTTGCCTACCAAATACTTAACTATTGGTGAATTGACCTGGGCTTCCCTGGCTTTCCTTTCTACAATTTGTGCAGCCTTTGACAAGTTAGCTTAAACCAAGCATGGTACCACTGGCTTATAATTGCTGCTAGCAGGAGACTGAGGCTGGAGGACCTCGGGAGTTCAGTTCTGAGCTGGAGCATGCTAAGCCAATCCTGTACCTGCTCTAAGCCCAGTATCATTATGCTGAAACTCCAGGAGCAGGGGAGCATCAGTTTACCTAAGGAGGGCAAACCATCCCAGGTCAAAGCCAGATGAGGTTAAAGCTCCCTATGATGGAAGGCTCATAAAGTGTAGGGGCTCATAATTAGCTGGGTTAGATGAGATAGAAAGACCTGTTATTTTAAAAGAAATGAAGGAAGGAAGGAAGGAAGGAAGGAAGGAAGGAAGGAAGGAAGGAAGGAAGGAAGGAAGGAAGGAAGGAAGGAAGGAAGGAAGGAAGGAAGGAAGGAAGGAAGAGAAAAGAGCTATCTTAGTCTTTCTAGGTCTTAGGTTACCCATAGAATGAAGGAATTCATTATCTTGCCTTAGTTTCCTTATTTGTAAAAGAAAATGTTAAATTTTGTACCTTCCAATTTTTAAACTAACATGGTATTATAGTAAATTACTTACTCTCCTTGGTTCTCAGTTTACTCATGTGTAGAATTAAGAGCATGATCTCTAAGGTCTCTTCTGGATCTAAAATCCTGAGGAAGGTTTATTAGTGAGATTATTCCTACCTGAAAAAAGGGGGAGTTAGGTAGGCAGGTAAATCAAATTTCTGTGCAATAATTAACAGCAATGAACAAAACCCATTTTCCTGGTGACTTTTGCATACCCACCTGGATTTGGAGTGTGTTAGAGGTTTCTATTGACTTCCCTGGCCAATGTTTCCTTTTTCAAACTACTTCTCTTACCTCTTGAAATTTCTTGCTGCAGCCTAGCTTCCTTAATGTCAAGCAGAAAAAATGGATGGCTCAGAAATGTTGAGAAATGAATTTCAAAGTTATTGTAATGGAAATAGTTTAACTTCAGTCAACTTTAGCATTAAGCCCTTAATAAGAGAGTATGCCATATAGATAATGCCATCTTGCAGTGCTTTCCTCTTAGAACTGCAGGTGATTAACTCTTCCTCTTCTGAGACTTGTTTTCTTTCTCTTCCTGAACAGATCCTGCATCTCCTCACTCTCTTGGGCCCCAGAGTGCCCTACCCCACTTATAACATGGAGATTTAATAAGATGACTAATTATTTCTGAACCAACAACAGTAGTTTATAAAATACTAGAAGCGTATTTTTCAACCCACTAGACAATTGAATGCAGAGAAGCATGAACTCATCCTCCTTCAGTTCATTGTCTTGGAAAAATCAGTAGCTTGAGCTCTTATTGGATGGAGATAGTCCCTAGCCATTCCCATACAACAACGCAGTGCAGCATATCGTGACCCTTCAAGTCAAGAGAGATAAATTCATTGCACGAGCCTAGACCAGAGAGAATAGAGAATTCACAGTCATGGAGCGGAAAGAGTCCTTGAACTTGGATCCAAATACCCAGATTTGAAGCCTCACTTTTCTGCTTCATTTGGTGTCAGGGAAAAGGACTATCTTTGAAGTCCCAAGACCTAGAATTAAATCTTGACCCTGATATTGATTACAGCACAAAGAATGGTACTGTCGAAAGTACACTGTCCCTGGAATTAGGGGATCTGAGTCAAATCTTGTCTTTGATGACTGTGAGTATGATGTTGGCCCCTTTGCCAGTTCTTGATTTGTAAAATGGAGAGTGGATCTAGCTGACCTGTGAGATCTCTAGATATTTAATACTATGATCTGTGTGGCCTTGGGCAATTACTTAACTCTTGCCTACAATTTTGTCATCTAAAAATAAGGTAAAAGACTAGATGTTCTCTAAGGTCCTTCCAGGTTTAAATCTAGGTTTCATTATCCTCAGTCAACTTCTCTTCTCTGAAACACAATTTTCTCATCAAGGTAGAACAGGGTGGAGAAGAGTAGCAGCTGATGATCTCTACGATCTCTTCCAATTTTAAAGGTCTGTGGTTTCAAAGGAATAAACAAATCAGCTAAAGCAATCTCTAGGATTTTCTCAGAGAAAGCCAGTGTTCACAATAATTAGTGATGTCTCCTTGGTATAGCTGCCATCGGTGTGGATGGTTCACTTCATTTCCCTACTTTTCCATTTGGTATATATTCCTTCTATCCCCTCTGTTGCTCTGTGGAGACAATGGCCTGCCAGTCCCCATGACAAATTGCTGATTCCATGAATCACAGGGCTGTTAAACCCATCCACATCCCCTTAAAACACATCCCTTCATTCTGGACGATGCTGTGAGCTCTTTACAAATCTTTTAGTTGCCTGGTTACGGGGCTAATATTGATAATACATGCTGGAAATGTGTTTACCTGGCTTCCTCTAGTAGCCAGCATTAAGTCTCCTCAAAGCTTAGTACATGCTCTTAGTAACACTCCCAGTATCTGGTGTTCATATAGTTTTGAACCTTTCTGAATTCTCTCTTTCTGGAAGCCAATATTCTCAGCCCCTTGGTCTATATCACATTACATAACATTTCCCCTAACTAATAGCTTCTAATTTTTCCCTGCCTTCTGAGCCTCATGTTCAGAAATAGCTCCTTTCCATAATTTAAACTATACCCTGTTGTATAACTTAACACATATAAAATACCACATTTACAAACATCAAATCATTATATAGATGCTAATTATTATTGTTATTATTATTATATAAAAGTATAGAGGTAGTGGGAGAAAGTGAAAGGGAATATGGCACAGTGGGAAAACTACTGGAATATGGTGGGAACACTGTGTTTTGAACCTGAGGCCTTCTTTGAGTTTAAATCCTATCTCTTCTAGTTACTATCATTGTCACCTTGGGGAAGTCATTTTACATTATTGGGTCTCAGTTTCCCCTTTGTAAGATGAGGAATTTGGACTAGATACTTTCTAATGTCCCTTCCATCTTTACAACCTATTTAAATATCCATCCTATGGAAAAGTATTGCCATAGGAAGAAATGACTTGGATTCTAGTATAGCCCTATGTAATCTTAGGTAAACACCATTGTTCTTGGGGTCTCAGTTTTCCTCACTGTAAAAAGAGGTTTTGGATTAGATGTTCTCTAGTGTTCCTCCAAGATCTGACATTCTAGGAATATTAAGAAGAGTACTAGTCCCTTTGGTTTCCTAGGGAGGAGTCTTTTAACTTGTAGGAGGCAGTCTAGAACTTCCCATACAGGGAGGGCACTTCTATCTTCAAAAGATAGTTCCTCTGGCTCCTACATTGAGCCAGCTGGCAGAGAGAGATGTCGTAAGGGCCATAAAACAAGAGGCAAGTCCAGCCAGAGTGTAAATTGACCAGAATATATTTCATTCTCCCAGCCGAGAAGCCTCGAGCTTTTGAATGAATATGTGCTTAACTATTTATAATTGACCTTTGCACAAAGGAACATGAAATTTTTATAGCCCAAAGCTTCATTTATTAACTTTACTGGAGTGTAAAATATTGCTGTTTGCTATAAATTTATACCAGGACAAACAATATATATGCTAATTAGCAGCCGTACAGCAGTCTGCACGCAGTTCTCCTTGCCGGTCATTTCCGACAGGCAAAATAGCAGAATTGAATCGACAAATGACAATTGAGTCACTTGATACTTGCTGTTCAAACAGTGAAGTCTCGAGTGGTGAATTAATGGTGTTCATTATAACGACTCCATTTCTTTTTCATCTCCTTTATAAATGAGTCCAGGTACCATGCTGATTCCCTGAGAGAATGGCTTATGGCAACCTGTGGAGATACACCAGCAGTATGTAACACCCAACAGAACCCCCTCTTCATTGGCCCTGTGGACCTCCATACTTATCTCCCTTCTCCCCTGGACATTTCTCTCTGCCCTTTACTCCCTTCTTCCTTCCTTCTTCCACCTTCCCCATGTCCCTTCTCCTTGATTTCCCATTTGATTTCTTCAGTCAAGTCAGAAAGTGACCAGTGTGTGAGTTCCTTAAAATTTCTTCAGCTCTGGCATTCTATGTTGCAGTATTCTAGGTTCTGAATTCCCTTCCAGAGCTAACATTCTGTCTTCTTACCATTCATACTACAAGTCCACTTGCAACTGATATTTTATGTTTTATATTCTTGGGGACAGCTAGGTGGTGCAGCGGATAAAGCACCAGACTTGCAATCAGGAAGACCTGAATTTCAAATTTTGCATCAGACACTAACTAGCTATGGGACTCTGCAAATCATTTAACCCTGTTTGCCTCAATTTCCTCAACTGCAAAATGGAGATAATAATAATATCTATGGCTTAGGGTCATTGTGAGGATCATATGAGATAAAATTATAAAAGCACTTAGCACAGTGCTAGCACATAGTAAGCACTCTATTAATGTTAATTGCTGGTGTACGTCATTATCATCATTATAAGATCCCTTACAGCTTTCTATTTCTCATTCTCAAGACTATCCTTTCACAGAGAGAATGGGAAGTCAGGTCCATAATTTAGGTGAATAAGTAGGGGTAGAGAAATAGTTTAATGGAAGAGAAGTAGACATGAGTACAGTAGAAGAAGTAACTGAACAAGGAGGTAGGGCACCATTTATTTATGATGTCATAGTGGGTATTAACTTTAATATTATTAATATTAACTTAATATATATTAATTTAATATAATATATTAATAATATATTATATATAATTAATAATAATAATATAATATAATATTAACCTCAACCTGACTAAGCTGGATTCTAAAAGAACAACCATAAGTTTGGAGTCAGAAAAACCTGGGTTCGAATCTCACTTTTGATATTTACTAGCTATATCAGTGCCCTCTTCAACTCTTTGCAAACCTTAAATTACAGACAAGTTTTCTTCTCTGCACCAATTAAGAGCTTTTCCACACTTGGGAGTACTCCCTGCTAATAAATTCACAAATTAAGGACCTCCAAATAAGAAGTTTAAAATAAAACATACAAATGCTCCCCCATGACGTACAGAATGTACTACAAAACAGCTTAGGTAGTTTCTTTGAAGAGTAATCTGCTTGCTTGAAAAGCAGCGGAACACATCATGGAAAGCCAATCCTTATTCTGTGAGTGTAGGCTTAAAGCACCATTTGAAACTGCTTTGAGCAGTCAAGCAAAAGTTTGTGTAAAGACAGACCTTTGAACAATGACCGTGATCAACAAGGTAAGAGTTGTAAGAAATATCAAAAACCACACCAGAAAACCAAAAACCAATAACCCTACAAGCTCAAAATGAATCAATAGAGTGATATAAGAACAGAAATAAATAAATAAAAAGCTAAATCCATCACATGATTTTGGTAAAAGGACCGATAAATGCACAGAACAAGGTTGAAAGGTTCACTATCACATTTTGAATATTTTTTTTGGTTCTGGGTATCATTTTCATATTTGACACACAGAAACATGCCCAGGAAGAATAATAAAGCTTCTTGAGGTTTCTATCCTAAGATTATTGGTTGCTAAAATTGGATTAGAGTAGAGGAAAGTTAGAGGAAGGGGCATGGTAGCTGTATTTAAGTAATGTGTAAGGCTATCATGTGGAAGAGAGATTCAGTTTTCCTTGTCCCCCCCTTCCCTAGGGGGTACCACTAAGGTCAGTGAGTAGAAGTTACAAAAAGGAAACTTTAAAATTAATAACCTTTCTAATCATTAGAGCCATATAAATGTGAAATGGGCTTCATTGGAAGGCACTGAATGACTCGTATCTTCAAGTAAAAGTTAGATGATCACTTGTCGGGTATTTTGTTGGGGGATCATTGTCCAGGTAGGAGTTGGAGTAAACATCTTCTGACATCTTTCTTCCAGTTCAGAGACTCTGACTGTTCCTTTGGGTTCCAACTTTTTCAGTGACTTCCAGCATCAGAGTCTAGTGAAAAGAGCCCTGGATTTACAGAGGACCCGAGTCACAGCATCATAGATTGAGAGCTGGAAGGGGACCAAGATACCATGTAGCCTCTCATGTTATAAATGAGGAAAGTGGGACTCAGGAAACATAAGTGAACCCAGAGTCAGTATTCTTTCTACTTTGCCAGGCTGCCTGGCTCTATTTAATAAGCTGTGTGATCTTGAGTAAGTAACTTCAGTATTCTTGGCCTTAGTTTTGTCACCTATAAAATGATTTGGTTGGATTAAATTATCTCAAAAGATTTGTTTGTTTTCGTTTTTTGGGTTTTTTTTTTTTTTGCCCCTACTGGCAGTTTCAAATCAATTATAAGTCAAAGTATAGAGAATGATAGGCCTGGAATCAGGAAGACCTGAGTTCAAATCTGGCCTCAGACTGTGTAACCTTGGGTAAATCACTTAACTCTCATTTGTGTTATTTTCCTCAGCTATAAAATGAGAATAATAGCAACAGCTGCTTTCCAGAGTTATTGTGAGGATCTGATGAGAAAAACATTTGTAAAGCAATTAGTAAGCAATAAGCCTGATGCAGGGTATGTACTATAAATATGTTAACTGGTGTCACTATTAATATTGTTCAAGTCAAGCCAAAGCAAATCATCAATCATTTATTAAGTAACCATGTGCCAGGCACTATTCTTATATCTAGCAATAGAAAGAAAGGCAAAAACAGTCACAATACTCAAAGAATTCCCAATCTACTAGGGGACAAAAACATGTAAACAGCTATATACACACAGATATATACAGGACGCATTGTAGGTAGCATCAGAGGGAAAGAATTAATCATAAGAGAAGTAGGAAAAGACGTTGTATAAAAGGTGAAATACTAACAGAGACTTGAAGGAAGCCAAGGAAACAAGGAGGAGGAGAATTACACGGATGGGGTAGGCCAATGAAATGCACAGTTAGGAGATGGAGTGTTTTGGGTGAGGGAGAGGCATGAGACCAGAGTCATTGAATGGTAAAGTATATGGAGGTAAGGAAAATGATTATTTCTCTATTATGTTAATAATCAATTATTTAAATTAGGATAAAGGTTTTGTTTTGTTTTACAGTTTATTTCCTCAATTGGACCAATCTTTGTAGGTCACTAAGACAGTCTCTGAAGGATAAGGAAGATAGATGAGATTGGCCTAATCCTCTGGGAATATTTTCCTCAGTCTTGGGCAGGACCCCACCCAACTAGGGGACCTTACTTTTGTTTATAGTATAAACAGACTTTATTCAAGGTGCATTCCAGACCCAAAGCATTGGGCCCTGGTCATTTGACCCCTCTATTAGAGTCAAGGGAGACCCTGCTTAGGAAGGAGAAAACCAATCACAGTGGTCAGAATAGAGATGGATTTCTTTGTCCAAATTGCTGGAGGCTTCTGAGTCTCATGATCTAACCATGTTTTCAGAGGAAAGAGCGGAAGACATTTATCTAACCTTCTCATTTGAAAGTCCACCCCTCGTTAACTGTTTACCAATCAGGGTTGATTTTTCACCTTTCAGGGTACCCCCTTTTCTAAAAATATTTAAGTATTCAGGGATCTCCATAGTGGGGTCTTTAGTTACCAAGAGAGAACACTGGCCATCAATTTATTTATTATTTGCTAACCTAATTAATAGATTATTAATTACCCCAAAATTCTGTCTCTTGGCTTTTTCATTTATTACAGAAGGAAGTAAGGTGTAAAAAAACTTGGAAAGGTAGGAGTGGGCTAGGTTGTGAAGGCCAGTGATCTCCAATTATCAAACTTCTTTGTATCTTTGAAACAAACAGTGTGGGGCCTTATGCAGTAGAGGCACTACATAAAATAGTAACAAAGACATTAACAAATATTTATCAACTGGTACATGACACATTTGCAATGTTATAGTGGGAGAGAAGTCTGTAATGGAAAATAGTTGAAAGCCTTGAATCCCAAGCTTGCATTTTATTCTTAAGATCATAACATTTTAGGTCTAGAACTGGAAGAGACACTAGAGGTCATTCTCTAGATCAAATCCTTCACTTAACATTATGAAGAAAGTAAGGATCCAGAACTTTAAGTGATTTTCACAAGACCATACAGCTACTGAGCATCAGATGTGGTATTTGAACATGGGCCAAGGGGTTCACTGGAAATCATCTAATCTTTTCCTGTTTGCTTGTATTTGTAATACAGGCTAGTTAGAGTGGGGAAATATAGATCATAGAATAACTAGTGTGTGAGTGTAGGGAAATAGTGAACTTGGAGAAAAGAACCTAGGTTCAAATTCTACCTCTAATGCTTACTATGTGACCATGAACAAATCATTTAATATCCATGGAACTGTTTCCTCATCTTTAAAATGTCCTAAATGGCCAATCTAAATCTGATCCTATGAAAGCTAGCTTTGATGATTATTAGCTACATGACTATATACAAGACTTTCAAACTCATTGTACTTAGGCTTCCTTATCTATAAAATGTCACTGCCTAATCCCCTGGGGGTTTTGAGAAGAAAGGACATTCTAAACTGGAAGGAGCTATTTATATTAAAGCTATTATTACATGAGGGGCCCTGGGGACTGTCACAGCCAGAAAGATCACTCTGGATTCTATGCAAGGAGTGCACTCTTAAATGGGACATGTATGAGCCAAATGGAAAAGGGGAAGGGTTTTTTCAGAGTACTCTACATGTACCTCACTATTTTGCTTAAGGTTGGTTCTGAAGAGAAGAAATAAGAAAGGAAAAGGTTGTTTGTTTGTTTTTATCAAGTAGCTGCAGCTTTAAAAAAAAATCCTAAGTTTATTTTTTTTTATTCATTCTAATTGATCTAAGGTAGATCAGTAAAGAGGCCCCAGAACAGCTGGAGATCGTCAATCTGCTCAAACAAGAACTGTTGCTTTAGCTGCAATCAATGAGTTGGATGCTGGAAATCTCAACAGCATTCCAATTCAGAGTTGTTTGTAATGGTAAGAAATCTAGAAAAAAGAGAGAGGAGAGAGACAGAGAGAGAGGGAGGGAGAAAAAGAAGAAAAGAGGGAGAGAGATAGAGACAGAGAGAAAGAGAAGGGAGAAAAGGGGCAGAAGAAGAGATACTTGCAGAGAAGTTTGGATTTTGATGTTTTTTTTAAAAAAGGTTGTTTATTTTTTAAGACCATTTCATTCTATTCCCTGATGAGAATAGAAAATCCTGTTCCTTTTCAGAGAACATTCACTGAAGTTTGAGCTACAGGTTCGGAAGCATCCTGAAGTCCAGACTCTAACACCTGCCACTTTGATCTATGTGGCTTTTGACAAGTTACTATCTGCAAAATGAAAGGTTTGGACTAGATGACCTCCAAGATCCTTTCGACCTTTCCATCTGTGGTCCTCTGGTCACCTTGGAATCCTATAATTCCCCTCATTTTATAGATGCAGAATCTGAGGTCTAGAATAGGGAAAGATCATGACCAAGGCAACAAATAACGGAGCTGAGATTCAAAGCCACGTCCTTTTCTCCAGGAAACTTTTCATTTCATGGATCTAATTTATTGAAATTTTAAAACAAGCCTTTCTTGGTGAAGGAGAAGAAGTTCCATAGGACACATGGAATCTTCTGCTCTACTACTAACATTTGTGACTAGGACAGTCATTTTATATGTATGGATCTCCATTTTTTCTGTCTCTAAAATAAGCATTTCACTAGTACAGAGATAAAAATCACAAATCTGATTTTTTTTTAATGGTCATCAATGTCCCTCTACTATATAACCATGGCATCTTAATGATCTTATGGTCACAAGCTCAATTGAGCATAGAGGTTCTACAGTCCAACCTCTGCTTTATATATGAAAAAAATGAGACAGAGAGAGGTGGAAGGATTTGTCATAGTGACACAAACAGTGAGTAAAAGAATCAGGATTTAAATTTGTGTTCCATGACTCCAAATTTAGAAGAGAAGGGAGAGTGAATATGAAGTTATATAGCACGTATTATGTTGTAGGCACTGTACTAAGTGCTTTTTGTTGTTTTTATAAACATTATCTAATTTGATTTTCATAATAAAATTTAGTGGTAGGTACCATTTTTATCCTCATTTTAAAGTTGAAGAACTAAGGCAGAGGTTAAGTGATTGGACTAGGGTCATATAGCTAATAGTGTCTAGGGTCAGATTGGAACTCAGGTCTTCCTCACTCCTGGCCCAGCAGTCTATCCACTGTGCTACCAAGTGCCTCATAATACCTACAATGCATATGTATGGCTTTAAATATTGTAAGGTGCCCACATATATTGTTTCATTTAATACTTATAATAACCCACTAAAATAGGTATTATCATTTCTATTTTAGAGACTAGGAAACTGAGACCATGAGAAGTTAAGTGACTTACACAGTAGGATTTGAAGTCAGGTCATTCTGCCTTTAAACCCAACACAATCCATTATGTCACTCTTTTATATTGCTAGTATGAAAAAGTTTAAATATTTTAGTTATGTTATTGTTACATTTCTAGATTTTTTTGCATGGACTTTAGAGAAGTTCAGTGGGACAGTGGAAAGTGACAGAGATCACCCCTATTTTTTTCCAGTTTCAATGTGGGCTACCTCTATGGAATTTCAGAGTAATGGGTTCCTCAAGCAATTACGATTCACATCAGTCTAATACTTCGCTAAACACATCCTGTGAGGTAAGAAGCATAAGTTATCTGGGTACCATCTCACATTTAGGAAACTGAAGAGTGAAATGACTTATCCAGGGTCCACAGAGAAGATACATACCTCTATCTACCTCCATGATCTATTAAGTGGTATATATAATATGAAGAGCTGAACATATTATTGACATAATTTGCCTGAAGTCCCATTGCAAGGTGGTAGCACCCAGACAAGAATGCCAGGTTTCTTATATTCTTTCTACTTGACCACACTGCCTGTGCCTGAGATATTGATTTCTGTCCACCCCTCAGCTTCCTGCGACTTAGGGAGCTCTTGTCTCAGAATATTAAGTAGTATTCAGTGGCCAGAAAGTGTTATCACTGCTTCCAGAGATTGTGCCTCATTTAAGCCAGGGAGTAAAGGGCACAGGGAGCATGTGACTCCCTGAATAGATCTCCAAAGTTTTCCTAGTCTCTCTCACTCCTCTCACTCTCCCTTCAATCCCCTGTTCATACCAGATAATCTTCCTTACGCGCAGGTCTTACTATGTTCCTCCTCTGATCAAAATTTCCATTTCCTAGAACAAATGTCTTCAAGCTTTCTTTCAATCCTGCACCATCGGAAAAAGAAATAAATTAAAAATGGAGCATAAACCTCTCTTATATGTGCAGAGCTTATTTATTAATCATATGCATGTATCATTCTACTACTAATGTACATTATAAAACTTACCCAAAAATAGAAAGTAAAAAAATTTGAAATAAGACTGAAATAATATTTAGTCCCAGAGTCAACTGGGAGCCATTAGAGTTTACTGAGAAGGGAATTGATGTGGTTGGACTTCTACTCTAGGGAAATCACTTTGGCAGCTAGGTGGGAGATTTATCAGAGAGCAGAGAGACTTTAAACAGAGAAACCAATTAGGGCTGTGGCAATAGTTCAAGTGAGAGGTGATGATGATGACTTGAACTAAGATTGTGACTGTGTGAATAGAGAGAAGAGGACTGTTATGAGACATGTTTTAGAGGTGGAAATGATATGATTAAGTAACTAATTATATATGTGGGGTGGAGGAAAGCAAAAGGTCCAAGATAAATGCCAAAGTTTATAACCTGGAGGACTGGGAAAATGGTAATGACTTTAACAAAGACAATGAAATTCTGGAGAGAAGTGAGCTTGCGGGTGGAGGGTAAATAACAAATTCCATTTTTGATATGTTGAATTTGACCCATCTATCAGACAGCAAGTTAGAGATGTTCAATAAGACCATTAATGATGTAGGTTATTTCTGCTTTCCGATTGATCAGTCACGCCCTTCTTGGGGTCAAGTCATAGCCTCCTAAGGGTCGTTTCATGAACCGCTTTGCAAATCTCTGTTCTAGTGATAAAGTCCAAATGGTTGGCTAGGGTTTGGCATCACCTTCCTTTTCTAACGTTATAGTCCATACAGCATACTCTGGCCAAAATTGACTACTCATCTATTCACACACCTGTATCTCCTTTTCTTTCCCTATGCTTTTATTTTCTTTCTCTTTTTCTACTCCTGTAATACTTCCCTAAGTCATCCATCATTTCTGGCCTAGTAAATTCCTACTAATCATTAGAAAATCCCAGTCCCATTGAAGGCTCCTTCCCAAAGTCTTCCTTCATCCACAACAGATGAAATGATCTTTCTTTTCTCAGCATTTTGTGTCTTTTCTATGTACTTTCTTTTTTTCCTCCTCCTTTCAGTCTCTCTGTCTCCCTTTCTGTCTCCTTTTCTCTCTCTTTCTATCTCTCTTTCCTTTCCTTCCCCTTCCTCTTCTACCTCCCTCTCTCTGTTATATTAATTTGTGTATAGTACCTCTGCCTCTAACCCAACCACACTTTTAAACACTGAGTGTATGGCACTGTGCCATCAATACATTGTATTTTTACCAGCACATAGCACAGGACTCTGGACACACAGTTGACAGCAAGTAATTAATACCTATTAGCTGAATCAAATAATATATGTACAAATATATATATATATATATATATATACACACATACACAAAAATATATAGAAATACACACACATGCATAACATACTTATATATAAAATATGTCAAAAATGTGTGTGTGTATATATATATATACACATACACATATATAGATATATCTATTGCTATCTCTATCATGTATCTATCTATTTACCTATCTTCTTTTACTACTGAACTGTGACCCCTAGGAGGGTAGAGCCTGCCTACCCAATAACTTTTTATATTCTTCAGTGCCAAGAACAAGACTTCAGCATATCACATGTAGGTATAAAGATCAAAATGAACTGATTGCTTAGGAGCTCAGTTTCTCTTTTTATACAATGAGGGAAACATATGAAGACAATTACATATTTGTATAAACACTATGTATATACACACACGTACAAATACAGACATACATATATATCTTTATAAATATATAAATATACACACATATATGTATTGGTACACATACAGGCATGTATGTATATGCCTCCCAGCATGAATGTTTTAAATGGTTTCTGTAACAATCTCAAGCTTGTTGGAAAAATTCACTACATAGAGATGAGTTATTATTATTATTTATGGTGATCACCTGCTCCCAAACTCTGCCAGTTCTCAGACTTGGTGGATATTCAGCAGGACAGTGTCATTAAACAAGTTCAGATGCCTGCCATTTCTCCACATGGTTCTGGGAGCAAATGCTTCATGGGCCAATCGTTTCTTTCCCCCAAAGCACCCCATTTTGTAATTAAAAATTAAACCGTTTTCCAAAGAAATAATTCCATTCATTCTTCTTGCCACTGCTCCAGTGCCTGTGGCACCAGCTAAATTTGGAATTAAATAATTTAACTGTAATACATTTAAAATAGATCATGTTTAATGCCATGCATTTGATTGGATGTAAAATCAGGCCAATTGAGCATGAGCCCCATGGATTTCACTCTCTTGCTTGCCGAGGATGTGCTGTGCATGCCATCCAATTAATGAGCGATGACTGTCTCTGGCCTTGTTCTCCACTTTCTTCTCATTCCCAGGTCCTGGCGCAGCTCTTCTTTTACCAATTTTGTCTTCCCTTTATCTCTCTGTTCCTTTTATGCCCTCCCCTGATCAGAAACCCTCTATTGCTATTTTGTTGTGGGTTTTTTTTTAATCCCACTGTCTGTGGCAGGCCTTCCTTCAGCCCACTTTCAACATCTGTTTACTCGCTAAGGTAATAAAAGAGCCCCGCTTCCCCTCAGCCAGGCCCTGCTGGGGGAAGGTGAAAAGCAGGTTGGATTAAGGGACTGGTACTGAGTTGAAGGCTTGCTCCTCCTGGGGCTGCCAGTTCTAATCTGGCTCAGGTTTTCAGAAGTGGAGGGAACATCATCATTTGATGTGAATAATGAGAGCTGGGGTAATAGCTTTTTCTTCCTAGCACCTCTCCAGGAAAAATCAGTTGGCAACAAGGTTTACTGGGGGCAAAAAAAAAAGAGCCAGAGGGGGAATCATGAGACTTGATTTCTAGTTCTAGCTCTGCTACTAACTAACTTTGTGATTCAGATCTTGTCATTTCAACTCTCTGGACTTCACTTTTCTCATCAGGTCATTTTCTCCATGGGGAGGAACTTAATGGGCAATTGTAGAGATTGGAGACTTAGAGATCATTTCATTTCTATCCTTCATTTTACAGTTGAATACATAGTGTTCTAGAAGGATCAGGTAACTTGTCCAAGGTCACGTGATAAATGGTAGCATGAGACGCAAACTATTTCTTGGTAGTGAGCATTCCCCTACTCCATGTTATCAAGGCCACCATTTAAGACGACCATTGACATATAAAAGAACATCCAGATAAGCAATAAGATAATAATTATAACAATAATAAGATAAGAATGGTAAGAGGTTTGGAAATGTCATCCTTAATAATGTCGAAAGCCCATTAGTTAATATATTAAATATTTAATACTTCAAAACATCTGTGATTTCATCAGTATGGTTGCTCCCTCCATCAAGACAGATGCCAGCCACGCCACAATTTAGTTTAAGCATCAGAGTCCAAAACAAATAAACACAGAATAGAAAAGAACTCATCATCTCTCACAAAAGGCAGTTTGGTTTACATGATTAAGTGCTGGCCTCTGCTAAAAAGTCAGGAAGTTCAACCATCAAGTTTTTTTCCCCTGATAGAAACCTGTCCTATGACCCTGGGCAAATTGCTGAATTGCTTAGTACCCCAGGCAACTCTATAAGACAGTAAGATGTAGACAGTATCTGATCTGTATTGGTGATGAGAGTTCCTGGGTATTCTCTATACATGAATTTACAGGGCTCCCCATTCCCCACTTTATTGCCCAACGACTATGAGCTCCTCATACTTATACAGGCTGGTGCTCAGAAGAAATACACAGCCAAGCTGGCATTTGTCCATTCTTCAAAGTTTACTAGTTGAATTCTAAGCCCTTTTCCTTCTAGACTCCCAAAACATACCTCTGGGTAATGGAGGTGGAGCCTTAGTACAAACACAACATTAGAGGTATAGCTACAGCTGGCTCCATAAGGTCTACTTCTTACAATCAAATCCTTCTATTATAAGACACTAGACACCCCTTGGAAGGGAAATGCAGATACATACTCACTCTGCTAGAGGATTTCTAGTAGGCTAATTCACTGAAAAAGAGATACAAACACACCCAAGTTGGGGACATTTCTCCTCCAAAAACTCAGACAATTCAAAATCCAAGGGCTGACTTGGATTCAATCTGTGAATAACCTAAACTCCTGAAATCCACAAAACTTGGCCAGCCTATTTAAACTTACTAACACCAATAAACAGCCTTTATTTTTCTTTAAATGTCCCCAAGAAACCCCATCTTCTTCCCCATCAAAGGTAAACCATAACGTATACAAAATATAGGGGCAGTGGCGCAGTGGATAGAACCTGAAGTCAGGAAAATCTGAGTTCAAGTCCTCAAACACTGACTAGGCTGTGTAACCCCTACTTACCTCAATTCCATATCTGTAAAATGGGTATATATTGAAGAAGGAAATGGCAAACTACTCAGACATCTTTGCCAAGAAAACCCCACGGACTTGTTCTTAGGATCACAGTGTCAGACATATACGGACAACAATATAAGATGCCATGTAAATCTTAAGGAGCTACCTAAATTTCAGATATTAATATTGAAATAACTATTATAGACATTAATTCCCCTGCAATTTCCTGACTCAAACCAACCAGTTGTTCACAACTTTGCACGTCTATCATGCTGACTATTTTTTGATTAAAATGCTGTCAGACTAGTAAAAACAAACAAACCAAAAATCACTTTTCTTAGAACTCTACGAGTGAAAGAATAAATGAATTAAGTAATTAATGACAAAACCTTTCCTAAGCACTTGCTATATGTCAAGCACTGAGAACTAGGTATACAAATATAAAAGAGAGTTCCTACTCTTGACAAGTTTACATTTAAATATAGAGAGGCAATTAATTGCAGAATGGTTGCCAGAGGATTGTGTTTTCATTTGGAAAATCACTGAGATGACATATGGGTCAAAAGGGGAGCTGATTTAGTTCATCATTTTCTGGTAGCAATGGTAGTATTAATTTGATTATGGTTCCCAGAAGAAGAGGTAGAAAGAGGGTCAGAGAGATAGATACACATATTGGCAGACCTGAGAGATGCCAAGAAGTTGGCCAGTGTGGAGTATTGAGAATGTCAGAGAACAGCTATATCTAATGGATCATATAGCTATGTGGGTTTGTATTCATATTTTCACTAATCAGGATGGTGCAACCCATGGTGGGAGCTCCAGAGCTGAGTAGATTAAGTCTCACAGGACATGC
This sequence comes from Bettongia penicillata ogilbyi, assembly GCA_023548195.1. NCBI lineage: Eukaryota > Metazoa > Chordata > Mammalia > Diprotodontia > Potoroidae > Bettongia > Bettongia penicillata. The sequence goes on from JAJHZJ010000735.1 coordinate 3,086,047, forward strand.
TATCTATTGACATTGGTATAGAGGGTTCAGTGGAGGAGTAGATGGCAAGATGATGGCCAGGGAAGTAACTTGTCAGGTCTCTCTGGGTTATTAGGTGAGGTTATGAGACTGGGCTCTCATCATTAGTATTGCCTATAGTTGCCATCTAAGACTTATGGATATCAAATCTACCCCAAGTATCCCTTCCAATCCTGACTTTCCTAACTTACTAATATTTCAAGGGTTCACATTTTGACTGGCATTGGATTTAATGTCCTTTCTGAACCCTAAGATTCCTGTCTAGATCACTATGACACATAGTATATATGAAGAACATTGAGTCCAGCACTTGTCTCTATCCCCAAGCTTTTAAAATCAACAAATCCTTATTAAGTGCCAAGTCACTGTGTTGATTACTTTGAACAATCCTGTGTTGGCTGTTAGGGGAAATAAAATGGATGCTTGGAGAATATGGATATATGGATGCTTGATTCTTGCCATTATTAGCCAGGTGGTAGTAGAGTGCTATATAAGATCCAAGGCAGAAAATGTCTGTAAGTGGATGTTTCTTGTAGAATGTAAACATCTTAATAGCAGGCTATAAGGAGGGAAGGGGACTGTACCTCAATGACCATCATAGTACCAGTATATCATAGACATGTAATACTTGTTTATTGGCATTGAAATAAGTTCATGAAGTATGTGGCATTTGAGTTGGACTTTTAAGATATGAGTAAGATTTAGTAAAAGGGAGTAATGGGTTGGGTCTCATTCAGGCCAGTCCCATGGCAATTTAGGTCTAAAATTAGATGAAAGTGAGATATGCAAAGTTCCCTTAAGAGTAAACAAAGGGATGCTTAATTAGCCAAAGTGAGGAGAGAACATTCAGAGAACTGAAGGGAAGTGCATCCAGGGTACAGCACATTTGTCTCATAGCTGCTTTATAAAAGTACTCTTTTTCAGGACATGACTTCAGTAATACTTCGTACATGAAGACCTTATGGGTCCCAGCTGTTATTCCTTCCCTCCAAAACCACCTTTTATTTAACTGTTTTGTATTTATTCTCTTTATATTTATTATGTATATACTTATGTATATTTCCTGTCTGCTCCATTAAAAAGTCAATTCCTTGTCAGTAGGGATTGTTTTATTCATTGCATTTTTAAAAAATATCCTTGCAGAATGCCTGGTTCATCCTCTATTATAAGATGTTAGCCACCTCTTGGAAGGGGTTAAACATTTATCTGAACTAGGGTAATGGCCATTAGGGAGTAGGAAATGAATGCAAGTGATATCATGAAGGTTAAAGGGACATAGTTTTGTGACTTTATGACTTCCTGGATGTTTGGAGTAAGAACAAGTGAGAAATCAAAGATGAAGCCAAGGTTGCAAACCTAGTACAATATTTGTATCTAGAAGAAAGGAAAAAGAAAAATTTGGAAGAGAGGAAGGTCTGATGGGAAATCTAATCGAAAATATCCTATAGAGAGTTGGTGTTAGAGAACTAAATTTTAGGAAAGATAATAGGGCAGAATATATAGATTTGCAAGTCATCTGCATAGAAGTAATAATTAAACCTATGAGAGTAGATGTAGTTACCAAGTTAGAAAAGGAAGAAAAAGAATAGAAAAGGTATATGGAAGAGGAACCACTAAAAGAGATTGAGTAGGAATGGTCAGTCAGATAGGAAGAATCCAAGAAAGTAATTTTCATAGCCTTGAATGCTAGGGCAAAGAATTGGAATTTTACTCAATAGGTAATAAGGTATCACGGTAGAGTTGTCAATGGAGAATATATCTGTGCATAAGAAAAAAATAGTTTGGCAGCTGCATGAAGCATGATTTGTAGAAAAGAACAAATCATGGCAGGAAGAATCGTTAGAAGTCTAATGTAATTGTCCAGGCAGGCAGTAATGAGGGGTGTAGTGGTAGAGGGACCAGAGATGAAAGGACAGATATTTCAGGGTACAATCATTCAGAGTGTTACCAAAAGTATTGACCCGATATTTAATGGGATGGTTCTCAAACTTCATAATTATATCATAGACTAGTTAGTTCCCTAGAGGCCTCATAGCTTTAGGCAGTAGGTAGCCAGGAAAAGAAACCTGTTTTGTGAGTCCTTAATTCTAAGCAGCATGATATAGCTTAAAGAACAGTGACTCAGGAATTAAAAGGGTTGGGTTTAAATTTCGATTCTTCTCCTCACTACCTATGGGACAGTCATCAAATTATTATCCACTTTGTGTGGTTTTTTTCACCTATGAAGAAAAGGGGATGGACTCATGACCTTCTAAGTAGCCTACCAGCTCAAAATTTATGATCTCAAGCTCCTTTCTTGAATGACATTTTCCCTGAATTGAATTGGTCCACTCAGCTTACTCCTCTCTGTATTCAGCCTATAGTTTTTGTCTGTCTGTTTGTTTATTTTTTTCAAGATCTGGGCCACAGGCGGAACAAACATATCTTCCTTGAACCATTTGTCGTAGAGGACTGGTTACATCCTGGAATAGTGTCCATATACATACATGGCATCAAATGAGGTCAGCACTGGATTGGTAGCCTATCATACTACTGTTTTGATATCTCTATATCTCTGTGCTGACTTATACTGGTCATATGACTCTGAACCAGTCACTTGACTTTTCTGACCTTCAGTTTCTTAGTCTATAAAATAATTGGGGGAAGGGGGTGGAGAAAGTGAAAGAAAGATTGGACATGATGATCTCTAAGATGTTTCATATATGAATCTATGATTCTATATGTGTAAAGTCCTTTGCAAACCTTAAGGTTCTATATAAATATTATCTACTATGATTATTAAGCCCCCAAATATTAGACATTTCTAGAGTGCTTTGTACTTTTTGCAAAGCACTTTTTCACAACAATCTACTGAGACAGTCAGTGTACATATATTTACACTTATTTGACAGCTGAAGAAACTGAGGGTCAGATATGGAAAATTATGTGCACAACCTCATGTCTAACAAGTAGTGGAGCCAGGACTCAGATTGGTTCAAATCTTTTAAATTTTCAAACCAGAGCTTTCTTTCCCCATTTTGCCCACCTCTACTTAATGTGCACCACCAAAATGTTTATGCAGTTCCAGCTTTTACCTCCCAAATTCCTGAGGACATTATCACTCTCATCAGTATCCCAGAATCTCAGAACTGAAAGGGACCTCAAAAGCCATCTGGTCCAACCTATACCTGAGCAGGCATCACCTAGACTTTTATCATTACACCACAACATAGCTAGTTCTGCAAACCAGGAAGGGTATTCTAGAACATTTTTTGACAAAAGAGTTTTTGTTGTTGGTAGCTACTTGGTGAGTTGATTTTTCTGTTTTGTTTTGTTTTTACCTTTTGCATTCTGGCCACCTTTTCTATTGCAATACACGATGCCCTGGAGGACACCATCCTTCAATGTTTAGAATTTCTTCCTCCCCTTTTTCTCCTTCTTTTGATCGGAGAGTGCCTCATGTGACTCAAGCTACTTGACTCACTATCTTCTTGCCTGTAACCTTGAGGATATACCTTTCAACTGACCCTGATGTAACTTTCCTTTGCAGGAACCATAATAAAATTGATACTACCATTACTATTAGAAAGAATGCTATTAATCTAGTCCTCTATGACTTTACTAACAATCCTTGTAACTTTCTAAATCATATTATACCATTTAGGCTATCACTCCTTTATTTATGCTGCTCCCCCTCCCTCAACCTAAATTAGAATATAATTTTCTTGGAGGCAGGGACTCTTTTTGCTTTTGTGTTTGTATTCCGATTAATTCTGACCTCTTAGAACAAACAACCACAGGCACATACACACTTACACCCATTCTTGCCTAGCTAAATATTCCCAGTTTCTTCAATTGATCCTCACATGTCATGATCTTCAGTTCCTGGAACTAAACTAACAATCCCTTTCCTCACAACTTCCAATTCCCCCACTACTTATTTCACTCTCTCCCCCAGCGCTGAGTAATACATGAAACCATCTAGGATGGCTGGACAAGAAGAATGTCATCAATGGGGATTACCCTCTTTCTTTGGCTGCTTAACAGTTCAGGATCTGAAGGAGATGGAAGTCAGTGACTCCAATCTTTCTGAGAAGCTGGGAGATCAAAAAGTCTTGCTATCCACTCTGCTGCTATCTCCCAAGCTCCTCCAGGCTTTACCATCTGCCCTGCCTCCATACTCTGCAGTCCCACAGCATCATTTTAACTACTAAAGTAACATGAGGGCATCTAGGCTCTTCTATCAGACCCATCATTGTACCTTTATGACATTTGAGATTTTCCATCTTCCCTGAAGCTGAACTTCTCTTTGCATTTCATGTGAACACTTTGAGAGATGGGACTGTCTAGTTTTTTCTGGTTGTATCTCAGCACTTATCACATAGTGAATGGTTTATTAATGCTTTAAAAAATATATATAATTTCATTCATTCATTCATTCCCTCACCAATTCTGGTTACCATTATTGGATGTACTCCATTTTATAAATTCTTTTCTTCCCAAAGATATTTTGGAGTAACTTCCTCTCATCCCCCTGAAGCTTTCTCTCCCATCATCACCAAAGCAATCAGGGAAAGAGCTCTGAACAATCCACTTCAGAGGAGACTGGAATACACATTTTCATTTAATGCCTAAGATGTCTAATCAGCATTGATACAGTTGTAGTAGCACTCATCCGCATTAATGACTGAGCTAAAAGGAGGCTACTCAACTTGACTTCCAACATGTGTCTTGGTGGTTGCTTCTCAAATAATTGTATGTATTCAGGTTAGGGTTAAAATGAATGGAGAGAGCTATCTATGTAGGGCACCATCCCTACATAGCAGATTTCTCTTGCAAAACCTGAGGTATACATGGATCTATAAGATTTTCTTAAATTATTTATTTATTTTTAGTTTTCAATATTCACTTCCATAATATTTTCAGTTCCAAATCTTCTCCCCATCTCTCCCCTCTGCCCACCCCAAGAAAGCATGCATTCTTGTTACCCCTTCCCTAAATCTGCCCTCCCTTCTATCACACCCCTCCTTTCTCTTATCCTCATCCACTCTGTTTTCTTGTAGGACAAGATAGATTTCTATACCCCATTGCCTGCATAACTTATTTCCTAGTTGCATGTAAAAACAATTTTTAACATTCATTTTAAAACTTGAGTTCCAACTTCTTTCCCTTCTTCCCTCCCCACCCATCCCCACTGAGAAGGCAAGCAATTTGGTATAGGTTACACATGTGTAGTTATGTAAAACACTTCCATAACAGTCATGTGAAAAACTAACTATATTTCCCTCCATCCTATCCTGTCCCCATTTATTCCATTCTCTCTTTTGACTCTTTGTAATAGTGATTTATATGGAAAGATCTTTCTCATTTATTAATAGACCCATATTATCTGCTTAAATCACCTGGAAGCCTAAGTCACATATGGTAGGAGGAGGTTGAAGAACAAGAAGAATAGGAAGGGTGGAGCAGAACTGGGAGGAAGTGAGTGAGCGTGGTTGGGAAAGAGGAGATAAGGCCTAGGAAAGCACAGCTTAGGCTCCTGAGTGTTTGTTTGTGAGGAGGCCCTGGCAGGGAGGCTTGGGAAAGACTTTGCCACCAACAGTGATCATGTTTATTCACTTCTTGGTCATCATAACAAATTTAACTTTCTGGTTCTGGGATTTAACTCTCTGGTATCTGAATAAATGTTTTTCTTCTGCCTTCTATGCGGAGAGCCTGTTAACACTTTGTGATTGAGAACTATGGTGGCATATTCATAGTCACCAAAAGTGCTGTGAATATTGCCTTGTTGAATACTCCCTGCTCCTCCTCAAAAGTGTTTAAATGACCCCTTTCTCTCATTTGCCCTCCCTTCTGTCATCTCCCCACCCCACCCCCATTTATCCCCATATCCCCTACTTTCCTATAGTATAAGATAGATTTTCATACCAAATCGAGTGTGCACATTATTCCCTCCTTTAGCCAAATCTACTAAAAGTAAGGTTCACTCTTTCACTCTATCTCCCCCATCTTCCCCTCCATTGAAAAAGCTTTTTCTTGCCTCTTTTATGTGAGAGAGAATTTGCCCCATTATATTTCTCCCTTTCTCCTTCTAATATATTCCTCTCTCTCCCCTTAATTTTATTTTTTTAGGTATCATTCCCTTCCTATTCAATTCACTGTGTCCTCTGTCTATATGTATGTAGTCCCTCCAACTGTCCTAATACTGAGAAAAGTATCAGAGTTACAAATATTATCTTTACATGTAGGAATGGAAACAGTTCAGCTTTAGTAAGTCCCTTATGATTTCTCTTTCCTATTTACCTTTTTATGCCTCTCTTGATTCTTGTGTTTGAAAGTCACATTTTCTATTCAGCTCTGATCTTTTCATTAAGAATGCTTGAAAGTCCTCTATTTCATTGAATCACTATTTTTTCCCTGAAGTATTATACTCAATTTCACTGAGTAGGTGATTCTTTGTTTTAATCCTAACTCCTTTGACTTCTGGAATATCATATTCCAAGCCCTTCAATGTATTAATGTAGAAGCTGCTAGATCTTATGTTATCCTGATTGTGTTTCCACCATACTTGAATTGTTTCTTTCTGGCTTCTTGTGATATTTTCTCCTTGATATGAGAGCTCTGGAATTTGGCTCCAATATTTGTAGGAGTTTTCCTTTTGAAATCTCTTTTAGGAGGTGATCTGTAGATTCTTTCAATATCTATTTTTCCCTCTGGTTCTAAAATATTGGGGCAGTTTTCCTTGATAATTTCTTGCAAGATGATGTCTGGGCTCTTTTTTTGATCATGGATTTTAGGTAGTTCAATGATTTTTAAACTGTCTCTTTTGGTTCTATTTTCCATGTCACTTGTTTTTCCAGTGAGCTATTTCACATTGTCTTCTATCTTTTCATTCCTTTGGTTTTGTTTAATAATTTCTTGATTTTTCATAAATTTATTAGCTTCCATCTGCTCCATTCTAATCTTTAAGGAATTATTTTCTTCAGTGAACTTTTGGCACTCCTTTTCCATCTGCTTTCTAAAGCATTGTCCTCCTCATTGGCTTTTTGGATCTCTTTTGTCATTTGGGTTAGTCTATTTTTTAAAGAGTTATTTTCTTCAGCATTTTTTGGGGTCACTTTTAGCAAGCAGTTGACTTGTTTTTCATGATTATCTTGCATCATTCTCATTTCTCTTTCCAATTTTGCTCTTACTTCACTTACCTGATTTTCAAAATCCTTTCTGAGCTCTTCCATGGCCTGAGACCATTGCATATTTTTCTTGAAGGTTTTGGATCTAGGACCTTCAACTTCATTGTCTGCTGTTTGTATATTTTTGGTCTTCTTTGTCACCAAAGTAAGATTCTACAGCCTTCTTCTTTTTCCATTTTTTGCTTATTTCCCCAACCTTGTTGACATTTGAACTTTTTTTCAAGGTAGTTCCCTGCTGTACTGTCACCTGCTCAATCTCCCCCATTCCAATCTGTGGGCCTAGAGCTCCAGAAACAGCCACTGCCCTGTTGCCACTACTGAGGCTGCTCCTCTACCCCCTCCACCATACTGGGGCTGGGGTCAGACCACTCTACTCTCTCACATGATTCTCACAGGTTTTTTCCACTGACCTTCCAATTTTGCTCTTGGTGTTTTGGGGTAGTGAAGTATGTCACAGGTGCAAGAAATTTGGTGTCCCCAAGGCCTACTCAGGTCTTGTGCCCACATGGCCCATGCTGGATTGTGCTCTGCTCCCCGTGCAATGCAATAGAGGCTTCCCCTCAACCTTCCAGGCCGTCTTGGGCTGGAGATTTGCTTTATTCCATCATTCTGTGTGTTCTACAACTCCAGAATTTGTTTAGAGTCATTTTTCACAGATATTTTGCTGGGCTTGTGGGGAGAACTCAAGCAAGTCCATGCTTTTACTTGGCCATGTTAACTCCACACCCAATCTATGGGGTTTATTAAAACAAGGCTTCTTCCCATAGTCCCTTTGAAGAAATATACAGGAATAAATAGGAACAAATCTATTGCCAGTAGCCAGGAAACAAGGGAAAAAGAAAAGGTAGCGAGGGAGGAATATACTAAAAGAAGTTAGTATCTCAGCACCATGCAGCAAAGACCACTTGGCAAATATCTTGCAAGAGTAATATGAGTTAGGTAGTTTAAAGATTTTTATTCCCCTTTTACAGACAATAAAATGGAAGTTCAGTGAAGAATATTGACATGTCTAAGATCACCTTGATACAAAGTGACAGAGGATGTGTTTAGGGATGACCAGTATCTTTGGTGTGATGGCTGCTGAGCCCTTTTTGGGACTCTTTCTATCTTTGGTGTCTACCTGTTCCACCTAACTCTCACCTGTGGCTCCAAGAAGCTGCAGCACATGCAGCAGCCACACCCTGGTAAACCGTTTCAGCAGATGGGTCAAACCAGGTTGAAGGTAACCATGGGTTCTCAAATCCATTAGTGGACTGGGGGGAGGGGTGGTGTCTACCCCAGGCATGTGAAGACTTCATCTGGTGGAATGGGCAGATGAGAACAATTTGTTCCAAAGGCCATGAAGGCAGATGAAGCAGGTAATGTGGAGTGCTTAGAGCTTAGTTAGACACTGAAGACACCATGGTCATCCACTGCATCCTGAGCCATCGTTGTCAGTTGTCTTGACTCTGTCCTGCCACTGGACTATGATGACTGTGGAGGACAGAGTGAGACTGATGACTGCATGCAATTCTGCTTCACTTAAATCCAATTTATGCATGAATCAAAAGACATCACCCATACAGTACTTTGCAAACTATAAAATACTATGTAATTGTTAGTTATATTGTACCATTTTGCTTTATAAACTAGATCTCTATGTTTTAAGGAATCTGTTTTATTTGACTATGCCTATTTGGTACAAGGTGGTTTTTTTTTTGTTTGTTTTTCTTTAGTATTTTATTTTCCCCAGTTACATGTAAAAACATTTTTAAATCTGAGTTCCAAATTCTCTCCCTTCCTCCCTTCCCCTCCCACTGAGAAGGTAAGCAATTCCATATAGGTTATTTATGTGTAGTCTTACAAATCATTTCTGATCTCTGTGTTTTAAAAAAGCTTTTCACTCCCCTTAGCTTGACATCTGTATTTCATGAAGCAACATCTATTCATACATTTTTCTTAAATTTAGATCAATGTTATATCTGGGTATTTGTGGGCAATAATTCTGTCTGTAAAAATGCACTAGTTCAAATAAAGTTTGTCTGTTGGATTCTCAGGAATGTTCTGAGGTTTATATTGGTAGCATGGGGATTACTTATGTGTTATTCCATTGAAGACAGCAAATTTGATATCACTGTTAGTTCATACTCTTTTGTGTGTTTAAATAGTAACCATCTGAAGACAAGTCTCTATCCTGACAGTACTTTTATATCTAAAGTTTTGTGGACTATATATGGTTGGATCAAATGATAACTTTTTTCAATTGACTAAGAGTGTTAGAATATAAGTTCATCTTTAAGAGAGTCTCTAAAAGAAGCATATTTGGGACATTTTCATAGTAGAGAAGAAAACAGAGTTAATGTCTACATTCTTCTGTTGTCATATGATTTTAGTTCTTTTTATTAAATCTTTATATTTTGAAAGCTTCTCTGCCCATGTAACTTAGAGATTAAGATTTATTGGTATAATAACAGCTATTAAATGCACTTTTTAATGTTGTGGGCATCAGTTCTGAATACAATGGTGCTTCAACTCCATCACAATCTATTTGTTGAATTCTCAAGTCTATTTTGACATTTGCATTTGCAGCATAAGTCTTCATCTATCAGGTTATAAAGGATAGTGAGTTTTTGGAGTATAATCCTAGCTACCCAATCATGTTTGTAAAATATCTGATACATGATAACATTTTTTGTGGCCTAAAATTATTATGCTGAATAGTTTCTATCACTTTATTGCCTAATCTTCAAGTAATCAATTAATTGGGTTGCTTTTTAAAAATAATTTCTGCTAGCAGTGCTATCATCCTGAATTAGTATCATAAATTCCATTTTTATTTACATGTCTTCATGACTCAGTCATTCAACAAGTCTTTTTTTGACATTTTTTTCCATTTCTTATGATTGTCACCCCTTTAATGCTTTTTGACTCCATTCTTGGGTCTTAACCATTTCCTAGAATTCTTCTGGAAAAAAGTTATTTTTAATTGCATGTAACAAATTTAGAGGTATATATCTAGTCTCAATCTAACTTTCCTATTGCTTTGTAAAGTGAGGTCTTTTTGTACTAAAAGTAATCTGTAAATTTTTTTATTAATTATTTTATTTGTTTTCAGTTTTCTACAATCACTACCATATATCTTATATTTTACCCCTCCCTCTCCCCTCTCCAAGATAGTGTGTAATCTAATATAGGTTTAATCTGTAAATTTTTAACCTATTTATCATGCACTATGAAGGAGGGATTGGAACAAGCATTTATTAATTACTCACTATGTGCCAGAAATTCTGCTACATGTTTTACAAATATTACCTCATGTGATCCTTACAGCAATCCTGGGAGGTAGGTCCTATTATTATTCTCAATCTACAATTTAGGAAACTGAGTTACATGACTTGCCCAGGGTCACACAGCTATTAAGTACATGGATTGAGGCTGAATATAAACTCAGGTTTTTTTTTTTTTTTATTTCAGGTCCAGTGCTCTACCCACTGTGTCACTTAGCTGTCTGTGGTAACAGGTTTTAATATTCTTCCTCTTTCTTGATGAGTGAGGGTAAATCTTTCTATGGAAGCTAAATAGTACAATGGACAGAGTATCAGGTCTGGTGTCAAGAAGGTTCATCTTCCAGAGTTCAAATCTAGCCTCAGACACTTACTGATTGTGTGATCCTGGACTAGTCATTTAGCTCTGTTTGACTCAATTTACTCATCTGTAACATGAGCTAAAGAAGGAAAATGCAAACCACTCCAGTATCTTTGTCAAGAAAACCCCAAATGAAGTCACAAAGAGTTGGATACAACTGAAAAATGTCTAAGCAATCACAGCAACAACATCTTTCTAGGGTTATGTTGGGTTTGATGACCCTGCCTTTTCTTGACATTGTATGACTTTTTGTTTGTATGTTTTTTTTTTTAATATCTGGGTTTTTTTTTTTGTTCATTTAACCATACCAGAAGTATATATCAAGCCTCATATTACACAGATTTTGATTGCTCTAAATGCGTTTTTCCTCCATTCCTTTTGACTTTAAGATGCCAGCCCATCTCTTAACACAAACAGCTTCGATTTTCTCTTTCATAATCTTATGTTCATTGTCTCTTAGGAGATCAAAGTATTTGGAAGAATTGCATTCATTCAGCGGTTTAATTTAACACCTGGATTTTGGTTCAGCTGTTTTCTGGTTCAACATCTTCAACACCTGTTATGTCCCAAAGATGCTGTTTTTAGAGAATCTCTTAAAGATGAACTTATACTCTAATATTCTTAGTCAATTAAAAAAGTCATCATTTAATACAACCACATAATAGTCCACAAAACTTTAGATATGAAAGAATACTATCAGCATAGAAATTTGTCTTCAGATGGTATCTATTTAAACATACAAAAAAGAAGAGTATGAAATAACAGTGATGTTAAGTTTGCTGTCTACCCCAACCTCTATTATCTCTTTGAATTCATTAAAAAAGTAATCTTATAGAATCCAAATTAACATTGTGATAACATTAAAGAAAGACTCCATGAGAAACTTTGATATTTGATATGATTTTCAACACAACCATACAATAGGATATCATGTGTACAAATCAGTTGGTTGGTATGATGTTTTTGTATAATGAACTCATTCTTTAACATATTCAACTCTATTCAGAAATGATGATAATAGAATTTAAGGCTAGACAGAACTATAATGGGCTTAGATAATCTTCCTGCAAGATAGTACATATTAGTGGGTTGGTAATATGTTTGGAAGAGGTAACAGTTTTCATATAGGCACAAAATACTATAGTTTTCTTACTATGCTTGAATTTATTTTATATATTTGCAATACACAAGCCATGAGTACAGAACTGAATCAAAGGTTTCACAATACCCAATAAAGTTGGTATAATTTTTAGAGTGCTTTTAGGTAGTTTGTTCAATAGTCTTTGAATTATTAATGAGTTGATTTTTATTCACCTGGGACTCTCTGACATACTCTTTTTTGCTCCTTGGTCAATATGGTCCTTTTTTAAATGTGTTTATAGAATTATTTGTTTTGAGTGAAAAAAATCAGTTAATGTTTTGCTTAAAGAACATAAACTTGTAATTGACCTATGTAGATGAAAGTCACATGTATTTTCATCTTTTGGTAATAATTACATAATAATTAGTAATTAAAATATACATTTTATACACACATACATACACACACATATATATTATATATATATATATATATATATATATATATATATATAAAATCAAGCTTGCATTAGAGAGGATAGAAAAATGTTTTACTAGTAATTCATGTGCCACTTTGATCAGTTTGAGACAATAGCCATGCCTCATATCCAAACCTTCTGTTTTATGGTTATTCAGAGATGCTAAAGTTTTAGGCAACTTCACTGATGGAAGTATTCTGTTGTTCATTATATCAGTTCATATATTTGGATCTTGGGGAACTTTTTCTTCATGGATCACTTATCCAATTCCAAATGCATAAGGTTCATTGTATAGTAGAATTGGTATTTTGAACTCTCATCATATTATTAAGAATCAGTTTTTAAAAAGTTTTAGTACAACAATTAAATACTGAACAGAAAGCTAAAAGACAATTACGAGGCCTAGGATAATGAATCCACTTGATTATATTAGTCTAAATGTCTCCTCAAGCAGGATGACCAAGAAAACCAGAAAGAAGGATCCACCATGGAGTATCTTCATTAGAATGATTGGGATGTTCAGGGAGGACTAACACGTCTGGTGTAAGGGCTAGCCACGCCCTTTTCAGGGCTCCTCATCCATCTTTGATGTCTACCTCTGCCTAATTCTTACCTGTGGCTCCAAGAAGCTATAGCATACACAGTGGCCACACCCCTGTAAAGCAATCTTGGCAGATGGGATAAACCAGGTTGAGAGTAACTGAGAGGCCTCATGTGAAGATTTACCCTGGAGGAATGGTCAGACGAGAACAATTTGTTCAATGGCCACAGAGAAAACTGAAGCAGGTACTATGTAGTGCTCAGAGCTTGGTCAGACATTGAAGGTGCCAATGTCATTCACTGCATCCCAGGCCATCATCAGAGGCCCTGACTTTTTTTGCTTTCCAATGGACTTTAATGACTCTGGGAGAGAGAATGAGATTGACAACTTTGTGCAACTCTGCCACACTTAAATCCAATTCACACCCAAGTCAAGATATCACCCCAGGATGTCACTGGTCCTCTTCAAAATGAAGGATCAACAACACATTAGTGCTAGGTTGACTTCCTATTTCATATTTAATTCAACTTGAGCTTTTGTTGTATTCAACCAAATAGATAACAAGAATGTTTCTACTTCCTCATTTTGGAGAGTTCTTTATTTCTTTAAATTTCTTTTATAGCATAGTTTTCATTGTTTAAAATTGATGTTGTATTTTTTGTTTTATTTCATTCTTTGATCTGCATCCACTTCTATCACCTTAGCCTTTGGAATTTTGCTTTCGTCTGTTGATTAAGAATATCAAGAATTTTTGGTATACTTTTTTTCTGAATTCCATTATCATGTCTCTTTTTTTTGCCTTTTATTGAGCAATGTGGAATTCAGTTTGCTATTGCATGTGTTAATATTTTTCAGCAGGTTTTTAATAGTCATCTAGAATCCCTTCTGCCATGATGATATGATATTTGACAATTATCCTTAAGGGTATGCCTATAAGACCCATTCTTTCTTCCTATGGTCCTTGCCACTGCAAATGTCATAAAATATTATGTTCAGATCCTGAACAATTTTTATGCTCTCTATATACTATTTTGTGAGAATTTGTAAATTACTGGTAATTATAAGAGATGACACCTTTTTTGAATTGTTCTGCCTTTGAACTGTTTGGCCTATTAGAGGTGTTAACATGTTTGGTGTCATAGGTACCTTTGGTAGTCTGGTGAAACCTATTGGTTCTTTCTCAGAATAATGTACTTACATGAATTGAATAAGATGCATCAGATTATGTGGGAAACAAATTAAATTGAAACAGTTATTGAAAAAAATTAAGTTCAGGGACTCCAAGTTAAGAAATGCTGGTCTATGAGTTGGGCCTTATGCCATCCAATTAAAAAAAGGAGTTTTCAGAATTTCACTTTAAGAAGTCCATCTCCCTTTCAAAATCAATTGAGACATCAACTTTATGTTGTATTTACATTTCACTTTTAGAGTTTTTGTTAAGTGTAGATTTTCAGTGCCTCTGGGTTCTTCAGCTTTTTCCTCTTAAGGTTTAAGTAACTCATCACTTTCTACTCTTATTTCATCTAATCTCTGCTTAGGAATGAAGTTATTTCCTAGGATCTATAATGTCTTGTTGCGTAGCTCAGCGCTGAGGATATTGTTGTCAAAAAGCTAGAAAAAAGTCCTTGCCTATAATTGCAAGATCTACTTTCAATTTTGTTATAAAGTAGTATTGATGCATAATAAAAACATTCATATCCTCCATTTCATGTTCAGTAGTAGTTTGCCTACTTTAATGGTCTGCACCATCTGCATTGAAACATTTCCATCAGTTGGAGTACCAGCATTTCTGATTTGTTCCAATGTATCTTGCTTTCTTAAAGCACTAGAACATAAAAGAGGCCTGTGCCCCACATCACATTGATGATCACAATGACTGAGTTGGGCCAGCCAGTAAACCCTATGCCACCCTGTCTATTTCTTAGATTCATGATAGCAGTTATATCATATCAGCTAGAGAGCTACCTCAATTACTCATGCTCCCTGTACCCACCTGATCAGCATTTCAGAGTTCCTTGTAAGTCTCCATATTTACTGTATTAATCCCAGGATACATAGAGCTCCCATTGATCATCACCCTTGCTGGTATTCCCTTAATTTATCCTTTTGTGCCTCCCTATATGGATTTGTTGGGGTTATTTTTTGTTGTTGCTTGTGTAGGTTCCCTGTCTTAAGCTTTCTTTTTAATGGCATATTTCTTAGAACAATGATTTACATGAAGTGAAGACTCATTAACAACTTAACTGATTAACTGATCCAGGACCCAAGAAGGTAACAGATCAGTGCTTAAAGTGCAGTCCCAGAGAGGAGGCCTTGAAGACACCCCTCCCTTCAATCCTGCCTGCTCTGCATTTGGCTTTCATTACTATCTTTAGGCATAGGATTGCTTGAGCCTGAATATCACTCACACTTTTGGGGAAGGGGAGGTGAGATGGATTTTTTCCTTTTTCAGTTCAAATTAATTAGGGCTGTAGATAGCACTGGAATCCAAAGTTAGTGGCACTGGGTTGAGTGCAGGCAGGTGGCAAAACAATTTATGCAAGACTTTTCTATATGAGGTGTTAAAGTTGCTTTATTTCTTCTAGGGTATTCAAGTTAGGCCCTGGAATAGAAAAACTTGTGCCAAAAATAGTGAAGCTGTCTTGTACAAATCTTCATCATTTTCACTGAATATGACCCTACAATGAAGTTCAGATGACTCTAATCCCTCCCTCTCATTTCTCCATTTCTTTCTAATCTTAGAACATTAGAATATAGAATGCTAGAACGAGAATTGTTCTTAGAATATAGAATATTAAAACATAAAATACAGACTAATAGAGCCAGAATAGAAGCTAGAAAGTGAAATGTAGAATACTTGAGTTGAAAGATACCTTAGAACAGAGAATGTTTAAGCTGAAATGGTCCTTCAGAGATTCTGGCTTTACAGACGACAACACTGAACTTCCCCTTCAGATGTTGCCAACAAGTGTTCTTATCCCTGCCTCATCTGTAATCGCTAGAGCCCTGTGCCCACATGTATACCTTTACGAATTGGCCCATCCAAAGTCAGCACTGCCAGAGTGAAACATAACATATCGCACAGCTGATTTAATGGCCTTTAAAAGTCCCATCCGGAGCAGCTTAGAAGCCTAGTCTCATCATCCTGGTGCTTGGCGCTGCTCATAAAGCTGTCACTATTCATCTCCACCCACCATCCTGATGGTGTCAGGGTCAGCCATCAGGGAAGAATGATGTATATTTCACCGCGGGAGGGGGGATCTGGTCCATTGCTACAGTATCCTTAACCCTGATTCATCAGGCCTCCCTTATCCGTTGCAAATGATACCACACAAAAGACTCCAGTGCTATGGTCTCATGGCTTCAATTATCTACCATTTGCTGGCAAACTGACTTTCTT
Organism: Bettongia penicillata ogilbyi; assembly: GCA_023548195.1. Classification (NCBI taxonomy): domain Eukaryota; kingdom Metazoa; phylum Chordata; class Mammalia; order Diprotodontia; family Potoroidae; genus Bettongia; species Bettongia penicillata. Next base: position 3,102,358 of record JAJHZJ010000735.1, read on the forward strand.
TGCCCCAATTTGGAATGTTCATTCCTGAATCTGTTTTGAGTCACTACTTGAATTCCAAAACCCTTGCTACCTGTCTCTCTGTCTAGTTTTTATTAAAATCCACGTGCATCACTGACTTTGGAAGTGTTCCTTTTTGTATGTGAGCCAGATTTTCTCTCATTGCATTGAAGATATAGGCCTGAGGAAAGCATCTTATATCATCGTAGGATCCTGGAGCTTAGAAGGGACTTTCTAGGCAATTTAACTCAATTTTCTCTTCTAGATGAGGAAACTGAGGACCAAGGATGGTGATAATGATGATAGCATTTATATAGCACATAAGAATCGTAAGAATTTAGACTATAAGGGATCTTTGGATATTATTTAATTCAATCTCCTCATTTAAAAATTGAAGAAATTAAGGCCCAGAGAAGGGAAAAAAAACTTAAATCCAATATCACTGATTGGACTGCCTCCCTCCTTTCCCAAGTGTTTTATGTCTATGGTTTCATTTGATCCCCATAAAACCTTGCTAAACTTGGTATGGATATTTGGTACAAATGTTTGGTGCAACTATTACCCTCATCTTGCAGATAAGGGTCAGACTAGTCAAGGACTCACATTACTTAGCTATTAAATGATTGAGCTAGTTTCTTGACTGTTAATCCACTATTCTTCCTACTGTCCCACAATGCCCCTCTTTTGAAAAGATTAACTGAGATTAATGAAGACGTCCTCTAGTCACCAAAATGATCACTTTTCTTGTCTGTTAAAACTGTCTTCAACTTTCAGTGGCCCAGTAAGAGCTACATATTCATTGATCTTCTCTATATAAGTTCTTGAGATACTGCTCCCATATCAATAAACTTCCTACTGCTTTTCTGAGTTTATCAAAGGATAGGATATCAATACAGGACATTATGAAGCAAAAAATCGACAAGATGTTGTGACTGATTGGATGGAAGTGGGGGAGGGGAGGATGGAGGAATCAAATATGACTCAGGTTATCAGCCTTATTGATGAGGAGAATAATTCCATTCAATTCAATAAGCTCTTATTAAGCAATTTTAATGTATAAAGAGCACTGTCCTGGGCAGTGGGGAAGATATAAAGATGACCATGTCAAGATGTCCATCTTGATGAAATTTGTGACCATATAGGTTGATGCCACCTGGAGAGATAACATGATAAAGTATATCGAGAAAAATATCCTCAGAGCCAATACCTGGGCTCAGATACTACCTCTGATACATATATTGACTGCGTGACCCTAGGTAAGTCACTTAACCTTTTAGTGTTTGGTAAGACATCCCTCTCAGGCTTTAAGATGCCACTTATCTTGGTAGGGGGAGTTTTCTTATCTAGGAGTTCTTGTTCTAATGAAATCACAGATTCAGGCCCTATCCCTATAGATTACTCTCCAGGCAAATATGTATAAAGACAAAATTAATGGAAAAAGATTTAAAATTCAGATTTGGACATTTTAAATTTGAGTCTCTAGACTAGCACAGAATCATAGACTTAGAGGTGAAAGGGATCTTTTAAGGATCTTATGTGATCCCTATTATGTGGAAGAGATTTTTATCTAGACAGTGTTCTCTATAGTTCATGTATGTGTATTATATCTCTTCCGGTAGACTGCAAATTTAGAGTAGAAAGATTGTCATATACTTCTTCTGCACTGTCTCCTTCTATCCTCTGAACACTCCACTAAAGCTCAACCTCCTGCCTCTAACACATGCTCAAAGTATGGTACTTGAGAGCTTGGTGTACTTTAGTTGAATGATGGTGATCTGTTGAATGAATGAATGAATGATGAAATATTTGTTAGACACAGTGAGAAAGAAAATGGTTGAATTTTTCATCCTGGAGAAAAGAAATGTGAAGGGAAAGTCAAAAATTATCTCCAAGTCTATAAAATGTTCTTATGCAAGATACAGTAGTTTATTTCCAACTCAGATTCCATAAGCAATAGACCTGGAAGGGAATCTAAAATATAGACCCTTAAAATAAGAAGAGACATTATAACACAGAATGTTAGAACACAGAATGTTCAAACTGGAAGGGATGTTAGAATACTAATGTACATTTCTACAGTGTTTTAAGGTTTAAAAACTAAAGTGTACCAGAAGTCTTGGGGCAGTTTTAATCTCCACTAGCTTAGCTTAGCTATTAATAATATCTGGTGAATATTAAATAATTTAAAAACTTAGTTATTAAAGCTAAAAACTGAACTAAGACTTTTGGGACATCTTGTATCTTCCTCACAACAATCTTATATGGTATATAGTAAACAGATTAACTCCATTTTACAGAAAAGGAAACAGGCCATAAGAGATAAAGTACATTGCCCACTCTTAGGATTTTATTGGAGCTGGAACTCTAATCCAGTTTCTCTGACTTCTAGTGCAATGCTCTTTATATTATACAACACTTACTATAATAACATATTCAAGAATATAAAAGTTGGAGGAATTCTAGAAGATGTCGGATCAGAAGTGAATGGGACCTTGGAGATCATCTAACTCACCACACCCCCCACCCCACTTTTTAACTGATAAGTAAACTGATGCTCAGAGAAGAAGGTTGACTTGCCAAAGCTTACAGAGTTGGCTAGTAGCAGAACTGGGACAACAGATTTAAACCTTATGCCCCAAGGTCAATGAAAAGCCACTGGGATGAAAGAGGAAAAAGGGACATCGAAATCATCAAGGATTTGAGTTAACTGTAAGGGAAGATTTTTTGACTATAAAGCTATTACACATTATAATAGGTTACTAAGGTCCACAGAGAAATCACCCATGGTTTAGCTTTATGTGGAAAAAATCATCACTGTTCATGTGCATGGGATGTTGTGTATAGGGCCTTGTAAGAAGGCACAGGGAAAAGGACAGGATGACCTCTCAAGGTCTCTTCAGGCTGAGGAGCATTATTATCGCCTGGATCCCTGCGGTGCTTAGTAAGAAGGCTGTTTTTCTTGAACTTTTTCTTACACTAGATAGTTCTGCTCCCAACCCTACCCCCTTCAAGTTTCTCCCAGCAACCCAACAGGCAGGTAGGTATTTTTAAATTTCCTATAGTAGCTTCTTTATTGCTACTGTTCCCTACTCTACAGCAAAGGGGAGGTGATCCTCCTCTAACCCTCTGGAGGTTAGAATGAAGAGGAAGAAGAGGAGGATGAGGAAGGCAAAGAGGAGGACCACTAGTGATAAAGGATTTTATGTTCCTAGGTTTAAAAGAAAAGCTCTTAAATAATTTCTCTGGGTAGGGATGGAGGTGTAAAAAGTGGGACGTGGGAAGGATATCGGAGGAACTCAGAATGCCATAGTGGGGTAAGGGAGGAAGGGGATAGGGGAAGACAAAAGGGCGGAGATATAATGGGGTGGGCAAGTTGGCAGAGAGAGAGCACAACAAGAGTGGTACAAAGAAAAGAAAGTTGGAGGAGGGAGCAAACATTTAGGACCTCAAGGCCTCAGGTTCCCCACCCCTGAATTTAGCATTTGCTATATGTCGAGCACTTTATAAATACCACCTTATGTGATCCCCACAACAAAGCCAAGAGGTAGGTGCTATTTTTACTCCCATTTTATATTTGAGGAAACTGAGGCAGACAGAAGTTAAGCGATGTCACCATGATCACACAGTTAGGGAAGTGTCTAAAGTTGGATTTTAACTCAGATCTTCTGACTCCAGTCCTAGCTCTCTCTCCACTGTGCTACCTACCAGCAGAGAGGAAAGAGAAGAAAGAATAGATGGGGAAACAGAAACTGAAAAAGACAGATGCAAAGAGAAACACAGACAGAAAAGAGAGCAGGAAATGTCAGGTTCTTCTGGGATTGAGAGCCGCGAAACTGTCCCAAGAAACTGGCGGAAGATGTAAACTAAGAGAAGTTACAGCATCATTATCTCATTTATTTATTTATTTATTTTAACAGCTACTGTACTGTCTTTAGCTAAAGTTCTGTTGTAGCTCACTCCAAGCAGGAGAAGCATTAGCTGGCTCTGTGACTGCTCTACTTCAACCTAAAGTCCTTGGGGAATTATTCTAAACATGCCACACAGACAGCATAATAACACCTCTGCAATCTTACCGCTGCTTTCCTCGTTGTGCAGAACACAGGAAAAGGAGCCATCACTGCTCATCTATAACCCTTTTTTAGTTCACTTTTCAAATGTCTGTGGGCATTCAGAATCTTAGGAAAGTTTGGGTTGGTATTTTCTTCCTCTTTCTTTCTTTCTTTCTTTCTTTCTTTCTTTCTTTCTTTCTTTCTTTCTTTCTTTCTTTCTTTCTTTCTTTCTTTCTCTTTCTTCCTTCCTTCCTTCCTTCCTTCCTTCCTTCCTTCCTTCCTTCCTTCCTTCCTTCCTTCCTTCCTTCCTTCCTTCCTTCCTTCCTTCCTTCCTTCCTTCCTTCCTTCCTTCCTTCCTTCCTTCCTCCTCCCTTTGTTCTTTCTTTTTTTCTTTCTTCTTTTCTTTCTTCTTTAGCATAAGTCTGCACTTGGCAAAGAGAAGGAAACTCAGGAAGAGAACTGTGCCCAGGATGCCTCAGCGTTTCTGTGTATTGGCTTCAAGGCCCTCAAATAAGCCTCCTTCAAGTGGGTAAATATCCAAAGGTGCTCACTCCTTAATATCTGCTTCCTCCTTCCCCCTTCAAAGCTAGCAGCAGTGATAATAATAGCCCACATTTATATAAGGCTTTTTCTATAAGGTTCTCCTATCACAATAATTCAGTAAAAATAGATTAGGTTGTTATTGTTGTTTTACATGTGAACCTCAGGAAAGTGAAGTGGCTTGATCTATCAAGGTCATAGCACATTGATGATGGAGCTGGGTCCCAAAGTCAAGGATACTTTTATTCCATTTGCAGAGGGCTCCTAGGTTTTATGCTCTTTGATGTTCCATCTTGAATTCCTAGTTATTCATCTCTTCTATTGTTGTCTTTGTATGGATCCTTGTGCTCCTTGACATCCCAAGCAAGATAAATTATCAGCAATCAGTATTTTGGTGTATAGAGTTCACTTCAATCAACAAAACATAAAATTTAACAGGTCATCTGACTTAGAAGGAAAGGATTAGTTTAGCCCAGAAGGAAGATGGAAGAGAAGGAAATACCAGAGAAAGGCTAAGCTTGGACCACTCTACATACTATGACTATTCTCATGATGTCAAGGCATTAGATAGGATTTCTGAAGTTGGAATTTTTGGAGGTTGGTGACCAAGTACCTGTGTAACTATGGAAAAGTCACTTAACTTCTCCATGTCTCAGGTACGTCTTCTATAAAATGAGGGAATTAGATTAGATGAATGTTAAGGTCCTTCTAGCTCTAAGTCCTAATATCCTTTTATATATTGGGACTAAAAGGGAAAATGAACAGAGCTTAATGACTGGTCACAGAATACACACTCTCTGCCACGTGGGATGCCCAGCCCTCAACAAAACCATGGGTTAACCAATGAGATTTCCATGGAAAAGTAGAAGATTTATCACTGAGATTGGCCAGCTGCACAGATAACATGAGAAGTGATCTGTAAAGGACCAAGGAAGATTTTAGTCAGGATTTCCTAAGGGATCACTGCAATAAAAACTCTGACTTACCTATTTAATGCATACTTCTCAAAGAACTGTCTACAGTTCTATTTTAGGAATCCCACATTTACCTGCAGCACTGATATTTCCTACTAATTTGTTCTATCTTCCCACCTTCCCCATTTCTTTTAATGGCACCACCATCTTCTCAATCACTCAAGTTTAAAACCCCAGGCATCTTTGACTCTTTCCTTGTCCTTTTCACCCATGAGGGACATGATTGCCTACATGATTTCTCTGGCATCCTTTCCTTTCCACTGACACCACTGTTGCCCAAGCTCTGGTGCTTATCATCTCTTCTTTGCATATACACAGCCTCCAAATTTTTCTCTCTGCTTTCAGTCTTTCAATGCTCTAGTCTAGCTGTCACCCAGCATTCCTAAATACTATTCCTCTATTGCTCAAAAATCTTCATGGCTTTGATTACTTATGGGATAAAATATAAATTCCTTAGTGTAGCATTTAATGTCACAATCTGACTCTAGTCTACTTACTTTATGGCTTCATTTCACATGCCTTCCATTTACACATTCTATATTCTAGCCAAATTAAGCTAGTTACTATTCTCTAAATTCATCCTTCTATATCCCACTTCTTTTCTTTAATCCAGAGGGTCTCCATGCACACAATGGATTCCCCTAAACAGCGAGATTGTATAGTGGATAGAATGCTAACCCTGCAATCAGGAAGACCCAAGTTCAAATCCAGTCTCAGATACTTCCTAGTAGTGTGACCCTAAGCAAGTCACTTAATTGTTGTCTGTCTCAGTTTCCTCAGATATAAAATGTGGATAATAACAGCAGCTACCTCTCAGGAACGATAAAATGAAATAGTATTTGTAAAGTGCTTTGTACAGAGTAGATGCTTAAAAATGCTTATTCTCTTTCCATCTCCATACTGTTTAAATCTATCAAGACTCATTTCAAGTATACTTCCTCTATCAAACCTCAGATTCCCATACCTGAATATGATCTCCCCTTGGATATATTTCCTTGAAAGGGTTTGGATTTCTCTGTTTCACCATCACACTCTGTTTTGCGTTATGCTTATTTCAGCATACATTGTATCCACAACATACCCATCACACACACTCACACACACACACATACATACACACACATACACACACATATACATACACACACATAAACACACACACACACAATCTTATTAGATTGTAAACAACTTGATGGCAAGGACTATACTATTTTCAATTTTGTTATCCCCTAGCACAGAATCCAGTGCCTTAAGTATAGCATGCTTTTTCTAAGTCTTTGTTGACTTGAAAGGGTAATTCATGTAAAACCTACCAGAAATGAACCTATTACTTAAGCCTTACAGTAGACTAGAGAGAAGCAAAATTTATCTTATTTTTTCCCATATTTCCAAAAACGATTGAACTACTTCCCTATATTTATAATAAAAGTCACTATTAAAATATAAGGTTCCCATCACATCAGTAGTCATTTCTACAAATAGAGCACTGACGTTTTATATTATTAACATGTGTTATAAATGTCATTGATATATTAAGATTTTCAGATGATCTAACCAAAAATAGCCAAGACAGAGAGGCAGGGGAGGGGGGGCGAGAAACAGAGACAGAGAGGTAATTCAATAAGATAAAAGGGAACATGTTCTTGCACAATTAAATCCTGTATTCATGAGCAGTGCAAATAAACACTTAATTCAGCTTTATGGCTTGATTTCAATTCGCCTGCAAAACAAGGAATAGATACAGCAGTAACCAGGAACAGGAGACTGCATGAATTCACAGAATCATGGGATGCTAGAACTGGAGGGAGCTTTAGAGATTGTTCATTGCCAAAAATCTGATTTGACAGATGTGGGAAATGAAGGGCAATATAAAGTCTATTTAAGATTTTTGTTGTTTATTCGTTTCAGTTGTGTCTGACTCTTCATGACCATGTTTGGGGTTTTCTTGGCAAAAATACTAGAGTGTTTTGCCTTTCCTTCTCTAGCTCATTTTACAGATGAGGAAACTGAGGCAAATAGGTTAAGTGACTTGTCTAAGGTGACACAGCTAGAAAGTGTCTGAATCCAGATTTGAACTTAGATTTTGCTAAATCCAGTCTCAGTGCTCTCTCCATTGAGGCACCTACCCTGCTGCTCTGTTTAAGGTCACAAGGTAACAAATTAACAGCAGAACTACTGCTCTTTCAATCACACTCATACACACGTGCATACCTCACCCCCAACACACATATACTTGATGGTGAAATTCTAGGCATAGTGAGAGGCAGTGGGAGTTCAAGGGAGAAGAATAAAGACCCTTCAAGAGCACTTGAACTCACACCATGTGAACAGTAGCACTAGGTTCAGGCCTATTTCTGAAAGAAAAGAAAGCAAATCTACTCATGAGTCACAACTGTATGGCATAAGACTAGAACAATGCATCAAATCTAACTAAAGGAAACCTAACAGAGATAAATGAAATAGAGATAAAGTAAATACATACATATATATATATATATGTATATATATATATATAATATATGTGTGCATGTATTTATTTGTATGTATGCATGTATTCATTTGTAGGTATGTGGTTATGTGTGTGTGTGTATACACACACACACACACACACACATATATTTCTATCTATCTGATATTTTTGCTATATTCATCTCTGATCAGACCACATCTCAAGTACTCTGTTTAGTTTTGGGAAAGACCCAGAAAAGGATGACCAGGAAAACAGGTGGGACTTAGGACCCTGCCCAGCAAAGATTGGTGGAAGGGACTAGGAATATTTAGCCTGGAGAAAAGAAAGTATTTGGAGCTATGATGTCTGTATTCAATACTTTAAGGTAAGGACTCTGCTGTGCAAGAAAGATTTAGTTTCATCATGGGGAGAGAAGAGGGACATTGAAGCAAATCTATGAGCAAAAAAAAATTGGAAGCTGAAGAAAGGTAACAATTGGGTTTAATAAATAGAAATAAAAACAAATCTTCCTAAGAATTGGAAAGCTTTAAAAGTAAAATGAGTTGCCATAGGAGGTAGAGGGTCACCCTTTGTTAGAGGTCCTAGTTAAAGACTGGATGAACACAAACTCAGGATTTTTAGAAGAGATTTTTTGATCAGGTATTGGTTGGGAGCAGAGAGTCAAATATTCTGTGAAGTCACTTCCTCTCTCTGGAACTGTTTACTTTTCTGTAAAATGCAAGGCTTAGACTAGAGGGTCACTCAGGCTCTTTCAGCTCCAATATCCTATGTTGTCTTTTATCATTCTATATCCCAAGGTCCCTTTGAGCTTCAATATACTTCTAAAGAATTAAATTACATTATTCTATGAATTCCATTTGAATTTACAGCCTTTGCTCTTGGATTGTCTTCCCAGCAATGCCCTTGGTCTCTACTGTCTGGGAGAAAATTGTCAAGAATTCACCTGGTTACCATTTTATCAATATCCTGAGATCTGCTGGCAATTTGGTTATTAGCCACCACTGAGACTTTTTCAAAGGTAATTTGGTCCCAGAATACCCTCAAGGGCTTTAGGCTTCACTAATTCTAAAAAGGGTCTCATCATGTTGATGTATATCTCTTGCCCAGGTCCTGTCTCATTGGAGCCCAAATTACAGCCTCAGCCATAGGTGCTGATGTAAACCTCCAGTCTCTGTACATCTCAGCTGTTCAACTCCCCTGTGTCTAAGAGACTCTTTCCTTACAACTTTTCTATTATAAAATATCACATACACCTGCTACTGAGACCCGGACCATGGCAACTGTGACAAGGATGAAAACTAGAGAAAACAATAAACTCAGAGAGGAAGGAAAATGCTGACATTTTCACTAGGAGTGAATAATGTATTGGGATGCTTCATTTTTGTTGCGGATTGAAAGGGGCTTGAGGGGAAAGAGGTGAGAGGGGGAAGGAAGAGCAGAGATAGAGGGACACTGAAGCCCTTAGAGACAGGTATTACAATCTAGAAAGTTATTTCTGAGACTAGGTTTATTTCTAAAGTTCACCACTGAATTAAGTGTCAGATGTTCAGATAGCATTGCAGGTACAGTCACAACACCTCTAATAGAATGTAACGCTTGAGGTTGGACTCATCTCCACATTTCTAACTTTGGTTATTGTTTCAGTGTCTTCAGTTTCCTTTTTTTTCCATTTATTTTCTATTCTTTCCTTCCTCTCTTTCCCAGGCATGTAATAGGTGCTCAATAAATAATATGACATTAGAACTTCACAAAAACTTAGAACACAGACTGTGGAATGTTGGAGCTAGAAACAATCTTAGAATATAAAGTATATATGATATATTAGAATTAAGAGCTGGAAATGGATGCTAGAAAACAAAATACTGGAATGTAGAATACAAAATAACCTGGTTTCCAATATCTCTTGGAGTTTCTATAGAATATTGAGATCAATTTGGTCTTTTTGCAAATTAATATACCTCTGTTGGGGCTTGAGCCCCCAATCCATTATCAAACTAGGGACCTTTAAAGTCCACTTGCTTCTAAATACTCATTTATTACACAAATAACATAGGCAAACCACATTAGAGAATGAATAGAAACTTGTAATTAGAACAGAAAAGAAAATGAAACAAACATTAGAGAATTTCTCAGTAACCATTTCCCAATGAGCATGTTACCATTATCCTCTTCCTGAACATAGTCCAAGAGTAAGCTGTCTCCCTGATAGCTAGGTATCACCTTTGAATTAATTGAGGAAAACAGCCTACTACTTTGGCAGCTTCTGCTGGCTTACTTCCTGGGTCAACAGTATGCTCATATAGTCAGTTTTGGCTCTGGTTCTTATTGGTTCAGTGAAACAAAAACTCTTGACGTTTTCTCCATGCACCTCAACTTTTCTTCCTTCTCATCTAATACCCCCACCATAACATCCTTATGCCACATAAACATCCATAGATAGGGATTGGGATTCACCCTACCACACTAGCCATCAGAACTGATTTTTGAGGTTTAGTACCTTGAAGAAAATTAAATGTTGAATAGTTTTCTTTTCATCTGACCCATGGCAACTAGGTGGTGCAATGGATATTGCACATGAAGTCAGGAATCCTCATCCTCCTGAATTCAAATGTAGTCTCAGACACTTACTAGCTATGTGACCCTGGACAAGTCACTTAACCTTATTTACCTCAATTTCCTGATCTGTAAAATGAGTTGAAGAAAGAAATGGCAAACCACTATAGTATCTTTGCAAGAAAACTTCAAATGGGGTCACCAGAGTTGGGTACAACTGAAAAAATGACTCAACAACTGTAACATCTGACTTATAGTTCAAATATTATTTGAAAGGATCACACAATAAAGAACTCAAGAGCTAGAATATTTGTAATCTAATAGTTTAACCTTTCATTTTAGAAAAGAAGAAATTAATATGTAATAATAATAGCTCATAATTACAGTCAAAAAATAATTTCCATTTAATGAGTCGTTTAATAAATAGCTACTAAATAACTATAATGTACTAGGCACTATGCTAAGTACTGAGAATTCAAAGAAAAGTAAGAGCTGTCCCTGCTCTCAAGGAGCTCACAATCCACTGGGAAAACAACCTTCAAACAATGATCAAGATATACAGAGGATAAATCTGAGATAATAAACAGAAGGAAGGCCCTATCATTAAGGGAGACTGGGAAAAGCTCGCTGTAGAAGATGGGATTATTGCTGGAATTTGAAGGAAGTCAGGAAAGACAAGAGGCAGAGATAATGAGGTAGAAGCATACCAAGCATGCCGGACAGTTAGTGAAAATGCCCAAAGCTGGGAAATATTTGCTAAACAACAAGGAGACCAGTGTCATGGGATCAAAGAATATAAAGGGGGAGGGAGGAGTGTAAAGTGTAAGAAGACTGGAAAAGTGGGGAGGGGACAGTTATGAAAGGCATTGAACTCCAAGTCCAGGATTTTTTGTTTGGTCGTGAAGGTGATAGGGAGTCACTGGAGTTTGTTGGGTTGGGAGGAGGAGCTTACACTAAGACCTGACATTTAGGAAGATCATTCTGACAGCTGAGTAAACCAAGGACTGGAGTGGGGAGAGATTCGAGCCAGGGAAACCAGTCAGTAGGTTATTTCAATAGTCCTGGTGTGAGGTGATAAGGGCCTGCACCAGTCAGGGAGCAATGTTAGAGGAGAGAGGGGTCCTATGTGAAAGAGGTTACATAGGTACAACCTTGGAAACAGTTTGAATAAATGGATGAGAGAAGTATGACATACTGGATAACGTCTTGGACCTGGAGTCAGAAGACTTGGATTTAAATCCTATCTCTAAAACTTGCTAGTTGTATGACCTCGGAAAATAATTTAGCTTCTGTAAACCTAAATTTCCTCATCTGTAAAATGCCCTCAATAATACCTATAGTACCTAATTCATAGAGTTCTTGTGATGCTGAAATAAGATAATGTATAAAAATCATTTTGTAAACCTTAAAGTGTTATATAAAGGTCAGTATTATTGTGAGAATCTAAGGAAATAGCACATGTAAATTGCTTTACAAACCTTATAATGCTTTATAAATACTATTATTATTTTTGTCATCCCATTTTACCCTCATAACAAATATGGGAGGTAGACAAGAATAAGATTGATATCTTTTTTTTTTTACAGGTGAAGAAACCAAGGGTCTAAATGGTGATGCAACATATCCAAGGTCATGGAAAACAGAGAAGCAAAGGATTGAAGGGGATTTTTTTTACTCTTTATTTAGTGGTTGGTCTTAGACACTTCTTGGTGGATTTCTAGTATTCTATAGACATAAATCCCACCAGGCGCTCAGATTTATTTGCCAGAATAAAATCCATGGCAAACCTATGATCTGGTCATAGCAACACTAAAATCAAATAATAACTGAAAATACTTTTGTGAATGTGTAAAGTCTTTAAATAGCTATGCTTCATTCCTCAGAAAACGTACACTCCTGAGAAGTATGTCTAGTAAGTTTCATTCTTCCGGTGGATTGTATTATGGAATTGTAGATGTGTTCTTCTATAACAACAAGAAAACATTAGCCCAAAGATGAAACAAAGTCACACATAAGATGCAGCAGGTTTTCTTAAACTGCCTACAGTACTTAAAGGAAAATGATAATTGACTGATCAAATATTAATGAGCCTCCAAATAAGCTGCAAAATATGAATGCAAAACAGCTGTAGTTATTTTTATATCTGGCACAATAGCTTAAAGGCCTGAAGGAAAAACTTTGGTGACAACTTAACTGAACAGAATGCTGAGAAGTACCTGAGCATCTGTCAAACCTTAGTGAACAGCTGAATGATAAACTCCTAGAATTTCAGAAGTAGAAGAAAGGAAAAAAAATCGGTAAAGATATGTTGACTGAATGAAAGAAGGAATGAGTGAAGAGAAAATAAATACCTTCCTCAATAGCCTCGAACAGGAGAATTCAACTCAAATGTAGGGAGTCAGCTTGGGACAGTGGATTTGGAGTCAGATAGACTTAGGTATGTATTCTATTTTTTCACCCTAAACATCTATGTAATCTCGGGCAAATCACTTTCCCTCTTGGGGTGTTAATTTATTCATCTGTGAAATGTTTCTGCTCTAAAATCTTGTGGTCCTACTGTGTGACTAATCTTGTTTAAAATGTAAAAGAAATAGAAGACATTGCTCCTGCACTTAAGGAGATTCCAAATGAACAAGCACCCCATTCAAATGCTTAAAGTAACTCAGTGAAAAGTCCTGTTATTTTTATTTCTTTGTTCTCGGTGTTTTAATAAATTATTTGCATGGAAAAGAGTCCTAGAAAAATTAGCCATCAATGAAAAAAGAAATGATTAATTAATAATAAATGACATTTCTATAGCACTAAGATTTGTAGAACACTGTCCTCAAAAAAAAAATAAAACACTTTCCTGGGGTGCTACGTAGAGCCCCACACTCTGCATAAGGCCCTTTCCAATCTCCAATTTTAATGGCTTCCCTCTGGGAGTGCCCTCCATTCATCCTCACTACATCTTGTTTGTACATAGTTGTTTGCCTGAAGTCTGCTTCCTTAAACAGTGAGCTCCTTGAGGGCAGGGAAAGTCTTTTGGCTTTCATTTTGTTTCATTTGCTTTGTTTTGTTTTCTTTGTGTCTCCACTACCTAGTACATGGAATATAGAACATAATAAATGCTAGTTGATGAACTGTTCACAAGGAATATAATCTTCATTTTGCAAATGAGAAAGATTGACTTTGGAGCTAGGATTTGAATCCAGATCTTCTGACTTCAAATACTCTTTCCATAAGATACACTTTCAATAGTAATAGTAATAATGTTAAGAATGATGGCGAGGCATCATGGAATCATGGATAAAGAACTGACTTATGGCTTCAAGCCCCTGCTTGTGACCCATAGTGGTTGTGTGACCCCAGGCAAATCTCAACCTCTGAGTGCCAGGGTCACCTCTCCAAATTTTAGAGAGGGTGACAACCTGTTTTGGTAAAGGGAGTATCTTCTCCAGGGAGTTCCCTGTATCAGTGAAATCACAGCTCTAGTCCCTCTCCCTCCATTAATAATAATAGAACTGTTTCATATATCAGTTTAAAATTTATAAGATACTTTTCTCATAAAAACTATTGGTGGGAAAATCAAAGTTCATAAAAGGGGAAACTAGTAGCTCAGGACCACAGAGCTAGTAGGTGTTAATGATTTAGTCTTCAAACTCAGTTTTTCTGGCTCCAAGCCCAGACTTTTCCACCACAACATACAGCTTCTGATTCCAAGTCTAATGCGTTTCAAATTCCAGGGTGTCTCCTTTTCCTTACCAGTAAAATCAGGTCCTCATAGGATAGTGGTGGCTAAACAGAAAGGAGACCTGCTTCATCAACACCATTGCTTCAACTCTTTCTTAGCCTTGGAAAGAGGAACTTCAGTTTGTGATGGACATGTCAGTTTAGCTTACATCTTTGAATGGCAAAACTCCTGAGCCCTGTGCAAGAGCATGTTTCTATATAATCAGTTCATCAGGGGGTTATGGAGCTTAATTAATGACTGTTTGTAATGCAGTCTGAGCTCTACAGATGAAAGGTACCACAGAAGTGCAGAGTATCAACAGTGTAGCCATGCATTGAGAACCAACAGAAATTACATACAGCCAGAGAAGCAAACAGGCTTAGTAAGAGGGATTAATTAACTAAGCACCTGCATCTATCACTGAGATTCCTGGCAATCACAGGTTCAAATCTCTGTGGGATTCACTCAGTTTCTCCCACTTCTAGGAGACAGATGAATAGGCCATTTCAAAGACTGCCAGTGTTGGGGTCTGAAAATCAAACTGTGGACATATACGCAGTAGTTCTCATTTTTAGGAACCAAAATATAGTATGTAGATCAAGGGAGACAAGAGGGATATTTTATTCTGTACTCAGACCTCCTCTAGAGTTGTGTTCCATTCCAAAGGCCATATGTTGTGTTCCTTTCCAAAGGCCATTTGTTCTATTAAAAGAGAAACATCGACAAAGTAGTGCTTCTCAAGATGCAGGCAATGGGGTAGCAACATACTATAGGAGGAAAACACATTGCATTTGGAATCAAATGACTTGGGTTCCAGTTTTAGCACTGATACTTTTTGTCTGTAACTCTGGGCTAGTCTATTTGACTTTCTGGACTTTAGTCTCATCTGTAAAATGAGGGGATTGGACTAGATCAGGTTTTCTAAACTTGAAGGGTAAATTTCTGGAGACCTGAACGAATAGGAATTGTAAATTACATGTATTGTAATTTATTGTATGGAATAGGAAAAGCAAATGGCATCTTTACTTTCTAAGTTCTCCAACTGAAATTTATCATTTCCTGCATCTATGAACTTTAAAATAAAAACAGAAAATTTTGTGAAAGAATGCCTTATACATAGTGGGACATTTAATAAAAGTTTGCTGAATTTGAGTTTGACATGAAATTTTGACTCAAAATAAGGGAAACCTTTCTAACATTTAGAGCTATCCAACACAGAAAAAGTCATCTTCTAAGACAGTGAGTTTCAAACTCTTAAATGTCATCAAGGGGACCTATGCTCTAGAAAGGATTCCTGTACTGAGTGGGGCTTTGTCTGGAAAAACTCTATGGTCACTAACTGTTTAAAATTTATAGATTCTTAAATGTTTGGACCTGAAAGAGATGTTAATGATTACCTAATAAAAAACTTAAAAAAAGATAACCTAATCCAACTCCTTCATTTTATAGTTGAGGAAACTGAGGTTATGTAATTTGTTCATGCTCACACAGCTAATTAGCTAGTAATAGAATCCAGGACCCCTAATGTAGTCATCTAGTGAATTCTGCCTATCTTTGCTATTCTCTATATTATTCCATCACATGTTGTCTCCTAGAATTCCATATTTTAAGTCCCCTTAGATTCCGTAAGCCTATTGTTTAGCTATAATGCCCTTCCTAATCACTTCCCTCATTGACCTGTACTCTTTAAAAACTCATATATATATATACACACACACGTATATATGTATATATATATATATATATATATATATATATATATATATATATTGCTGTCAATAAAGAAAGAAAGAGAGAAAAAGAGAGGGAGGAAGGAAGGAAGGAAGGAAGGAAGGAAGGAAGGAAGGAAGGAAGGAAGGAAGGAAGGAAGGAAGGAAGGAAGGAAGAAAAGAAAGAAAGAGGATGGAAAAGAAAGATCCCAACATATCATTATCTAAAGTAGAGGTTTTTAAGCTCTTTGCATGTCATGGACCCTTGATGAAGACCACATCTCAGAATATTGTTTTTAAAAACATAAGGTAAAATACATAAGGTTGCAAAGGAAACAAATTATAACAACCTGCAGTTATCTGTCTAGCTGGCTTTCTGCTTATAGATTTAACCATCTAGTTGTCTACCCACCTACTTAATTTTAAAATAAATTCTTGGACCCTAGATTAAGAACCCATGATCCAAATTGCTACTACTGCACCACTCTGATCATCTGTCTGTTCAGGCACAGCCTATATAGTACATAAGAAAAGGTATTCGTATTGGCACTTCTCATTCAGCAAGACAGAATATACTTATTCAGTCTGAAGATTGTCCTTCTACCTTGGAACAAAGCCTGGGGAGAGACTGTGACTCCCTCCCCACTGGAAAGAAGAACAGCAGGTGGGGTTAATGTGTTTCACAATGAATTCTGATTTATAAAACATGATTAGTGGCTTATGAATATTCATGTGATGTCTGCAAACAAAAGGTCACATGGCTCACACAATGGGGGAAATAATATTTAAGATAAAGCTGGCAGTGCATTTGGTAAGAGGGGAGATGGGTTCTATAAAGGTGAGGAAGGATATGAAGAGGTGGCTTGGGGTGGAAAGGAAGAGGGTTCAGAGCACAGAAAGTGCACATAGGGGCAATAGTGAGAGGTGGAGGTTCAAAGACACTGAAAGGGGTTGAGCAGATTGAGTATTGGTTGTCAAGGATAGATGAGAATTCGCTATAGCTATGATACAGGGGAATGAAGAGGCAGTGGTAGAGATCAGGACAGGTGAGCAAGATAAGGTTGCAACTAAAAAGCAATCAGGTGGAGAGGAAGGGGGAGAGGAGAAAGGTCAAGGCCACCTTGAAGTATTAAAATCTGCCAAGAGAAAAAGAAAAACTTAATAATGGATTGAGAAGAAAGTTGCGAAGGCCTTTCCCATGGCATTTAAAGTAATAAATATGTATTACTTTTCTGGGTTGTACACTTTGCATAGGGTTATTTTTGGCTTATTCAATTAAAGAGCACACCTATATATAATACAATCAGGTGTCCTGTAGGATTGATCACAGGGTTGGTATAAGGAATACCTGGATGCTTTTCAAACTTTGATTCAGGTGCTAGGGAAAGGCAATTGAATTGATCTTCAAATATTGACTGAAGTTGAACTAGATGACCTCCAAGAGTCTTCCAAATTAAAGATAAAATGATCTTATACCAAGAAATTATGTAAGCAAATTTCTAATATTCTGTGATCACTGTATGACTTCTAATTTGATTTTTAAGGAAAATAACTAGGCTCAGAAATGCAGCTGCTAGTTAAGCTACTACATACGTTGTAGGCCCCTAAGTCAAAGAAAGGGATAGCCCCTTTTTGACTTTGTAAGACAAATGAACATAACATACAGGATGGCAGCTTGCACAGGTTCACTCTTGATCTGGTCAGACAGGAAAGACACTAAGAAGGGTTTAATAATCTTCCTTTATTCTAGTCTAGTTTTCTTAGAAGAGGATTACTGATAATGGGAATCCAAACTTCTACAGTATTCTCTAATCACCCTTCTTGCAAGAAGGGGGGCAACTACCCCTATGTCTTGATGGGGTCAGTAGAGAGAGGCACAACCTGTGCATCCCCTAAATCCCCTCAAGCCTCAATGGGGGCCAGTTGAGACAAACACAGATTCTCCCCAAGCCTTGACGGGGGATTATGAAGGCATGCACAGCTTTCCAGTTTGTACACTCAACCCTAAGGTTCTCACCAAGCCTCAATGGGGGCAAGTTGAGGCACACACAGCATTTATGCATTCAACCCTAGGGGTTCCCCATTCACTGACTAGTGACAACGTGTTTTATAGGTCATCAGACAGAGAAGATAGCAATAGCCTCAAAAGTTTACATCACCTTATTCCTGAATCTCATTGTGAAGCCTTAGTGGATGTGGATTATTATTTATCTATAAACTATGTAGTAGCTTAGTGGATATTATTTACCATTATATAACTCTGTGCAAGTATGGGAGAGATGTTTTGAACCATAATGGTGGGCACTCATATCTAGTACCTGGGAACAGGAGATTGTTATGGCCATGGATACTGGGAAATGGAACTCTGAGAAATAATAACAAAGATTCACTTTATTCACACTAAAATCCACCCTATTAACACTAGAAAATTTACCTTGCATACAGACTCTCAGGTCCTATTAACAAAGAATACTTTAAGATTTTTAGTTACATGTTACTTGATACATCAGCTCTGTCCCTCCTATGTCCTTATCCCATTGCATGGTACCCTTCCCTAGTGCCCTTTGGATCTCCCATTTTATTGTTAAACTGTGTCATATTGTACCTATTCTCTTCATACTCCTTCCCTCTTAATCACAGAAGCCTAGATTCAACCCAACCAGAAGATAGTGCATGTCTAGCTATCCTACTTAGAACTAGATGCACATTTGCTAATGCTTCCCACTTCCCTAGGTCAGGAGAAGGAGTAGGTCTGCTTTTTGCTCTTCACTGGCTTTTCAAGGCTCTATTCCTACCTCCATTTCTTAGCAACCCCTCCTCCTTTGAGAAGATGCACTCCACACAATTATTATCCCCCTATATAGATCCGGTCTGGTGTTTTCTACCACTTGTCAGGTCATCTCCCCTCTCTTTTTTTTTCAGAGTTTAGCAATGGCTTATAGTCTTCTTTTCCTCACAACCTGTGTCTTTATACTTTGGAATTTCAATATACATATTTATATCTCCTAAAGTATCCTGGCCTCCCAATTCATCCACTTTCTCAGCTCCCATGATCCGTATTCTAACTTCAGCTCAATCTTACGCAGGAATAGTTCTACCCTTGATATGATCCTATATGTGTTCCATCTTTACTATCCATAATGGCCATCTCCTCTTTCCCACCATAACATCATATACTTGGATTTCTTGCTGTGCACTAAGGCTCCAAATATGTCCTCTTCACTTCTACCTCCTAACTCAGGCCATCATCTCTGTTCTTTCCTCACTTTCCTTACTTTACAATATTTACCTGATAGCTAAATAATTGAGCTCTACACTGTTTTCTTGCTCTTTATCTTATCTCCACTCATTCCTTTTGAAACAACAATCCTGGATCACTTGTACCTTCTCCAGTCTTTGCTGAGCTAAGATGGGAGAAGTTATACATGGGTGTTGACTGAGTCCAACCATTTATATTACATAATAGTTAATATGCCTTCATGGCTGTAGTCCCATCCTCTAATTATCTGATTGATTTTGAATCTCTGAACAGTGTATGGTTCTTTTCTTTCCTTAAGCCACCCCCCACCCTTTCACTCTCCAAGAAGAGAGCCTCCCCAAACATTTCATTGAAAGAACTTTAATTGATCTGTAGTGAGTCCCCTCTTTTGTCCAATTCAATTCATTTCAATAAACATATATTAAGTGCCTATTATGTGTGAGGCATTGTGCAAAGCACTAGGGATATAAAAGGGTGTAAAAGACATCCCTACCCTCAAGGAGTTTACAATCCAATGAAGTGGATCAAATTAAAACAAATATATACAAATCAAGTTATATCAGAATAAAGACAAAATGATTAACAGAAGGAACTAGAATTAAGAGGGGCTGGGGAAGGTTTCCTATAGAAGGTGGGAGTCTTAAAGAAGTTAGGGAAATCAGTAGTCAGTGGAGATGAGAAAGCATTCTAGACATGGGAGATAGCAGAGAGCTTGAGACAGGATAGGTAGACTTTAGAATCATTCACATAAATATGGTAATAAAATCCACAAGAAGTGATCACCAATGGAAGTAGTATAGAAGGAGAAGAGAAGGGGACCCGAGGTAGAGCTGTGAGTGTGTGATTTCAAGGAGAATCCAGTAAAGGAGACAAAAAAGGAGCCGTTAGACAGGTAAGAGGGAGACCAGGAGAGAGTGGTGTCCTGAAAACTTACAAAGAAGAGAGTGTCAAGGAGGAGAGAGTGACCAACAGTATGAAAGACTGCAGAAAGGCCAAAGAGAATGAGGGTTGAGAAAAGGCCTTTGGATCTGGGAACTACAGGATCATTAGTAACTTTGGAGGGAGCTATTTTGGTGGAATGATAAGGTTGGAAGGAAGATTGTAAAGAGTTGAGAAGAGAGTGGAGAGGAAAGAAAATGAAGGCACCTATTATAGATGGCCTTTTCCAGGTTGTTGTTCGTCCCTCCCTCTTAAAGAAGATCAATGACATCATGAGGATGACTTGACTTGTGCGTAAATTGGATTTAAGTGAGGCAGAACTGCACAGTCATCAGCCTCCCATTCCCCTCCAGAGTCATTGGAGTCCAGGGGCAAGACAAACATCAAGATGAATGATGAGAGCCCCCCTTTTCAAGGAGCTTAACTGCAATGAGCAGAAGACAAACAGGATGATAGCAGGGACTGAAGGATCAAGTGAGGGTTTTTTTCCAAAATAAGGGAGACATGGCCATGTTTGTGAGTAGTAGGAAATAAGCAGTAGGGAGAGGTTGAAAATAAGTGAAAGTGGTGATGACGGAGGAGGCCATCTGTTGGAGGAGGCAGGATTGAATGGCATGAACACATTGACTCCACATACTAAATCATCTCAAAATCATTCCCTGTTTTCTTCTTCTATTCTTGGAGATAGAGCTGGCTTTGAAAATATCAACTACATGTTTTAATCCCATTCCCTCCTATTACCTCTATGGGCTTGTTCTTTCAAAAACTTTTTTCCACTCCGTTAGTTATCAATCTGTCCTTGTACACTTGTTCCTATTATATCATTTATAATCATGCCCAGATCTCTCCCATCTAAAAAAAAATACTTCATTTGATCCTATAACCTCCTTAAGTTATTGACCTATATTTCCTTTCCTTTTCAAAATCAAATTCTTGGGGGGTAAGGGGAATAAGAAAACAACACTAGCTGCATTTGTACCTTCCACTTTCTCACCTCCCACTCTCTTCTTAGCCTCTTGCTATCTGACTTCTGACCTCAACACTCAATTAAAACTTCTCTGCCAATGTTAGCAATGAACTATATTAATTGACAAATCTGATGCTTTTTTCTCACTTTTTTTTAGCTTCTCTACAGGCGAAGGGATTTGCTAACCACCCTCCCCTCTCACACACCCTTTGTTCCCTGAGTTTTCATGAGTGTTTTCTCCTGGTTCTCATCTTTCCTGTCTAGCAATTACTTCTCAGTCTTATTTTCAGGATAATCCCTGTCCCAACCTCTCTGTGTAAGATACATGCTCTGTCTGGGGTCCTCTTTTTTCTTCTACAATTTCTCTTCTAGAGATCTCATAAGCTACTACTTGTTCAACTCCAACCTCAATGATGAAAATTCTGATAGATACAGATATATAGATATACCCAGTCCCAAAATCTCACTGGAACTCTAATCTCATTATCACTAACTTCCTTTTGGATATCTCTTATTGGTCCTATAAGCACACCAAATTCAACATGTCCAAAGCATAACTATCTTTATAACCCCCTTCAATCCTATTCTTTTCCTTTTTTTATTATGACATCACTATCCTTTTAGTCATGCAGATTCCCCATCTCAGAGTTATCCTTAAATTTTCCTCTCCCATGCTCTTTACCCTTCGCATGTAATCAGTTCTCATTTTCTACATTGTACAATTATCTTTTGTATTTTTCCCATTCTCTCCATTCACACTATCATCATTGTAGCTCAAGGCCTCATCATATTTCCTAGTGAATACCATGATAGTTTACTATGCATGGGAGATTGGTCAATGATGGTTCAAACCTTGTAGTATTCACAGATGTTCTTTGCCTGCCTCCAATCCAACATGTGGAACTTTTCATATCTTGGTTTCAGCCACAGTGACTTGATGTTATTATTATATGATCATGAAAAGCCTTCTAATTAACTTCAGAGGCAGAAAGACTGATGTCTCATAAAAGGTTCCAGCACTTGAACTCTGATTCCTTTCCTTGGCAGCTTTTGGGTGAAGGATATGGATGTGAGTTGCCAAGTAAGGGGAAAGGAATTGCTGTATTTCCCATACAGTTTGTCATGTGTCCATGGCAAATGGTGCTTCCATATTTTTTGTATTTATTCTTGCTTAACTTTAGGTGAACAAATGTCCTGAGATAGAAGTCCAGTGGCAGCAGATAAAACTTGGCAATCTATCAGAGTCATGAGAGGACTCTCTCACTGGCAGATGGAGTTCATAACAGCCTATTGGAATGCTGTGACAAATAATAAGAGAAATGCCTTCAGATGGAGGTGAAAAGACAGTCCTCAAGGATGGCAATGGCTTCAAGGATCTTCACCCCTTGTAATGCGAAGAAAGCTAGGTTAGAAAAGAAACGAATTTGCCAAGCTTAGAGGGCTACACCTAAAGGGACTGCCATGAAATCTTCACAAAAAAAAAAAATAGAAAGGAACTTCCAAGTTCAGGAATAAAGGCTTTTTTACACTTTCTATAAGACATTTGTATTCTTGTGCCTCAGTCTTTTTAAGTTTAATCCCTCTATCCCAAGTCCCAGGTGGTTATGTGTGTGTGGGGGGGTGTGAATGCACATACAAGGAGAAAGTGTACCACAGGGCTTATGGTGCTTTATAACAGTTCTTGTTATACTTTCTTGGTAAATATTTTCCTTCTTTAAAAAAAATTCAATTAGCAAACATTTATTTTCTGTCCCTTACCTGCCCCCTACAAACCCATGGGGAAAAAACAAAAACTATTTCAGCATAAATGCATTGCTAGGTTTATAAAAAATGCCATATTGACTGTGTCCTTTTTTTTTTTTTGCTAGTGGAAGTGGCATCAGTGGAAGACCAGGCAATGGGTTGTGGTCACAGATCGTGTGATAGGAGAAGATCCCTGTAGAACATTTCCTCTTAGTCTGGGTCCCAGAAAACAGCCCAAGGCAAGGGGTTTTGCTATAACAATGACAGTGAGGAATCATATGATGATGGAGAAAAAGCAGCAACTGTCTGGACCTCAGAAGTCCCCAGTAAAGATCCTCAGAACTCAGCAACCACAGCTCAGCTATGGTTAACATAGATGAGCGGATCATGTTTTCATTCTTTCCTTGACAGGACAACTAGAAACATCATTGATACGTCAACAGTGGATTCCTGGGACATGGAACAGCATGGGTACATAGAACCTTGTACCAGCTTGGTCATCCTAAATAATAATTTTACTTGCTGAAAAAGGCAGCCACCACTCAGTTCATTCACTAACCAACCCTACCAAGTGCTTGCTAAAGACTCTGTCCACTTTGAAGACTTGCAGCTGGTCTCCAGGATAGTTGTCTATGCTTACAGTGAATTTTCACAGATCCAGGTTTTTATAAAAGAAGAGATGATGGTGAAGTCTGGTGTCCTGTAAGGACAACTTCTGAATACCTCCCCGTCATTCATGCAACCTGTCCTCTTGTTTCATCCTGGTTGTACAGAAACCTAACTTACACTGAAACTCAAAGGAAGATCTGCTGCTGATTTAAGGCCAGAGGAGTGTGTGTGTGTGTGTGGGTGTGTTGGAGGTGAGGCTCATGCTTATAAAAAATGAGTTGAATTCCTCAGACTCCATTGAGTCATGTGACTGACCCTGGTTGAATTGCTGAGAAAGTAGGGGTCAATGACAGAATTCCATTGAGGGTATAAGGAGAGTGAGTGGGAAAATTGGGACTTGAACATGATTAGAATGTATTGATTAGAAGTGGTTTTGGGATGGAATTTGATACTGATCTCCTTGGCATAACCCTTTCAGGTTAGAGCCCAGGCTGATGATGAAGGATGAGGAACTGAATATTTTATTTTTCCTTTTTAAAATTTTTTCCCATTTCTTACTCTTATAGTTTTTTGTTTTTTTGCTTTTATCTGATCCTTTAGTTTTATTTGCTTTGGTTTTCCACCCTCCATAGCCATGAGTCCATTACCTTTATGCCAAAAGGTGGGTAATGTTTCTAAAAACCCTTTTCTACAAGCTGAGTTATACTCATTCATTAATATTGGGTAAGTGCATTGAATAGGAGATCATGAGCAACTGTATTAGAAATCTTAGCCAAATCAATTGGGGAACAGCTGAAAAAGTCATGGTATATGATTGTGATGGAATACTGTTGTGCTATAAGAAATAACAAGCAGGATGATTTCAGAAAAAAACTGGAAAAATATATCAACTAATGCAAAGTGAAGCTAGCAGAATCAGAACAAGAGCATAGTAACAACAACATTGTAATGATGACCAACTGTGACTGACTTAGCTATTCTTAGCAATACAATAATTCAAGACAATTCTAAAGGAAATATGATGAAAAATACTATTCACCTTCAGAAAAAGAACTAATGGAGTCTGGGTGCTGAACAAAGCATTCGTGCACGCACACACACACACATACACACAACACACACATCTTTATGTTTCTTTGTTGTTTGATTTTGGTCCGTTTTCTTTTGTAATATATCTAATATGGATGTATATTTTGCATTGCTATACTCTGTATCAAATTGCTTGTCTTCTGCAGGAAGAGAGAGAGGAGGGAAGGGAGGAGAGAATTTGGAACTCGAAATTCAAAAATAATGTTAAAATAGTTTTTACATGTAATTGAGGAAAAAATAAAACAAAATACAAAACAAAAAACTCAGAAATCCTATCCCCTCAAGATTGCTCTTTAGAACCTCATGGGAAAAGTAGAATTCTCTCTTCTATGAACCTGACCTACTAATCCATTGTGATTTGGAGAATGAGTCCAGAGGGAGCTACTACCCTCCCACTTAACTTCCAGCCTTTGGTCAATGCTGTTCTCCAGTCCATCCTTCATATAACTGCTAATTTGATATTTCTAAAGCACAAGTCTTATATCTTTTCCCTGCTTAAGGAACACTAGTGGCTTCCCCTTGCCTTTAGAACAAAATATAAGATCCTTTATTTAGCTTTTGAAACCTTCCACAATCTGGGTCCAGACAACCTCTTTAGGGTTGTTTGTGCACGGTTTGCCTTCATGAATTCTATATTCCATCCAAAATCTACTATGTGCTCTTTGCCATACATTAAGTTCTATCTCTGGTATTATTCTTTGACATAACAGATTTCCCCCGTGTCTTTGGAATGTAATTCCCTCATCACCCTGGAATGTATATCCTTTTCATGTTTGCCTCCTGAATTCTCTTGCTTCATTCAAAGTTTACTAGTATCCCCTCTACAAACAGCCAATTCTAAATCCCTCCTTGTTTCTAATACACTCCTCTAGGAAGGTTTTTTTTTTTCATTTTCTACGTATATGTGCCTTAAAGTATAAGTTTTCTGAGATTGAGGGATGATTGGGTTTCATCTTGTATACCCAGAGCCTAGTACCATACTTGACACAATGTAGACACTTAATAAATGCTTGTTTAATGGAATTGAAATGAACAAGTTACTTGGGGCTTTTTGATAATATATAACCCCAAATGTCTTGAATGTCTCAAAGCTCCCAAGACATACTCTATTGAGGAGGCTTAATTCTTTCTCTACTCAACCCAAGTGATTGACCTTGGATATACTCTATTCCTTCTCTGGATCTGACTTTAAGTCAGCTTTAACATTAAACATTAAAACAGACTTTACATGTTGGGCTTGAACTGAATCTTCTGTAATTTCCCTTTTTGAGTTGAGAGACTTAAATTCAAATCCTACCTCCAGTAATTACTAACTTAGAGACTTTGAACAAGTCATTTAACCTTCCTTGACTTCAATCTCTTTATGTCTGGGTTTCAAATGTGGCTTCTGAAGTCTCTTATAGCTCTGGAGAGAAGATTCTATCATTTCTAGTAGCATTCTATTTCTAAGACACAATGCTTTTAACTCTGATATTCTCTTTTATAAGATCACTTTCAGTTCTAACTGCTAAGGATGATCAGAAGCAGATGGTTTATCTAACCCTCCCCAGGTTCATGTTGTTAAGTTTTACATTATTTGAATTCCAGATATTTCAGTCTCTCCTCCTCAACCATGCAAAGTGGTTCTCAGAAATTCTAACTATACCTGCAGGCACACTCAAGTGTAAGCACCATGGGAAACTTCCTCACACAGATGTGAATCTGCTTCCAAAGAAAGATCAAAATGACAGTCATTGAGGTTATAAGATACCTTAGAGAGGGGGACTTGGAGTTCACACAGGGACAGCTCTACCTGCCTAGTTTACATGTCTTCCACCTTGTCCGGAAACCTCTAACATTAGATGATTGGGATCTCTAAGAGTCAGGCATGAGTCACAAGATGTGTGAATACTACAAAGGCAGTCTATAAGGCAGTCAGTTAATTCAGGATTAATATCTTTATTGTCTGTGGCCAGTTGACTGAGGAGCAACTAATAATGTTGGGTTCATAGGTCGAATTCTCTCCTTAGAGTAGTGAATTTTGTTGTGCTTCAAAGTCATAGGCCACACACGTAACCCCACAGCCATCACACAGATAAATGCATCTAAAGGATATCAACACTACCCCACCAACTCTATCCCTTCAGTGGTTCTTCCTCATCTATACGTATGTCTGGGTATGGTGGTAGAAGTGGTGAAGGTGGAAGAAGTAATCTACATTGAGATCCAGCAGATCTGTATTCACCTCCTGAAATATCCCAAACTTGGTACACTGGATTTGGAGTCAGAGAATTTGAGTTTAAATTTTGACATGTTAACCCCTTACCTGTATGTCTATGGGTAAGTCTATTCAACTACCCGGGCCTCAGTTTCCTCACAAGTAAAATGAAGGGGTTGGATAAGATGGATTCTAAGTTCCCTTCTACATCCAAATCATGTGAGCCCATGACCCAAGTAATTTCTCCTTTCTAGGTTTAAATCTACTTAACTATAAATTTGGGGTCTCTGAATTTTCCTCCTAGACCTAAATTGTAAATCTGTATATGAGGATAGCTTCAAGAAACTCATTCCAATTTCTAGAGAACTCAAAGCACATCCTCTATCATTGACAGATCCATAATATCTTTTTCATCAAGGAAAAACAGCATATTCTAATTAAAACAAAGGTTTTCAGCTTGATTCATAATAATAACCATCTCTTATATGTATATTGCCCTTTCTAGGTCATAAAGAATTATATATCCTTTATTACATCAGTTCTTAATAAGAGCCTAGGGACATAAGGAGGACAAGTCACTTAAAAAGGATAAATGGATGGGAAAATTTTTTTAAATGAGTATATAGATAGAGAATTAATTTCTCAGAGAAAAGGACATGTCTTCCCCAATATCACAGAGCTAATTAATAGCAGTTAAAACTCAAACTCAGGTCTCTTGACTCTATAGCAGTGCTCCATATTATAATAGGCTATTGACATTAATCAGTCTTACTGAGCAAATGGTCTGCTTTCTAACTATATCTCCAATCTGAGAAAATACCCCACAGGGCTATTGTGATTAAGGAATTTTTGTACACAAAATGTTTTGCCAACTTTAAAGTTCTAAAAATCACCTGCTATTGTGATCTCAATTGATCTTTGGAATAACCCCAATGAAGAAAGCAAGGCATGGGTTTACAGATGAGAAAACTGAGGATCAGTGAGACGAAGTGTCTTGTCTAAAGCTACTGTGGCTTATATGTTGTAGGACTAGGTCGGAAAACCTAGGTCCTAAAAGTAGAGATGGTTTCATTCTTTCTATTTGTATACCCAGAACCTACTTAATACAGTGCTTGGCACATAGTAGGAATTTAATAAATGCTTGTTGATTGATCCTGATTTAAAAACCAAGGCTTTATGTAGATAACTTTTCAGGGAAAGGGGAGCTCTGAGGAAACTCGGAGTTTGAATACATGATTAAACCTTATTCTAAGTTAGAGAAGTGGTTTGATATAAAGGAGAGATTCCCACATTAACCTTTCTTCCACTCTTCCTCCCTGAAAGAATTTGGAGTTAGCTAGAAGAAGGCCTACCTCCATCACTTCTTACCTGTATAACTTTGATCAAGTTATATAAGGTCTTGGTGCCTTAGTTTACTCATTTGTAAAATGAACGGGCCAGATTAGTACTCTCAGCTCCTTTCTCTGCATTAAGGATACATATATGGACAAAGAATCATGAGAACCACAGGCAAAGGGGGTGATGAAGCTTTTTTGAGGAGGAAAATTTTCAAGATCTGTTGTGTCGTGATGGGTGCCAAACTTTTCCACGTGAATGTATGTGTTCCCTCTCCTGCCCTTATTTCTTTGATCTTGTACATCTTGTGTTTCATGCCAAGAGGAAGGTAATCAAATTATTATTTGCCTTGAGCATTTATCATGCTGGGTTGGCTTAACCCTCTGATAGTCTCCCATTCAGGGTGCCCTGGATGAAATAGGATGGAGGAGTCAAACACACAACCCACAGTGTTCACCAACTACCCTATTACCAGACTTAAATGTAATTGAAAAATATTTAAGAAAATAAATAAAAATACAATATAACAAAGAAAAAGTTAATATGTGGTTTTCTAAGATCCTTCTCTTCATTTTAGTGGTTCCCATTTCCATTTGAGTTTTATCCCCCTGAAGTAAAAGACAAACCTGGGAATGAAGAGAAGGAAACATTAGAGAAGATGGGTCATGCTGGGTAGCAAACACACAAAATGTTGAATCATGCTGGAGTTAGATGGTATTCTAAGGATCATAGAACACTATAAGCTCAGTAGGGATTGTCTTTGCTTTTTGCATTTGTATCCCAAGAACTTAGCACAGTGCATACATACACATCATAGACACTTAACAAATGTTTGTTGACTGAGTGCTCATCTACTCTAATTCACTTATTATAGAAGAGGAAACAGAGACTGAGACAATGAAATGATTTCCTCAAGTCACACAGCTATTGGTCCTAGAGGCTGAGATTTGAACCAAGAACCCCTGATTCTAAAATCATTGCTCTTAGAACTACACCCTGTTTGTGTTTGGGAAATGATGCAAAAGGAGAGCTGTAAAGGCAGTAACTTCTGTCATATAGATAATATCCTTAGGTACAGAAAAAAAGAATGTAGTAGGAGGTGGGAGTGGGGGTGGGGTGGTATGAGTCTAAAATCAGCAGCAGAGGTACATCCTCTCAGACAAATGAGGCCAGGTTGGCAGCAGGAAGGCAAGGCCCACTTAGAGCAGCTGCAATGACATTCTCCTAATTGGAAATAATTGGGATCCTGTCTCAAACCACAGAGCCCTGATATAACCAACTCATCCTCAACCAAGAAGCATCTGTTGCCATCTCCAATGGCAACAATTCAATCCCCACTCCAAGTGCGCCATCTCCCTGTGCCAACTGGCAGGCGCTATCTAACTTGCTTAGAACCTCAAGGCCTCCTGCTTGGGCCCCTGGGAGTACCAGAAGAGAGTCTAGCTAAACAAATTTCTTTGAGTATGGGTCCTCATAGAGAGACCTGGGAGCCCAAGAAAGCACAATTTCTGCTTCTTGGGGCTGGGGAGGTGGAGAGGGGCTGGACAGACAGTGCATAAATGATAGAAACAGCAAAGCTGCCCAGACAAAGGGACAAGGTCAAGGGGTAAAGGGAAGGAATGCTCTTTCCCAACATAGCAGCAGATAATGGTTCCTGCATGGGGTGAGGGGGGAATCAAGAAAAGAGAATGGAGTTCTATTTATTATGTTAATGGATCCTTGTGAATTTCCATTGCTTACATATAATTAAGATAGCTTTTAATAACAACAAAAAAGTCTTTTCCCAGATTTTTTAAGGAAAAAAATGAAAGTGTTTGTTTGGATTGGTAATAACTAATAAGTGAAAACAGGGTGATTACTTCCAAAAGCACTGCGAAAGAAGAACCACCCAGTGGGCTTTTGGATGCAGACTGATTACAGAAAAATCCAAATAACCTACAGAAACTAGGCCAACAAGCCCAGAGGAAGGTAGAAGAGCTTTTAAGGAATAAGAATGTTAGATGTAGAAGAGATTTTAGGATAGAAAATATTAGTGAAGGAAAGGACATTAGAAATTATCTAGTGTATCTAACTCAAGTGACAAAGGGATAAACTGAGGCCCAGAGGTGGAAGTGACTTTCCCTAAGTTCCATAGAGCCATAGTCAAAACACTGTTATCTAGAGCTCCCATCTCAGAGGTCCAGGGCTCTTCCCTTGAATAAAAGTGTAAGGAAATGATATTTGGTTAAAGACTATTTTCTCAGCTTTCCCTCTCTTGGAAAAAAGGCTCTTTGACATTTTATTAACCTCTTTGCAGGGGTAGGTCTGATACAGGTCGGTGGAGAGGGGCAAGAGATGGATAGTCTGTTGTTGTTCAGTTGTGTTCAACTCTTCCTTGGGCTTCTTGGCAAAGACACTGGAGTAGTTTGTCATTTCCTTCTCCAGCTCATTTTATAGATGAGGAAACTGAGGTTAAGTGACTTGCCCAGGGTCACATAGCTTGTGTCTGAGGCTAGATTTGAAGTCAGGAAGCCTCATCTTCCTGACTTAAGGCCCAGCCCTCTATTCACTATATCATGTAGGCGAAGGGTGTTGGAAAAGGTATCACACCACAGAAGAATTTTAGAGACCTGGTTTCTACTAGGAGCTGTGAAAGGGACTGATTCTGGATAACTTGCATTCCTTCTTTATAGACCTGTTTTCCCATTAGTAAAATAAGGAGGTTATACTAAATGGTCTCTTTTAGACCTTTGGTAGTTCTAATAGTCAATGTGAACCAATATTCTGTGTTGAAAGGTACATTATAAGTCCTAAAGTTATTTTCTATTCAATCCAATACTATACAATAGGCATTTATAAAATACCAACTATATATAAAACACTTTCTGTGATATCAGTTCCCTTTCAGTTCTAACATTCTATGTTCTTTGGTTCTTTCTAGCTTAATTATTCTGTGTGGAAAGATTCCTTCTAGCTCTAATATTTTATGTTCTATGTTCTACTGCTCAGTGGCCTAATTTCCCAGTTCTAAAATTATATGGTTCTTTTGTTTGGTGTCAGTCAAATGCTCCCCTTGACATTGGTTAATGCCAATATTTCAGTACTCTCTACAAGACACTTGGTCAATTTCCCAATAGAAGAACCATCTTTCTACCAGTCTCCATGGTCTTTGGGGATAATTACAGTGATGTTTGCTCATTTCCTCAGTTAGTGTAGGGTTAGTATTTGAGATTCCCTTTGAGCAGAAGGAAAGGGCTGGGATGTCTGTGCTCCTGTGGGGAAGGGAGGAGTCCCAAGAAGATAAATTGATGTTCTGAAATAGATCAAATGCCTGAGAAAAAGTCCCTGGACATGTGTGTAGTGAGCCTCTACCTGTAAGCTCTGTGTTTTTTTCATGCTTAAGGCCAAGATTCTGTCCATTCTATCTGAATATCTATTCTCTCTTTTTTCCCATCCCTTTAATTTTTACTTTCATCATTCCTCACTTTGAATACTGAAATAGCCTATTATCTAGACTCACTGTGGCATAATAGAAAGAACATTATATTTAGGGTCACAGGACCTAAGTTTAACTCTTTACTTTTATATTTATTACTTTGGATAGATTCCTTCACCTCCCTGAGGCCTCAGTTTCTTTATCTGTAAAATAGAGATAAATTCTAGATTATCTCCAGTTGAGCACAGTGCCTGGCACATCTTTCCAAGGCAGTTTGCAAATGCTGTCTTTTGAAACTTTCTGATTCAGTTATAATCACATCATTCTCCAGCTAAAAAAATCTTCCATGACTTCCCACTAGAACAATGAATAAAGTTCAAAATCCTTAGCATGAAATATCAATAGCTCAACCATCCAGCCCCACATCACATGTTTGCCAACCCCATTTTACATGCTTTCTCTAATAATGTACTCTTT
The DNA here is from genome assembly GCA_023548195.1 of Bettongia penicillata ogilbyi. Classification (NCBI taxonomy): domain Eukaryota; kingdom Metazoa; phylum Chordata; class Mammalia; order Diprotodontia; family Potoroidae; genus Bettongia; species Bettongia penicillata. Next base: position 3,134,392 of record JAJHZJ010000735.1, read on the forward strand.
ATTCCAAAGTAGATTGCCTTCTATCAAGTTCTTTCTCCAACCCCATCTTTCTCTATCAAATTCTACTAATGATCAATTTCTCCTTCTCTTCCAGCATCAACTCAACTTTCCTTTCCTAGGATTGGTTTTTCTGGATTCCCCTCAGGGGTTCTACCCTCCACCAATTTACTTTGTCTATATTTGAATTTGGCTACAGTGTACATGTAAGTATTATGCCAGTAGAATATAGACTCTTGATGGCACGGACTGCTTCATTTTTGTCTTTAAATCCCCTCTGCTCAATGTAGTGCATGGCATCTAGGAGCTATTTAATAAAGGCATGTTGAATTGAACTTCATTTGAAGGTCCAGGTCAAAGGCCAAGTCTTTCAATAAAACCTTCCCTCATCTTCTAACTAGAGGAGATCTTTCTTCTATGTAATCTCTTCATTTTTTATATAAGTAGACTTAAGAAAATGATGGAGAAAATGTTGATAATGTAGATTCAATTTAAAAGCATTCCATGCCTTTTCAGAAAGCTGATCGTTAAACATTTACTAGCACACTATTGCCACAGTCCTTTGAAACTGGTATCTGAGAAAGGACAGGATGCTGTAGCCTAAAAAAGAGCATTGGACTTGGGGCCAGAGGCTCTACATTTGTATTTTAGCCCTACCACTTTCTAATTGGGTGATCTTAGAGAAATCACTTCCTTTCTTAGGGGGTCAGGTCTTAGGCTCTCAAGGTTCCTTTTCGGTAAGGACCCTGATAACTTTATCATATTCTCCTTCCTACTTTCTGTGTTCATATTATTCCACAATTATAACCTCTACAAGGATCATAGGATTTTGGAGTTAGTGAGAATCTTGGACAATATTTCATAAAACTCATACATTTTACACACAAGGAAATTTAGTATCTAAAGCCTCTAGAGGTCAAGTGACTATTCCAAGGTCATATGGGAATGAAATAGTGAAGACTAAAATCTGGATCTTTGACTGAATCCACTCAAATGTACGCTGCTAAAAGATGGTAACCCTTCAGTACTTTGAGTCTGTTTCCTCATCTGTAAAATGTGACTCATCATCCTATCTGTTCCTGTCTCCTAGGGTTGTTGTCTGGGAGCACATTCTCAACCTTAAAATGTGACATATTATCTTTTTCTTTCCCCCCATGCCTGTTAACATTGCTGAAGTAAGCTGGAGCTGAGAACACAAAAGATTCATAGAGACGTGTCAGAGAGGTGACAGGAAGCAATGGGGCAGAGTGGGTTAATAGTATTCAGAACTGGCTTGAGGTCTAGGGAAGCAGGAAGCAAGAGAGTCACTGCCACAGGAATCCAGAGCAATGCCTCAGCATGGACCCAGAAAGGTGAGGGTAGAGAAATCAACCTCCCCCACCAAAAAAAAAATCACCTAGATGGGAAGAGTGCTGAAAAGCAATAGCTTTGGGTTTGAACATCAGTAGGTGTTTGAAGATCTTGGGAATTAGACAGAACCCTATTCTTATCTCATCATCTATTTGAAGTTTTCTTTATGGATCTATGTGGTAGAGCACATTTGCTTGCTGGCTCTGGCCCTGCAGGGGTCCTTAGCAAATGACCTCCTGAGTCACTTCTTTCCTGATTTTTTCTGCCATTTGCAATAACTTTCCCCACCTCCCTGCCATCTACTTTACCCAGCTCTGTCTCCTAATTTGTGGAGTACTTTTTTTTTTTTTTTGCTCTGGTTCCTTTCTCTCTTTGGAGTGTGAAGTTCATCACTTCACACACATACACAAAAGAAAGAAAGAAAAGTCAAGTGTGATTCTTTTCCCATCCCCCTTCTAAATTTTCTCATCAGTTTTGTTTTTATTTTTTCTTTTTTTTGCAGATGACAATTTATTTGTATGCTGCAGATTTCCAGAAATAGTTGGAACTGTAAAATTAAACAAAGAGAAAGAGAAACTCAAACTTTATAAGCTTTGAGAACAGTCTCTTAGAAGGTAGGTCATATAGCAGGTGTGTTTTAGAGGCAGCTCCTATCATCAGGACGGCCTGTTCTTCAATTTTTTCAGTGTGAACATTTACAGCTCCAAACTGGATAAGAGATTGATTGATTTATCATTTTCTTTATTGTCTAGAATTAGGAAAATGATGGGACAATGTTAATAAAACAAATTAGACTTAAAAGTGTGTTGTGCCTTGTTGGAGATCTGGTTGCTAAGCATTACTAGCACTCCCTTCATCATGGTCCTTTGAAATTGATATCCGAGAAAATACAGGCTGCTCTAGCAGTGGAAAAAGCAATGAACTTGGGGCCAGAGACCCTGCATTTGTAGTTCACCTCTGCCACTTTCTAACTATGTGACCTTAGGGAAATTATTTCATTTTTCATTGTCTCGGACCTCAAGGGCTCAAAATGTCTTATCTGGAAGCATAGAGGAGTGAACTAGATGGCCTGTGGGTCTTTTCCAACCCCAAGTATGGTTCTGTTTTCATATCCATCATGCCATCTATTCCTTCCAGCATCTACCTGTAGGGTAGCTTGTGCCAATATCATTATATACATTTTATAAATGAGGAGCCTAAGGGCCAGAAAAGTTCAAAGATTTTCTAGGGCTGGTAAGTGGCAGAAACAGATTAATAACTCTAGGTCTTCTGGCTGCAAGCCATGTATTTTTTCTCCCACTTTCTTTCTTTCTTTTCTTTTCACACTGTCTCAATAAAGCCACAAATAATTAATGAGCATGTACTGTGTTGTCAGCCTTATGCTGAAAATCATCATGGACAGGGTGATAATGACTCCCAATTCTTTAGGGCTTTCAGGTTTACAAAATGTTTTCCTTATAACAGCCTTATAAGGTAGGTAATTCAAATATTAACATGGCATTTTTTTTCAGATAAGGAAACAGAGGCATGGAGAGGTTAAGGGAATTTCCCAGGGTAATACATGTAGTAGGTTTATGAGTTTGAACTTGAACACAGGCCTCAGCTTCCTTCCACTATACTACATTACCTCTCCTAAAAGAAGCAAGACAGGACATTGTGGAACGGGGGACAGGGAGTTAGACCTGGAATTTCAAGAAACCTGAATTCAAAGTCAACTGTAGATATTTAGTAATTTTGTGATAATGGGAAAATCACTTATTTTTTTGAGTGTCTGTTTCTTCATCTATAAAACAGGGACCAACTTCACAGGGCTGTTCATGAGGATCAAATGAGTCACTGTAAGAAAAACGCTTTGAAAAACCTTAAAATGCTAAAACAATGTGAGCTATCAGCCTTATATTTGGAAGCCAAGCATTGCCTCCTAGAATCTTTTACCTTTAATCCAATTTCCAAATGGTGAATCTGAGAGCTCAGCAAAGCTGGTGCTCTTGATTGTCCCCAGGGAGAGAACTAATTTCGTTCAAGTCCCTTCTAAGCCCCGAATTTTCTCCTATACTTAGAAAGTATTGTTCACTGTGCATAATCATTCCATCCAATCCAATGCATAGTTACTGAGTGACTACTATATAGGAGCTTTGCTTGGAATTGTCAGGTAGACTGTATTAAGCCAATAGAAGACGACTGCATGAATAAATGTAACACAAGGCAGAATTGCAAAGTGCAGTATACACACATACATACTACACACAAGATATAGAGAGATAAATATAGCTATACACACATGAATTTACATATACACATATCTATATTTTATATGTTATGTTTATGTATCATGCCATATATATGTATATGTAATATACATATATTCACATATAATACCCATTGCATATGTGTATATAGATAGATAGATAAAAGCTAATAGCTAACATTTACATAGTATTTACTATGTACCAGGAGCTGAGAGAGTCGGGGAAGTCTTCATAGATAGCTGGGCCTTGAAGGATAGGCAAGATTTGAGTAGGCAAAGAAAAGAAAGAAGGATAGGGAAAGAAGAGAGGGGGTTCCATGAAATACTGTAAAGAATTCTAGATTTAGAGTCAAAAAAATCTGTTTTAGATCATGACTCTGCTACTTATTGTATATGTAATCATTGATTAGTCACATTTCTCTCTCTGGGGATCAGTCTCCCTTTCTCTCAGATGAATGATTTAGAATAGATAATCTCTAAGGCCTTTTTAAAAATCTCTAATCATTTGACCCAGGTGGAGAGAACAGTGAGAGAAGTCGGAGATGATATGGCTAAGAATCAACAGGAATACTGTTTGACTAGAACTTAAATTCTGTTTTAGGGAATCTATGGGTGATAGCCCTGGAAAGGTTGAGTCTGACAGGGCAAGTGAGACCAGGAATGACCATTACCTAGAAACCAGCCAGAACCAGTAGGGCCAGAGTAAGCCATAGGGAGATATCCAAGCAGTAATCAATGAAAAATGGAACGGCCTGAGATTTAGAAGACCTGAGCTATGGCTCCTGCCACCAACCAGCTCCTGGACTTGGCCAAGCTATCTTCCACTTTGCCTTGGTTTTCTCATCAATAAAATAGGGGGTTGGATGAAAGGGTTTTTAGAGAACTTTGTAACTCCTACATTCTAAGTTTTACATCATATCACTCTTTGTCTTAAGGTATCTTTCAGTTCTAACAGTTTGTAAAATGTTCTGATATTTTATTTTCAAAGGTATCTTCAAAAATTAAATTTTATGTTCTAAACCTCCTTTCATCTGTAATAGTTCTAATGTATGCATATATACATATGCACATATATACATGTACACACATATGCACACATGTATACATGTATATATGTATACATTCATATATGTACATATGTGTGTATGTAGCTCTAATATATGTAGTATGTTCTAAACAATTCCCTTTCAGCTCTAACAGGGTATGATTCCAAGAACTTTGAGAAGGGAGAGTAGTTAGGGAATTATAGCTTACCTTAGGTGGTGGGCAAGTTATTATTTAGGGCTAAGGGTTGGAGGGGAAGGAATAATGTGGAGAATATTGAATTTCTACAAGAAGAGACAATGAACAATATGGGGGAAAAGATGTAATTTTCATATCACAACGTATTGCCATGTTTTGCCTTGTAAGGTCAGCTGCTAGAGAGTTGCTCAGTTTCCATTCTAATGCGGAGCCAGTCATATTTATGCAGAGCTGTCCTGTTGGCCAGTACCTCTACTGACTCTTCAGTTTTGTATAGCCAGAAGAATGTCAGAGTATGTGGGAAGGAAGGCCTCGGACACATCTCCTCAGTTGCGGAGACAGCAGCTGCTGCACTGACAGAGGAGGAGAGTACAGATGTTGGGGCATCATTGCTGCCCTATGCAGATGTCCAGAGATAGCTTCGTGGCCCGATCTACAGGACAGGAGGCAATCAAACGGGTGATTTGTTCTGAAGGCCCTTTGCCAAATAGCAGTATTAATCTTGTGGATCTGTGTTTAGTTTGAACTGGTATCATTTTTAATCTATGAATCTATCTGTTTAAATATGTAAAGACATAATCATCCTACATTGTATGCAAAGAACGATTCTCTCCAGAGACCCCTGAGGGAGCTACACGGTTGAACCCACATTTAAGGCTTGTATAAAGTCACCTTCCTAACTAATAATGGCACCTTACACTCAAATGCTGTGTTACTATTTTCAAATACAATGTAATAGTTCAATAGATATTTAGATGGGCTGATGGATCTATGATCTCATGAGAGTAAATAACTCTTTTAATGATTCAGACCATGACCCATCCATGCCTATTTATCTTTCATGAGTCCTGTCTATTCCTTCTTATAGATCCTTATATTAGATTCACATAACATGCTGGTGCTTTCCCCTAAATTTCTTGACATTACATGAATGTAGCCATACTACAATGGAAAGTTGTTAAACACCTACTGTATGGAGAGTCCTATGCTAGACCTGAAGAAATACAAAGTTTAGACAAAGCTTGGTCTCTACTTTTAAGTATATGATAGTGTAGTAGGAGACATGATAAAAACATGAGAGAGCTGTAATATACAATATTATAGTGTAGGACAAGCCAATTGGAGAGGAAGAAAAAAAGTACTAAGAAAAAACTAAGGAGGAATGTCATGGCTAACCTTCATCATAGACTCATAGATCTGTAGCTTAAAAGGACCTTAGAGGCCATCTACTCTAATGTCTTCTTATGGATGGGAAAACTGAGGACCAGAGTGACTAAGTGATTCAAATTTGTACACATAATAAACAGCAGAGGTATAATTTGAATGCAGAATCTATGATTCCAGGTTCAGGAATCTTTCCACAGTAGCAAGAAGACTTCCTGAAGGAAAGGATATTAAACTTTAAAGGACAGGTAGAAATTCAACAAGTGCAGAAACAGGAAAGACATTCTAGGCATAGGGAATATGAATAACGGAAGGAACAGAGATGTCCTGTATATTTCAAAGGGTCACAGGGTCAGAGTGGGAAGGGATCCTGGAGACCCTCTAGGTTAACTACCAATTGTAGATTAGAAATTTAGGCACAGACAGGTGAGATAACTTGCCTGAAGTTATATAGCTAATAAGTAGAAGTACATCGATTTGAATTCAGGTCTTCTGCTTCCAAATCCAACTTTCTTCAGAAGTCAAAAGTGGATGAGAATACAGCATGTTTTTTCAGGGAGTCCCTCAAGCAATCAATGTCATCAAAGAAAGTTAAAGATGGATAATAGAGATAAGGATATATTAATGTGACTTTTTAAAAAAATGCAAAATAGGTATCTATACCCTGTTATTATATTCTCAAGGAGTGCAAAAAAAGCCTTCTCTCTGATAGAGTTAAAGAGATAGTTTACCATTGGCTGACTAAATGTCCTTGGTAACCATTAAAAATCAAGTTTCCAGTCTAGAAAGAAAGTCTAGATAGTCAAGGCCAGAAGCAACATTGTGGAATGTAATATTTACAAGGGGGCAGTAGGTAGGAAGGGAAGAAAACTACTCTTTCCTCCCCATTTCCATTGGCTATAGTGTCTTATGTGGAGCTATTGGCTCAATAGGAACTAACACACCCAGTTTGATATTAGAGAAGGTGACTGGTAATGGCTTCTAAGATTATGGTCCCTGAAAGTAGAGAAGAGAACCTGGGTAAAGCAAGAGAGTTTGTCATGGCAGTTGTGGGTCAACCTCTGGAGACAGAGCAAGCTCAAGGATCAGGGCTAAAAGACTTGGCTAGCTGAGATGTTCACCAATGTAGGGAATAGGAGGAAAGGACATTGGGGCCCCTGAAGTGATGAAGGCATAATTTGTCTTGGCCACATGTGCTCCCTAAGTGTGTGCATCATTACCAGTAAACTCTTAGTCTGTGTTCACTCTCTTCTCATTAACTCTGTGGGCAGTTATGAGAGAATATTTCCCAGGTTTATGGGAAGAATGTTGGGCAGCTACTCAATGACTTTGCATTGAGTTAACTGAATCTACTGACTGACTATTAAAGTTAAGTATATCTGTGGGAGTTTGTGAATTACAACTTTAGGAGTTTAAACTCACAAAGTACTTTGGTACCTGTGAGAAAAGTCACTGCTTTGGGAACTCAACCTGTGAGCGGCAAGTGCGTGAGGGATTTCAGAAGGTATGTTATAGGAGAAATCAGGTAAAGAAAGCACAGTCTCTTCCATTACTTCACTGGTCTCTCACTACAGCATTGTGAAATTAGATAAGCCATATTATACCTATTTTTAAAACAAGGAAGTGATGTTAAAACCTAAAAAAAACAGAGATACTTAGAATACAATCACTTAGCCGTTTACTGTTCTTTCCTTCCTCAAAAGTTATCTGTGTACTTATGTGTTTTCCTGTTCTGTTCCCTTTAAGTATGGATGCTATTTTCCATTTTGCCTCTGTGTTCCCAGGCCCTTGGACAGAACATTGCATGTAGTAAGTGTTTGCTAAATGTTTTTTGGATTGGAAAATAGAACATATACTATTAGAACAAGGAAGGTTTTTTAATAAGGTTTTTATAACATGGAAGGTTAGTGCTAGAAGATAGGTGAAAATGCAGAAAGTCAGAGTCAGAAAGTACATTAGAGATACTGAGTTCACTCCTACATTTGGTAGAAGAATTCACAGATAGCCAGGGTGCTTCAGAAGCAATGACTTACTCAAGACAACACATCATGTTGTCTAGTAATAAAACCTCAGACTCCTGACATCTGTGTTAACATCTCTATGTACAGTTCAACAGAGCAGGAAAATGGGGGGAAATTTAGTCACCTGGGCAGTAAGAACAAGGTCTAGCACAGAATCAGGTTCTCTTAATTTCAAATATTATTCCTTTTTTTTTTTCTGAAATGAGATGGCTTCATTTATGCCAAGCATCCGTCCACACCTGCTTCCTTTCTCCACCCACACAATCCTTCACAGACTCTCCCCCAGCTTTACTCTCATGAATTAAGCAAAATGAAGTAAAACAACACCAACAAAAAGCTTTCCACAGCAGGCACTGAGAAGCTGGCTCCAAATTCATTTTCTACTCCACAATACATGCTGCCCATTTATTAACATTGTGTATACACAATTCCTTTGATCTGTGAGAGATCAGCATGTCATACGAAGAAGCCCAACTCCCCCTTGGCTTGTAGACATGGAAACTGAGACTTAGAAGGAATGCTCAATAATAATAACTCCCATTTATATAGTACTCTGCAGAATGCTTCCCTAGCAATATTCCTGCAAGATAGACAGTATAATCATTGTTCCCATTTTCCAGATGAAGAAAGCGAGTCTTAAGAGGATGGGAGGAGCGTGTTCCCCCGGGGACTCGACTCCAAGTTTGGTTCTCTTTTCATTATGCCAGGTTGTTTCCTTCATGAAACAATGCCCTCTAAAGATGATTCAGCACCCTGGGAAACAAGACCCCTGCCTTCTGCTCCAGATGTAGTTCAGACAAGTGATTCATCTTACTTTAAAAAAAGAAAAAGATTATATATGGTATCCTCATCTCGATCTACTTATCTCTGAAACTGGTATGAAATAGAGTACTTACCTTAACACAGAGGGGTGTTGTGAGATTTAATTAATGTATGAAAGCACTCTGAGTACATCAGATGAAAGGTGCTATATAAAAACAAAGTATTATTAGTATTAGTATTACAATTACCGATTTTCAGGCTTTCTGCTTCCTGCTGTGTTTTGCATTATGTTTTGCCTGAGAGACAAACAACAGCCCCCACTAGAAATAATCAATCCAAGACTCAAGCGTCGATTGTTTCCTAACATTGCATTAGGAACTAGAGGAAGCCTGAGATGGATTGAGTTAACCTAGAGAGAGGTCTGGAAGAAAAGGGGATACCTTGGGCATCGGTTAACTACAGCCAGCCCTAGCTGAGAAGTAGAAAATCATTGGTCCAGGCCTGACATGAAGATGTTCAGAACAAACAAGTCCCAGAGCCTGGGAGTGAGGTGTAGCCAGAGAGAGGAGTGAAGCCTCAATGGATGAGTCAAAGGAGTAGGTTCAAGAAAGTAAATCAAGTCACCAGCTAGAGTATGATGTGAAGAAAGTAGACCGGCAAAAGAGGAAAAATCCAACATTAGAGAGTGGCTGGAAAAACAACGAGAAAACAAGAGCAGAGGTGGAGTCTTTGACCATCCTGTAAATAATCAGATTTATCTACAGATGCACTGTTAGTCTACATAACACAGTACGTAGTCCTCCATATTTAGGGGAGGCCATGTGTTGCAGTGGAGAAAGAGCTGACTGACCTTGAAGTCAGGATGACCTAGATTTAATTTCTGCTTTTTACACATCCTGACTACGTGACCATGAGCAAGTCACTGAAATGTCTCTTTGTTCTATCTTGGAAAACATTTGTTGATCTGCTTTGGAAAAAGGATTATTTTTCTCCTTTTCTGAGAAGCTACCTATAACAATGGGGCAGCTAGGTGGTGCAGTGGATAGAGCATCAGTACAGGAAGCAGAAGGATCTGAGTTTAAATCTCACCTCAGACACTTGACCCTCACTAGCTGTGTGACCTTAACCCCAACTGCCTCATTCTGGATCACCTCCAGTCATCCTGATGAATATCTGGTCACTGGATTCAGATGGCTTTGGAGCAGAAGTGAGGCTGGTGACCTGCACAGCCCTCCCTCACTCAAAGCAAAGTCAAGTGCAAGTCATGTCATTATTTCTCTGATGGCATGGTCTTCTTCAGGCAACGAAGGATGAACACACACATAAAATTAAGACAATACTAGCAAACATCTACTTCCCAGGGTTGTTGTAAGGCCCCAATGAGATATGTAAAGTGCCTGGCACAGAGTGGTTGCTATAGAATGCTATCTATTATTATCATATAGTGCTTTAAGGCTTACAAAGCAGTTTGGATGTTATTTTATTTCATCATCATGATAATACCTTGAGGCAGGTGTGATTATCTTCTTTTAACTAATTAGGGAATTGAGGTTGAAAGGGATTAAACTATTTATTCAAGTCTTCTACTCTACCCACCGCACCCCCTACCTGCCTCTAATATTAGGGAGGTAATAGGTGATGTAGGAAGCCTATTAGGGTAGGAGTCAGAGAATCTGGGTTATTGGTCTCACACTACCACTTACAATGTGAATCCAGCAAGTATGAGCAAGACATTTTGCTTCTCTCTAAAATGAAGAGGCTGGACTACCTCTCTGAACCGCCTTCATTTGACAGATAAGGAAACTGAGACTCCAGAAAGATGAAGTCATTCTAGAATGACTTGTAAACATTAATCATTGTTCAAAGTACTGTGTGCATATTTCAGCTCACCTCCTTTTATTTTTTTTTCTTTGTCCAGAATGAGGTCCTGACTTTGCTCTCTCTGCAACTTCCAATTTTAGGTAGGCCCTGGGTCTCAGCCCCAGCTCTCATCTCCTATCCCCCAGGGACAAAAATAGCTGACATATACCTGAACTGAAATAGAGACTTTGGCAGATAAATACTTTCACTCAACACAGTCAAAGGAACTCCCCTGTGGGCAATTTTATGCTCAGCACATCCAGGCCTACATTCCCCTATCCCCTCTGGTCTGTCCCTTAGCAGCCATATCATAATATCTGCCAGGGTGAGTAACAGCCACACTCACTGTGCTTTCTCACTGGTGGGAATAGTCCAAGATGTCCTCTGAGAGTTGGCTCCATATAGTATCCACAGCTGAGCCAGGGATGTGGAAAGTTACACTGAGGGCTGGGGTTTTATTCAGCTGTTCTCCACCCTGATTAATTTTCCAGCTAATGACTCTCCAGACATGGTGATGTACGGCACTCTGTCAGTGACAAAAAAATTGAACTTTTACTAATTAAATAGAACATCTTCATGCGGTGAAAGGTTTTACAAACGAAAGTAACTCACAAAGAATTATGTTGGCAGGAGATTACCACCAAAACCATCTCAGAAAGGCCAAGGACTGATGAAAGGAAAGACCCAAAAAGGAGAGAGACAGAGAGAAAGGCTCAGGACATTTATATCAGCCGCCAAGTTAATGTTTTATTCTAAAGTGCAATCTAGTCCATCTGGCAGAGGGCAGAACTTTCTCATTATACTAGACTCGCCCTCTGTCACACTTATAGCTAACCACAAGGAAAAGCAGGAAGGCAGCTCACACCTCAGGAATATTCACTGAGGCATGGATGTAAAAGGCACTGGATTTCATGTTAGAAGTCCTGGGTTCACTTGGGAGTAGTAGGGGTTAGATAGTAAGCTTCAAATTCGGAAAGATCTGAGTTCAAGTACTGTCTCTGACATTTATAAACATATTTAATGAGTGACATTGTGCAAGTCATTTAGTGGCCCAGGGCCCAAGACTCTAAGACTCTATAGACCAGATGTTAATTTGTATTGTATTGGAAAAGGCAGTTCCTATACCAATTAAATCACACCCCAAAATAAACAAGCACACTGGTGGGCAACTGACCTCTCCAAATTTCTGTCTTGGTAAAATCAGGGTATTGGATCAGATCATCTCTAAATTCCTTTTAATATTATCACTATCATTTCCTTTCTCCTCTTGGTATGACCATGGGTGATCCCATCATGAAAAACTGTAAGATTTACCTCTTGAAGCTCAAAGATGGGTATAGAAACTTGACTCTAGAAACCAGAGTGGTTTCAAAATTTGGGTTTAGTTCCCTAAAGCAGATGATTTTGTCCAAAATACAGTTACTTACACATTAGTATAATGAATTTACTGAAGTGGTCAAATATATTTCAATTTGCACTATTCAAAATTATCATTATGTAAAATAAAGTAATTGATTCCAGCTATAGAATTATATGGTGTGAATTCAAATAATGCCACAACTTTAGAGGATTCATTATTTATACTAATTGAGACCTACCTGTAAACTCATTGAGTATCATAAGCTATTGGTTTACCTATTCTGCTCCGACATATATATAGCCATCCAATGACAGATAAAACTTAGGTTAATCTTATTTTCAAATGCCTTCTGTGAAGGTTTTCCTGACCATCACAGGTCAAGATGACTTTTTCCTCCAAAAAAATGAGAATCTTTGGTACTTAGTGCCTTGTGGAATCCCTTTTGTATTGTCTTACATTTCTACTTAACCACTATATTATTGTGTAAATTAGACATGTATTAATAATTAATCACCTTAACTAAAGGATTGGGACCAAAACTAGTCATCTGTCTCTTCTCTAGCACCCTTACACAGAAATTCATACACTGAAGCTACTCAAAAGATGTTGAGTATTGAAAGAATGAGAGAATACAGTGGCAACTGTCTTACTGGAATACCATGACCAATGACTTCCGCTTGGATGCAGTGACATCACCACTCATGTTTTAGGTGTGTGGTGGGCCTTAAGATCTTCAGGGGCTCATAATACAGTCCTCTGCCCAAAACTGTGCCGGGGACATGGATAGCCTAGGGGAACATAAAAACATAGAAACAAAGGGAGACATCCAGTTAACCTGACTTAACTGTGCTGTATTACTTTCCCAGAGGGTTCTCTAAAATGTTTCCTCCTCTCCCAGCAACACACTCACTTCAGAAATATGAGGTTAAATTTGGAAACATTAGGCTAGAACCCAAGGCTAATGGCTTTTGTAAGTTGGGTAATAACAACTAAAGGAAGAGAAGAGAGTCTGGTGCCCCTTTTTGGGATCATTTGCAAAAGTTTTCCATTTGTGGTAACATAAATTTTCAAATGTGTTCAGTTACTAAGCTGTTTCCATCCCAAGACAAGTTCTATCCCAAGACTTAATAAATGTTTGTTGAATTAAAAAAATGATCATCTAGTACCTCACCCCAGAGGGAAAATAATATTTATGACGGACACTTCTCTACTTTTCTTCCTCCCTTCAGAAAAAATCCAATATCATCCCTGTAAAACCTCTTATTGCCTCTTCCAACTCTGAAATTCTACGTTACCATTATTAGAGGTCCTTTCCATCTGGAAATGCAGCTCATTAGTTCTTCCCAGAGGCCACATGCAAAAAAGTCTGGGCTTAATTTTATTTTGGACTCAGTCATTAAGCAATATATGACCTTGGATAAGTCCCCTCTCTGGGCAGCAATACATTCTGTAATATAAAAGAGTGGGATTAAATTATCTCTAGGCTTCCTTCCAATTTTAAATCTTATGGTACTATTTTAAGTCAGCCCATTTTGAGGGGCCTCAGTTTCCTCCTCTGTTAAATGAGAGGACTGAACTTAATGATCTACATAAGATCCCTTCCAGCTGCACCATTCAAATATTTCCTCTTTGTCTTACAGCAAGATTATCTCCCAGAGACATTGCTTTATGGAACATAAAACTTTGCGGTATTTTAACCAGAAAACCTACTTTAAAATATTGAAATGACTCATTAAACATTGATTTTTTTTCAGCTCCTTGTTAAGAAATAAGGAAGGCAGCCTAGTCTGACTGAAAGGTCCTACAAGAGCTTTACATTTGGAAAGGGCTATGGTTTTGTTACCCAGTACAGTATGGGTTAGGTTTAGAGGAGACATAGCATTAAAAACTCTGCTTCTAACTTATTGTGTGATATTGGGTAACTTTCTACCCTGCTATGGGCCTCCATCGCCTCTACAGTCAGAGAATTAGACTGATTCAGAGTTTTTAATATAGGACCTAGGACTTTTACTTAACATTTTGATACATATTTCAATATAATTTATTTTCTTTGTAATCTTTTTAAAAAAATTCATATGATGCATGTTGCATGTTGCTGCATGTTGCATTCAACATAATTCTGAGAAAGGATTCATGGCCATGGAGGAGCTCAAAAAGATTTCGAAAATCAAGTAAGACAAGTAGACGAAAAACTGGGAAGAGAAATGAGAGTGATGCAAGAAAATCATGAAAATTGAGTCCACAGCTTGCTAAAGGAGACCCCAAAAAATACTGAAGAAAATAATGCCTTAAAAATAGACTAACCCAAATGGCAAAATAAGTTCAAAAAGCCAATGAGAAGAAGAATACCTTAAAAAGAGAAATGGTCAAATGGAAAAGGAGGTCCAAAAGCTCACTGAAGAATATAATTCCTTCAAAATTAGAATGGAGCAAATGGAAGGTAACAATTTTATGAGAAATCAAGAAATTGTAAAACAGAACCAGAAGAGTAAGACGAATTATCTAAAGTAGAAAGTGGCATAGCCAGCACGCCAAACCAGGTCATCTGTCTTTAAATCTAGTACTCATTGCACAATTCCAGGTTTCCTTGCTTTAGATCCCCTTGATTGTCAGGGCAAACAAGTTCACTGTTGGCAATCTATTCACCCAGTCTCCCATGTTTCATGAAAGGCTTATGGTATATAACACATAGACTATGTTTTACCAAGACTGCCCATCTTTAATGTAGCTACTTCTACACACCCTAAGATTATCTGCCTCCTTCTTTCCTGTGCATCTCTGACATAATCATTCAGGCCTCCCTTCTTATTTTCTCTCCATCACCACTTGATAGTTTGTATATTGATAATAATGATTGATATATTATTTTGCCCACAGACCTGGACATTAATGACATAAAAAAGTGAACTTCAGGTTTAGTGCATTTTCTTCCTTTTCCACATTTCCTTTAAAAAAATCAACTTCCAAATTCTCTCCCTCTCTCTACTCCCTCCCTCTTCTACCCATTGAGAAGGTAAGAAATGAAACCCATTATATCTATGAAATCATGAAAAACATTTCCATATTAGTTATGTTGCAAAAGAAAGGTGATAAAAAATAAAGAAAAAATAGCATTACTGCATTCAGAGTCCATCGGTGATCTCTGGCTGGATAGTATTTTTGATAATGAATGCTTTGGAATTATGGATCATTGTATTGGTCAAACTAGCTAAATCTTTCACAACTGATTATAGTTAGAATAATCCCTGTTACACCAACAACTGTGAAGCAGTTAACAACTGCTATTACTGTGTATATGCTCCTAGTTCTGCTCACTTTACTCTGCATCAGTTCATGTCATCCAATTCTTTTTTCTGAAACCATCCCCTGCAACGTTTCTTACAACACCATAGTATTACATCATAACAATATACCATGTTTCCTACCCAGAAAGTTGCCTAATTCAATCATATATCCACAGTGACTGCTAAGCTCCTTTCTCAACCCTCAAATCTTTCACTTTCCAGAACTTGCCCATAAGCTTTTGTGTTCCTCAGCAAGAACTATCAGATCTCTACTACATTTCATCAGCCTCTTCTCTCCATTTTCTAAGTGAATCAGATAAATTGAACACTTCTACTAGTGGTTTAATATACCATCTTTATAATGCTAGATTGTTAGAAGAGGAAGAACTCTAGAACATAGATATAGAATATCAAAGCTGGAAGGTATGTTAGAATATAGAATTTTAGAATGTAGAATATCTAATTTCAGGGTTGACAGAAACCTTCTGTCTTCTCATCTGACAAATGAGGAAATTGAGTTTGGGACGGAAAAAAAGTCTTGTTCAAAGAACTAGACATAAAGCTAAACTCTTCATTTCCTCCATACTTTCTCTTCATAATTTATTGGCTTAGAAGACCAGATGATAATTTCTATTTCTTTTGGCTTCTTCACCTGTTCTTCCCCCTCATTTTAGTTTTAAGTGATGTTGGCAGGAGAATAAGAACACCTGTTCCTATTCTTACATTTCTTCATCTGTCTTTCATGCTAGCACCTGAACATGACATCCACTGTTAATTCACCCCAAAGATCTTTAACTGAGGTCATTGCTGTACTAGTGCATAGTTGTTGCCATGGGAACTGTGATGTCATGACAACAAAACTATGAGTTCTGGTGCCTGAGATGATAGGACTCTTCTAAACAAGGATGCAAACTTCATGAAAACATGGATTTATAGAACCTGGAATTCCTTCTAGTCTTGACCTAATAGAATGAGTACATACATATATATGTATATATACATACACACATATGTATATATGTACATATACATGTATGTGTATATATAGTCACATGTATGTGTGTATGGTTGTTATTGAGTTGTTTATTCATATCTGATTCTTTGCAACCATGATGTCCATGGAGTTTTCTTGGCAAAGGTACTGGAGTGACTTGTCATTTCCCTATCCAGTGGATTAAAGCAAACAGAGGTTAAGTGACTTGACAAGTCTTACCACTAGTAAGTATATGAGGTTAGGTTTGACCTCAGGTCTTCCTGACTCCAGGTCCAGCTTCTATCCACTGAGCTACTTAGTAGCCTTCTGGACAAACAGAAGGTAAGTGACTTGCCCAAGGTCACACAATTATTAAATATCTGAGGCTAGATTTGAACTCTGGTCTTTCTGACTCTGGGATAACTGTGTGATGCAGTGGGTGGGGCACTGAGCCTGGAGATAGGAAGACTCATATTCCTGAGTTCAAATCTGGTCTCAGAAAATTTCTAGCAGGATAACCCTGGGTACATCACTTAACCCTAACTGACTCAGTTTCCTCATCTATAAAATGAACTAGAGAAGGAAACATCAAGCAATTCCAGTATCTTTGCCAAGAAGATCCCAAATGGGGTCATGAAGAGTCAGACGTGGCTGAAATGACTGGACTCTTCCTGATTCTAGACCCAGCGCTCTATCCCCAAGTCATTTGGCTGCCTCATATGTAACACACATAAACATGAAGTGAACAGTGAGCAGTGGCATTACATCCACTGTGCCACCTAGCTGCCTGCAAAGACATCTACTTATCATCATACTGATAAAATCTATTAATACACATGAAAGGACCTGAGAGATCATTCAATCCAACAATATCATTTTATAGAAGAGGAAACTGAAGTAGAGAAAAAAGAAGTGACTTGACCAAAGTCATGTAGGAATGAAAATATGGAGCATGACTTCAAGACCAGATCATCTACTTCCATTCATTAATTCATCCATCCATTCATCGATTCATTAATTTGACAAACATTTATGTAGCACCTATTATGTTTCAGGCACTTGAAAATACAAAGACATAGGGTTTATGAGCAACGGGTATTTACAGTTTCCCATGGGGAAAAATATTAAGGGGTCCCTGAGGAGAAGTGATTATGTGTTGAATTTTTAAAGGGTCCTAAGGCATCTAAGCCTCCAACAGATGGACACACAAATATAGTCTGAAACAAGCATAAAAGACACACGCTTAAAACAAATGAACTGGAAATTAGGATAGGAATAGAAATCAACAGACAAATTTATGTTCCTCCAAACCCTAACTTATCTTGCCTGGGCTTTCAGATGCTTAGTTAATCTGTAGGAATTGATGACACTGGTGGACAGTAGGAGACAATTATTCATATACTAGAAAAGGGGGAGGGTGGGCAGGAAGGAGAAAAGGTTGGTGGAGCAGCTGGATGGTGCAAATAGCGAAAAATTCATTTTGCTCTGAATAAAATCTGTTCTACATGAATCCATTAGCTAATACCAGTTACATGAGACTGTAGTCTGATTGATATACACTGGCAATGAGAGCAGCTGGGTAGGGACAATCCAAATTGAGTCGAAATAGTAGTGAAATGATAACAGAGAGCCATGATAGATCTTGGAAAAGAGAATGGGGTTTGAGATTAATACTGGCAGGAAGAGAATGAATTGGAATGCACACACTTCTCCAGACATAGAATTGCTCACCTGTGAAATCCACTAATGTGTTTTTAAATTTTAATTGGTAGCCATTATAGGCATAAGCACACCATTAAGCTGATCACCTTGAACTTCAGTCCAAGAAGATGGAGGCCAGGGGGGAAGTATACTAGCAAAATATGGAGTAAACATTATGAAACATTACAGCCTCCATTTTGATCATTCCACACTGTAAGATAAACTGAGAATTACTTGTATGCCTCATCTGTGTGCTTCTGTTTCTTTTTGTCTATGAGCAATATCTATGGGTCTGAGGGTACTCAGATCCAGCAATAGATGTAAGATGGCATGAGAAATCACTTCTGCCAGAGGATCAGAACTCCACTTTTTCTCACTAGAAAAGATAACTCTTTGACTTTCTGGATTCTGAATGCTTTTTGCATAGACATATACACTATGTAGAAGCTAGGTGGTACAGTAGATAGAGTACCAGAACTGGATCAGGAGGACCTAAGAACAAATATAGTCTCAGACAATTACTGGGCAAGTTATTTAATCTCTGTTTGCCTCAGTTTTCCCATCTGCAAAATGGGGATAATAATAGCACCAGAGCTGAGAGGATCAAATAAGTTGATATTTGTAAAGCGCTTAGCATAGTGTAGCACATAGTAGCCACTATATAAGTATTCTTTATTATTATTACCTATGACAAATATATAATTACATTCCAAATAACCTGAAAGGGACTTTTGTTTTCTCAGCCAAAAGGACTTTTTGTTCTCCATGGTTGTTCTAATTCAAGTTGTTAGAATAGGGACTTTAGAACATGGAAAATACAATGTTAGAATTTGGATACTACAATACTAAAGAACGAAGGGACCATAGAACATAACAGCTGACATTTGTAAAGAATTTTAAGGTTTACAAAGTATTTCACATGCATTACTTCATCTGAGTCACATGGTAACCTTATAAAGTAGGTACAATTTCCCCCATTTTAGAGATGATGAAACTGAGACTCAGGTAAGTTAAATGACTTGTACATGATAACTCAGCCAGTGCCATATTTTAACTCAGTTTCACCTTAATTTCAGGACTGGTATGCTTTCAACTGTAGAATATATACTATAAAAGCTCAGACGGAGGCAATATCTTTTTGAACTGGAGTGGTAAGGAAAGGTAAAGAGGTAAGAGTGGTTTGGAAGATTCAGGTACAGTTGTGACTCTGGGTTCCTTCGTATAAGGGTAAGTATGGGGGTGGGATGGTCAATGTCCAATCAGGAGGGGGAAAGGGAAAAGGACCATTGATTGTTGGACCACCATATTTTCATATGAGGTAGCCTATGGCCTATGTATTACAGGCTACTTCTCTAAGACAGAGATGGAAGAAAAAAAAAAAAACGGCCAGTTTGGTTGCAGTAGAACATATTAATCACCAGAGGCTCAGGCATCTTCGGTTTCCAAAACTTTCATATCATATAATTACGAATTTGGAAACTGCCCTGGTGACAGTTTATTCTTTTTCCCCTTTATTGGAATGAACAGTGTCTCATTCTCCTTTGACTGTGGCTCACACACTTGCTCACCTCTGATATTTATTCAGAGAAATTAAACACACCAAATATTATCATTCAGAGGTTATTGTGGGATTAGAAAACTGGCAGGCTACAGAGATGAGGGGAGCTCCCACTATTTCAAAAGGAGAACACACGCTCTGCAGGACTACTCACTTCAATGACACACTGCCAAAGGCTGAGCAAACTGCTCCTCTCTGAGCCTCTCACTCATATCACATAGCCTTGGTTTTTATCAGTCCAGCAGCATGATTCGGGGCTAGGATTATTCTGTCTGCTAAGCACCACAGACCAAATCAATCACATAATGATCAAATCTCTAATCTCTTCTGTGCAGATAAATTCTGTTTCTGGATGACCCCTGAGTTTTAATCTTGGTTGTACCACTAACTTGCTGTGTGACCTTGAGAAACTCACTTCTCCACCATGACCCCTAGTTTTTTCCTCAGAATGACAAGGGGCTTGGGCTAGAAATTCCTTCCTGATATAATAGTCTATAAATATATGATATATAAGAATATGGGACTGGCAATAGATTATGTGTCTGTTGTCCAAAGCCTATGTGCACAATTTAACTGTGATTTTTTTGGCCACAATAGTTCGAAGAGAATGTACTATACCGTAGAAAAATGCTTGTCTGTTTCTGTAGAGAGAGTAGTCAGCATTTCTAGAGTGCTTTGATGTTTACAAAACATTGGCATGCAAACATCATCCCTGATTCAATAAATTATTGAAATAAGATTCCATCTTCTGGGTCCAGCAGGAATTAGGACTCATGGCTTTCCTCCCAATCCACCCCCCTCCACATTGTCTGTAACAGATCTAATCTGCAAGGTCCAATAGGTCTAGTCAAATTGGGAAGCCCTCATCCTTCAATCTTTCTGACAGTCAATGGTCCTCTTCCCTTTCCACCTCCTGATTGGACATTGACCATCCCACTCCCATCCTTACCCTTATAGAAAGGAACCCAGAGTCACAACTGTACCTGAATCTTCCAAACCACTCTTCCTTCTTCCCTAATCCTCCCATCTGCCCTGCTTCTTTACCATTTATTCCCTTCAGTGATTGCCATATGACATGCACTGCAATCTAAGGATTCCTGAACCTCTCCTGTTCAGTCTCTGCTCCCCATCTGGCCAATCAGTCCCCCTTCTATGCATCTTTCAGCAAAAAAAAAAAAAATTATTCAGATTGTATCTCCCAATTGGAATATGAGTTCCTTGAGAGTAAGAACTGTCTAGTGTTTCTATTGTTTTCCCTAGTGCTTAGTACAGTGTTTGACACATATTAGCTCTTAACAATATTTTTATTTGTTCATTACTTCATTCATTCCAGATATTAAAAGGAAAAGAAGCTACCATTTTCCTTGGGAATTATAATTCTTCAAAAGCACAAAGGAATTGCAGCACATACAACTAGAGGGAGAGACAGATTTTAAATCATGTGAAATCATGCAAAACACTTCCATTACAGTCATGTTGTAAAAGACTACCTATATTTTCTTCCATCTTACCCTGTCCCCCATTTCTAATGAGATAATTTATACAAAGCCCTTTGCAAACCCTGAAGCATTACATAAATGCCAGTTGTTACTAATCTAGGCTATTAATAGATATCAAGAAACCTGAGAATAAGATCTGAGTGGCCATTATTAATATCACCCTTCAGCTAAGAATCTAGCAAAGTGTGCTCTCTCACTCCCCCACTTTCTCTGCATATATATGTGTGTGTGTGTATGTGTATATGTATACATATAAATGTATGAGTATATATATATTATATATATATATATATATACACATACACACAGGTATACATATAGAGACAGACACAGATATATATGCATACATGTAGATAGATCAGCTGCCACTGAGGCTTGTCTTTGGTGGTAAGTGAGTACCCACATAGACCCTGGCCTAAAGGGGGCAAGGTCTCCCAGTGAATCCTGGGTCATCTCCAGTCATCCTGATGAATATCTGGTCACTGGACCCAGATGGCCCAGGAGGAGAAAGTGAGGCTGGTGACTTTGCACAGCCCTCCCTCACTCAAAATAAAGTAAAGTACAAGTCATGTCATCATTTCTCCAATGACATGGTCTCCTTCAGCAATGAAGGATGAATACAACAACAGCCCCCCATTTATTCTATTTTATTCTTTGACCCTGTCTCTCCTCAAAAGTGTTTGCTTATGATTACTATTCCCCCAATCTGCTCTCCCTTCTATCATTTCCCCACTCTCTTATCCCCTTCCTCCCTACTTTCCTTTAGGGTAAGATAGATTTCCATATCCAATTGAGTGTGTATTCCCTATTTAAGCTAAATCCAATGACAGTAAAGTTCACTCATTTCCTCTCAATTCCCCCTCTTCTTCTCCACTGTACAAGCTTTTTTCTTGCCTCTTTTATGTGAGATGATTTACCCCATTCTATGTCTCCCTTTCTTCTCCCAGTGCATTTCTCTCTCATCTCTTAATTTGATTTTTTTAAATATCATCCCTTCATGTTCAACTGGGTAAAGCCTTAAAAGTATCATGCCTAGGGTTTACTGCTCCCTGGTATTTCTAATCTCTGAATTCTGAGGCAACCCTCATATCCCAGCAAGTTGTGATCAGTTCTGATAAGTCCCACTTACTTTCTTTGGTAGCTTTTCTTCCTGGAGCACATCTGTTCTCTGTAGCTTGGTCTCCTGTAGTTTAATTCCTTTGCTTACATGCGCAGTTCTATAGTTTTCAGTGCATGATTGTTGTCTCCTCTGGGTGACCAGTTCTCCCATGGGAAACTGGACTATATGGAAGAAAAGTTCAAAATAATACCATGAGGGTCAACCTTAGAGTCAGAGTGATTCTGTTCCTGTGACAATTTATCTTATTAATAAAGATGCTCCCCATGGTCTTTTCATATCAAATTCAAACCAGTACCACATGTTTTCCACTCCTGGTTGGCTTAGAATGAGTTCATGCTGTTTGCCTTTGGCATCTGGGAGGCCTGTCTTCCATAAACATGGCATTTCCTTTTGAGTACTGGGTTTGAAGACGGCATTACCACCACCACCACCACCAGCAGCCTTTCCTAACTTGTCTCTGTCTTCTATTATCCACCAAGGAAATATACAAAATTATTCAAATGACCACAGAGCTACAAAAGTCATGCTGGAGAGGTAAAAGTTTCATCATGAGTGCTCCTGACATTGATCTCTCTCCTTGAGCCAAGGAAACTTTGAAACCTTGGTATATCTGCATGCAAAAGTTTACAGCCCCCACAGATATCTCCCTATTCAGAATTGGACAACTTTTAAAATTGACCATATATTATTCTGTGTTCTTCTCACTGTTTTGTCACCAAGCATTGATGAGCTGGGAGATGAGAGGTAAAAGTTTTAGTTCTTTCTCTTTCATGGAGAAGCTGTGTGACTTTGATCGAATTCCTTCACGTGTCCGTGCTTCTTTTTCTACCTGTGCAAAGTCAGAGCTGGATTGGAAGATCTCTAAGTACTCCTCCATCCCTGGCATTCTCTCAAAAATGCTATGGTTGAAGCTCCATTTAAGCACTAACATTTTTAGATTCTCTCATTCTAACTGGTTCATATTCATCAATGACCTCTCTAAAAAAGGTGGCAGAGTTTAATCCTAAAATATTATTTCAAACTTTCTCTGATTATATATCTTTACCACGTTAAAGTTCTTTTTACATAGGCAGACACCACCTAAAACTGCCAAAATTTCAAGAGCTGAAGAGGGGAAAAAAGCAGAATTTATCCACTCATGTTCAAAAACTGTGGGGAAGAAAAATCAGTCACAAAGGACAAGGTGGTTGTGGAGGTGATGAAATATGCATCCAAAGAGACAAGTGTGAGTGTATGTCTGTGTGTGTATATGAATGCAAGTATGCATGTGTGTATGTATATGCATATGTGTTGGTATGTACAGATATTGGTAATGGAACGTATGTGCATGTTGTTCGGATTCAGTTCTCCACTTTCATCCCCCCACAATTAGATCTCAGAAAAGTGTCTGAACCTTGATGGTTAATTCCAAGCTGTGAGTAGGTGAGGACTGGTATATTTCTGGGAGAAAACCTGCATAGAAACCAAAGTGACTTCGCTGAAGTTTCCTGAGCCAGTAGTGGAAGGAAAGCTTCTGAAATTCATCGACTTCTGGCCACCAACCTTCTCTGAGGGGGAAAAATAATTAGCTCAGGTCCCTTAATCTCTGCCTTTTCTTATGAAGCAGAACACCTGCTGCTTTCACCAAGGTCCTTCCTACAACATCAACTCTGCCAAACAGTGAGATTGTATTTAGGGGGCTTCAGAAAGCACTGGCGGTTTCTTGCTTCTGGCAAAGAGAAGCCACAGGAACTTAGGTTTCAAGTAGGGTAAAAGAGGATAGCAGAGATGGGTTTTTTTTTCCCTTTCCCATCATGTCCAGACCCTTGTGAAATGCTTGTTTGTGCTAAAATAGCAGGCCATCTGTTGTGTCTAGGGATATGGTACAGTAGAAAGGTCTGAGCATAGAGGAGATAATTCAGAAAAGCAGAATTATAGTTTTGAGTTCCAGAACATTTACGCTTTGAAAAGCATTCTGGAGGTTGAAGAGAGGACAAAAAACAGTATTAGCTCTTTGCCCTTTCTGGTTACACAGATGCTGAGGTACTTGGAAGCATCCTCAGAACCAAAATGTTAGGATGTTAAAAGTGAAATGTAATAGTTGGGAAGAAATTAAGAATAGGGAATATCAAAGCATAGACCAGGGGTGGGGAACCTGTGGCCTTCTAGATCTTTAAGTATAGCCCTTTGACTGAGGAGGCCACAGGTTCCCCACCCCTGGTATACTGTCAGAACTGGGACCTTAGCATACAGATTTTTAGAACATCTGACCTTACCATTTCTCATATATGGCATTTCATTTCTCATCTCTATGCCTTTAAAAGTACTGATTATCCTCCACATCTACAATAAACACATTTTTTCATCTCTGTTTTTTAATCCCTAGTTTCCTATTTCAAATTCCTAGTTCAAGTGACACCCTTTCTAATTTTCCTGTTGCTAATGCATCCCTATCACTTTTTTATTTTCAATCAGATTACATATATATGTGTGTGTATGTATGTGTGTGTTTGTGTATGTATATAAATGTATATATGCACATGCTACTTTCCTGAATATAAACTCCATAAGGGTATATATTAGCAAACACGCTAGAATACCCAGGATGGCCTACTAGCACAGGTTCTTTGATCTGCTTTATAAAGGAAAGACAGCTTCAAAGGGGTTAATAATCCTTCTTTAATTAAACATATAGAACTCATTCACTAGTTCAGGGGAAAGGTCAACACCCTGAACCTGGAGAAAATACAAGCAGAGAAATTAGCATACAATAGACAGTGTCCATCTGTCTGACAAATACAACCACCTACATACACCACCAGATGGGGGCACACCAACAATATCTGAGAAGTGGGGGAGTGAAGGCGCTTAATAAATGACTACTCTGAGTCCTGTCCAGGAAATCAAAAGAATCCTTTTCATAACTAGAAACTCCCAAAGCAAACTACCAACCTTCCAGTATATATAGTTTTTGACTAATAGACTCAGAGCCAGAAGGGATCACAACCCATGTGAGTCAGCACAGCTGTGAATCACCCTGCAGATGTTTTCAATTTAGCCTGAGTCTAGGAAACTGAACTCCAAGAAGAAAACAATAAAAATCTCATTTTGCTTGCTTTGACAGGGTAGCACCTATTTCATTCTCAATTTGTATTTTCATAATCTAGCACGGTACCTGGCACATAGTATATGTTGAACAAACACTTGATTGGTAGAAAATCTCCAAAACTTTGGAGCTAGAAGGAATCTTAGAACACAGAATGATTGTACTGGAAAGAACCTTACAACAAAAATGTTTGAACACATTCTGTCAAAAATAAAAAGGCTCTACAATCAGTTTAGCTCAGGGGTGGAGAAGCTACAGCCTCAAGGCCATATTTGGCCCTCTGGGTCCTCAAGTGCAACCCTTTGACTGGATTCAAACTTCGCAGAATAAATTCTCTTAATAAAACAATTAGTTCTGTAAAACTTAGGCTCAGTTGAAAGGTCACACCCAAGGTCATATGTAGCCTAGAGGCCACAGGTTCCCCATCCATGATCTAGCTCAAATTTCTCATTTAAGATCAAGAGATGGCAAATCCTAAGGTCACAATGTCACAATATCATTTTGGAAATGCTCTGATTTATCCTTCAACAGATACACAATCAAGATCTTCTCTGACCCATACCTTCTAGATAATTTGCATTTTCACTAGATACTCCCTTTTATAGGAAGTAGATGACAGTGGTAATGATTAAAAATCACCTGTCATTGTCTGACTGCAGTATCAATATCCAGACAAGCCAAAGAGTAAGTCAGCATCACTCATAGAATGAGGCTGAAGAAAGAAGGAATATTTAAGCTAGAGAAGAAAACTTTTGGGAGCAGTAGGAAATAATGGCTATCTTCAAGTATTTAAAAAGTGATCATGTGGAAAAGAGATTAGACTTGTTTGGTACACTACAGAAGGTAGAGCAAGTCTTGGGGGAGGGAGGAGGTTAGGTTACCCTCCATTTCAGGAAAAACCTCCTGCCAATCAGAACTCTTTAACAATAGAATACCTGCCCCCAAAATATAGTGAATTTTCACTGAATTCACTGGACGTCTTCAGGCAGAGACTAGGTGACCATTTTTCAGGGAAGTTATAGAAAGGATTCATGCCTCAAGCATGAGGTTGGATGAAATGACCTCAGAAGGCCTTTCTAACTCTAGCATTCTATTATTTCGAATCTAGGCCAACTGACCTAAGCTGTCACTTGGGTAGGTCGATAAATGGCTCCTTTTCTATTTCTTATTTTTTTGAGAACAAGAAAGTAGAAGTCTCTTGACCTAAACCAGACTGGATGTCTTCCCCTCTACTGCTCATGAAGTGTCAACTAAACCCCACTTGAATTCACTTGAATAAGAAGTCTATTTGTTCAATTTTATAATGGGGTTCCATCTACACGCAGCACATTATTCTTATTTGCCCATTCTTGTACAACAAATATAGAAAAAAATCTCTTTTATTTCATAAATATTTTTATTTCATGAAAGAGATTCTTTCTATATTTGTTGTACAAGGATAGGCAAATCAGTCTCATGCTCAGCTTCAAGGGAAGAAAAAGAGGTAGAGGTAGAAGAGAGAAATATAATACAAAGTCAAAAAGTCAGAAAGATCAGAAAGAAAAAAGAAACAGACCTCAAGTTTATTGTACTACTCAAGAGGAAATGCCAGATTCTTTTTGAGAATTAAAATGACGTTCCCTGGCTGCCTGTGTCTCCTGCTACTTGTCAATAATCCTATTCATCCGACAAATATTACGCCTGTCTGCCAGATCTCTAATGTGACAGGTAGTTGATGGCTGAAAGTACTATTACTTTCAACTACATATCATATTTAATTTATTACAAAACCACTGTTACTTCTTTTATTGATGAACTGTACAGTGTGAAATGATTGTTTGTTAAAGATTTCACTGTTGTAAAAAAAAAATCTTTATAGCTCCAAAGAAAGTGTCTCTGAAGGCATTTGCAAGAAGAAACTCAAGAGCTGGGAGCTCACAGTGAAATACATACTTTCTATTCCGTCTCTTACCTCTTGCCTCAAATAGACCTGATGGCCTTTTCCCCTTTTTCATCATAGAAACAGGTAGCACACGTTTTAACACTGAGGATTTAAAATATACCACAGTGTGTCAGACCAATGGGTATATGTTTCTAAGTATTTATTATATAAATTAATTTATATTATATAACACATAAGTTAATAAATATTATATAAATATTTAATATTTACAATATTAGAGTTGGAAGGGATCCTTAAAGATGGAATGTTAGAAAACAAAACACAAAATGTAAGAGTCCTGGGAGGACACAGAGTGTTAGAAGAAAGAGTATGGGACATTGGAGTTTGAAAGGGTCCTATAAATGCTAAAACAAAAATATAGAATGTTACAACTGATAAGGAGTTTATCTCATAGGTAACTTAATCCAGCCTTCTGATTCTCCAGATAAGGAAAATCCAAGAGGCATGACTTGGTTAAGGTCACATAGCTGATTGATATTAGGACTCGGACTAAAACCAGGCTTATTGGTCTGAAAGTTATACCTAAGTTAGATAGACTACAAGAGGATTATATATTTGTCTCTACATTTTCTGGTAGCTATGGCAAAAAGAGAAGCACTAAGTGTTTTAAAATCATATAGTTTTGCTTTTCTGAATGGAGAAATTTTCTTGGAACTAAATTCAAGATGTTTATAGCATAAGTCATTAAGAGACAGTGAGACATTAAGACAGAAAGTGTACCATAAACTTGAATTCTGTTACTTGCTGTGCTGGTAACTAGCTTGGTAACATTGGGCAAGTTATTCCCAAGAACTGGATACCAGTTTTCCCATCTATAAAATGAGGGAGTTAGATTAGATGATCTCTCTCTAGGGTCTCCTCCTAACAATGACTGTTCTGGATAAAGGACATTAACTAAACAATATGTTCAACTAGAGCTTTACAAAAGCGATGGAAATAGCCAATAAGAATTTATTAACGTTTATTAATGTATCCTCTCTGTGCCAGGCACTGTGCTAAGTATTGAGGCTACAGGAAAGGCAAAAAGACAATCTTTGCTTTTAAGAAGCTTGCAAACTAAAGGGAAAATTATATATATATACTGGGCAAACAAGTTTTATATATATGTATATGTATGTATATACATACATATACATATATATGTATATGTATATATATTCACGTGTGTGCATATTTGTGTATAGTTATATGTGTACATGTATGTGATAGATATGTGTTTATCCATACGCATATATACACGTTTACATATACACAGAGGTATGTACTTATATGCATGCATATACACACAACTAAATTAAGAGTTAATCAACTATAGGTAGGCACTAGAAATCAGAGGGATTGGGAAGGACTCTTGTAGCTAGGAAATGAAGGAAACCAGGGAAGCCAGGAGGCAGAAATCAAGAACACCCCATGCATGAAGGACAGTCAGCGAAAATGCCTGAAGGTAGGAAATAGAATGTCTCCCAGCAAGGAAGCAACTGTTACCTGATCAAAGAGTGCGGGGAGGGGTTGGGGTGCAAGGTATAAGATAGAGGGATGGCAGGTTATGAAGGGCTTTGAACAGAGAATTTTTTTTTATCTTGAAGGTGATAGTGAGTCACTGGAGTTTATTGAGTAGAGGAGTAACATGGTCAGATCAGAACTTTAAGAATATCACTTATGTGACTGAATGAAGGGCAGACTAAATTGGAGAGAGAACTGTGGCAGGGAGACCAACCAGCAGGGTAGTGCAACAGTCCAAGAGTGAGATAAGGACCTGAATCAGAGTGAGGGCAATATTAGAGGAGAAAAAGGAGGCATATTTGAGTGATGTTACAAATGTCAAATTGATAGGCCTTGGTAATAGATTGGATATGGGGGGTGGGAGGAGAATTAGGAGTTAGAGATGACATCTAGGTTTTGAGCCTGGTTGATAAGGATGATAGTGGTACTCCAATAGTAATGAAGATGGATAGAGTGCCAGGACTAGTCAGTGAAGATCTGAGGCAAAATCTGACCTCAGACACTAGCTGTTGTGACTCTGGGCAGTCATTTCTGTTTACGTTAGTTTTCTCATCTGTAAAATGGGGATAGCAATCACACTTTCCTCCTAAGATGAGGATCAAATGGGATAATAATTGTAAATATTGTAAATAATTGTAAAGCACTTAGCAAAGTGCCTGGCAAATAGCAAGCCTTATGTAAATCATCTATTATGATTCTAATATATATATAATATTACAATATTATATGTATATATATGTATAGTATTGTGATACCATAAGGGATTCAAGAGAAGAGAATAGAGTTGAATTTGTTTACCAAGGCAAATAAGGAAAGGAGGACAGTCTAATTAGTGCTAGGGTGATGGCTTGGGAGAAAACTGAGGAGAGATTGGTGGTTACAGGATGGATAAAGAACGAGGTTTGGGGCTGAAAGGCAGAGAAAGAGGTATAATGACAATATTGTAGATTGGAATCAGATAAGATTATTTCAGAGTCCATGAACAAAAGAACACAAGAACAGCCCATTGTAGGTGATGGCAAAATGAAGAGTATGACCAGAAATCTTTGAGTGTAGCTTGGGTAGAGTGGAGGAGTAGGTCATGTTAAATGGGAAAGCTGAGGAATTGTGAGGTTAAGGTGTTTGAAGGACATTGCATGCATGATGAAGTCCCCTAATATGAGGGCAGGAGTTGGATGAGGAGAGAAAGACTGTGAGTCAGTCACTGAATTTATGAAAGAAAGGAAGAAACAGCAGATATTAGCTATTACAGTTTTGTTGGGTCACAGTCAGTAATTGTTTGAACCTTGAAGGAGGAGAAGTTACTGAATGATGGCGCTAGAGGGATAACTTGGAAGTGGCAGTGTTGGGTAAGGAGTATTCCCATCCTCCCCACCCTGCAATCAACTAGTAAGGGAAATGAATGAAAGTGTTGCCAGTAAATGGCAACAAGGAAAGCAGAGGCAATCAGGAAGGAGTCAAGTCTCAGTGAGGCTGGTAACTTTGTAGTGGGTTATTGGCATGAGTAAATGACCAGAGTCAGAATAAAGCACCAGGTAGTGGTAAAAAATTAGGAATTGGGTTGGAAAAATGACCATGGTTTCAGAATCCCTGGGATGAGGAAGGTATGACCTGGGGAAAATTTCTTCATTATTACAAGAAGAATTTTGATAGATTTTCAATGTCCAAGACACCTTGAGGCTTGGGCCCTGAGGCTTTAGCCTTGGGGTAGAATTATTTCAGAGCCTTGGGCAGGCTATTCAACTGAGTAAGCAAATACTTAAAACTGAAAGAATGGTGTTACTCTCCTTCCCCCAAGGCTGGAAATCAGACTCGAGACACAACCTGCAAACGGAATGACGCGCTGTCCCTTTACCATTCAACTGAGAAATTCTCAGAGACACTGTTTATCAAGGCAGTTTCTAGAACATTCAATCATAACTCAGTGAAGGAATGTCTCATTGGGTCTGAGTATGGGATGGTCTACGTACTTCGACACAGGGATGGACCTTGCAGAATCTAGAATGAAGAGTTAAGGTGCCCATCCATTATATAGTTGCTTTCCAATATTAGATGTCTTAAATGAGCTTTGAACAGACACCGATCATAATTACAGTTCACATGTTGATACCACTTTTAAGTCAGAGAGATTTTATCATAACATACTTGTTAGGTAGGTGCAGCAAATAGTACCATGGCCATCTTATAGATGGGGAAACTAAGAATCACAGAAACCCATTTCCCTAGGCATGTTGCTGACCCAAGCTTTGACTGATACCGCCTTCCTCAGCCTCCTCTTCTCTCTAATTGGATGGCTAGAGGGTGGAATATCAAACTCTCCCCAATGCCATTCTTTAAAATAGAGTGCAGAAACTGGACTCTTAGTCCCTTCCACTTCCATCCTCTGTTCTTCCTGATTCAAAATCCCTCCCACCAACTTCCCCCCCATCCCCTCTCCTCCTACTTCCTTTTGTCCATTGTCTCTCCACCCTCTCCATTAGATTGTAAGCTTCATGAGGGCAGGAACTATCTTTTTATTGATCAAGCTTAGCCCAGTTCCAGGCACGTATAGTGTATTACATGTGATTAATAGGAGATAAAGCTAGGTCATCAGAAAACAGGATTTAGAGATAGGAGGAGCGTTTTAAATTATGTAGTCTAAACCTCTCATTTAACAAATGGAGAAACAGATTCCTAGATATTAAGTGATTTGCACAAGATAAGAAAGAAGTTGGTCATTGAGTCATTGAACCACTTTGGACTCCACATCACCCCACACAACACCTCCACCCCACCATACCAAGTTCAGTGCCTTTTCCATTCAATTAAATAAAATCTTCCAGCAAATGCTTATAAGGCAGATATATAGTCTTGATTAAATGGCAGCTGTGGGTTTAGAAGTTGGTTAGTTTGTTCTTATGTTCTGAACAAGATTAAGAAAGCCTGAGGCCAAGGACCAAAGGGATTTTACAGGTAGTTAAATAAACAAAATAGTCTACCTTTCTGGGAGTGGAGTGAGAGGGCCAGCTAATTATTAAGCTTGTAATACATCAGGATTAGAGGGAACTAAGTACATGCTTAATTAATTAATTTATTCCACCATTCACATCACTTTTCTAGCTCTTGCTGAGCTTGGTTTAGAGGGAGAATTAGGAAAAGTAAAATTCAACCTCTGTCCTTGAGGAGTTTACAATCTAACAGTGAAGACTTCAGACCTGGACAAAAACTAATAGAATTCTAACTAAAAGTGAGACATTCACATCAAAAAGTGAGCTTCTTAAGCATAAGAATGCTAGGTTTGCTTTCCTTTGTATATTCAGCCCTTAGTACAGTGTGTGGTATTTAATAAAAGAGTGAGAAATTGTAAAAGCAAGCATTCCGAGATACACAGGAGGGTCTGCTGTACAGGTTCTTTGATCTGCATTTCTAAAAGGAAAGACAACTTTTGAGGGGTCAGCAATCACTTTAATCATTCACTTAGTTCAAAGGGAAAAGTCAGCACCCTGAACTTCAGAGAAAATACAGAGAAATAAGAATCAACTGATAGGGCTTTCAATTGCCAAACCAGTCATGGTCTTCTTTGAAAACAAAGGATGAACATAGACAGACAGACATCACAGATCAACAGACAGATCCAACTGTCTGACCATACATACATACCAGACATACACACATACCAGACAGAGAGAGAGAGAGAAAAAAGCATCAACATCCATGTTTTCAAAGGGGAAGGTGGGGACCCCTTAGCAGCTGCCCAGAGTCTTAGCTGGGCAAACAAGTATTTCTAATGAGTAAGCCCCAAAGCAAAATCCCACTGAAGAGTATTTATACACTTTTCAGAGCCAGAGGGCAGGACCCTCAGACCCCAGACCTCAATAGAAATTAACAAAAGGTACTAGAAGCCTATTAGTAGGTGAGGAAGATATAATTAACATCACAGAAATCCCTTCTGATGAGAAAAATTGGGGAAGGCCACTGGAAGGCCAATGGGAGTTGGGCACTGAAGTATGGATAGAGATGGGATGGATGGAATAATGTTTCAAATCTATAGCATACTTCATGGTTATAACGTACTTTACATTCATTATAATAGTAGCATCTCCTAACTACCTTCTGCCTCTCTGATAAGGCAGGCCCAAAGGCTCCAGGATTTCTATTTAAGAAATGGACTCAGCACAGTCTTCTCCGTATTTCCCACTAGCTAGAACGCTTTTGGAATTCTTTGGACTTATCTATCACCTTCCCCCAAACCTACCCCCACTCCTGCTTTTTAGCATCCTTTTGTCTTCCTCTATTAGAATATAAGCTCCTTGAGGGAATCCACTGTATTGTTTTTGTATTTTTATCCCCAGCATTTATACACAGTAGGCATTTGTTAAATGTCTTTATTCACTGATTGACTCCATGCTTACAAAAATTCTTTCAAGGTGGGTGGCCCATATATTGTTATCTCCATTACTCTAATGAGAAAACTGAAGCTTGGTCACCATGTTCAAGGTCACCATGACAGTATCTGAACCCAGATAGGAAACAGGGTCTTTTCCAAGACTCTACCCTATCTCTGCCTCTTCCAGCATTACTCAAGGACAGTAATGAGAGAATTACAAGTGTTTATGCAGGCTTCTAGGCAGGGAAACAGCTTTTTAAATAAAAAGGAATTTAGTCTCCAGAGGTATTCATCCATTGTCTCACTAAATTCAATCACTCTCTGTTTCTTTAAGGATTTATAAGACAGAAAGAAAAATCAGCAAGAGGGGTGAAAACACTTCCTTCACAGAGGCATAAAAGTCTAAGGACTTAGAATGAGCAGGGGAGGAGAGACTGGAGGAGGCTGGGATGGGGGGGGGCAGGGAAAAGCAATGTAAAAGTGTCACTAATCACAATATTCAACCTTTAAAATACTCTTTGTGTAGAGAAGCATTTGAAACAGGAGACTGCCTAAAGAAATGTGGAGCACACCCTGAATCCACAGGATCTGTGTAGGAATGCCAGAAGCAGGAATTTTAAGCTGGCTATCAGCCAAATTCATAGTGTATGGTGCCATCCAGTCAGGTTAACCAGACCTTGGTTAGGTAAATGGTTTCATTTCGGAATGCAAATAAGGGCCTCTCAAGGATACAATACGTGAAAATACCAAGTGTAAGTGTCTTCCCATTGTCTCAGCACAGCTTTATCAGAGGCCCCTGGTGTCTGAGTGATTACCTGGCTGTTATCTAAATCTTTCTGCCTGGAATACTCAGATTTTCCATCTGAAGATCTTCCCACTTCACCTGTAAAGGCAGCTGAACATATATCTTGGAAGGGCTTTTTTTGTTAGGTGTGGGTGGGTAGAAAGGAGTGAGAAGAGGAAAGCAGCCTACTAGGTCCTACTGGCCTAGAATTCAGAAGACCCAGGCTCTTTTCCCCATACTGCCACTGTTTGAATATGCCATGACACAATATACATTCTGATTCTAATATGCTGGTGTTGGTCCTCTGAACAGCTTTTCAGCCTATAAATGGCCATCTCCCAGATCTCACAGAATCCTAAAGCATTAGAACTGTAAAGAGCCTTGGAAACTATCTGTAATCTAACTCCTTTGACTAGGAATAGTAAATAGCACATATCTTGGAAGGTTGTCATAAAATTATTGATCTATTCTTTGATCAAAGTGTTCTAATGTACACTTTGAGATTATCTGGTCAGTCATTCCCTAACTGAAGGAATGATATCCCTTTGAAGGAAAGAGACTTGTCCAAGGCCCTAAGTCTAATGAATTGTAGAGTAAGGACAAGAAAACACCCTGATCTCATGTTTTTCAGGACCTTGTTCTAGGCAATGTGGTATAACAGAAAGAGTACAGCCCTAGGAGTACTGACAGATGCTTGACACTGTGTGAACACAGGTAGTCCACTTATGCTACTACAGCTTCAAGTTTCCTCATCTGTAAAACAAGAATAATAAGAATACTTGTGAATAAAATAAAAAATAATGCCTGTAAAACAAGACTAATAATACCATTTACTTTAAGCGTCATTGTAAAGATCAAGTGAGAATAATGTAAAATGTGTATGTAGTTGGTACATGAGTATAAGTTATGCGGGTATCTCCTAAGCCTTTGTGGATTGTTGTTTAGATTTTGATAACTCAAAGTATGTATCAATAGCAGTTGATTTCTGTTCTGGCCAGAAACTTTATGGGTCTTCCCCTTCTAGACTGACATTTTTGTTATGGTAAATTAGTCATCTTCTGTCTCAATTCTTACTTAGCCCTAACTCATTGAATGGGCATTGCCTCAGACAAACAGGCCTGGGAAAGACCTTAACTTAGAAAGACCAAGGTCATGTACTGCAGTCCTGGCCATGCTAGCCCTCTAGACTTCCGTCACTCTGGAGGAGATAGTGAGGCTAATAAGTTTGTGCAATTCTGCCTCACTTAAATCCTAATTCATCCTCAAGTCAAGACAACTGCCTCATTCTGTCACTGCTCCTCATCTACAACAATGATATGGGCAGCAGCGGGGAAGAGAGCTGAATCTGGAATCAGAAAGACCTGTGTTCAAATATTACTTCTAACACTTACTGTGTGACCCCAGGGGACTCACTTGACCTCTGTCTGCCTTAGTTTTCTCATTTATAAAATGGGGATAATATAACATCTACTTCACAAGGTTGCTGTGAGAATGAAGTGAGATATGTGCTTTGGAAATATAATGCTTTGGGAAATCTAAAAATGCTATACAAATACTAGTTATTATTATTTTAAACCATTAGGTCTTATATCAATGTCAGTTTTTATTGTTATATTATTAGGTCCTGTCTGGAGACAAAAGTGAGAATATAATGACCTTTGGGAATAGTAAATCATTACTATTTTATACTTATTCTCAGAAGAAAATAGCTCTGCCAACTCTCATTTTCTGTAGCATCTTTTCTGTCTCTGCTGAGCTGCATTGGAATCTTAAGGTTTTAAGTTCTGTTTAGAGGATTACCAGATAATCTCAGTTTCAATCTCACTTAAAATTAAAGACACTTAGAGTTGGAAGGGAGAGGCCATGTAATCCAACCTTTACCTGAACCAGAATTCTTCCACAACAGTCTTGACAAGGGTCCCTCAATCTTTGCTTGAAGACTTTCAGTAAATAGGAGTATAATATGTCCCAAGGCACCCCCTTATACTTTGGGACAACTAGAATTGTTTGGAAGTTTTTCTACCTGTAGAGCCTCAATATACCTCTCTGGAACTTCCAAACCTCTCTCTGAACTTTGTCCTCGAGGGCCAAGAAGAGCGAAACTAACCCTTCTGCCATATGACAACACTTTAAAGACTGGCAGATGACTGTCATGCTCCCTCTAAGTCTATTTTCCTCCAAGTTAAATAAGTCCAGTTCATTTAAATCCATCTCCCCTCCTCTGTAGCCACCTCCTCCTTGTGCTCGGCCTTTGTTGCCAAAGAAGACCGTGCCATCAGAGAAACGATGACATGACTTGCACTTGACTTTGTTTTGAGTGAGGGAGAGCTGTGTAGGTCACCACCTCACTTCTCCTCCAGAGTCATCTGAATCCAATGACCAGATACTCATCAGAATGACTGGAGATGACCCAGGATGAACTGGGAGACCTTGACCCCTTTAGGCCAAGGTCTTTGCAGGTACTCACTTAGGGTGAGGCAATGGCCATTCATTGAATAGGCTTGTTTAAGAAGTAGTCAGGGCATGGTCCCTTTAATGAGGCCAAGAAAAAGAAAGACATCAGACTTGGAGCGAAACAGCAACAGTTACTATTAATAATTACTCTAAAACTAGGAGGGTCTAGAGGAGACCTTAGGTAGGGGCCCATTGGCATCCCAGCTTCAGAATGAAGTAGGTTTAAGGAGAGAACAGGACAGGGCAGGACAGGGGAAAGGGAAGAAAAGCGAGAGGGGGGGAGGGGAGGGGAGGGAAGGGAAGAAGCTAGTAAAACCCAAGTCAACTGCGCATCTTTTGGCCATCCAAATTTACCTTCTTTTGGAGAGGAGAAGGAAGGGGAGGGGGAGGCAGACAGGAGAGAGCCACATCTTCCAGTCTCCTTCTGAATTCCCTAGGCATAAGCCACTTGAATATAAAATCAAATTCCAGAAAGAAATGTTCCTGGGGTTCCTTCTTGTCTATATCCTCCTGAAATTTGTCACACTTGATTTATGGGTTCCTTTGCTGATTTCTTTCTAGGATGACTGTGCAATGACTCAGGAACTGAGCGTCCTTGATTGGCAGCTGCATAAAGAA
This sequence comes from Bettongia penicillata ogilbyi, assembly GCA_023548195.1. Lineage (NCBI taxonomy): Eukaryota > Metazoa > Chordata > Mammalia > Diprotodontia > Potoroidae > Bettongia > Bettongia penicillata. Next base: position 3,171,283 of record JAJHZJ010000735.1, read on the forward strand.
GGACTTATACTGTGTTCCCATCCTGCTCCTAGATAGATAGATAGTTAGATAGATAGATAGTTAGATGAATAATAAATAAGCAAAGAAATAAAGTTAGACAGTTTCTTTAAGAGTCATTAATCCTCCATCTAGAACCTACACTATTAAAACTTCTCTTCAGTTACCTTTGTAGATATCAGTTGCTTCTCCTTTCCAAAAGATTTTTATCTGCATGTACAAGTATGTTTATGAACTTACACACACACACACACACACACACATACACACACAAATATGAGTACACACACCATTAATATGGGGAAGGGAAGGGAAAGGAGAAGGGAATAAGCATTTACATAGCACCTACTATGTGTCAGACACTGTGCTAAGCACTTTTTACAAATATTTTATAAAACTTATTTAATCATTGGATAGGATGATCACATTCTGTCAAATTCCAATGCTGAATGCTTTTTCTATGTGTTTTGTTAGTTCTTTATAAATTCATACTCTCCTTTCTATCTTCCTTTCATTAGTCTTCTTGACTCCATCTCTTTCCCCAGATCTTATGGTTCCTCTCCTGCTATTTTCCCCCGGGTATCACAGAAATTGAGCATATTAATATTATACTTCTTGACTCTCCCAGCTAATATTATGTATATTGAAAAACAATGAGGTAGTGAGGACATTGGTTTTAGAGTCAGAACAACCAGATTTGATTCCTGACTCTGCTAATTATTACCTATTAAGCAAATCATTCTACTTCTCTGGGCCTGGGTTTATTCACCCCTAGATGGTTACTAAGAACCTTTCTGTCTCGAAACACCATGATCCTAAGACTTAGAGTCAAGAGACAAAAATTTAAGTTTGCCACTTCCTAATTTGATAATAATCAGCAGCTGGGTGGAACAGTGGACAGATCACTGGGCTTGAAATCAGGAAGACTCATCACTTCTTAGTTGTGTAACCCTGGGCAAGTCACTTAACCCTGCCTGCCTCAATTTCCTCACCTTCCTCAGTTTAAATCCAGCCTCAGACACTTGCTAACTGTGTGACCAATTCTGGGCAAGTCACTTTACCCTGTTTGCCTTGGTTCCTACTCTGTAAAATGAGCTGGAGAAAGAAATCAGTATCTTTGCCAAGAAAACCCCAAATACAGTCATGGAGAGTCAGATACTACTGAAAAATGACAACAAAAATTTTGAGGACCTGGAGCAATTCACATATCCTCTATGACTCTCATTTTCCTCATTTGTAAAGTGGGGATTATCCCATTTTGGTCTACTATAGGTTGCATATAGTGGACATTGGATTAGGGACATTTCACACCTCGAGTTACAAATATTAATCTGCCACTTGCTGCTTGTAAGACTTGGGTAAATGAGTTAATCTTTCTTATCCGCCATTTCTTCATCTGCAATATGAGGCATAGAATAAGATTTTTTCTAGATCCATCTCTGAATCCCATAGTTAAAATAATGATATTATTTACCTCATCATTCCCTTCCAGATACTTATCCTCCTTTTATGGGATATCTTCCCCTTTTTGAACATAACCTCTTATAGGATAGGTATTGTCCTTTCACTTGTATTTGTATCCAGCCCTTAATGCAGTTCCTGGTGAACAGTAAGTGCTTAATAAATGCTCACTGACTTAGCATGCCTCATGGACTTTGATGATGGAGAGCTGGGAAGTCAGAGGGATGGAGGCCATATTCTGATAGAAATCAGCTTACTGAGGAAAGTATCATAGGTGCTATGCTGGAAAGGAAAAAAAAACAGTACGTTTCTTCTTGTTGTTATTTAAAATTTTATTTTAGAGGGATGGAGGGAGGTGTTAACTATGCAGGTAGCAAAAAGAGCCATCCAGTTCCACTTAGCTCTCACGCGTTCTTTCTTGCAGTTGAGTAAGTGAGGGTATGTCCTGTGGATGGATATAGATAGCAAGTAGGACAAAAATAGCAACACCTGTTTAAATCACAGCCTCCAAACCTGAGTTCTGGGAACAAGATGTGCCTGCACATGCCCCTCAGAGCTGTTAAAGAACAAAAGCAACCTGGGAAATTCTTTTAATTGCCTTAGTGACTTGATTCCCTTTTGCTGGCTCCTTCCCATAATTCCCTCCTCCCAATTCTTTGCTCTTTTGCCCATCACCACAGTGTTTCTCCTTCCTTCATAATTCTCTAGAGGAAAGATTTCTAAGTTCCAGAGCCTTTGGGCTCAGTGAAATCCCTCTGCTATGGGCTTCTTCTGGAACAGAGGTTAATATGAGCTTCTGTTCTGGCTATCCAATACCCATTGGCACCCAAGAAAATAACACAATGGAGGATAGTTGTGTCAGATCAATCAGAATATTCATGTTCAAACTACAATATCTTTCCTGCCATTGCTAGGTTCTGACATTGCTGCCTCCTTCTTTCGCTGCCCTTTCTCCTTAGTCTCAAGCACTGGCTTTTACTCAGGGATTTTTGTCAGTGGCTGTGCCCTCCGTCTCTCATTTGCCGTTTTGCTATTTCTTTCGCCGTGCTCTGATTCTCTTTGTCTCTTACCTTTTACCTTCATTCTCTCCCCTTCTTCATTCACTCATTCTCTTTCATGTTGGTCTCCTCTCGCTTTCATTCTCTCTTCCTGTCTTATTTCCTCCTTCTCTTTTTCATATTCTTGTTTTCTGATGCCTCATTCTATTCACCTGTCCTGTGCTCCCCTCAGTCTCTCTTCCTTTTGGTACTCTCTTATTCACTGCTTTCCCTCTTCTTTCTCTTTCATAGTCTTGTTCTTTTTTTTCTTCATTCATTTTCTTACTTTCTCAGTCTCCCTCTTCTATTCTTTACCTGTCTCATTCTTCCACTCTCAATTCCATACTTGGTCTTTTTCCTTCCTTGTTCTCTTTTTCCTTTATTTCCCTCCTCATTCTCCCTTTTTGTTTTTAATTTTAATTTTCCCTCTTCATTTCATTATCTACTCATCTCATTCTCCATGATTCTCTCTTCCAGACTTTTTAGTCTTATTCTGAGTTCTCTTTCCCACAATCACAGACATTTTCTCACATATTAGAGCTTGCCCTTCTCATTTCCTCCTGCTGAATTCTCTTCTTTTTTATTTCTACATTTTCTTGCTCTGCCTAATCCCTTGTTCTGAATCTCCCTCTAACCTTGTCTTTTGTCTTTTTGGTCTTTTCTCACTTACTATTTCTTTTTCACTTTCCTTCTTACATGCCTGCTCAAAGCCCTACTTGCATCCCTGCTCCTGCATTTTTTTTTTTAGGCTATCACTCCCCCTCCCTGTTTCTCTTTGCTTTTCACTATATTGATTTATGTAGGGTCATTCTGTTCATGGGGAGAAAGAATGTCTTTGATACACCAAAGGATCAGGCTGGGCTCAAAATTCACGTAGTACTCTTGTTTGATATAGACAGCTTTCTTCCTATTCAATTCCCTTGGTTTCCAAGTAGCTGCAGGTCTCTGAACTCAAAACATTTGAGCCAGACAGCCCATCCATTCCCAAAATGAACATGTATATACACTTTTGGGAGACTTTAATATCCCTCCCTCTTTCTCGGAGAACAAAGGTCACATCATTAGTAGCACCCTTAGTTCATACTAATGGAGCTTCAAGTAAGGGCAAAGCTAAACCTGTGAAATTAAGTTTAATGAAGAGAAAAATCAAGAGGAAAATGAGAAATAAAAGTATAAAGTACAAACTCACATCCATACTACTTCCTTCTTCCTGGGATCCCATGTTGATAATCTTCAAGTAAAATCAATGCTAAGACCACTAGAATAAGTACTCTTTCCACTTTTGAGTGTCAACTAACTGAACCCCCACTTTTCTTTTGAAACATCCCCAATAATTTTCACTATTTCATAAAATTTACAAAATTGACAAGACAGAGAACATATTTTCTTACATGGAACTCAATCACTTCCATTTAAAGCAACTGCTGATTAAACTAAGTCACTTGCATTGATTTGAAAATATTACAGGCATATTTTAGAGATACTGTGGCTTCAGTTCTAGACCCCCAACATGAAAATGAATATTACAATAATTAAGTCACAAATTTTTTGATTTCCCAGTACATGTAAAAACTGTGTTTATACTATGCTATAGTCTATTAAGTGTGAAACAGTATTATATATTTAAAACATACATATCGTAATTTTAAAAAATACTTTATTGCTAAAAATGCCAATCATCATTTAAGCCTTCAGTGAGTCATTTTCTTTTTTTGCTGGTGGATGGTCTTGTCTAGATGTTGATGGCTGCTGACTGCTCAAGGTGGTAGTTACTGAAGGTTAGGGTAGCAGTAGCAATTTCTTCAAATAAGACAACAATGAAATTTATCACATCAATTGACTCGTCCTTTCACTTGATCATTTAGAAGTCATTGTAGGATTATTAATTGGCCTAATTTCAATATTTTTGTGTCTCAGGGAATAGTAAAGCCCAAGGTGAAGGAAAGAGATGAGGGAATGGCCCATCTATGGAGCAGTCAGAACACAAAAAATATTTATTGTCTACCATCTTAAATGGGCATAGTTAGTGGTGCCCCAAAACAATTACAGCAAACAATAACATTGAAGAGTACCATAGAAGTTATAATAATAAGGAACATGTTTGAAATATTATACAGATCACTAATATGTGACACAGAGATATGATTGAGCACATGTTATTGGAAATATGGTACCAATAGATTTGCTCAACTCAGGGTTGTCACAAACCTTCAATTCATTAAGAAAAGAAAACAAAAGAAAAGTCCAATATCTGTTAGAAGCAATGAAGCAAAGCACAATAAAATAAAGTATGCTTCTCTGTACTCATTTGTAAGGCAATGTGCTATGGGGGCATTCTCTGGACTGGAATGTGAATCAAGACAGTTTGGTTTTAAACTGAACTTAGTTCTAACTTGTTATATAATGTGTGTTGATCCTTCATTGTCAAAGAAGACCATGCCATCAGAGAAGTGATGATATGACTTACACTTGACTTTGTTTTGAGTGAGGGAAGGCTGTGCAGGTCACCAGCCTCCCTTCTCCTCCAGAGCCATCTGAATCCAGTGACCAGATATTCATCAGGATGACTGGAGATGATCCAGGATGAGGCAGTTGGGGTTAAGTGATTTGCCCAAGGTCACACAACTAGTGAATGTCAAGTGTCTGAGGTGAGATTTAAACTCAGGTCCTCCTGACTCCTGCACTGGTACTCTATCCACTGCATCACCTAGCTGCACCAATTATACTATATAATGTAAAGCAATACTATACAATTATATGATATAATGTAAAGCAAATAGAAATCTCTCTGTAGGGCAGTTAGGTGGTGCATTGGATAGAATGCCTGGCCTAAAGCCGGGAAGACTCATGTTCCTGGGTTAAAATCTGTCCTCAGATTTTAGCTAGTGTCCTCACTACCTAGGTGACTCTGGGCAAGTCACTTAACCCTGTTTGCCTTAGTTTCTAATGTAAAATGAGCTGGAGAAGGAAAAGACAAATCACTCCAGTATCTTTGTCAAGAAAACCCCAAATGGGTTCACAAAGAGTCAAACATGGCTAAAATGACTGAAGACAAAAACATCAATTTCTTCATCAAATATTTTGTGAGTCTATGTGTTAAGGTAATATTGTTATATGGCGAGATTGCAGAGCAGTGCTGCTACACTACAAATGCCTAGGTAGAAGGATATAGATTCCAGTAGGTGGGAATGGGAATCAGGGGAATCACGAATCATAGAATAAATGCTTATGGTGCAGAAAAAGGTAGGGAAAGATTGGACAGAAAGAATAATTGCTAATTAATGGTAAAGGTGCCATCCCAGGGTCAGAAAGTATCAGAATAACCTCAAACTGCAGATGAAAGATACCAATTACTACAAAAGCCCAGTCACCAAGAGTTTTCAATTCATTTTTAAACCCACATTTAATACAGTGCTAAAAGCATAAATGTTGCTCAATAAATATTGTATTATTTAGAAGAGAAGCCACATGTCCTCTTCCACCTCCAATCTTACTTATTCAAAACCTGAGTGAGGTATATAATTATATTAGAATATAGCAGGGTGATAAAAGAGAAAAATCACTGATTTGGGAGTCAGGAGGACCAGGATTTAATTCTACATTTGGTACTAAACTACCTGTGAGACTTTGGGTCAGATATTTTACTTTTTGGGGCTTCTACTTCTTCAACTTTAAAGTAATGGAATTGTCCCCTAAGGTTCTTTCTGGCTCTAGAGCTATGATGCTATATTTTATAGAAAAATATGTATGTATACATATATTATTATATGTGCATATGCATGTATATTAAGGTGTATATATATATATATTTTATAAATATAAACATTCACAGTTAATATACCTGTATACATGTACGCACAGAGAAAGGAATTCTTATAAATGCTTCTTTAAGCAATTTAAAAATATGCAGAAATAGGCTACTATATTCGAGTCTCACTGGGGTGTGAGGGACAAAAATATAAAGAGGTATTACATAGACTATGTTTTCAACTAGTTTGGTAATGAGGGCAGTAATGATGCCATGATGGAAAATAAGGCAAGTACCAAATGAAGGCAGATTTCGACTGAGTTGGACTTCAAAAGAAGGGATAAATTGAAAAAGGTAGAACAGAAGGGAGGCAGAGGATCATTGATCTAGACTTGGAAATATAATCCCTCACTTTAGGTGAGGAAAATGAGGCTTGGTCAGACTGAGGAATTTGACTGAGGTCACATCAATCCCAAGCATGAAGACAGCTTTGTGCAAAGGTACTTGAGAGGACAAGGTGAAAATGGTGACAGTGAGTAGTGTTGAAATATATAAATTAAGAAAGGGACTGATATGAGAAAAGTCTGGATAGATAGGAGTCCAATTATGGAGTGCCTTAAATGTCTGAATCAGGAGGTTGACAACAGGGGGCCAGTGAAGATTTTTGCATAAAGTGAGAAGTCAAAGAAGAATATTTCAAAGATTACCTGGGCAGCAGAATTGATGATGGATTAAACAGGTGATAGAACCAATGGAGTAGAGCTAGGAAAGTGACTTAGTATATTTGAAAAGCTTAGGTAAGGGGTAATGAAGGCCTATTGTAGTATTTTTGATTTTGTGAGAAAGAGGGTTCAAAACAACCAGTCTTGAGAACTGGAGTGCGCAGTAATGAAGAGGGAAAAGTGAAAGATGATGCAGAGATTACATTTGGGTGGACAACCCATACAGCTGGTGTAACCTTAATACGTGCATTTTGGACAGACACTGCAAACAGATACTGAACTGGGCCCAAAACTGAGAGGGAAAAGGAGATCAGAATGGAGAGCCTTGAGGAAATCGTGCAGTGCTTTCAATGACTCCTAACTACTCCCTAAAACTACGCCCATTAAAAAAAAATTCTTAAATGATGATATTCTTCCAGTGCTGCTGAAAGCATGTCTGTGAGTTAGGGAATACTATCCAAGGTCTCTAAAGACTTAAAGTTAAGAGTCATTTAAAGGTCAAAGAGAGATTTATGGGAAAGATGATCAGGCTTCTATAGCTCATGATTGAAAAATTGTACAGTGGAGAAAGCTAAAGGATGCAATCAGAGAATTGTAAAAGCTCTCTGATTGAGAAAAGAAGCTGGGGTTCATCACATAGATAGAGAGAGGGATTACTTATGGGATAGATTGCAATATCGGAAGATGTATAGTAACTGTCCTCAGCACAACTCCAGCATGTTAGGTGGAGTCAATTTTCCAGTAAGGATTTGCAGAAAGACATGAATCAAAAGATACAGAAGATGAGAAGGCATAGATGGGTTATGATCTGCAAAACAGTAGAGGCTGCCCATGTCTAACTCATAGTTTCTACCAAAACATTACCTAGATCTTGTTCAGTTTTCCTCCCTAGCCTCCCCCTCTTCCAAGCATCTCTGTTTCTGTTGAAAATACCAACATCCTTTCTGTCTCCTGAGTTCATAACCTAAAAATTGTTCACAACTCCTCACCCTCCTTACTCCAAACAGCCAATCAGTTGCCAAATCTTCCCACTTCCACCTCTGCAGTATCTCCTGCACCTGACTCCTTTACTCCACTTGCACAGCTACAACCTTAATTCAGACTCTCATCTGGATCATTGCAGCAGCCTCCTGATTGGTCTCTTTGTCACAAATCTCTGACCACCCCAGTCCATCCTATGCACTGATGACAAAATGATGTTTCTTAAGCACAAATCTCACCAGTTATTCTCCTATTCAATCAACTCCTGTAGGTTCCTATAGCCTTTAAAATACGAACTCTTCTATTTAGCTTTTAAAGTCCTACACAGTTTGACCTGAAATTATCATTTCAGTCCCATTTGAACATATTGTACTATATCATCAATGCTTTGAATATGTGGAAGTTACGTCGTAGAGTAGGTAAGTGATTTTCTCAGAGCCACACAGTTAGTGTCAAAGCTGGGACTCAGATTTAGGTTTTCTAACACTAAGAATACTATTCAATCCTACAAACTGGATTTAAAAACAAAACAAAACAAAAGCAGAACAGAATGTATAAATCCAAAAGAACAGTGTCTCCTTCAAAAGGGCCCTGGTAGGAGGCAATACATTTATTCAAATGATACTGGTATTGTCAGACCTTATCTGAACACCTCCTTTGGGAATTGCCTTCCAAGTAAGTTTATGAGCCACAGAGGAAAAGCAGAGTCATCCTGCCAGAACCAGACCTCACTTTGGACCAAACCTGTTATCAATCAGCTTCATTCTCTACTTTATTCCCAAGATCTGACTCTGATTGACTTTTGGGCTGTTTCCAATATGCAAATTGACTTTCAAAAAGATAGAGATTTTCTACCATTCAGAGAATTCAAAAGAATGGGCCATAGACTTAGAAGGCAATTCCCAGGGAGGAGCTCTTGACATCATTTGAGAAATGGAAATGTTGAAGTAAGTCCTACCCCAGGGACAACTTGGAAGAACTATGACTCATTTAGATATATATGTTGAAAAATACTCTCACATTGAGATTTGTGCTCATTCGAAGGAAGACTCTTCAGACATTTAGAGCTCTCTGATAATGGTATAGTAGTGGGGTTAGAGGAAAGGGTTATTAAAAAAAAGTATTGAAATTATCTCCTAAAGAGAACCTAGATTTGAGTTTTGATTTCTCCTTACTAGCTATGTGATGTTGGGCAAATTATTTCCCCCTCTGAATTTTAGTTTCTATTATCTGTAAAATGAGAGACTATTGTATAAAATTTCAAAGTTTTAGATTATGTTAGTTAGTTTTACTCAATCCCGCCCGCCTCATATTCTTTGCTATAAGGGATGATTTTATCGGAGGGGACAGGTAATGGAAAAGGATACATCAGGAAATGAAGGTCACCTAAAAACAAAAAAAAATTAATGAAATTTTATTTTAAAAAATTGGTGGGGTGGAGAAGTTACACGTAGATGCTCCTTACATGTCTATGTTTCTATGATTTTATTCTGGAATGGGCTGCCTCTAGAAGGGTGGAAAATAATGATGTCAGGAAGTAAGAAGTGGGCTCCTGTTCATTAGAGGTCTTCAAGCAAAAGCTAGATAGACACTGGCCAGCTTTGTGGTAGAGGGGATTCTTATTCAGGGAAGGTTGGACTAGATAACTTCTGTAAGTCTTTCCAACTCTAGGATTCTGTACTAAAAAACAAACAAAAAAAACCCAAATAAAAATTCCAAAAACAAACAAGAAACTTTCTTATGTATGATACATGAAGATTTTATAAAATACATTTGTCATGAATGGAGATTTGATCTGTTAACCTCTGAATTCCTCTCCAAGTTGTAAAATTTGGTGATTTATGGTCATGCTTCATTATGTAAATTCAGTTTCATTTTCAATTCAACAATCATTTATTAAGAACTTACTATGTGCTTGGTGCTGAGCAAGGAGATAAAAAGATAAAAATAAAACTTCCTGTTTTCAAAAAGTCTATGTCTTATAGGGAAGCAAAATATACACATACAAGTAAATAAATGATCTGTACAAAATTATTTTTTGCGGTTGGCAGAGGTCTAAATGTATAAAGCAATTTATAAGCAAAAGAAAAAGGAATGAAAGAATAGAGAAAAAAGAGATAAAGAGTATGATGCAGGATGAGGTTGTCAACTGCCTAGTTTATCTCAACTCAGAAGGGCAATGATACTGGTACCCTTCCAAGCAGCAAAGGTAATGTCGATTGGATTACCAGCCTCTGAGAGAGGTAGAAATTGAGGGGAGTGGAGAAGCAGATGAAGAAGTAGGTTATGAACTCATTGTAAGAGCAGATATATAGTCCCTGGTCTTACCTGATAAGGCAGAGACAAGTAAAATCGTAGGATCATCGATCAGTCATATATTTAAAGTTAAAAGAAACCTTAGATATCGCCTAGTCTAATCCTTTCATTTTAAGGATAAAGAAAACTGTTGGTGGTGGTGTTGTCTGTCCTTCCTTCTTGAAGGACAATAATATTAGGAGGGTGATGTCGACCTCCAAGTGAATTCGATTTAAGTGAGGCAGGGGTGTACAAAGTCATCAGCCTCACTCTCTCCTCCAGAGTCATCAGAGTCCAGTTGTAAGACATAGATCAAAATGACTAATGAAGACCCTGGATGCAGTGGGAGACCTTGACCTTTTTGAACTAAGGTCTTTCCCATGTCTCAGTGTTTAAAGTCTAGGTAAGAACTGAGGCAAAAGATGGCCTAATTTGACTCACACATGAGTCAGTCTGGTACCCCCCTACTTTCCTGTAGTGTAAGATAGATTTTCTTACCAAATTGAGTGTGATGTTATTCACTCCTCAAGTCAAATCTGATGAAGGTAAGGTTTACTCTTTCCCTCTCTCCTCTCCCCCTTCCCCTCCATTGAAAAACCTTTATCTTGCCTCTTTTATGTGAGAGATAATTTACCCCATTCTATTTCTCCCTTTCTCCTTCTCCTAATATATTACTGTTACCCCTTAATTTGATTTTTTTAGATATCATCTCTTCATATTCAAATTACTCTGTGTCCTCTATCTATATGTATATAATCCCTCTAGCTACCCTAGTATGGAGAAAGTCTCAAGAGTTACAAATATTATCTTTCCATGTAGGAATGTGGAGAGTTCAACTTTAGTAAGTCCCTTATGATTTCTCTTTCCTGTTTACCTTTCCATGCTTCCCTTGGGAGGGTATGCATAATAGAAGGGAGAGCAAATGGAATGAGGGGGTAATTAGAAGTAAACACTTTTGAGGAGGGATAGGGCCAAAAGAGAGAAGAGAATAAATAGGGGAGCAGGATAGGATGGAGGGAAATAGAGTTAGTCTTTCACAACATGACTATTATGGAAATGTTTTGCATAACTATACATGTACAACCCATATTGAATTGTTTGACTTCTCAATGGAGTGAGTTGGTGGAGAGGAAGGAGGAGAAGTTGGAACTCAAAGTTTTAAACCCAAATGTTAAAAATTGTTTTTACATGCAACTGGGAAATAAGACGTACAGGCAATGGGGTATAGAAATCTATCTTGCCCTACAAGAAAATAGGGGAAAGGGATAGAAAAAGGGAGTGTGTGTGAGATAGAAGGGAGGGCAGATTGGGGGAAGCAGAATGTATGCTGTCTTGGGGTGAGGGGAGGAGATGGGGAGAAAATTTGGAACTCAAAATCTTGTGGAAGTGAATGTTGAAAACTAAAATTTAATTAGTTAATAAAAAAAAAAGAATCAGTATGGTAGGGAAAGACTCTCAGGGTTTCTGGCCAGAACAGAAACAATTTCTATTTACACTCACTCTGAGTAATCAAACCCCAAGCAACGACCACCTTAGACTGGGACCTATTATTGGTCAATCAACAGTGAGAGCCAGAGTCATTTGGGTTTAAGGCATAGTGGAGTAGCTCCATTTGAATCCCAATAAGTTTTATCAAAGCTTGGTTTTTCAGAGTTCTATTTCAAGAAATCATAAATGAAACTGCATAGGACAAAAGAAAAAATTAGTCTTTCTTTTAATGATAGAACCCCAACCCCAAAATATCTTGTGAGTTTTCAGTGATCAAAATTTATATTCCTTTGGGCAGAATACCAATGTATAAAGGTATGATTTCCCATGTGGATGGAAGGAAAGAAGGAAGAAAGGTTTGTCAAAGGCAGAACTAAAACATAGATGGATTCCAAATATGGTATAATTATGATCCGCTAGTATTGTAATCCTATTTAAAAAATGGCTACCAGTTTAGCTCATATTCTATATTCATAGTCCCCCCCTACTGGCTCTGCTTGGTTACTGCTTCCCTTTCTAAGGATTCAGAAAAATATCCTGTCCTAGAAGTGAATCATCATTAAGCAGTTTGGGCTTCTAGACTTGACTTTATTGTTTACCCTCATTTTTCAAAGTCAGTTGTTGATCACAACTAATATGGAAATACATTTTACATGATTACACATATATAACCTATATCAAATTGCATAATGTCTTAGGGAGGGAATGGTGAGGGAGAACAGATAGTTTAGAACTCAAAATTTTTAAAAAATGAATGGAAGGAAGGGAAGGAAGGAAGGAAGGAAGGAAGGAAGGAAGGAAGGAAGGAAGGAAGGAAGGAAGGAAGGAAGGAAGGAAGGAAGGGAGGGAGGGAGGGAGGGAGGGAAGGAAGGAAGGAAGGAAGGAAGGAAGGAAGGAAGGAAGGAAGGAAGGAAGGAAGGAAGGAAGGAAGGAAGGAAGGAAGGAAGGAAACTGGACCAGGTCAAGACACTACAAATCATAAGTAACAGAACCCAGAATATGAACCGAGGCTGCCCCACTCCAAATACAATATACTTTCCTTTATGTCCTACATGTTATCTGAGGGTCAAACTATTTGTAGCAGAATAAGAAATGTTTGCAAAACTCACATTCAGCCAATTATCTTACCTCTATACCAGAAATCATTACAATGTTAAACAGATCATCTTTCCCAAAAATGATGGATACTTGAGTTCAAGCTTTTTTTGTATGTCTAGGACACTTTTCTCTCCTATCTTTGCTGATGAAATTCCTATGCATCTTTTAAAGCCCACATTCAGCCTGATATTCTCCAGAAAACTTCCCTTGGTCCCTTACCTTGTAAGTACCTTACCCTTGGGACGTCAAAATACTTTGTTCTGTTTTACACTTCTCTGATTCACTTAATATAGAAGATTGTGTTTTAGAGTTATCTGAATTGGTGTCTTTATACTCCATGAATTTGTAAGCTATACAAAGGCAGAGACTATGTATTTTCTCTATTTTTTTTATCTCCCCTAGTACCAAATATAGGATACTATGCATGGTAGATATTTAAAGTTTTTTCAAAGGAAGGAATGAATTAATAAATAAATACTGTTATGAGTAAAATATCTTAATTTTATTTGTATAGCTTCCTGTCTTCTTTAGGAGAATGAGTTTTACAATGTAATGTCAAGCAAATTATGAAGTTATAAGGCAACACTGATCACTTTATTCTCCTTGCTTTGACAGTCACAAAAGAAGCTAAACTAATATTCCTACCAATGATCCCCTCTTTCTGTTCCCCTCCTACACCTCCACTGGAATCTGAAAGCAGCATGAACATTACTGCTGTTCCAGAGCCTAGTGATAATTTTCAGGCTAATGGAAGACGTATTGGCAAAAGTTGACATTAAGTGGAACTAATTGCACTGTAACTGCAAAATAACTAAGAAATAACTACCCTGTAATTTATGGTGCTGGGTGGACTGCTCAGCAACTTTGGAGCTCTATGCACTGCAAAGCACTCATTGATGCATGGGATGCCTGACTTTCCATAAGCCAAAAAGGACCCTCAAAGAGCAGACTCATCAGATGAGGACACTGGGACTGCAAGAGTTTACAAAGGAAGTCTATCTGACTTTAGAAATGATAGCTTCAACTCAATGGCCAGATGATCTGGAGTTACTTCCAGGAGATCATTATTTATAAAATCAGATTGTGTTAAAATCTCAAACTCAGTCATATTTCTTTTCAGGTTTTTTATTTTTTTATTTTTGTAGTTCAGTCATTCCAGTCACAGCTGACTCTCTATGATGCCTTTTGGGGTTCTCTTGGCAAAGATATTATAGTGGTTTGCCATCTTTTTCTCCAACTCATTTTATAGATGAGGAAACTGAGGCAAACAAGGTTAATGGACTTGCTCTTGGTCACACAGCTAGTAAGTGTCTGATGGCAGATTTCAGCTTGGGACTCCAGGCCTGGCACTCTCTCCACTGAGCCACTACTTGCCTTTTTCCTCATTTCAAGTAAGCATATTTTAAATTTGAAATGCTACTGATGGAAGAACTTGCTACTGAACCAGAGGAAGTTGAAAAAAGGCAGTTATTTAGACATAATGGAGAGTCATGTCAAGTCAACAAGCATTTAATTTACTGGGCTAAGAAATGGGCAGATAGAAAGGCAACCTCTGCCATCAAGGAGTTTTACATTCCATTAGGAGGAGACAGCGCATAAAGACAGTTGAAAACCCAAGGGGAGGGGAAAGTACTGGACCTAGTGAAGAAAGTCCAGACAGTCAGGAGTAGTCCAAAAGAATGAAGAGCTAGCTGGCCTGGGCACTTTCCTTAAAATGGACATTCTGAGAAGAACTGAATTATCAGAGAAAAGGGCCACCGGATGAAGAGCAGCACTTCCAGGTTAGTAAGGTTGATGAGGCAGAGAAAAACATCCCCAAAGCCTCAGAAGTAGAATCTAGAGGAAAAGAAAGAGGGGAAGAAAAAGCAATAGAAGTAGAATTGGAAGACTTTTAATGTAAGCCACTAGAAGTAGGGGACTATTTTTCAATTCATCATTGTAGACTCAGAATTTAGTATTCTTTTTTTTCCCCAGGCATTTTAATTAGTAAAAGAAAATAATTATTAAATTAAAAAAATAAAAAAAAATTATGTGGCCAGAAATGGGAGAGGGGGAAGAAGAAAGACAAAGGATACTGAAACTGTACTACAATCAAACTCTTGTTTATAGGACAGCCCAGTTGCTTGGCTTTGTATATAAAATATCTACATTTTGGGGAAGTGTGCAGAACAAATTAAGAAATAAGGCATGGCCTCCATAAGATGATGCCTTTCTCCCTGCCGAGGTGTCCATGCTTCTCTTTCCCTCTGATACAACAAGCTCTCCAAGACGGGAAGATTTGAAAATGCAGATATGCGACTGTGAACACTAGTGTGACTGTGTTCATAAGCCTACACAAGAAAGGTGCTCCCTAAGTATCTGAGAGCTGGAGAAAGGCACTGCCACTATGAAGGAAAGGGGGCAGTGGTGCAGTGGTCCTGGTCCCTCAGCAGTGTCTGAGAAGCGAGGGTAGGGGTTCAATGGATAGGAAGCTGGCACCAGGTAAACCTCTGTTATTGATTTTCTGGATGCACAGAAGACGGATGACTGCCCGACTCTGGGGCGGGAGGGCGGGTTCCTAGAACTATGCTGACAGCTGGGAAGGCCCTTAAAGATTATCTGTGGAAATCTCTTTATTTTAAAGATGAGGAAAGTGTGGCCCTTAAGACTAGGAAGCATTTAAGAAATATCAGTCAGATTGTATTAGAGTCTTGTATCGCTTTATGGCGTTGGGCAAGTGATTTCTTTCTGAGCCTAAATTGGTACATCTTTATAGGTCTTCATTATATTTTATAATGAAGACATTACTGACAGGATTATGGAAAGGATCACACATAATCATGGATATACAATCAGATGTATTAGATAAGGACAGCAAGTAAATTGAGTAGTATTATTGTCTTACAGAGGTTGCCATTACTTTCTGCAGAACTGGGAATGTGATGGGCTACTGCGCATGAAGGGGAGAGAGAAAGGAGGTAGAGGAGGAGAAAAGGAGGAAGAGCAGCATGAAGGCATGGATAAAAAGGAGAAATAGAAGGAGAAAGAAGAAGAGGAAAAAAGACAAAAAATGAGGAAACAGAAAGAAGACATGTAACTCAGTGATATCCTATGTCTAATTTCTTCTAACTCCATTATCATTCAATAGCAAGACACACCCCTCACAAGAGGCTTTTCCAAAAAAGCCTAATAATGTTCCACAGGTGAAACATTTCTATCAGATGTTCTTTTTGCCAACCAAGCTACTGTTCAATATAAAATAAAAGTTATCTTAGAAAATAGACATTATAACTCACATACAAAGAAGTTGTTCTATGATAGATAGTTGCTCCCTGAAGGAACTTGACGATTTCCCTCCCTTCAAACAAGAAGAAAAAAAAAGTCTGCTTCCCCAAGCCAGCCCCCCAGATCTAGGTTAGCTTTCCAAGGCATGTTGGGAAAACCCCTAGCTGTCCTGCTAAGCACCCACTTGCTTTAGAGAAGAAAAAGGGTCAGTAAGAGAGCTGAAGCTAGAAAGTGGAAAACCGCTTCAGAAGAGGAGAAATATGCCCCAGGCCTCTGTCAGCAGGAATGATCTTTCTGTTATGTCTATTTTTGACATGGGTGTAGGGGTGGGGAGTAGGTGCAGAGAGAAAGGAAAAATCTCTTCCACAAGACATTGCCCATCATTCTTCTCTATCTAGGCTAAAACAAACAAACAAACCAACATGTGAGGGCAAGGGATTTTAGATTTAGAGTAACAAAAGGCCTTAAAGATCATCAGGTTCAATTCCAGCATTTTAAAAGTGGAAACAGAGACCCACTGAGGTAAAGTTGTCTGCTCAGGGAAACAAAAGTAAGGGAAACAATAACTATCCATATCAAGGAACAATTCTCACTAAAAGTACCAGTATGTAAAGAAATACACGTTTATATAACCACAGAATAATAAAATTAAAAAAAATCATAAAGAACAGCTGGGTGGGAAACCTATAGCCACATGTGGCCTTCTAGGTCCTTGAGTGCAGCCTTTTGACCGAGTCCAACTTTTACAGGGCAAATTCTTTTATTAAGAGGATTTGTTCTATGAAGTTTGGCTTTGCATTGGTTTGCACTTGATGCCTCAAGGCCACAGGTTCCCTACCCCTCAACCCTTCACCTTTATTTTCCATTTGAGGAAACTGAGGCCTACAGAGAAGGGAAATTACTTTTCCAAGGTTGCAGAACAAATTCGTGACAGAGATTGCAGTCCTCTAACTCCTAGTTCTTGGATAGTCTTTTCACTATACTAGGTGTTTCTTTTGAAGTAGACCATCAATGCCCATAACTTCATTTAAAAGTAAATTCTTATACTAATCAGGACTAAGTCCACTTGGGTACAACAGCATAAAGTCACAAAAAGTGGAAAAATGCATGTTCATTATGTCCAATTGCAGCTAACATAAATGACAGGGTTGTCACAGTGTCAAAAAAAATACGTGGAAGACTTCTTCTACATATGAGGACAAAAAGGAAAGAAAAGAGTTCACTCACAGTCAGTAGAGTTAAGAAGAAACAAAAGAGAAACACCTCATATATTCAGATTGACTCCACTCAATTGGAATAATTAGACCCCAAGGTATCTATTAAAACTAGATAGGATGGTGAAGATTCTATAGTGTTACCTCCTCTCTGTCATACAGATGAAACTCATGTAGGTGAAGGGACTGGACCAGCTTCCCACAGTTAGATAGTGGCAGAGCTTGAATAAATTAGAGCTATCTTAATAGACTGAAATGCACTACTCCCCCTATTCTACCTTCCTGGTATATAAGAACAAAAACACATACTGGTAAATATAATTCAAAATAATAAATAATTTATGTAGTATTTCAAGGTTTACAAAGGTTTTTTCTTCATTGTATAAGTAGATAGTAAGGTATTATTATCTCCATTTTGCAGGAAGCTTAGGTTCAGAGAGGAAAAGCAACTTGCCATAGAGTCACATAATAAATATCAAATCCAGGATGTCAACCCAGATATCTTGACTCTCAGTCCAGTTATCTTTATAGTATAAGCCCTGGTAATAACAGTCAGTCTTATCTCTTCATGAAAACAGATTCAATAGAATTACTATATGAAAATATTTCTTTGTCATTTTTTGTAATTAAATTTATTTATTTAAGTTTTCAACATTCATTTCCACAAAATTTTGAGTTCCAAATTTTCTCCCCATTTCTCCCCTCCCCTACCCCAAAACCCTGAGCACCCTAATTATCCCTATCACCAATTTGCCCTCCTTTCTAACATCCCTCCCTTCCCTTATCCCCATCTTACATTTTGTCTTGTATGGCAAGATAACTTTCAATACCCCATTACCTGTATGCAAGAACAATACTCAACAGCTGTCCCTAAAACTTCTCTTCCTCCCTCCCTCCCCATCCATCCCCATTGGGAAGGTAAGCAATTCAATATAGGCCATATCTGTGTAGTTTTGCAAAAGACTTCGATAATAGTTGTATTGTGTAAGACTAACCATATTTCCCTCCATCCTATCCTGCCTTCCATTGCTTCTATTCTCTCTTTTGATCCTGTCCATCCCCAAGAGTGTTGATTTCTGATTGCTCTCTTCTCCCACTCCCCTCCCTTCCATCATCCCCTCCATGCTGCTTATCCCCTTCTCCCCTACTTTCCTGTATTCTGAGATAGGTTTTCATACCAAAATGAGTGTGCATTTTATTCCTTCCTTTAGTCAAATATGATGAGAGTAAGCTTCATGTTTTTTCTCTCACCTCCCCACTTTTACTCTCCACTGAAAAGTCTTTTACTTGCCTCTTTTATGAGAGATAATTTGCCCCATTCCATTTCTCCCTTTTTCCTCCCAAAATATTTCTCTCTCACCCCTTAATTTCATTTTTTAAGATATGATCCCATCCTATTCAATTCACCCCATGCTCTCTGTCTCTCTCTGTTTCTCCCTCTCTCTATCTGTGTGTGTGTGTGTGTGTGTGTGTGTGTATGTATGTATATACCCATTAACTACCCAGATACTGGAAAAAGTTTTAAGAGTTACAAATATTGTCTTTCCATGTAGGAATGTAAACAATTCAACTTTGGTAAGTCCCTTATGACTTCTCTTTGTTGTTTACCTTTCATACTTCTCTTCATTCTTGTGTTTGAAAGTCAAATTTTCTTTTCAGCTCTGGTCTTTTCATCAAGAATGTCCTCTATTTCATTGGAAGACCATATTTTCCCCTGAAGTATTATACTCAGTTTTGCTGGTTAGGTGATTCTTGGTTTTAGTCCTAGTTCCTTTGACTTCTGGAATATCACATTCCACGCCCTTTGATCCCTTAATGTAGAAGCTGCTAGATCTTGTGTTATCCTGATTGTATTTCCACAATACTTGAATTGTTTCTTTCGAGCTGCTTGAAATATTTTCTCCTTGACCTGGGAACTCTGGAATTTGACCACAATGTTCCTAGGAGTTTCTTTTTTTGGATCTCTTTCAAGAGGTGATTGGTAGATTCTTTCAATATTTGTTTTGTCTCCTGGTTCTAGAATATCAGGGCAGTTTTCCTTGGTAATTTTGTGAAAGATGAGGCTCTTTTTTTGATCATGACTTTCAGGTAGTCCCATAATTTTTAAATTATCTCTCCTGGATCTATCTTCGAGGTCAGTTGTTTTTTTCCAATGAGATATTTCACATTATCTTCCATTTTTTCATTCTTTTGGTTTTGTTTTGTGATTTCTTGGTTTCTCTTAAAGTCATTAGCCTCTATCTGTTGCATTCTACTTTTTAAAGAACTATTTTCTTCAGTGAGCTTTTGAACCTCCTTTTCCATTTGGCTAACTCTGCTTTTGAAAGCATTCTTCTCCTCATTGCCTTTTTGAACTTCTTTTGCCAATTGGGTTAGCATATTTTTCAAGGTGTTATTTTCTTCAGCATTTTTTTGGGTCTCCTTTAGCAAAGGTGTTGACCTGCTTTTCATTATTTTCTTGCATCTCCCTCATTTCTTTTCCTAGTTTTTCCTGCACCTCTCTCACTTGATTTTCAAAATCTTTTTGAGCTCTTCCATGGCCTGAGACCACTGCATATTTATTTTGGATGTTTGGGACACAGAAGCCTTGACTTTTATGTCTTTCCCTGATGGCAAGCATTGTTCTTCCTCAATGGAAAGGATGAGAGAAGATATCTGTTCACCAAGAAAGTAATCTTCTATAGTCTCATTTTTTCCCCTTTTTTGGGCATTTTCCCAACCAGCTACTTGACTTTTGGGTCCTTTGTCAAGTGTAGGGTATACTCTTGGGATCTGTAAGATCTCAGTCCCTCCAAGGTGGCACAATCAAGCATGTACACTGGTCTGAGAGTAGTGAGAGACTTTTGTGCCCAGAATCTTAGCAGAGTTTCCTCTCCATAGGCATCTGGCCTCCAGTTCTGCCAAGCCAGAACTGGGGGCTGAGATTCAGATAAGCTGCACGTGCAGGGCAGCCATTCAGTGTGAAATAAAGATCAGCTCCCTCAAGGCCTCTACAAGGGTCTGAGATAATAATCAGCTGTTCAGTGCCCCCAGCGTTTTTACGATCCAACAATGAATGTGGGCTGCTGTAGGGGCTGCTGTGGGAACTGCTGCCTCTTGCCCAATGTGGCCTCTGGGGCCGTTGCCTAAGGCAGAAGCCATGGGAAGGCCCTTCTCCCTTCTTGGCCAGCTGAAAAAACTCTGTCACTGACCTTTGGCACCTGTGGGTTGGGGAATCTGTAAAGCACTGCCACTGTGACTGGAGACTGGAGATTCTACCCCCAAGGGTTGTTTGCAAGTGGCAAGCTGTGGTCAAGGCTGGGCTGGGCTCTACTCCATGTCTGGTGCAACAGACATTTCCCTCGGGCTTTGCAGGTCACCCTGGGCTGGAAATCTCCTCCACTCTATTGTTCTCCACTTCTGCTGCTCCAAAATTTGTTGAGAGTCCCTCTCTGCAGGTATTTTATGGGCTGTGTGGGGAGAGCCAGCATATGTTTGTCTTTCTACTCCACCATCTTGGCTCCACTTCCTTATTGGCTCTGCCCCCTTTCTTTATCATTTATTGAAAGTTACTGTATGAATCTGAAAGTAATCTAGCTTCATTCTAAAATTTTTAGTTCATAGGACTTCAGGGGAATCATAGATTCTAGGAGATAAAAGTGACCTTAGAGACAACCTCATCCTACTATCTCATTTTAAAATGAGGAAACTGAAGTTCAGGGAGGTTAGATAAATTAATACCTTGCCATTAAATACATAGTTTTCTCAATGATTCAGACCCAAAATAGAATAGGCTTTCTTGAAAGGCAATAAGTCCCCCAATGATAGAAGTCTCTAAGTAGACCCTGATTGTCCACTTACTGGTTATACTGTTCACATATAGGTTGAATGAGATGACCTGTAAAGTTCCTTTCTAGCGATGGATTCTGTAAATCTTTGGAAAGGGGAGGGAAAGAGAAAGAGCAGGGTGAAAATGAGGAGGAAATCACTAAACTGTTCTCATCCATTTGTAAAATGAATTAACTTGGGAAAGCCTAAAAATATAAGAATGATTGGAGAACCTAGGGCAAAGTCCTTAAGGGACCTGAAAATACCTCTGCTCTGGAAGAGACCAAGCATCCTTTGAAGTCCCTCAAAACTTCTGACACTCCTGGGCTTTGGTTTCATAATTACTGCCATAACCCTTATAAATGCTTTGCCTAATATAGAGAGAACTGCTCCTTTAAATCCTAAAGGTCCATAGCTTAAAGGTTAATTATAAGTCAGATTCAAGTCTCCTCAGAGAGAAGTCAATTCATTCTTTTGCAAATGCTGTATGTAGCCTCAGACATTTGGAAAACTCCATGGTACTAATCATAGTTTTCCAAATCATAATTTATTAACTGCAAATATCTTGTTTTCCAAAAAATGAATAACTAAATAAATACATTTACTAATTCAAATAAAAGCATTTTAAAAGGCTACTGTGTCTAATATATTGTGCCCTCATGTGACTTAAAATCTAGTAGGTGAATATGACATTGATACCAAAAGATATGAAACATAACAGTACATGAAAAGTATATTAGAGAAATAATGTACAAAGGACTATGTAAGATCTTGGGCCTCATAACTGATTGGTATTTTAGATGAGCTTTATCAATTATGTAGGAATTCAACAGGTGGAGTGGGAAAGTAGAGTTTTTGCAAGGTACAAGAAATGGACTGAACAAAAGCTAAGAAGTGTGGAAGGGTAGTATGTGCTCAAAGGATAGATAGATAGCTATCATTTATCTACAGTATAAAATGCCTGGAAAAAAGTGATATGAGATAAGGTTGGGAAGATAGGTTAATGTCAAATCATTAGAGATCTTCCAGGACTACAGATTTGGAAGAGACATTGTAACAGCACCTTGCACATTCTACTCATTTTTTTTTTTCCCAAATGAGTAAAGGCCCAGAGAGTATTTGCCTTGATTGGTGAAAAAAGGTGTTGAAACTTTACTTGGGAAACGATAAGCGTCCACCAAAGATTGTATTCAGAGGAGTAGTGTGGTTCACTCTAAGCATCAGAAAGACTGTTCTAACAGCAGGATGGATGGAGTAAGCAGCAGAAAATGTAATGAAGATCTCATTATGAGGATATTGAGCTAGTTCAGCTAAGGAGTAATAATTGTTTTGTAGTACAGTGGTAGCAGTGGAAATCTAGAGAAAATAGATGTAAGAAATGATAAGATGTTGTAATTGGTAACCAATCATATATAAGAGGTAAAGGAGAAAGAAGAGTCAAAGATAACCCTAAAGTTATGAACATAGGGGATTAACACCACAAACGGAAATGACAAAATCATGAATTATTCACTATTGATGAATTCAGAAGCATACTGACTTTTCCCAACCTCCTGGTTCTCACTCTGCCCTCTATATTAACAATACTTACTAAAAGCAGGGGCAGCTAGGTTGTGCAATGGATAGAGCACCAGTGCAGGAGTCAGGAGGACCTGAGCTCAAATCTCACCTCAGACACTTGACACTCACTAGCTGTGTGACCTTGTGCATGTCACTTAACCCCAATTGCCTCATTCTGGGTCATCCCCAGTCATCCTGATAAATATCTGGTCATTGGATTCAGATGGCTCTGGAGGAGAAGTGAGTCTGATGACCTGCACAGTCCTCCCTCACTTAAAACAAAGTCAAGTGCAAGTCATGTCATCACTTCTCTGATGGCATGGTCTTCTTTGGCAACGAAGGACGAACATACTTACTAAAAGCAAGTTCCACATCCATCACCCAACCATCCTTTTCCTCTGTTGATAATGGCAAATAAAATGATAGCCTTCATGTTCCACAATGGAATATGAAACCATGACACTACTCAGAGTGTTTTTGTTTATGAAGATAGTGAGAAATGAAATTGGGAAGACAGCAAGAAAACGTATATGAGAAAGAAATCAGGTGAAACATGGGTACTGACACCTACAACCATCCATTTCAAAAATAAGCAATTAAAATGTTTTTAGATTATTTTTGTCATATTTAAGTGATTAGGGCAAGGCTTGCTGAGATGCTATTTAATAGCACTATGGGAAAAATAAAGCTGAGGTTAAAGAAAGGGAGCTAGACATTCTGCCAGCAAGTACTTAAGAGATTGAGTTATCTAACTCAGAGATCAATCAATTAATCAATATTTATTAAGTGCCTACTATATACCAGGTAGTGTGCTAAGCACTAGATACAAAGAGAGGCAAAGGATAGTACACATGCCTACACCCACACAAACCCATCTATCTACACACACAGATATACATATATATAGATATGTATACACATATATACATATTGATAAGAAATAATTAACAGAGGAAAGGCACTGGAACTAAGAGGATTTAGGGAAGACTTCCTGTAGAAGGTGGGATTTTATTTGGGGCTTGAAGGATGTCAGGTGGATCAGTTGTTGAAGCAGAAGAGGGAAAGCCATCCAAGTATAAGGCACAGTCAGAGAAAATGCCTGGAGCTGAGATATTTGGAGGTGGGTAGGGCTCAAGATTGGTGAGGGGTATAAAGGTAACCTTGTTAGGTTTTAATTTCAATGGGGAAGACAAAACAAGGAAGATTAAAAAAATCTAGGAAAAGAGACCTGAATTCCTTAAAGAAAGGAGAGTTTAGGCATAAAAAGTGACTCATTACCCAAGGAAATCTCTATTGATAGGACTGAATGAACAAAGAAAGGATTTGAGGATTAGCTACATACAGAAAGTCAATGAAACACATCTGGATGAATTTTGCCAGATGGAAAAAAAAAATAAAGGTGATGTTTAGAGTTGTTTTTCTTTAATAAGTCAACCCAGAAGCAAAGATAAATTGTTTGTTATTAAATTATTTTTACTCGTTAAGAGAACTGGTTTTGGAATCAGAAACTGAGTTAAAGTTCTAGTTCTAAAACTTGTCGTAGCCTCAGGTAAGTCACTTCACCTGAGTTTGTTTGCTTGCCTGTAAATCTTGACATATCTTTCTCTGCCTAGAAATAATTTCACTTTAAAAGACCTTCAGGGTCTGCTTGGATGGTGACCAACTATGCAGGGATAAATAGTCTACATAATCCTAAGTTTGCAGAAATGAATGGGATATGAAAGGTCGTACAATTCAAGTGGCAGCTCAATGTATCGATCCCTTCTTGAAGATCCAAGACCATATAATCTTTAGACAATAATTAATGTATAGTGATGGAAATCTCACTACTCATTGGGACCTGTTGCTATCTGTTCACTAGAAAGTTATATTTTGTATTAGCTTTTTATTTTCAACTTCTAGCTTGATCTTCTGAAGTCAAACAGATTCCCATCCCTACCCTCACCTCAGTTAAAACAGTATTTCAGGAACTATTCAGTTATAAATATGTCTGTTTTCTGAATCTATAATGATGAGCTCCATGTCCCTTTAAATGTGACTGGTTGAAAAAGGACGACTGTGTATTGAAATGTACACAATTAGTTCTCAGTCAATCTCTGAGTACAGGATTCAGATTTAAAAGTTTCAACAAAAGATCCCCAAAACAAATTGTCTCCCACTTAAGATATATATGTTTATAATATTTAACTTTTCTGGGGCCCTAGAAAAGTGATACTATTGAAAAGAAAGAACAGTCTCATTGACACGCAGTATACAGTAAAATGATATAATTATTTCCAAGTACTATGCCTTGTGAATGTTAAATAAAATCCTTCGAATCCTGCTTCTATAGCAGCCTGCTGGCTTTCTGCTTTCCTTCTTGTGGAATAACTTTTTCAAAGATTTTAGTTGCTGAGAATGTGTGTTTTATTTTATTTCATATTTAGTACTCTCTTAATATATTGTAGGATTCACCAAGGAGCTCAAAAGCTCATCCCTTTGACTCTCACAGATTATTTATTAATTTTTTTCCCCTGTGGGGTAGCGTATTCAAGAATTCAAAAAGCAGTTAAATCATATTATTCAGCTTTGTTCTCCTTGTGCCTGGAGATGTTCTTTTTTTTTTTTTTTTTGAGTGCAGAGAGCTGAAATTTCTGCTTCCTCTAATATTCACTCCCCTCAAGTCATGCCACATTGTTTCCTGAAAATCTAAGTTTCTAAAACTATTTCTACCATCACTTATTTACATTTACCTAAGCACTCCTTTTGCCATGGCTTTCTGTCCAGTGATGTTTTTCAACTTAATGACATTATAAGATGTCAAGAGATGAAAGGATGCTCTATATATAGAATATTGGAACATAGAATATGAGAAGCTCAAAGACAAAGTTTTGGAACTGGTATGTACAATGCTAGGACATTGAAGGCTAGAGTTAGAAATGACCTTAGAAATCAGGATGTTACAGCTAGTAAAAAAAAGGTAGAATCATAAATTTAGAGCTAGAAGGAACCCTTAAGATCATATAGACAAAGTCATTTTACAGATGTGGAAACTGAGGCTCAAAGAGTTTTAAATGACCTGTCCAAGGTCTCCGTGGTAATATAGCAAAAATGAAATTAAAGCCAAGTACTCTGCCTCCTAACTAAGCTTTCTTTTTTTAACTATACCATGCCATCTCACCATTAAAACCATAGTTTTAGCTCTGAAAGGAACTTTAGAGCAGAAGATGTTAGAACCTGGAATGTTAAAAATGGAGAGAACCTTAATGAACAGAAGTGGGAATGACACTGCTGGTCACTAAGGGCAAAATTGCATTTTATTTGCTTGTTTGTAGTACTTTCCTAAGAGCTTTGGAGAGAGAAAGGTGGGAGCATCTTTTGTCCTTGGCCTTTCCTCCCAGATAGAAATCTCTGTCCACACCAATGTATCCTGCAATCAGCAGTCAAGGTAAGTTTTCTAAATCATAGACCTGATCACATCACCTTCCTCTTTAATGAGCTTCTGGGGCTCCCTATTAAATTCAAGATCAAATATAAAGTTCACTGTTTGACCTTTATTTTACAATTTAATTTTTTCCAGTTAACAGGCATTAATTTTCTTTTCCTCACATCTGCCTCCCTCAACAAAACAACAACAAAGATCTGCTATTAAATATACATAATCAAGCAGAGTAAATTTCTGGATTGGTCATGTTGAAATAATGTCTCATTCTGCCTCTCAAGTATATCACTTCTCTGTCAAAGAGTTGGGTGGCATTCTTAATCTTTGGTCCTTTGGGATGGTGGTTTGTCATTGCATTGAATAGAGTTCTTAAGCCTTTCAAAGTAATTTTTATTTAAAATGTTGTAGTTCTCATTCATATTAGTTCATACATATTTTGGTTTTTGAAACCTTCTTACTTCATTGACCTTATATGAAAATATTCTATTACATTCATATACCACAGTTAGTTTGTCCATTCCCTCAAAGATAGATATACCCTTAGTTGCCAGTATTTTTGCTACTTCAAAAAGAACCACTATATAAATATTTTTATACATATAGGTACTTTTCCTGTTTCTTTGATCTATTTGGGGCATAACTTAGTCAGTGGTATCACTGGTAGTGACTTTGTTGGCATAGTTCCAAATGACTTTCCAAAGTGGCTGGATTAATTTACATCTCCACCAAAAGTATATGAAAGCGATCCTTTTTTTTTTTTTTTTCTGCAGCACTTCTGACAATGATCATTTTTTGTTTTTGGTTAACTTTTGCCAATCTAATGGGTGTGAAGTAGAACCTCAGAGTTTCTTTCATTTGAATTTGTCTACATATTAGTGATTTGGATCATTTTTATACGGTAGTTGATATCTTGTATTCCTTCCTCTGATAACTGCTTGTTCAAATATTTTGTCCATTTACATATTAGGAAATGATTCTTGTTCCAATACTTTTTAATCAGTTGCTTATATATCTTGAATATAAGACTTTTACCAGAGAAACTTGCTCCCAAGGTTTCTTTTCCATTATCTATTTCTCTTCCAATTTTAACTACATTGATTTCGTTTGCGTAAAATCATCTGTTTGGTATTTAAAGTTCTTCATAACTATCTTCTCTCCTATCTTTCCAGCATGCTTAGACCTTACCATCCTTCATTCTTTCTAGGATCTAGCTACAGTAGCCGATGTTTCTTAAACACAAAAACTCCACCTTCCATTTCTGTGCCTTTATCCTGGCTGTCCTCCATGCCTGCTGCACTCTATCCTCTTTCCTCCACCTTCCACTATCCCTGACTTTCTTCAGGACTGGGTTCAAAGCCCACTTTTTTCTTTCCCATCTCCACCTCCTTCCCCACTAATGTGTTTCCCTTTTAGATTGCTTTTGAAGCATTTTGTATATTGACTCTAACATTGTCTCTATTAGAATTCATGCAATGACTCTGTGAGGGCAGGGAGTATTTTCTGCCTTTCTTCGTATGTCCAACACTTACCACTGTGCTTGTGACATGTAAGTGCTTAATAAATGCTGGTTGACTGATTGACATGGTGAGATGAGGGAGTACCACTAATTTATTGTGATCAAATACCTGAGAAGACTTTGAAACTATAAGTAGTGATGTTAATACTGAGAATTTTCAGCATTACAGTGGGCTGATGGGGAAAGAGAAATATTCCAGAAAGTATTAGTTAGTCTCCCTCTACCCCCCCATACACACACTCACTCTTTACCAAGACTTCTAAATTAGGCCCAAAATGTGCCAGGGACTGTGTTAAGTACTAAGGATATACATAAATAGACTCTGCTCTCAAAGAGCTTAAATAATGCTGTCCTAGGGACAAAGACAGGGTAAATCTGCTTAGAGGCATTTGGTCGTCTTACCCAACAGTGAGATCAGGTAGACTACTGAGAACTACAGGGGTGGAATCACATGAAATACACTCTGAGATGGTGGTATAGAACTGATGCCACAGTTAATTCACAGTTGCGGACCAACATACAGGAAAAATCATCTAGCAAAGGTGGGGCAAAAGTAAATGATGGGAGGGCAGAGTGATAATAAGCAGAAACAGAAAGATACCGCTGTAGGCCTCTAAAGTATTCACGGTCATGTTGCGTGGCCTTCCTTTGAATGAATTATGTGGATCCAAGACAGGGGCATATCACCAAGTGGCAGAATGGATCATTGTTTCCTGGGGTGGATGCCAAACTGTCAGTCACATACTGCTGTTCCTGCAATATACTCCTTTCTTACCTCCCACTCTTAGAATCTCTTGTTTCTTTCAAAACTAAGGTCAATGGTCACCTTTGTGAAATCCTTCACCCCTTACCCCAAAAGTAACCCTCCCTCCATCTCTTGGTGCCCTTGTATTTATTTTCCATATGTTCAGGTTGACTCCCTAATAGACTATAACTTCCTCAAGGGAAGTGACTATTCTATATCTGTCTTTGTTTCTCCAGTGCCTAGCCAAGTGCCTGGGACACAGCAAATGGGGGTTGATTGATTGCCAGCATTTAGAGGGTAGGGTCATCTTGCTGGGTTAGATGAACTGTATTAAGGCAGAAGGATGGCTTCACTGCTCTCTCAGGCTGTGACTGGGTCATCAAAATAAGATTTGGTTTAAAATAGCTCGCCATAGTTCCACATATAGCATTTCAAAAATCTCTTTATGAATATATACAGAGAACATGCTAATATAGGTAAAATCCTATTTTAACAACCTCAATAGGACATCAAGTTAGTTTTGTTAAATTCAAATTGCATTTGAATAGAAACCTTTGGCTACCACATGCAGAGAAGTGCTATATTAATTTGGTTTTATTTGTTGAAATAATAAAAGTCAGACTTTCCTCCCATTTCTTATTTTTGCACTCTGCCAACATGCCAGCCTCTCTGATCTCCCCACACCCCTCTCAACAGTGTGTCCCTGCCCAGAACTGGCAGCTTTCCCACTCATCCCTCTCCCTGTCCACCCTCCACTGAGACTGCAGGATACAAATACAGTTATAGCAGAAAGCACAAATACTGAACCACAACAAGGTTTCCATTAAACAGCTTGGCTAGAACATGGGCAGGGACTTGTGAATGCATCTGTTCAGCACGGTTTTTTGTTGAATTAGAATTCATTGAAGCTAGATCAGCAAAGCATGGTTACTAAGGGCCATCCACAGGGACTTGGAAATAGCTTTGTTAAACAGAACCTATGTCAAAAGAGCATTTGTTAAACCAGGATTTTACTTTTATGGTACATGGATCTTCATATAGATATGCCAAATAATATTCTGAAATAGCATTGCCTTATTAGTAATCAGAAATAAATCAAAGGATGTTAGAACAAAAATAGGACTTTGACTAAAGAATATGGTAAAATGGTTCTTAGAATATAGAGTGTTACAACAGGGAATGCAGACTGTTAGAATTGGTACAAACTTTAATATACAGAATATTAGAATTGGGTCTTTAAGACACAGATTGTTAGGATACAGAATGTGTACCATTAGCACTAGAAAGCTTCTGAGAGCATAGATGTTAAAAAAAGAGGAATGCAAGAGCTAGGGGGGAACTTGGGGAAAAAAATGTCAGGAAGTAGAATAAATCTAAAGCTAGATGGTTCCTGAGGGATCATCTAGACCAGAGGTTTTTAATCTGGAGTTGATAATGTAATTTTAAAAACTATGTATTTTATTTTAGGCATTTAAAACAGTATTCTAAGAAAAGGTCCTTAGGGTTTACCAGAGTACTAAAGAGGTCCATAATACATGCAGAGAAAAAAGATTGTGCTCTCCTGCTTTAGACCAACCTCCTAATTTCATAGATGAGGAAAACTGAAGTCCAGAGATGATTGCCCAAAGACACAGAAGTGCTAGAACTTGGCTTAGAACCCAATTCTTCCTACTCCCATATTATTTATTTTTTGTAAAAATAGTTTATTTTATCCAAATTACATGGAAAAATCATTTTTAACATTTGTTTTTTTCTCAAATTTTGAGTTGCAATTCTCTTCCTCCTCCCTCTATCCTTTCCCCCTCCCTCAGGTGGCAAACAATTTTATATAGTGTATACATGCATAAGTATGCAAAACGTATTTCCATATTAGTCACGTTGTGGAAGGAAACACAGACAAAAATGTGAAAAAAATAAAGTGAAAAAATAGTATACTTTTGTCTGCCTTCAGATTCCACCAGTTCTTTGGTGATAGCCTATATTCTTTAAACTACATTGTAGCATATTTATTAAGCATCTCCTACAAGTCCAGTGCTATGCGAGGTGCTGTAGGGAATACATCGGAAATTTAAGATATTCTCTTTCCTGAAGTGACTTGGTCTAATTTGAGATGCAGGATAACATTAAACAAACTCCAAAACAAGAATAGATAGATGAAAATTAGGATAGAGATTATGTAGTACAGACACAATCTATATCATCATGTTCTCTACATACTCACACCTGAACAACCAGAGATATAGTCTATGAAAAACATCTGTGGTGATCAGAAATGAAAAGACCTCAGTTCTTGTCCTGGATTTGATCTTAATTCACTGTGTGACCTTGGGCATTTCACTTATTATGTCACTTTCTATTTTTATTTGTTTTGTTTTGTTCATTTTTTCTTTTGTAAAATGAAGGAGTTAGGCTCAATGATCCAAAGGTAGGTTGTTCACAAAGGAACTAAGGAAAGTTTACTGGAAAGCATACTTTACAGAGGGGCAGCGAGGTGGTACAGTGGTTAGAGCACTGGGCTTGAAATCAGGAACTTATCTTGGTGAGTTCAAATCTGGCCCCAGTCACTTACTAGCTATGTGATCCTTGCCAAGTCACTTTTAATCCTGCTCACCTCAGTTTCTTCATCTGTAAAATGAGTTGGAGAAGGAAATGGAGAAGCTCTTCAGTATCTCTGCCAAGGAAACCCCAAAAGGGGTCGTGAAGAGCTGGACACAACTGAAACAACTCAACACCAAAAATATTTTCCATAGTCACATCAAAAGTTTATATATGGTTCCATGGATAGAATTAGCTATCTGGAAAAAGAAAAACTTGAATTCAAAGCTGGACTCAGTCATTTATTAGATGTATGCTGAGCAAGTCACTTCACTTTTTTTGCCTCAGTTTCTTCATCTGTAAATGGCAATAATGATAGCACCAACCTCACAGGGCTGTGGTAAGAATCAAATGAGATAATAATTGTAATGTGCCTGGCACACAGTAAGGACCATGTAAATGTTAACTATAATTATCCTTATTACTATCATTACTAGTGATAGTCGTCACAGTATATATATATACACTACGTATATAATATGGGGATAAATAAAAACACAAAGCAGGAAGCTAGGTGGCGCAGTGGTTGGAATAGCAGGCTTGGAAGCATGAAGAATCACCTTCATGAGTTCAAATCTGGTCCTAAGAGCTTACTACTTGTGTGACCCTGGGTAAGCCTCTTAATCTCGTTTGCCTTGGCTTCCTCTTAAAAAATATTTCCCAGGCTTTGTTGAACAGGATTACAGGGCTGCTTAAGAAAATGATGATTCCAATTCTTTTCAATCCTATGGCATGAAAGACTGCATTCAAGGATGGAGATACACATATACACACACATACGCACACACTCACACTTGGTGATGATGATATATGCAAACATACTACAGTTACTAAAAGGAGTAGGTCCAGTTTATACCCACATTTAAAATCCTTATTCATAGACCCAGTCATGAGCACAAGACTTACAGTTGACCAGCTCTTCAGGCTTAAACTATAGGTCCATCTCTTTCTCAGCACTTTTTATTATCACTGCCATGAATGATGCTCCTGCCAATTTGAATGCAAAAGTCCCCATGAATGGTGCCTGGCTTGGAATCAACTGGGTTGGTCTCCCCAAGCATCACTCTGCCTGTCTTCACCACATTAGAACCCTCCCAAACCATGGCTAACACAGGCCTCTAGTCCGTATATTTCACAAGCCCAGGGAAAAATGACCTGTCCTTCAGGTCAATACAGTGCTATTTCAGATGTTCCTCTGAGGACCTAAGGAAATTCATGCCCACAAAGCAGAATCCCTTCTGCTCAAAACATTTGATGATGTCCCTAACCGGACCTCATGGATGCTGTTGGGCTTTATGGCAAGGAAGCTGTGCTCAGTGTTGGATGTGGCCCAAGGAAGCTCAGGCTGGAGCAGGAGAAATGGGTGATTGTGGCTGAGGCAGAGGTGATGACTAGAGCCCAAAGAGTCTACAGTTCACACTAAAGCCTGGACCAGAGTTTCCTCTTTTGTAAAATGACGTGGCAAAGAAAATGGCAAATCACTCCAGTATTTCTGTCTAGAAAGTCTCCAAATGAAGTCACAGAGTCAGACACGACTGAAAACAGCTGAACCACAACAAACAAATACAAAGATAGAGAGATTCAAGCATCCATGATTTTCTTTTACGTGAGTCATTACACATCTGTTATCTGGGAATTAGCTTCCCCTTCCTGAGCTACCAGTTCCATATTAAAACAAACTTTAAAATACAAGAAAGCTGAACTGGATAACCTTGAAAATCAATTTTGGTTCTGACAGTCTATCTTCTAGTATTCTAGATTCTGAAGTTCCATCTTGCTTCAGCATTCAATCGTCCATTTAATTTTCTCTCCTTTGACCTCCCCTTCCCTTGCATAATAGTTAGCCAAACCCATTTAAAATTCTTTAGAGGTATAGTTATCATTTTTTTTATCAGTTCTTCCAAGTAGATTCTAGGATCATGTATTTTGAGCTGAAAGGAGTCTTAGAGGTCATCTGGTTCAATAATCTCATTTTATAGATGAGGAAAATGATGTTCAAGGAGGGTAAATGGTTTGTCCAAGGTTATGGAGGTGCCACGTTTGGGATTTAAGGCAGAGTACCCTGACTTCAAATCCAACATTCTTTACAATGCACCAAATGGGCTCTGGAACTGACTGACCCTTTTTCTAGGTCATTCAGCCTAAGCTTGTCTTACAAAGGCTGCTCAGAGCCATGTGCACACTGAGAAACATTTTCATTTTATGCAGGAAACTAATATTAACCTTGTGGTCACCCACTGCAATGCTACAAACATTATTTTTTCAATGCTTCAAGGATCTGTGATTTCTTCAATATGGGTACTCCTTTCAACACAGATTGTATATTCTCTGTGCATTAATAGATGGTTTCACAAATCTCTAGGCACCAAATTTATCATCTATTGGCAGATGTTCCAGTGCTACCCTTCCCTTCTTATGGGGACTGCTGTTTTAATGGTGCATTAAAGTTTACAAATCCTTTCCTCATAGAAAAAAAACAAAAACCAAATCTTGCAAGGTAGGTAGTATGTTATCAGCCCCATTTTACAGATGAAATAACTGAGTCTCATTGGGATTAATTGGCTTGCATGTGGCCACATGGCTATTAATAAGAGATCCAGCCTTTTGAGTAGAAGCTCAGCACTCTTTTCAATATTCTATGATGTAGTCCTTACAAATATTTTGACAACAAAAATGTATTTAGTAATTTGTGCTCTTAAAAATGACATACATTTGATCCTCACAAACCTGAGAGTTAAACAGGATAAATGTTGTTGTTTTGCAGAGGAAGAAACTGAGGACTTGAAAATTGAAGTGACTTGCTCAGTAGCACAATATAGTTCCTGGTTTTAGATCCCAATTCCAAAACTCACTCAATGAATGACACTTTGTTAAATTACTTAGCCTTGCTATGCCTCATTTTCTTCATCTATAAAATGGATATAATAATATTTGCATGACCTCTCTCACAAAGCTTTGCAGAAAATACTTTGGGAATCTTAAAGCCTTGTAAAACTGTGACTTGCTATTATTAACAAGAATCAAGTGTCCACTAAGTGCCACAGCAGAGAGGCTAAGCCAGGTCTCTTGACTCTGAATCCCAATCCTTTTCCAAATCCTACTATCCATTAATCACGAGTAGGGAGGGTTTCCATACCATTTACTAAACCTCAAAGTTGGATTTCATCTTGCCCACAAGTGTCAATGACAATGAGAAATTGGGGAAAGGAAGAAACAGTCCCCTGTTATCTAGCCCAGAGCCCTTCTCATCCCTCTGCTTAGAACACTTTGAGAAAAAAAGAAATGATCAGGACACATTTCCCTTCATAGTCTATTTTCATTTCCTCCTTTTTGCTCTTGTTGTAGAATCTGTGGAGTGATTTGAAGAGGGTTTCCTATCACTGAACGGAATGGCAACCTTCAAAAAGGGCTATATCTTTATCAAAAGACAACATCAAATTAATTTCTCTCTGGTCTCGGGAACTCATGTAAAATTTATGGGCTGTTTTTTAATTTTCTCGAGTGCGGGTAGCATGCCATGGTTGGGGGCAGTGGGGGTGTGAGTGGTGGAAGGAGAGAAAGTTTGTAGCATAACTGGCTACACAGACACAGGCCCATGCATGGAGTGACCTTGCTCGCATGCCAAACTTCACACAGAACAATAATGAGAAGGCAGCGGAACTAATCAATTTGGAGCAGGGCCCATTTCCTCCATCCCTTGCACAGCCCTGGCCACTTAGAATTCAAGCAGTGTCCTAGGCATTTCGTACAAGGCTGCCCTTTGAACACAAACACAACGACTTCTCTTACATAGCCCAACAGCAATTTAGCAGGTTCACAACCTAAAACAGCAGCTGAATTAGTTCTTGTATTAATGTACTTTCTCCTTTCCTTTCTCTCGATCTCCCGCTTCCTCATCTTCCTTTGTAGACACCATATTAACCTAACCAAGAAGACATTGCCCTCTCTGTATGTTACGCTATGACATAGATATCAGAGGCAAGACCCAATAAGAAAAATGAATATAAGTCATAGGATCTAATAGGAGAAACCTGAACACATACTTTGGGGGAACGTGAAGCTGGGAAGGGTAAGAGTTGAGAAGGAAAGTCAGACCAAAGGAGAGAAGCTTTGTAAGAAAGCTGGTTTTTAGTATGTCACTGAAATCATGGGTTAGAATTGGAAGAGACCTTAGAATTTTAGATCTGGGACAGCATTTAGACATAAAGTGTTAGAACTGGAAGGCAGAACTGTAACTAGGAATTTCAGCATCTGGGGCCCGTTCTGTTGAGCTGCTGAAAAGAAGGTTAAATCAAGTATGGTTTTATGCCTAGCAAATTTTCTTTTCCTCTTTTCTATATTCCTGTTATTTGTAGTTGCTGAGCACTAAAGCAAAATTTCCCTTCCTCTGCTACCACTACCCAATCCCTTGTCATCACCCACTTCAATGCTCCCTCCTCTTCCCAAGTCTTTATATTCCTCTGCCCTTCTCTTTTGCTGTTGTCTCTACAACCTCCATCCTAACATAAAGGATCTTCCTTTTGTCTTCTTCTTCTTCCAGCTTCTTGCATTTATGGAAATTGGCTTTCCCAAGAAGAAACTGGAATAGGACTGTATCCCAAAAAGATCATAAAAATGGGAAAGGGTCCCACATGTACAAAAATATTTAGAGCAGCTCTCTTTGTGGTGGCCAAGAACTGGAAATCGAGGGGATGCCCATCAGTTGGGGAATGGCTAAACAAGTTGCAGTATATGAATGTGATGGAATTCTATTGTGCTATAAGAATTGATGAACAGGAACACTTCAGAGAGGCCTGGAAGGACTTATATGAACTGATGCTGAGTGAAAGGAGCAGAACCAGGAGAACTTGTACACATCAACGACTGCAGTGTGCAAGGAATTTTTCTGGTAGACATCCCTTCATAGCAATGAAAGGACCTAAAAAAATTCCCCAAGGACCCTTGAGGCAAAATGCCTTCCATATCCAGAGAAAGAAGCATGAAATTGGATCACAGAATGAAGCAGACCATTTTCTGTTATGTTATATTTTATTGTGATGATTTCTCCCATTCATTTTAATTCTTCCATGCAACATGACTAAGGTGAAAATGTATTTAGCAAGAATGTATGTGTAGAATCCATATAAGATTGTACCCTGTCTGGAGGAGAGAGTGGGGGAAGAAGAGAGGAAAGAGGGATAGAAAATCTAAGATTTATGGAAGTGATTGTAGAAAACTAAAAACAAATAAATTAATTTTTAAAAGAAAGAAGAAACTAGAATGCAGGCCATATTTCCAAGTAGTTGGAAAACATTTGTTCATGTCTTGACACACTATGCAAGGAGGAAGAAGATTAACGATGTTTCTTCTTCCTGGTTTCTACTTCCAGCTAGATCTTCTTTCCATTGTCATCACTCAGCAGCTTCTATTCCTTAGAATTCACCTTACCTTTCTATCATATTTTCTAAGTTTTGATGACTGCTACCCAATTGTATCCATGTCATTATCCCTCCTCTTTCAAGTAGTTCAAAACTTGACTCACAGTTACTTTTTTTTTATTCTCTTCATTCAATTAACCTATCCGCTCTTATCAGTTTAATTATACTCTCCATGCATAAGACTCCCAGGTCTATATATCAGATTTATAGTTTTACTTTTGAGCTCCCTTGTCATAGGCATCCTCAAGTGCCTTTGGATATTTTGAGCTGGATATCCTATTGTCATCTCAAACTCAGTCTATTCAAAAGAGAACATTCCCCTCAGAACTCACAATTCCTATGAACTTCCCTATTTCTGCCCAAATGACCACCATCTTTTTAGGCATGCATATTCACAACTTCAGTGTCATCCTTGACTTTTCACTCTCACTCATCCCACATTTCAAATTGGTTGTCAGATTTTATCATTCTTAACATCTTTTGCATATATCCCCTTCCTTAACCCTAGTTCATCTTAGTTCAGTTATTATCCTGGTTTAGACTTCCATCATGTCCTGTCTTTACTATTTATTGGTTTACCGGCCTCAAGTCTTTCCTCACTCCAACAACAACCTCCTACAGCAACCAAAATTATTTTTCTTAAATCCTATGTCTGTCCACATCATAAATCTCCTCAGTAAATTGCTCTCTTTCACCTGCAGCATCGATCCATAAAGCAAACAACAAGCATTTATTAAGTGCTTTCTAAGTGTTAAGTACATAGTCCTCTAGAAAAGTCTTAAAAAATTTCTTCATAATGGCAAGGAGGGAATCCTGGATTCTCAAAAGTTATGCACATTGATCACAAATTCTGAGAGATTTTTCTAAGCTGCAAAAACCTTTTAAATAGTGTATCATGCATGCCCTTTGGTCCAGATATAGCACTCTTTAGGTCATATATCCCCAAAGAGATCAAAGAATGACCTAAGACCATATATGTACAAACCTATTTGTAGCTGCTCTTTTTATAGTGGCAAAGAATTGGAAAGGAAAGAGGTAACCATCAATTGTGTAAAGGCTATTTCAAAGGGATAGGAAAAGAATTATATAAACTGATTCATAGTGAAGTAAATAGAATCAAAAGCCCAATTTATAATACAACATCAATATCATAAAAATGAACAATTTTGAAACACTTAAGAACTCTGTTCAATTAAATGATTAAAAATGATTCCAGAGTGTTGAAAAAAGATGACCTAATTTATAATGAACAAATATGAAGAATAAGAAATTAATTTTTAGATGTGACTAATATAGTAATATTTTATAGTGCTTATTTAATATGGGAGTTCCAGATATTTTTTATTTTTTTCATTAGGTGGGGGAGGTAAAAGAAAAAAACAGTTAGTTATTAAAGAACTAATAAAGTTTTGAAAAAAGTGAAAAGGCTTCAAATATGGCCTTAGGATCAGATCAAGTCTATATTCTGAGGACCTCTCTCGCTAATCATCCAGAAAGAAGCGTGTCATCTGTGGGCTGACCACCTATTGATAAATCCTTTTTGACCATGACAAACTATGAAATAGGGAAAAAATAAGAATTGATCATCAGGCCTATTCATCACCCTTTTGTTTCTGTTATGATGATGGCAGAGTGCCCCAAAATGAGGCAGAGAATTCAAAGAATCACTCAAATTTTAGACCAGCAACGAAGCAAGTTTGACTCTTAGTCCTCTACATATGAGATCCTTGACTAATGACCCATGAGTAGACGTACTGCTGGAGGACCTAAATCATACTAATCATGACATTCTTGTTATGAACAAAACCAGAAGAGAAGGAAGCTGAAACTAAATGAAAAATTGCACCTGGGTACTACCTGGAGAAGTAAAGAGAGAAATTGATGAAATGGGTTTTATTATATGCCCAAAAGCTAAAAAAAATAGTTTCATGGGACATTTGGTCATTACATATTATAGCATCATGAAAATGATCACAAGTCAATTTGGAACTATGCCCCCAAAGTCACTAAATTATATGTACCTATTGACCCAGCCCTATACCTCAAAGATATCAAAGAAAAAGGAAAAATACTTACATATACATAAATATTTATAGGCATTCTTTCAGCTATAGACCATGACTGACAAACAAGAAGGTAGTCATCAATTGGGAAACGGCTGAACAAATAATGACATATGAATATAATGGAATATTATTACCCCAAAGAAAAGATGAATGTGATGGTTTCAGAAAAAACTTGAGAAGACATGTATGTTCTAATATATAACAAAATAAGTAGAATCAAGGGAACTTATAATAATCGCATTATAATTGTAAATGAGTTTGAAAAATTTGAGAACTCTGATCAATGCAATAACCATCCATAATTCCAGAGGATAAATGATGAAATATACTATCCAACTCCTGAAGGATGGGTGATTGACTCAAGATGCAACACCTGACCTTGGGTCTCCTTTTCTCCCTTTACCAAGTCTCTGCCACATTTTACTTATGGTAAATGACCCTGGGGATAAGCAAATTGTTCCCTTGGTCTATGGTGCTGTCTCCTGGCAATATATAGCAACTTTGCTCATGGGTCCATCTACCACTGTTATAGGTCAAGTAGGACATTGCTCTGCTATGTTGGCTCTTTAGATGACTTGGCTGTCATTGTGTTTTGTTCTAGCTGCCAGTGGAATTTCTGAGAGTTTTGAATCATTTCAGGTTCATAGGACATTCTTCTTTTGAAACATTCACATGAGATCAGGAAAAAATAAACATACAACAAAAAGAGGAGACATGCTCATGGACATGGAGACTTAGAGAGATTTTAGGGAAGTCTCCCTCTCCCCGCTGGAGGCTTAGTATTAGTTCTCTTTAAATGAAAACTTCGAAGGAAGAAAGGTCTCATGGTCAGGAACTGAAACTTTAGTAGGTCTACGGAGTACTGGCTCATCAGCCAATTAAAAGATTTATGTTATGAAAGATTTATGTTATGAATGAACCTCTGAATCATGTCCGACAGGAAGCAAGAGGAAGATATCTGTTTGCATGAGTGGAGCAAAGATTCAATTCTACCTGAGCTTCCAATGTTAGCTGAGCATGCCCCAAAGTGTGGTGTCCAAGGGAGTTATCTTTATAAATACATGCTGTCTATAATGCAAGCTTCCTGAGAGCAGGCACTATTTCACTTTAGTTTTTATATATCTGGCACCTAGCACAGTGCCTGATACATGCTAGGCACTTAGTTAATGTTGGTGGATTAATTGCTCATCCGAACCTATGTGAATTTGAGCAAATCACCTCTCTTCTCTGGGTTTGATTTTTCTCATATTTAAAATGAGGAGGTAATGCTGAGGTCCATCTGCTCTCCATCCACGATTCCATGATCCTCTCAGACTTGATGAATTTGAATGTCATGCTATTTTCCTTTTTTTCTTCTCTATCTTTAGTATTCTCCTTTTCCTTCTGGGCTCGAAGGCCATGTCTACACTGGCAGTTACATAGAAAGTAAAGTCAATTTTCTTGAGAATACAGGTAAAAGCAAAAAGTTATTATTGGAAAAATAATTAATTTGGGGCCTAAATTACTCAGATTCTTTGTCTACCTTGAATTTCTCCTCAACTGCATCCTTTATTCTACCTAAATAGATATAGCGGTCCCAAAACTCCACTGGTCCACATAACACCAGCATTGCCTTTTAGGATTGGCCCCTTTTCATGTCAACTTAAAGAGGTAGAACACATTCCAAACCTTAGTCTTTCATCACCTCTCATTTTGTTGGTTTGTTTTTTGTCTTTCCTTATTTGAGTCACAACCTTTTCAATCTGTCCTAATACACATGGAAGATACTTATCTGTAATTATTCTATTTGTATTGCAGAGTATTCTTTTAAGAACTTGTATATTCTACAAGGTTAAATAAACAATAATACACTTTATGGTTTTGTAAAAGTCTGTTATTGTAAGAAAAGAATATAAAGTATTATCCCTTTCTGTGAAACAGCTATGGAGGGAAGGAAAGGAGGAAAGGATCTAATTAATATGAGTACGCAGGAACATTAGTGGTTATCTGATGCCTAAAAATATGATGTGATAATTCTCTTTCTCTTAAATGTTTCAATCCTATCCATCCATCTAACAGGACACAAAGGCTGTCCCAGTGTGACCTTTGAACAATGTCAACACCTTCTCCCCTCCAGGAAAAGTGATCTGTTTTTGATAGGGTAGAAAAGCCACTGGTTCTGAAATCAGTAGTCTTGACTCCAAATCCTGTGTCTGATGCTTACTCACCATGACCTTGGAAAAGTCATTGAATTTCTCTGGTCCTACGCTTCCTTTTCTGTAAAATAGGCAGCTTAGACTAGATACTCTCTGAGGTCCTTTCTAGCACTAGATTTAAAATCCCATGATCCTATGACCCTCCAGAGCAGGACCTCCATACCATTTCCACATACCTCTCCTTCAACAATGAGTTAAGCCGCCCACTTTTGCATAGAACTGAATTATCCTGATTGGTAGGTGATAGAATGAGAACTCTCCCAACCCATTGACTGTCATCAGCCTTAGAGTTTCACCTCCACACTATCCATGAATTAGGACCTAGCAAGAAACCAAGAGCTATCCAGCATGAGCATTTTTCTACATGTGCTATCTCTACCACAAATACACACATACACACACACACACACACACACACACACACACACACACCCTTTTGTTTTTGCCCTGGGAACAATAATTACATGAACACTATTGGAAATGGTATGATAGATGACCTATTGCTTTATTCCTCTACTTAATCCCTAAGACTTCCTAGATCAAAGCTCTTCCCTTGGTCATCTTGGTCACCACACATTATTGCTTTATCGGAACTGATTAATTAATGTAATCTCCCAGAAGGCAGAGACTCGCTAACTTTTGCAATGGTATCCACAGTGCCTATCAGAGTGTCTTACACAAAATAATTGCTTAATAAATTCTTATTGATTGATGGATAGACTTGTAGATTTAAATCTCAAGTTATTTCTCTCTCTAGTCTTCAGCTACCACATCAGCCAAATGAAGGACGTTACATGATGTCTGAAGTCCCTTCTAGTTCAAGCAATGTTCTATGGTTACTACTCTAAGTTTTCTAATATATTTAAATAGCAAACTTTAAGGAAGGCCTGCACAGCCTGCGACCAACCAAAGGATTTCAGGAAAATGTCCTCTACATTTTTTTGCGGGTCACTTAAAATCCTTTGGCATGCCCATATGCTGGAAGCAGCTCATGGCCACAGGTTGTGCAGACCTACTTTAGGGTTTCTTCTAGTTCTAATATTCTATGTGCTAAGGTTCTTTTCCTGCTCTAACATTCCATGACCTAATACTCTATCTCTTGCATTCTTTCTAGCCTTAAAATTCTAAATTCTAAGACTCCTTCTACCTTTGACGTCTAGATAAACTCATTTTATATTCTATGTTCTGGAGTCTTTTTTAACTATAAAATCCATGTTCTAATGCACCTCCCAATTTTAACATGAGAGGAGTCTTTAAGTTGAGTCTTTCCCATATTTCTAATACTGTGCCCAAGATAATTATTCTACTAAAAACACTGACATCTCCACTTCCATTTGACTTCTCCAACTTTTCTACCTTGCTCTTTTCACCAAGAATGGTTTTAGCTAAAATCTTCATCTCCTTTTTGACCATAAAAGGCCATTGAAGAGAAACATTAAGGGAAAAGTCTATCTTGCTTCTTGGTCCCTATTCTTGGATTTTTGATCAATAATGTACAAACATTTACTAAATTCCTACTATGTACCTAGGATGAACACAACCTGTGAGTAGACCAAGCTGTCTGAATGAGGACCCAGCTATGGGTAACTCAGCTCATCCTGTCCCTTCTGTCTCCCTCTCCCCTTCCTTCTCCTTTCCAAAGGAAGGTGAATTTGGATAGCCAGAGGGTTACCCAGTTAACTTGGGGCTTACTGGGTTTCTTCCTTCCTTCCTTCCTTCCTTCCTTCCTTCCTTCCTTCCTTCCTTCCTTCCTTCCTTCCTTCCTTCCTTCCTTCCTTCCTTCCTTTCTTTCTTTCTTTCTTTCTTTCTTTCTTTCTTTCTTTCTTTCTTTCTTTCTTTCTTTCTTTCTTACTTTCCCAAAACCTTAAATCCAGTGCACTCTGAAGCTCATGGATTGGACAGCAGTAGGCCCAAGTTCCACCTAATGACTGTTTTCTGGACCCTCCTCATTTACAGAGATTATCAATAGTAACTGCTTCTCTTTCCCTCCCAGCTTGATTTAATTATCTTTTTCTTTTGCTCATTAAAGGGGCCATTTTCTGACTACTTCATGAAGAACCCCATTCACTGAATGGCCATTACCTCCCTCTAAATGTGTACCTGAAAGAGTCTTAGCCGAAAAAGCCCAAAGTCTCCCATTCCTGGGTTGTATCAAGTCATCCTAATGAGTATCTGGTAACTTGATCCAGACGACTCAGAGGAGAAGTGAAGCTGGTGACCTTGCACAGTCCTCCCTCACTCAAAATAACTGCAAGTCATGTCATCATTTCTCTGATGTCATGGTCTTCTTCAAAAATGAATAACAAACACAACAACAACGATGTACCTAGCCCTGTGCTAGGTGATAGCAATGCAAGTCCAAAAAGGGAAACAATGCATATTTGTAAGGAATTGACATTCTAAAAGGGAAAGAGGCATACACCCACATATGTATGTATATCCATAATATATGCATATGTATGTATACATTTATAATATAAAGTTAATAAATGCAAATAAATATAAAATAGTTAAATACAAAATAGTTAGAAAAGAATTTGGGGAGATCAGAAAAAGTTTCATGTAGAAGATAAATGTTTAAACAGCTCCATCAGAAGGAGGCGAGGAAGGAGCATATCTCTGTCATGTGGGCCATAACTCACTACAAAAGTGTAACAAATGTAGGATGGATGGACTGGCCTATGATGCCAGTCCTGGGAGCACATACAGATACTCTATTACATGATTTCAGTCCAAGTTACCACATGGGAACTTTGGACTAGGGGAGAGGGGGAGTGTGTAGAATCCTGTTTCAGCCTGTTATGACTAAGAAGTGTATACTGTGTGATGAATGAAAACCTTCTAATTGGATGTAGAGTTGAAAGAACTCTTGACTCGGGGTTGCTGAGCCCAAACTGAGTGAGTATACAAAAGAGTGAACTAACTCTTCATTCATCTTTTTCCATTTTGGATGTGAGGGGGGCAGAAATACTTTAAGCAGCCTTCCTGAAAGCTGTGTGGGGAAAGTTGGCTGCCCTGGCTCACACCTGCTATAGGAGCTGAGCATATGGTTACCTCTCTGTTTCGTGTTTATCCTTTCCTGACTTTAAGCTAACAAGTATTCTGAGATGGAAGTATCTAATTTTAAGAGATCCAGAAGTCCCGTCTAAGGTTCCATTGTCACTGAAAGCTCATCAGAGAGAATAGCAATGTCCCATAGACCAATAGTGCTGGTAGACATACACCAAAATATAACTTTATGAAGACTCACAAAGAGAGAAAAAGGCTACCAGAGCCAGGAGAGATCTTGGTGTCATGTGTGTCCTTTGCAAGTGACCTCAACATCATTGTATTCTGAGTTTGTAACCTCCCGCTACAACAATGAAGCCAGTGTTTACTGATGGAAGATTATGTCCAAGTTTCGGGGTGCTGGTGGATTTTTATACCAGTTGCTTTTGTTATAGCTTTTTAGTAAATATCTTTCCTAAAAGCTGATTAAGTTTATATTATTGTAAATGAGGAACACACTGCTGAGTATTTAAAATATGCAGGGTTAGAAGAACTTTTCAGGTTTATTTCTAAAACTCTGAGAATTTCTAACTATTCATTAGTTAGCTGGGGAGTCCTACTCCCAGTAGTAGTGAGAGTTGGGGGAGTGGTCCCAGAATAATTATTTATTCCTTTTCTTTTGGTATGGCCATGGGCACAAATAGAGTCTGAGGGAGAAGCATACAAGAAATAGGTGTGCAGAGAAAGAATACTTAATGCCAAAAAAAAGTCATAAACACCTCTCAGTGATGCTTCCTAATTAAAAATGTATGCCTGTTGTGTGGATTTAAGTTAAAGACATATGGCCTCTGATTGCCTGGCATTTTCCATTCATATGGGAACATTACTATGCTGCATTATTGATGATGAGGAACTTTTTGACATTTTAAACATGGTTGGGTCTTTTTCTTCCTTCTTTTTCCCCTTTTCAGCATTGTGGTCCAATAGGTTGTGTGAGTCTGTCTTCTGAAGGAAGTGAAGCTGGCTAGGATACAACAAGGCCCTTTTGGGTCTCTGAGATGTGAAACTAG
Organism: Bettongia penicillata ogilbyi; assembly: GCA_023548195.1. Classification (NCBI taxonomy): domain Eukaryota; kingdom Metazoa; phylum Chordata; class Mammalia; order Diprotodontia; family Potoroidae; genus Bettongia; species Bettongia penicillata. The sequence goes on from JAJHZJ010000735.1 coordinate 3,215,968, forward strand.
CTTACTGGAGAGCTTGCCTACTTAACTTTCAATTTATCAGTTCCTGTCCTTATGTCTCCCAAGCCTATAAACTAGCTCAACATTCCTATAACAAATCCTAAAATGATATTGTATAATGAAGTAGAAAGAACACTGGGTTTCAGAAGGCCTAGGTTTGAATCCAAACTCTTTTACTTATACCTGGCTGAGCTTTGAACAAGCAACTTTGCTATCTCAGGGCATTAGATTCCCTAGAGTCACTTTTCATCTGTGAATCTTCTGGTTTAATCATTCTAGTAGCTCAGAAATTATGGGGCTATGGCCATTTCAAATCTTACCTTTTCCACAAAGACTTTCCTGACTGTCCCATCTTGAAGTGACCTCTTAGCACTGCTGTAAAATATCTCAGTTGGCTGTTAATTTATGTCTATTAAATAAATGTCTATTGACTGACTAATGACTAAATGGGTTCGAGTCCAGGCTTTGTAACTTGCTAATTGCATGACCTTAGGCAGCATTTTCTTTCTCTTAACCTCAGTGTCCTCATCAGGAAAATAATAATAGTAATGTCAGTTAAAGGACACTTGGGTGCTCTGATAGATGGGAGTGTTGGGCCTGGAATCAGGAAGACATCTTCCTGAGTTTAAATTTGGACACTTACTAGCTGTATGAACCTGGGAAAGTCACCTAACCTTGTCTACCTCAGTTCCTCACCTGTAAAATGAGCTGGAGAAGGAAATGGCAAACCACTCCACTATCTTTGCAAGAAAATCCCCATTGGGGTCACCCAGAATGACTGTAAAAATGACTGAAAAAATGAATGGTAGTTAACATTTAAAAAATGCTTTAAGATTTGCAAAGCACTATACAAATCTCATTTTATCCTCACAATAACTCTGTGAGATAAATATTGCTATTATCCCTATTTTTATAGCTCATGGGATCATAAATTTTGACGTGGAAGGGACTTTAAATGCCAGTGAGTCCAACCTCCTCCTTCTGTAGGTGGAGACTCCAAGGTTTGCCTAAGAGTACTAAGCTGCTAAGGATCTAAGGCAGAATTGGAAGCCAGTTCCTCTTGACTCCAGTCTAGGGCCCTCTGGGGAGGATTAAATGAAAAATAAAACTTAGGATCATTAAAATTTGAAAGAATTCATAGACAATATCTTTTCCAATTTTTTAAATTTTATATGAGGAAGCTGAAACCCAGAAGGGAAGTAGGTTAACTAGCAATATACAGGTAAATGGAAGAGATTTCTACTATAATATATATTAAGTACTTTGTAAGCATAAAACATTTTATATACTATATATATAAAATTTATAAATATAATTTCAAAATAATTATATATATTATATATGTGAATGTATGTACACACATATATATGTTAGCAGTTAGTATAGAGATTATATAAAATTATCTTTACTTAATAGAACATAGAATCTTACATTTCTAGCTATAAGTTTCCTCAGAACCCATCTGGCTCAATCTTCTCATTTTATAATCATCAAACTGAGGTCCAAGGTCACCTAAGGTCATGCAACTAGTAAATTACCAAGGTGGGATTTGAACCTAAGTCTTCTGAATCAGAATCAAAGATACTTTCTACTGTGCCATGTCACTCTTAGTGAGAACACTAAGACTTTGAGATTTGAAATGTCTTGCTCAAGTTTTATGCATATTTTTAGAGTTAATTAATTTTTAGTTTTCAACAATCACTTCCAAAAGATTTTGAGTTTTAAATTTTTTCCCCCTGCATCTCCTTCCCCCTCCCCAAGACAGCATGCAATCTGGTATAGGCCCTACTTATATATTCATATTAAACATATTTTCACATTAGTCATGATGTAAATAAGAATTATAACTAATATAAGGAACCATGAGAAAGAAGAAACAAAACAAAATAGCAAAAGAAAAGGAGCGAAAATAGTATACTTCCATCTGCTTTCAGACTCCATAGTTCTTTCTCTGAAAGTGGAAAGCACTATCCATCATGAGTCTTTCCGGGTTGTCTTAGATCCTTGATTTCTGAGAAGAGCTAAGTCTATCAAAGTCATTCATTGTACAATGTGGCTGTTGCTGTGTACCATGTTCTCCTCTTTCTGCTCATTTTGCTCAGCATCAGTTCATTTACGTCTTTCAATGTTTTTCTGAAGTCTACCTGCTCATCATTTCTTATAGTACAATAGTATTCCATTACATTCATATACCACAACTTATTCAACCATTCCCCAATCGATGGGCATTTCTTCAATTTTCACCTCTTTGCAACCACAAAAAAAGCTGCTATAAATATTTCTGTATGCGTGGATCCTTTTCTCATTTGCATATGCACATATTGACAGATGCTAATAAACAGATTACAAGAAGGTATTTTGTGGATAAGGAAATTACAAATATTCTAAGTTTGCACCTCAGACAAATATGTCAGCAAGCAGGAGTAGGCGCTATGTAGGAAAGAGAACAGTTTATTTACCTAGAGAAGACCTGAGTTCAAATGGAGAATCTGACTCTTACTACTTGTGTGACCTTGGACAAGTCATATTATCTTCCTTGACTTTGGTTGCCACATCTGTAAATGAAGGGCGGGGATGAGATCATGTAGTTCCCTTCTAGCTGTACATCCTATCAAACTTTTTCCTTTGGGCTTCAAGTTCATTCTCATCCTCATCCTGTCCTAAGCATTGCAACAATTTCTAAGGCAGGAATCATGGGCACACTTCTTTTTGATCCCCGTGGTTTTGTTTCTCCTTCTTTTAGAATGTTCCCAGTGTGAGAATTCAGGAGAGAAGATTTCAAAAGAGAGAAAAGTACAATCATTACAGCTGAGAAACTGCTCTTGAAACTTATTAGCTCGTGACTCATATCTCTGAAAGGAGCTAATACCTTAATTTCATATTTCTCTGCTCAAATGGAGACCAAGGCGTAAACTGAAATGAAACTTTACACTAATGGCTTCTTAATTATACCCATCTAAAAGCAATTACCTGAGTTATAACAGATACAAAGTTAGGGTTGATGGGACCAGTAGATGAGAACTGAAATGTAAGGTCATCCGAGAAAAGATCAGTAGAGAAAGTGGTTTTAGAAGAGATATGGAGGGTGGGGGTTGGGAAGAAAAGCTAGAAGTGGGTCAGGATTGATAAACCCCAAATACACACTTTACTGAGATTCTCAAAGGAAGACTTTTTTTTTTTTTTTTGGTCAATGGGAGGAGGAAGTAAAAAAGCCAGTTTTTACTTGCTGGAGCAGGAACTGGATGTGAAACCTTGATAGCAATCCATTGCTATTTGATGACCTAGGTCAACAGTTCCTAACAAAAAATCCATTGCCCAGTGGCTTCTTTTCATTCAAATAAATTAAAAATAAATCTGTCAAAATCAGCACTTAACAAAATTTATCAGGTTAATAATGGAGAGTTACCAGATGCTTCAATAGATCCATAATCTCTAGTGACTGAATTAAGAGCATTTATTACGTTAAATATATGTCAAAAACTGTGCTAAATCCTGGCCTTACCAGGACAAAAGTAAGATTCCCTCAAAGGGGTTACCTTCTAATAAGGAGACAGGGCATTTATTTGGGACGGTAGAAATAGAAGAATGTTTTGGTCTGGAAAATTACAAAGATGGTGACATTTGCCTGTCTGTATCCTTAGCTCTTAGCTCAGAACCTGGCATATTTTAATGCTTAATAAATGTTTGTGGACAATAATGATGATAATGACTGGAGTCACAGGAGAGATAATTGTCCTTTTCAGAAACAATGGTAATATGGTTTTGATTAAGGTTCCTAGAGAAAGAAATGGAAGAGGTCCATGGGGAGGGGTGGGGTGGGATTGAAGGTATATGACTGGATTGGATGTGAACAAGGACTGACTGAGAGATGACTAGATATAGTAGAATATTAGAGTTTATGCTTGCTCAGTAACTAATCAGGAGAGCTGGAGTGGATACTCCCTCCATTAATAATTATTTATGTATGCATAGTATCTTTAGATAAAACTGCAAAATTCTTAGGATGGTATTAAAGTCTTCCATAATCAAGCTCTGGTCATTCATTCTAGCCATATTGGACTACTAGCTGTTCCCTGAATATAGCATAATATCTTTAAAGACACAACGGGTCTTGGAGATCCCCTTCTTTTATAGATGATGAAGTTGAGACCCAAAGAGGTTCAGTAGCAAATCCAAGACCAAACCTAGCCCAGTTACTCCAAATCCATTTTTCTCTGCCCCTTCCACCTCTCACTATTGCTGTATCCTGCTTTGCCAAGATTCATCACTGACATGTATTTCTTTTTCTTCTCTGCCTTTGAGAATTCTTTTTTTTTTAAGGCTTAGTTCAAGCACCACTTAAACCCTGGAGCTTTTGCTGATTTTTGCCACCTTTCTTCCTGCCCACAGCTTCCCTTCCGATGAAAAGTATTTTGTTACTCTCAAAATCTTCATGAAGCTCTCTGTCTTTGCCTTTTTTTAGTTTCCATAACTCTGCCCGACACATGGGGGGATGAGGGGAGGAGCACATAATTAGTATTTATTGATTGTGTCAGTTTAAAAAAAAGTGAATCCTTAGTCCCTAGCACAATAAGTTGAACACAGCAAGCATGCAATACACGTTTTATGAGCAAATAAACTCATGGAGAGCATCTGTATTCCTAGCATCTAATACAATGTCGGTCATATAGGACATATCTAGTAAGTGCTTGTGTATTGATTGAATGATTGACCCAATGTCTTGGAAGTCTTTCTCATCTTTAAAGTACAGCAAAAATCCTCTCTCTGATATCTCATCCTATTCTGGAAGAGACCGAGTGACTAAAGTCTTTGAGAGTACAATGAGGGTAATCAGGGGAATCCTTGTCTTCCATTACCTCTACCCAGAGAAAAGGCCATGGAGCATGCCACATACGCTTTCCTTATTCTGAGGTCAGGGAACCATAATTTTGAGGTTTGGGGTGCTCAGGACCCTAAAATACCAACACACAGGGTCCTGCCAAATGAATTTGACTCGTCTTCTTTTAGTCAAAGTGAAACAAAGTTTATTAAAGATTTGCCATATTGGGCTGACTAGGGAGTCTAAGCATTTGTGACACTTATATTGACAAGTGGGCCGGATAGAATCTCAGTTAGACAGAAGAGGGCTGGATTGAATCTGAGCACCTTCATGGAGGTGAGATGGAATTTATATACCGAAGGAGGGTCAAAGGAGGATCTTGATGAGATTGTGGTAACTAGTGATGTAATAAAGGGTGAGAAACAGCTGGAAGCAATCTTGAGATAACAGATAATGGAGTTCCAGGCTAGGTTAAAGGTAATAGATTTAAGTATGAAAAACCAGATAAAGTGGGGAGATTCAAGGGGAGTTCAAGAAGGTTCCCAGAGTCTGTACCCTATCACTTGGAGCTGGGGTCCTTCTGACAAATGCCCTAGCCCTTTCTTGTGGGCTCCTCCAGAAGGTTTCTGATTGAGTTCCATTTGACATCTTTCCCATCTCCCCCCATGGAGCTCAGTAATGGGGGAAGTGTCAAAGCTGCTCTCAGAGGGATTAATCAATCACTGAATCAGGATGAATTACATCCTCTGTCACCCCACTCTCTACTGCTTTCCTCCTTCTTCAAAAGGTTTGGCACCCATGGAAAATTCTCTCTGAGACTTTGAGTAAAGGGAAAAAAGGGGGCACCCTTCCCCTCCTGCCCCTCCAGAAGTCCTGACTCCTCAGACATGACAGCTAGAGTATGGGCTCTTCCAGGCAAGCCTGATTAGGACTCTCAAGATTCTGGCTGCCTCTTCTGTTTTATATGAGATAGCTCAGGAGAAGAAAGTGAAGCTGGTGACTTTGCACAGCACTTCCTCACTCAAAACAAAGTCAAGTGTAAGTTATGTCACCATTTCTCTGATGTCATGGTCCTCTTTGAAAATGAGGGATGAACACTGAGCTTCCTGAATGGGGACCCAGCTAGCTGGGTAACTCAGAGTTCATCTTCTCTCAACCACTCCCCTTCCTTCTCCTCTCCAAAAGAAGGTAAATTGTGATGGCAAGAGGCTACCCAGCTAACTTGGGGTTTACTGATTATATTTCTTTTTCCTTCCTTCCTTCCTTCCTTCCTTCCTTCCTTCCTTCCTTCCTTCCTTCCTTCCTTCCTTCCTTCCTTCCTTCCTTCCTTCCTTCCTTCCTTCCTTCCTTCCTTCCTTCCTTCCTTCCTTCCTTCCTTCCTTCCTTCCTTCCTTCCTTCTTTCCTTCCCTGTCTTCCCTAAAACCTTATACCCAGTGCTTTCTGAAGCCCATAGACTGCACAAAAATGGGTCTCTGCCCAAGCTCCACTCAGTGACTGTTTTGGACTCTCTTTGCATACAGTGTATGTCAATAGTAATTCTTTTTCTTTGTGACAACAATAACCCTGAGGCTCCTGATGTATCTATTTATTTTTTTCCTTTTGCACATTAAAGAGGCCATCTTCCCCCCTCCCCCTATTTTTATGAAGAGGCCCCTTCACTGAATGGGCATTACCTCATGCTTTTTGAAGTTAGGACTGTGTGTGTGTGTGCATGCACATGTGTGTACACATATACATACATGTACATACATATATATGTGTGTGCATGTATTTTTAACATATGTATCTCTCATAGCCATAACACAAATTTTCTGAAGCAATCTAAAGAACTATCTTATAACTAAATTCTCAGGTACTGATTTATTATTTACGCAGATTTCCTATACCGGATGTCACCCACTTTTAGTCATCTGAGCAGGTCTCTACTTACCCAGTGTATTGTATAGGAAGCAGACCTAGAAAGGATATTAGAGCGTAACTGGTCAAATTCCTCACTGTACAGATGAGGAACAAGTGGCCATGATAAGGGAAGTGAGCTAGGTCCACACAAGTAGTGGATGACAGGACTGGGTCTTCTATCTAGGTCTTCAATCTCCAAATCAAGTATTTGGCCATCATCCCCACATCCCTCCCCACCAATGTCCTCATAGTACCCCTCCTCCACCAAAAAAAAAGAAAAAGGATAGTGCTTTAAGGCTTAAAACCCTGTCCTCTTTATATAAAAGCCATGTGGGCACGCACAACATGTTACAGATACACTCACATTCACACTCTGACTCTCTGCATCTGCATCAGCTGGTGACCTCTCAACCCTGTGCTCTTTCCGTACAGAAACTACTTGTATTTCAGAATTGTATCATTCACATGTACTACTTCAGTCAGGATCTTTTAATCACTGCCGCTTGATGGGGAGTACAATAGGACACATTGTGCGCTCAGTGGCTGCCTCCGTAGGCAACGGATATCTGTACCCCAATTCTCACTCACCCCATGCTCCTTAAATCAAGGAAGTCTTCTACGTCAAGCATTGTCACTTTTTTATATCTTATCTAGTGAAGTCTATGGATCCCTTTTCTTGGAATAATGTTTTCAAAGGCATGTAATAAAATACAAAATAATGCAAAGAAAACCAAACATATTGAACTCCAGTTATCAAAATATTAAAATAAAACAAATTATAAAAACAAACAAACAAGAACACAGACTGCTGGTTAGGAAGCCTTGTTTTATAGCCTCAAGAATAAATATTAAGTATGGACATCTGTGAAATATTTCTACTTGTTATTTTTCAGTCATGAATGGACTCTTTGTGAGTCTATTGGGGGTTTTCTCGGAAAAGATACTAGAGTAGTTTCTCATATCTTTTTCCAGTTCATTTTACAGATGAAGAAACAGGGTTAAGGTAACTTGCCCAGGGTCACACAACTGGTATGTTTGAGGGTAGATTTGAACTCAGGAATAGGAGTCTCCCTGACTTCAGACCTGGCATTCTATCTACTGTGCCACCTAACTGCCCCATCAAAGTCACTATTCCTTTAGTCTTCTCTTCCTCACTCGCAAACATTTTCCTTGAGAATCATGGGGAAGAATGTACTACAGGGTAAGAGTTTAAAGAACTGGTGTCTTGTCCAGTGGAAGGATGGCATAGTGTATAAGGTCAGTCTAGATCACATGGGTTCCAGTGCTGCCTCTGTGCTGACCTTAGTGCTTTAGGTCAATGGTGTCAAACTCAAATAGCAACAGATTTCTATGAGCTGCATATTGACTTAAAAAAATCACTGATTAACATTATCTGTATCATATTATACTTTCATTTGTTCTATTAAACATTTCCCAATTATCTTTTAATCTGATTCCACAGATTTGATACCTCTGCTCTAAACAGCCACCTAAGTTGCCTCAGAGATGGTGGTAACCTTCAATGATGGAGGGAATCTCCTCACTTGGAAGCTCCTTGTATCAATGAAATTACAGTCTCAGCTCCTGTTCTATCAGTACTCCTTATCTGTTGTCAGTTGGATCTTATAATATTTATATCGAATTTCATTGTGTTTGAAAATTTTACACATATTTACTACTTTCTGAGATACTCTCATTCCCTTACTATCTCATATACCTGATTATTTGGTTATTTCCTTTTCTGCACCTAATATTCTTCCTATACACATACACACACATATAGACAGTGATATACATAAATGTGTTTATGAATTATATATGTACTACCATGTCAATATTTTATGTAAATTATAAAACATAAAATGCAATTAAAATACAGGATGAGGATAAAATCAATATTTAAAAAATAATTTTAGAATGTCTTTCATCATGCCATCAAAAAACAAATAAACTGAATGGCTCAGACAATTTATCGTGATGTGCGTTTCTGGTGTGGAAGAGACATAGAGGTTAGGCAGGGAATGAGTGCTTGGGGAGGGGTGCATGTGGCTGACTGTCCCTCTTATCTCCAAGAGACATACTGGAGAAAGAGTAGCAGAGGTAGGCAGATAGGCAGTGGAACAGTGGTGTTGCTCCTCTTCATTCTAATGTTTTCTTCCCATATGGCAGTGGATCATCCTGTTGAGGTCAGGGAACCATAATGTTAAGGTTTGGGGTGCTCGGGACCCCAAAATACTGACATCTGGGTCCTACTGAATGAATTCCACTCAAGTCTTCTTTTAGGCAAAGTAAAACAAAGTTTATTAAAGGTTCCCCATATTGGGTTGACTCTGAAGGAGCCTAAGCATTTGCGATGCTTGTATTGACAAGTGGATCAGGTAGAATCTCAGTTATAAAGAATCAGAGCTGGATTGAATCTGAGCACCTTCGCGGAAGGGAGATGGAATTTATGTACAGGTAAACTGTGGGAGAGATCTGAGGGTAATCTAGTCTTGATGGGACTGGATAACTAGTGATGGAATCAAAGGTGAGAGACAGCTGGAGGCAATTGGAGAAGTTGGTTGTTGTCCTTCATCTTCTAAGAGGACCAAAATGACATCACCATGATAAAGTGAAATTTCAGTGTATCCAACTGTCGCTGATCAGACCAGTATGAGCTTGGAATGCTCTACCACAGGTTGGGCACAGATAGTCTGCATGAATATTTGGGGTGGATATCCCAAATTTGTGCATCCCACGTTTACTTTGTACTGTCTCAATTCTGCTTTTCTCAAAGAGCACAGCACCCTTTCTGAAGTGGACATGCCATGCTGAGCAGTCCTGTGCCAGTGTCTCCCATGTCGCACAGACAAATCCAAAGTTCTTGAGAGAGATCTTGAGACTGTCCTTGTATCATTTCTTCTGACCACCATGTAATTTCCTGCCCCATGCTAGTTCTCCATAAAATAGTCTTTTTGGCAAGCGTATATTTTGCATTTGAACAATGTGGCTGGTCCATCAGAGCTGCACTCTCTGAAACATAGTTTGAATACTTGGCAGTTTAGCTTGAGCAAGGACTTCAGTGTCTGATACTTTATCCTTCCATCTGATCTTCAGAATCTTCCTAAGACAGTTTAAATGGAAGAGATTCAGTTTCCTGGTATGGCATTGGTAAACTGTCCATGTTTCACAAGCATATAATAATGAGGTCAGCACAACAGCTCTGTAGACCTTCAGTTTGGTAGTCAGTCTAATATCTCTTCTCTCCCAAAATTTTCTTTGCAGCCTCGCAAACACTGAGCTAGCTCTGGCAATGCGTGCATCAATCTCATTATCAATGTGTACATCTCTGGAAAGTACACTGCTAAGGTAAGTGAACTTATCTATAGCATTCAAGATTTCTCCATTTGTTATAACCGATGGTTCCATGTATGGATGTGTGGTGGTGGCTGATGGAGCACCTATGCTTTCTTGATGTTAATTATTAGACCAAAATTAGCAGTCAGCAGAGAATTGATCCATACTTTGTTGCATCTCAGCTTTAGAGGCTGCACTGAGTGCACAATCATCTGTAAACAGAAAATCATGCACCAACACTCCCTCCACTCTGGTCTTGACTTGTAGCCTCTTCAAATTGAAGAACTTACAGTATGGTAGTTGACTTTGATGCCTTGTTCATCCTCATCGAAACCATTTGACAACGTGGCTGAAAACATCATGCTAAAAAGCATGGGAGCAAACACTCTCAGACAATGAAGGGTTAGGGTGGGAAGCAGATGGAGCAATTCTGAGGTAACAGATAATGGAGGTCCTGGCTAAGTTAAGAGTAACGAATGTGGGTACGAGAAGCCAGATTAAGTGGGAAAATTCAAAGAGAGTTCAAGGATGTTCCCAGAGTCTGTACTCCATCAATACCATGTACCTCCTGGGGTTTCCACATCTTATTAATGGTCATTAGTCTATGAAAGTGATGAAACAAACCAACTCTATTTTTTTTTTCTTGCAGGGGTTGAGGAGGTGGGGAGACTTCCTTTTCATTTTTCCCTATTCAGAAAACAGACAAAGTCTCAGCAGGGCAGACTTGCCTTTTAGGGCTTGGGAGTGAACCTGAACATTCAAAATCCTCTCCCTCCAGGAAATTCAAATGACTGCCAGGAAAACAAGCTACAATTGCTCATAATGGAGAGACCCAGAGACAAGATTTGCCAAGTCCAAGAGATGACAACTACCACGGCATGAATAAATTTCCTTGTGGAAAGGTAGGAGTGCATGTCTCCGTTTTGACCAAGGACATAGTTCACAACGTTCAGCTAACCCAACTACTGTGAGTACCTGCATAGAATGATAGAATTGCCTATGTTGTCTGGTCTGAACTCTAATAATAATCATGGCTAACACTTACATTGAGCTTTGAGGTTTGCAGACCACACCTGGTACAATTAACTCTCTTCTCTCACGTAGTTTTCCTTTAGGATTTCTTGAAATAGAGCTCCAATAAAACAGACTTTGATAAAGCCCACTATGATTCAAATGGAACTACTTGTCTATGCCTTTAAACCCAAATCACACAGGCTCTCAATAATTGGCCAGTAACAGGCCCCAGTCCAAGCATAACTTATTCATTGTTTGGGTTTTGATGGCTCAGAATGAGTGTAAATAGCAATTGTTTCTGTTCAGGCCAGAAATTCCCCTCTTAGATGGATTCTTTTGTGAAGGCAAACTAGATCATCTTTTGACTCAATTCTTACCTAGTCTTTAACTACTGAATGGGTGTTGCCTCAGACAAAATGAAGACCTGGGAAAGACGTTAGCTCTAACTGCATCCAGGGCCATTGCCACTTGTCTTGACCTGCGTCTTGCCCTGAACTCTGATGACTCTGGAGGATAGAGTGAGGCTGATGACTTTGCCCATCCCTGCCTCACTGAAATGCAATTCATTTGTAAGTCATCACTCTGCTGATGTCATTTTTCCTGTTTGAGAACTAAGGACTAACAAAAACAATTTGATTCTCACAACAACCCTGTGGAGTAAGTGCTAGTATTATCCCCATATTACAGATGGGGATACTGAAGTATAGAGAGATTAATTGACTTGTCAAGGTCACACAGCTAATAAGTATCTGAGGCAGAATTTGAACTCAGCTCTTTCTTATGCTAAATCCAACATTCATTTTACAACACAAACTAACTACCTTCTAGGTAGAAAAGGGAGATTCCTGGCCAACATTGGCTTTGGGGTTTGCTTTGTGAGTAACCCCAGGAAACAGACCTTCCAAAAAGAAAATGCATTATGCTCATTAGAGAAAGCAAAGAATCATCCAGGTCATTCCTGAAGAGCATCCAATAAAGTCACTGAGTCATTCAGACAGCTGCAAGAGCCATGGGAAGGAGACTACTTCTCCAGCAACCCCAAAGCATATTCAAAACTCAGGCTGACATGATAAGTCCGGGAGGGATTGTTGGGATGGGAGTAACTCCAAGTTTCAGTTCTTCTGGAAGGATTTGATGGTCTATCCAAGTTCTTTATGTGTGTCTGTTTAGAGGCTTTTATGAGTCTATCTTCTATATGTTCTATGGGGTGAAATAAAGGTCACCTTAACCATTCATATCTATTGCTCCTTGAGTGTTTATAAGGAAACTGAGATTATATTATTACTCATTTTTGGGGAGAACCAGATAAAAGCCAAATTAAGTGTATGTAAAGCTCTTCCTGGAGTAACTGCAGGTGAGGGCAACAGAATAAAGAGATAGTGAGATTTTCAGGATTCAGTCTCTAGGACCTAACCTGGTTCATGTGAATCCAGAGGCTTGGGGTGGGGGGAATGATTGGATCATGAGTAACATAAAAAACTTAGAATAAGGTATACAATGACTATCAGCATGAACAGGTGGGCATGAATTGGGCTTCAATAGTATGAGATATAAGAATATAAGGATATACAATTAGTAACTTGTTCTTCCCATTAGAGCCAGGAGTGTAATTACCAGCAAACCTTTGAATAAACCATTTGATAGTCAGTGCAAAGCGAACAGGAGTGATTTGAAAACAACCAGAAGCAGCAGCTGAAGGGACTTTTTGTGTGTTTATTTAGGAAGACATTGTCTCCAGACCTAGCTTTGCTTTTTCTGAGTGACGGTAATGGATTTTTTTTTCTTTAAACAGTTTATTTTTTAACATAGTGACAGGTCTGATTTTTTTTTTTACTACTTCACTTCCACCAAACAGAGAGGGACATTGCAGATCAGGGGAACATTTGGGTCAGAAGACATTACAATGTAAACGGTATTGAATCTCAGTTCAATATAACTCATTCAGATTGTCCCAAAAAATTTAGTGCAGTTTTAACCCAAAACTTAACATTTTAATCCAAAGCTTAAACCTTGTGGGTAACCTTCTACCTGCATAATGCTTTTAGTTTTAAAAATACTCATCATAATTTTGAAGGAGTGATAGAGCCTGAACCTATCATCTCATTGGTATAAGGAACTCCAAATGAGGAAAGTCCCTCTATCAGCATAGGATGGTGTTTTCAAATTACAGTATTTGAGTGTTTCCTAGAGCCTTGGGAAATTAGGTGATTTTCCCAGGGTCACACAGATAGTATGTGGAAGAAAGAGTCAGGTCTGAGTCTCTATCTACTGTGACATGTTACCTCTCTCTGCAAAGAGAGAGCATGGGTAGTGCACTATTGTTCTTGTTTTAAAGATGAGCCTTCAGAGGAAGGAAAACAAACAGGTTGTCCATGGTCACACCATTATTAAGTGGCAGAACTGAGATGGAAACCAAGATCTTTGGGTTACAAGCTCAACAATTTTTACATGATACTATATTACAGCTGTTTCATAGACAGTGAGTCATATTTTCATAATGAAGGAAGATTTAAAGTTAAACAGTCCAGGAGATGAAATCATATGGAATGTCTTTTCCTTATACTTCTTGTCTGTTTATGACAATAATACCTCATTCCACATTGTGATTATTATTTGTTATTCCTCTTCATCTGTCATGCACTACTACCCCAAACCGATGACTTTTATCTATATATAACCTTATATCACTCAATCACCAGCCACATAATAGCAAACTATTTCTACCCTCCCTCCACCTCCAGTTCTCTCATTGCTGTCATCCTCAGCTCTACCGTATTCATGTCCCACTCCAATCTTCCTTTTTCCTTCCAAAGGGCCCTCTGGAATTCCTTTCCCATAATGAAAAACATCCTTTTATTCTAAGTCACTTTCTCTTGTACCCTACCTCAGCCCTTACTTATACTTAGATATCACATCTCTCCACATCTTCTCCAACATCGGTTATATGCTCATTCACAGCCCACAACACACAAGTATAAGAGAAGAATTGGCATACTTCTTCCTCCCCACTCTCACTTTTAGATTCTCCTTTTGCCTTTATCACTCAGCAACCTAGTCAACATTTTCCACTCTTCAGATCATCCTGATTGTTGAATACTGGCCTTTAGGTCATTCTCCTGTTGAAACTGGAAGTAATCTTAGAATACAAGTCAAAGTTAAATAGGATTTTAGAAGTCATTATATTAGAACACTGCCAGACCCAGGATAGATCTTAAAGAGCATAATTTAACACTTGAATTTTAGATATGAGAAAACTAAGCCTCACAAAGAAGTAGCATATATTGTAACCTAATGGGAGATACAGGACTATAACTTCCTCTTTTTTCCTTTTTTTATTCTCTCTCTCTCTCTCTCTTCCTCTTTCTCTCTCTCCCTCTCCCTCTCCCCTCCCTTCCTCCTCCCTTCCTTCCTCCTCTCTCCCCTTTCTTTTCCTCCTTTCTGGTTTGTTTTTTTTGCTGTCCTAAAAGCAGTAAAGAGCATGATTGCTGCAGAATTTATTTCTCCTGTGATTATGCTGGAACAATTTGTTTTCCTTCTTTAAGCATTCGGCAAAGTAGAGCATCTAAAAAGACGGATGGGAGAACGTTCTCCTAACTATGCATTTTTCCCCTTAAGTACTAAGACTCACAAGCCACTTACTGAGTATCGTACATTGCCAATGCAGTATGTACAGCTCTGCTGACCTGGATACATATAGCCAATTACATCTCCAGTTATCCTGAGGAATGTCAGGTCATTGAATTCAGATGTCTCTGGAGGAAAAGTGAGCCTGGAGACTTGCACAGCCCTCCTTCACTCAGAACAAAGTCAAGTGCAAGTCATGCCATCACTTTTCTGAAGGCATGGTCTTCTTTGGCAGCGAAGGACAAACATGATGATTAGAGACATGGTAGAGTCCAGATAGGAGAGCACACAACTGGGAGTCAAGAGAACTGGGTTTGGTTCCTATTCTGCCACCAACTCACTGTGACCTTGGACAAGTCACTTTCTCTTACTCTGACCCTCATTTTCCTCATCTAAAAATGGACTCAGTGTGTGTGTGTTTGTGTGTGTGTGTGTGTGTGTGTGTGAGAGAGAGAGAGAGAGAGAGAGAGAGAGAGAGAGAGAGAGAGAGAGAGAGAGAGAGAGAGAGAGAGATTCTATGGAATTAGGAATGATAAGATAAGATATGGGAACTGATTGAAAATGTGAGATGAGGGAAAATGTCAAGGATAATGACAAGGTAGTAAACCTGAGTGGAAGGATGGTGGTACCCTCAACAGAAATAGGGAAATCTGGGAGTGAGTTTTTTGGGGGAAATAATATATAATGATCATGGATTCATGTCTGTTCATCCTGTGCTACTCAATCTTTTCCATAAAAAAATGAAAAATGAGAGAGAGACAGGCAGGCAGACAGACAGACATATAGATAGACAAAGACAGAGAGAGACCAAGAACAGGTCTTACTCTTTGGCCACTGAAGCAGACAACAGATTACACCTGAAGGACATGTACTACAGCCATAAAGGGATGCAAGGGGCAGGAGGGGAGGGTGTGAAGATGAATAACGGTGTGAGGGGAGGAGGACCATGTGGGGAGCATAGTGAATTTTGCTTCTATCTCTACTGAGCTTGTTTGGATAGGGTTATATTTAAACTACTCTAAAGGATATATGCTCTGAACAGTCCCAAAAGGAAGGCTATGGAGTGGGAAAGTGTTTCAGAGAGTGATATTTCTGTGATATAGACAAATCCACCACTTGCTATAGGGGAAGGAATAAGATGTAGTCCATCTTCCAATCTCTAAATGACCCAGTCCCTGTGGGCTTCATTTTGTTTTTCTTCATTCATTAAACATATATTACGGGGCAGGAACAGCCCTCATTTTGAAAACTACTACCTTAAGTGAAACTTGCCCTCTTAAGCAATGCAATTTTTTTTCTCTTTAGAGCATTTGAGTTCATCACTAAGTTAGCCACCAAATAATGACTCTTTTCCTCTGCCACAATTCATGAAAACCATCTTACTAAGTTTCTGATTAACATCAGCAGAATGAAGATATACACTGATAAAATTACAAATAATTTAAATATTAAATCAAGTCCATGTTACCTGCTGAGTGTCCCTGAAGGAACAAGGGGGAAGACAGAGGGAAGAGGGGCCCATGGTCCTTGGGGTGGGTGATTAAGGACATACCATTTACACACTCAAGGAGGGAAGGGGTTAACTGTATAAATAAGGCCACTGGTAGAGCCAATGTAAATAGCATTTTGCAAAAGGGCCATTTATTAGGGAGATTATAGAATCTGTTTGAAGATTCCCCCAGAGGACCCGTTAAAAAGATGGCTCCTGAGCAACTTAACGAGAGGTGAGATGAAACACATCAGGCTCTGTGTAGGTGGGAATGCCTGCTGAAAATTAAATCCACGTTGGAAATGTTAATAAATGCATACACATGTTCTTGTTTGTAACATGTTCCTTGTTGTTTTCCCTTGCTTCTTGTTGTAACAAGGAGAAGGCCTCTCGGTGATGTCTCCTGGGACCCGTCTTTCTCTTCTGCCTTTTGAGCTGATTTTGCTCCTCATGTCCTCTCAGGTCATTAAACTGCCTGAACTATCTATAAGTCTAGCATGGTTCTATGAAGGTTGGGGGTAGGAAGGCATTGGATGAAAGGGAGAGATGGTAAGAAAAAGACTACCTGTGCTTTATAGTGAAGGTTTTTATTTTACTTATTTTTCAGACAGCCAGAAGAGTACTTGTCTGGGATTTCTTGGAAGGAATTCCTGAGATGATAGGATGGAGGGATGGAAAGGACCTTAAGGCTCCTGATAAGATTTAAGTTGTACCAGAGGCTCTCTAATATCCCTTTGATTCTAAATTCATGGAATTATTGGGTTAAGAGCTGGAAGGGACTGTAGAGAACATCTAACATGATCCCTTCACTTTCTTTATGAGGAATTGGAGACTCTGAGTGGGGAAGTGGTTGATCCAAGTTCTTGCAGGGAATAAGTAGCATGTTCAGCCCTCCATCAAAGCAAGATCTTATGATTCTAAGTTTGATGTCATTAGGTTCTGTGATTCTGGGACAAATGCTATCCTGGAGATGACATCAGGGGAAAACAAAAATAGATCTTGATTTATTGGAGAGGTATTTCAGGAGCAGTGACAGAAGGATTTGGGTTTAGTAGAAAGTTCAAGGAAACAAAGGAATGAGAAATAGGATTTTTGGGAAAAGCTCATCAGAAGACCTAAAAATAAATGAATGACTAGGAATGAAGCTGGAATTGAGTCATCAGAAGATAATGAACTGAACGAAAAGTTTTTAAGATTCTATTCTCCTGATATAATATCTGGGCCTTTCCTTGTCATCATACTCTCAAGACCATCAGATTTAGGCACTAACTTGACACTGTGTTCCCCGTAGGATAGGAAAAAGGAGAAGAGGGTGCACCAACTCCAAGAGTGGGAGAATAAGGGTATCACTGGCTCAGGTAAGTCTAGAATTAAGAGTATTCTGAGAAAAGAGCGCTAGATTAGGAATCTAGAAGCCAGTAGACCTGGTTTGGGTTCTGGTTTCACCATTAATTATTTGTATTCATGAAAAACTATTTTAGTTATCTAGCTCTGTTCTCTCCTTTGTATAAATGAAGAGACTAGATGATTTCCAAAATCCTATATAGTGCTAAGTACTAGGATGCTATGACTTTAGATCTAAGTCAATCAAGGACCCAAGGAGAGTGAAGAGTGAAAACAACCATGAGACACTAGAAAGGGAGGCATTAAGTTTAAACCCTTTAAAAAAAGGAGAAAAAAATCTCAAGAACTCTTAGAAGCATTTATTTACATCCTAGCAATTGATATTCTAATAACAAGCCACTACGACAACAGTAGAAAAAGACAGAGTCTCAGTCCTTGAGCTATAATGAAGGTTGGGTGATACTAGATAGATACTGGAGAATTCAAATAGCATTTTAAAATCAACAAATATTTATTAAGTATTTACTCTGCACAAGTCCCTATGACAGTGACACTCAATTGAATTTGTGAGTGCCCTGAAACAAAAAACCATCCTTGTAACGCTTTGCGTCATACAGAAAAGACTGTTGTGCTTAGAATCAGGAAAATCTCTGTTTGTATCCTGTCTCTGATACTAACTAGCTGTGTGACTCTGAAAAGGTCACTTATACTCAAATAACTCAGTAAGACTTCGTTAATGAGTTATAGGAAGGTTGTATCTGTGCAGATAATTCAAACATCAGGAGTCTGTCCACACTGATAAGATTAGAGACATGTGTATTCCTTGAATGATGCTTAATGACTGTGAATCATAGACTACCACAATCTCCAACAAAAGTTGTGGGTCACTCAAAAAACAATAGAGAGAACTAGAAGCTGCATTTTGGGGGAAAAAGCTATAGAATGGTGGCAGCAAAGACAAGTAGGACCAGAAAATAAGTTATGCCACTTATGGAGCAAGGTCGAAGAATGGATAGAGCACATGTTACACTAGTAGCCAAGATCCCTAAAGAAAGAGTAGATCCCCCTCTTTAGTATTTATGGAAGAAAATGGACATGAGTTCTACAAGATAACAAAGAAAAGATCTACATGTCTGAAGAAAGAACCCACATCAGTGAGATCTCATATCCACTAACCTACTGGAGGTTTTGCAAATTCATGGAATAAAAAGATAAGTAAAACAGATCTGGAAAAAAGGCAAAGCTCTCTAAGTTCCCAGCAAAGACCCACTACCACAAAGAGACAGACTTGGATTAGCTGAAGGAAGACAGAGAGAGCTACCTTAGTTAATGTAATCTGTGTTCCCAAGTCCATTTGTGTGGTGCTCTCTCCTTGATCGCGCCTCTTTGTGACAGGGAGGAAGGAGTTGTCCAGAGAGCAGGAGAGTTCCAGCTGTCTTCAGTCTTCTCTGGAACTCTTCAAACTCCAAGCCATTTCAGGAACATCTGGCTTCCAGTTTCAAGAGGGAAGATAGAATAGGCCAACTCCCCTTGGGGTTGCTGAAGGAAAAAGGTTCTGGGAAAACAAGAAAGGAGTTGGCAGCCTCCATCATGTCTTTATTTCTAGCTTGTTACTCTAGAGACTGCAGGGAGTTTTCCCTTGGGTGAGCTCAAGGACTCTCTCTTGGTTGAACTAAGTTATCTTTCTCCCAAATTTTATTCTGTATCTTCTGGAATGCATTCTTCTATGTATACTTTCCCTGATTTCTGTTTTGTTATGATTTTTATAAATGATTTTCTATTCACTATGTGTGTTTATTGTAGAATCTGTATTTAATGGGAAAGGGGTCAAGTCTTAGATACAAACCTTGGGGTCCTCTTTCTGCCCAATAACAATAACAAAACAACCAGAAGTTAGATTGAACCTGATCACATTCCTTAAACTAAAAATATTTAAAGGAGCAGATAGATACACTTCTAGCCCCCTACCCTTCCCTCTGAGAAAAACCCCCAGCCTCCTTTCTCAATTTCCCACTTGCCCTCTCAGTAATAATGAAAATCCATGGAGAAGGCAGGAGGGGATGAGTGGGGAGAGAGGCTAGAAATGTCTGTTCTGTTTCCATTTGAGTCACACAATGACAGCCCTCATCCCAGGTAGACCTCTCTACACTTGGGAAATCTTCCCTTCAGAAGCAAAAAGACATGAAGGCAGGAATAAGTTTTAAGTAGAAGATATTATTAAAAGACCTCCTTCAACAACTAGTCATGGTTTGACAGGTCTTCTTATAACCTAAAAAACTTCAAGTATGTGCCAAGTTATGGCCTGTATAGCCATCATCTGTGGGTAGACACAACTCAGCAAAAAGAAAGAGGTTTATCACCAGGAGCAGCTTCAGAGTGATGAATTTTTTAGCCATAGCAACAAGGTACAGTAGTTAAAAAACTGAAACGAGAGTGATCTGGATTCAAATCCTACCCCTGACATGAATACTAACTGAGAGTCCCTTGGAAAGTCAGAATTTCTCAGTGACCCAGGTAACTCTCTCAGACCATAAATTATAGAGAAGTTGTTGATCTCCATTGACAAAGAACCATATCTTTGCCCAGGGTTCCATAAACAAGTGGAATCATAGCTCTAGTTCAGAATAACAAATAACTTAAAGAACATCTATTAAGTTACAAAGGGGGTGCTATCAGTATTGATGGAGGTTGAATTATACAGGGATATGCCTGGAATAGAAAGAAGTGACCTGGAATAATAGGTTAACTACAAGAAAAAACAAAAGGTTCCATTTAAGGGCTCAGAACAATCAGACAAGAATTTAACTTAATTCAATGAGCATATTATGTGCAAGGCACTGTACTAGTAGGCACTGGAGATAGGAAGACAAAATAAAACTAACCTTGTCCTCATGGAACATATGGAAATAATGCAAAACTACAAAATTTATGCAAAATAAACACAGTCATTTCTGAGGAGTAGAATAGTAATTCACCAAGGAAGCTCAGGAAAAGTCAGCAATATTGGCAAATATTTAACAACTGGCTCTCAAAAAATGTACAAATGACACACTTTTAATTTTAATCTGCATTAATAATTTTTTCTCCACCACTTTCTTGTCTAGACAATTAACGAAACAACAGATCAAACCCTGATTTTCCCTCCTCCCCCTGGGTGCCAATGCTGTCTCTGAAAATTTAATAAGCTCTTCTCAAGCTAGTTTGAGCTAGGTCCAGAATAACCCTGGAATAGCTTCCCATGGGAAGTGGCGCTTGAGTTTTGAAAAGTAGGAATCCTGAAAGCTAGAATTGAAAAGAGAGGGAGTTACAGGCATAGAGGACAATGCGCAGGATGAGATGGTGGTGGTACATGTAATGTCCTTTAGGGAGAATAGTAAGAAAGCTGGTTTAATTGCAATGTAGGGTATGCAAAGCAACCTCATATCAATTTATTTGATCAAATTCAGTTGAATGTGTAGAGACAGGTGAGGGAGAAAAAACAGATCTTGGGAGACAAGGACATCCCTATGGGGAGAACAATCCCTGCATGATGAAAAGCTGTTGCTGGTGACGGTACATCTTTAAGAGAACAGGGCGGGGTCTAGCCAGGGAAGAGCTCACCTGGGGTACAATTGCTGAAGAGGGTGCAAATGGATAAGACGCATACAATCTGGTAGCTTCCCATTTTAACTGTTCTTGATAACTAGGTGTGAAATTCAGTTGTTTATAACTGCTGAAGGAATGCCAATGCTGTCAGAAAAGGAAATTTCTATACTTATCTCATCATCATTCACTGGTTCCAGCTCTGGACCCAGCTGAGGAACCATTTCAAATGGTTGGCAAGAGGTCTTTGTTTTGGCTACAGTCTCTGTAGGTTCTTGGAGACCTATCTCATATATTGAAAGCAGTGTTTAGGAAAGCTGTGTTTAGGATAGAAACACATGAAGAAATGGCCCGATTTTACCAACATGCCACTAATAGACTTTGAACTTCTCAGTGGGGAAATTCAGTCAAGTGAAAAATACTGTAATTATTGTTATTAATGCTAATAATGATGCTAATGAAAATACCTTATATTTTTCAAACATCTGTCTTCCTGAGAGCTCAACCTCTTTAAAATGATGGATAAAAACCAAGAAATTTATTGGAGTAGCATAGAATCATCACACATTTTATCATTACCAAAATCCAAAGGTATTTGCAGAGATTTTACTGCATATATGTGCTTTTGTCCCTCTTCTCTCTCCAAATATACACAACCCAACTCTTTATTCATTACGACTACTCTTGATCTTCTAGATCAATTAAAAATCATATAGACAATTCACAAAAATTTTATCATTTTAAAATATATTGAGGACTGGTAACGAGGTTAAGCAAACTTTGCCTACTCAATATCATTAACAGTCCTACTTTCATAAAATAAGTGACTGGAAATTAGACTCTTCTTTGTTGGTTTATAAATACTTGCAAAGTATTTCATGGGATCATGGGAGAAGGGATATTAGAGATTGCTTCGTCTAGCCCATTCATTTAAAAGAGCTAGAAACAGATCCAGTGAGGGAAAGTGATTTGTTCATGTTTACACAGGAGAGTTGGAATTTGAACCCAGTTACTCTGATTCCAAATCCATTGTCCTTTCTACTATGTAATTTGTCTTTGAGGGTGCTTTAAAAAGGGCTTGTTTGTTTTCATATAGTTTAAAACACTTGCACTGCAATCTTGTTATGTTACAAGCAATTCCATTTCTCCCTAGAGAGGGCTGAGTACCTGTCAATATTCATATTTAAGGAGGGGTGTGTTGAACTTAATTAGGTTTACTCATTTATTCCAAAATAAATGCTAGCATTAACAAAATTCCATTCAGCATGTTAACAAAGTATGATATGATTTAGAGTTAGAAGGCATGTTAGTTCTATTCAACTTTTTCCCCCTCACAACTAAAGAAACTGGTTACTAGAGAGGTTAAGTGACTTGTCCAATGTCACACAATTATTAGGCCAAGAATCTTGTGCCTCTGTACCATGCAATGTTAGAGTTAGGGTTCTTGGGAAATGGGGTTTTTGAAGGATGGAATAACTTACATGTATAGACATTTGTGGTTGTAGTTTGCAGTTTATATCTATATATACATATGTGTGTGTATGTATATTCACATATGTGATCTATCTATCTATCTGTCTGTCTGTCTGTCTGTCTATCTCACACCTTAAAATTATAAGCAATGTATAGAAAATGAGCTTTGGATTAAGGAAAACTTCCTTCAGAAAGTCCAGTCTGGACACATACTAGCTGTGTGACCATAGGTAATTTGCTTTACTTCTGAGTGTTGTCAATCGACTCTCCATGAATACAAGTTAGAAGGTACATGTTCATGCAGGGAGCTTCCCATGTCAATTAAGGAAGAAAGTGGGAGACGAGAAGTATTTACTAAGTGCCTACTATTTATTAGGAACTGGGTTAAATGCTTTACAAATATTATCTCATTTCATCCTTGCAGTAACTCTAGAGGAGGGGAGCTAGGTGGTGCAGTGGATAGAGCACCAGTGCAGGAGTCAGGAGGACCTGAGTTCAAATCTCACCTCACACACTTGACACTCACTAGCTATGTGACCTTGGGCAAGTCACAACCCCAATTGCCTCATCCTGGGTCATCTCCAGTCATCCTGATGAATATCTGATGACCGGATTCAGAAGACTCTGGAGGAGAAGTGAGGCTGATGATCTGCACAGCCCTCCCTCACTCAAAATAAAGTCAAGTGCAAGTCATGTCATTATTTCTCTGATGGCATGGTCTTCTTCCGCAACAAAGGACGAACACACGCAAAAATAACTCTAGAGGAGGAAGATGCTATAATATTCCCATTTTGCAGTTGAGGAAACTAAGGTAGATAGAGATTGAATGACTTGCCCAGCATCACATAGGTAATAAGCATTAGTCCCTGGATTTCAACTCAGGTTCTCTAGACCCAGTGGTCTATCCACTGTACCACCTAGAGGCCTAATGAAATTTCAAGATCTTTGGTTTGGACCTAAATATGTTAATGAGTGAGTGAGTGAATGCATAAACAAATGATTGTAGGCTAGCTCCGTGTCTGGCACATTGCTCGATCTATATGAATGTTACTTGTTACTTCAGTCCTACTACCCCTTCTTCTCTACAAATAAAATGTAAGCTCCTTGGGGGCAGGGACTTTTGGGTTGGTTTGGATCCCTTCCAGCACAGTGTTCTGCACATTTTCTTAAACTGAAATGAATTAAATAGGATTTAAAATTAGAAAGACCCCAGAATGAAAGAGACCTTAGAGGTTATCGAGCACAACTCCCCCATTCTACAAATAAGGAAATCTAAGGTCCAGAGAAAAATGATTTATATAAGTTCACAAGGTTGCAAAGTTTTAGAGCCAGAACCCACATCTATGTCAAAAAAGTAAACCTACCTAAATTATAAGCAATAATGAGTGGAGAACGAACAGGGAAAGATTTCCCTGGGCACTGTCACAGAATACACACACACACACACACACACACACGCTCTTGAATAATGAATTTAATTTTCAAACATCGCATAAAACTCTCTCCTGCCTTCACTTTTCCTCAGCCTTCTCCCTCTCCCTGCCTTGCAGTCCCATCCACCTGAACTTCGAAAAGATTGGCAACACTAACCTGTTTCCGCCTTACACATTATTTCCCTAATCTGTCTCCACCCACATCATTAAAGTAATCGCCTCCCCCTGCCTCCTTCAGCTCAGTGTTAATCACCTGTCTGTGCCAGTGACATAGCGACCTTCAGCCTACCTGATCTGGGTAACAAACCGAGGAGCCCTTCCTACATTCACTGCATGTCTGCCTCTCCCTTCCATATTGTGGTGGGTGGAAATGCTGGGTCTGCTGCTTAGTGACAGCATTCATTTTTTCTCTTCTCCACTGCCTTGGTTTGAGTATTATAGGAATTAGACCTGGCAGGGTCCCTAGCAATCATGAACTCCAGCTTCCTGATTTTACAGATGAGAAAATCAAGGCCAAGAAAGGTTAAGTAATTTGCCCGAGGTCATACACCCAATAAACTCCAGTGACAGTGTTCTTTCCACTATACGTGGACATTCCTTACTTTTATTATTTGTTTCTCTCCCCCAACTTCCCCTACCCTTCATTTATTACTATTAATGAGATGGTAAGGTCTCATTGGATTTTGATTCGAGGTTTTGGTCCCTATCCATCTTTAACTCTATTTCCTAGCCTCGGGCAAAGTCCCTTCACCTCTGAAGAGCACGTTTTCTTAGTGTGGCATAATGGATAAAGTGCTGAACCTGGAGCCAGGAAAACCTGATTTTGAATCCTACCTCTGAAACTTAATAGCTGTGTGATCCTGAGCAAGTCATTTGTTTTCCTCATCTGTAAATGAGAATGATGATGGTAATTGCTGTGCCCACATCCTAGACTTCTTGTGAATTAAGATCAAGTACACAAGAGTATTTTACAGATTTGAAAGTGCCACGTAAAGGTCAGTTATTAAATTGTAAAACACTGTATAAATAGTATTATTATGCAGGGAAACTGAATTCACAAAGAATAACTATCAGAGCTTTGTTTTCATATCCTAGAAAAACCCCTAAAAGCCATATGAGGATTGGTAGTAGAAACCGGAGATATGTAGCCTGGAGAAGAGAAGACTTAGGAACATGAAAGCTTTGTTTAAATTTATAGAAAGTTGTCATGTGGAAGAGAAACTAGAGATTTTGTACAGCTCCAGAGGGCAGTGAAAAGGAGCACGAGTTTAGTACAACTGAAGGAAAAACATTTCTAATAATAAATAATAGCTAATTTTTGCATGAGCAACAGCATAATGGTGGATAGAGCCCTAGCCCAGGAGTCAGAAGTGCTGGATTCAAGTTGTTGACCTGACTAATTACTTCTAAGACCACAGGTCTCAGTGAACAAATCACTTAATGGTTACTAAAGAGTTACAGATCTCTAACTCTAATCTAAGAGTTACAGATCTGTAACTATAAGAGTTACAGATCTCTCTAATACAGAGAGAGTCTGTATTCCAGAAGTTCCTTGATCCCAATAAAATCACAGATCTAAACCAATAAATAAATCGGAGTTCTTTAAAAAAATTTGTAATTATAAAGTAAACAAAAAAAATACAGTTTATACTGTCTTACTTCTTGTGAGATTTTCTGCATTTTACAAATGAGAAAACTGAGGGGCTGAGAACCTTAGAGATTTGGTCATGATCACATGGCCTTGTAAATTTCAATATTTGTTGTTTTTCAGTCCTGTCCAATTCTTCATGACCCCATTTGGGGTTTTCTTGGCAAATGTATTGGAGTGGTTTGCCATTTTTCTTCTCCAGCTCATTTTACAGATGAGGAAACTGAGGCAAACAGGATTAAGTGACTTGACTAGGGTCACCAAGCTAGTAAGTGTCAGAAGCCAGATTTGAACTCTGAGACCTGACTCCAGTTCTGCCATTCTATCCACTGTGCCACCTAATGGTGTAAATTGAGTAAATTGCAGTATTAAAATACAAATCCAGATCTTCTGATTCTTTTTTCCAGTGCCATACACTACTTCTATTAATGACTCTAACCACCCACCCATAGGATAGGTTTCTCTGAGAACTAGGGAGTTTCCAGTCCCTGACAATATTTAAGAGGCTACATGACTACTTTTCAAGGTGCCAGAAAACATTTCTCCGTTTGGTAGAAGGTTGGATTAGATGACCTCTGAGCTCTCCTTCAGCTCTGAAATTCTAGGTCAATATGTTCTTTCATTTTATCTTCTAAGGTCCCTTTCAGCTGTGATATTCAATTTCTGAGATCCTTTTCAGCTCTAACATTCAATGTATTATGTTCTAATGTTCTATATATTCTAAGGTCCCTTCTAACTCTAACATTCTGTGATCTGTTGAATAAAAGAAAAGTCTTAAAACTAATCTTTTCCACTTGGTATTTCACTCTCCCTTCTCCCCCCTCACACCCCCACCCCATATAATTTACAGCATAATTGCTCTTCCCCGCAGGAAAGCAGAGAAGGGCTTTTTTCTTTCTTCCCTCCCCATTGGCTGATATGTCTGGTTCTTATTTGAAGTAAACCCACAATACTTTGCTTCCTTGAATAGAACTGAAGGGTAAATCTTCCCTAGTGATATATTGAGACATGTCTCTATGTGGGGAAAAAAAAAGTAAAACTAGAAAGAGCCCTAATCACGAATTTTTAGCTGCAAAACAAGGATGGCGACTTGAATGCGCAGTGATAATAGCAACTCCTACAATACCTTTCATCCTCAGCTCTTAAAACACACTTTGCAAAGCAATATTATCCTCATTTTTCAACTTATCATTTAGCATTTGTATTTGCTAAGAACTCAAAGCTTGCTGCTATTAGCGATTCTTTACAAGCCCGTCGTGAGAAAGGGAGAGGTAGCATCCTCCCTGGCTAAGAAATAGGCCCAGGGATAGGATAAAAATCCTTATCTGGATGCTTGAGAAGGTATAGTAGAGGCAAGAGCAGAACCTTTGGCCTCCCGGCTCTCTGTTCTGAGGAGGGCACTGCGTTAAGCTTTTGCCCTGATACTACCCCTCCCCTTATAATATACATTGATCAAAGGAAGTCGCCCCTTCACAAAATAGTCCCCTCCAGCCTTCCTACTCTTATCTTCCTTATTTGTTAATTAAACAAAATCTCTGACCAGTAGAGTCATTCTTCCAAAGTGGATTTTCTTATCGCCACACTTTTGCCCTTGCCATTCCCTCTGCCTGCTGTGTCCTTCCCTATCCTTTTCAACTAATCCATAGCTAAATATTTTTCAAGACCCAAGTTCAGCTAACATATTTTCCAAGATGTTGACCCTGATTGCCAACTCATCCTAATCTTTTTCATTCCTCTGATCTCCCGACTTTCCCTACTACACACAGGCACTTTACATGTATTGCATATACTACCTAGTATTGATAGCTATCTTTTCCTGCTTACAGGCTTGGTTTTCCCCACTAGCCTGGGAGCTCCTTGCCTTCAGGAGGCACATTTTGTACACAGGATCATAGATTTAGAAGTAGAAATGACCTTAGAGATCATTTAGTCTAACTCTCTCCTTTTACATAGGAGAAACAAGCCCAAAGAAGGTAAGTGATTTTTCTAAGGTAATTTAGGCATAGGATCAGAGACCCATAGAACTGAAACACAAAGAGACCTCAGGGCTCATCTAGTTCATTCTCCTCACTCTGTTTCATAGATGAGGTAACTGAGGTTCATGGAAACTGACTTTTCCTCAAGATAACACAATTAGTACAAATCAAGTTAGATCTAAATAAGTGAAGTAATATTTATTGTTCATGGGTAGGTGAAGCCAATATAATAAAAAAGACAATATTATATAACTAATCTATCTATGTAATGCTACCCCAGTTAAATTGCTAAAAAAATTCTTACTTAGACAAAAATAATAACAACATTCATTTAGCAGTTTAAAAAGTCAGGAACTTCAAAGAAATCAGGGGGAAAAAAGATACAAATAAAGCAGATTCAGTGATATCAGACCTTAAACTATGTTATAAGATGAGAGTATTGTTGAAGTATAAAGTGGATAATTTTGATTATTTTCAATCAAAATTTTCCTGTATAAATAAAATCTATGCTGCCAAGAATAGAAGGGATGCAGAAAATTGGGAGGGGAAACTTTTATAGACAATCTTTCAGATAGAATGTGATTATTTCGGAATATTGCTGTGGTGTAGGAAATGATGAGCTGGTTGAAAACATGGAAGGACAGACTTGTGAAGGAAGATGTTATCCACTTTCAGAGAAATAGATGTCAAGGGGAAATGAGCATAACATGGTCTTAGATATATGTGTATAAGTGTATATGTTTATACATGTGTATGTTTACAGATATTACATGTGTATAGAAGTGTATTTGTGTTTATGTGTATACACACATATTTCCACATATATGATATGTGTGTGTATATATGTGTGTATATGTATTTTTATCATATATATATATATATATATCTGTGCTTAATTGTAGCCTTTTTAGGGGGATAAAGTTAAAAGACAGAATGACATAGAAAGAGACATCCAGAGAGACGGACAGAGACAGAGAGAGACAAAAAGCGATGAATAGATTAGATAGATTGATAGATCGATAGATGATAGATAGATAGGTAGATAGACAGACAGACAGGCAGAGGAACCATTGTTCTTGGCCTTTGATGCTGCTAGTGTTCCAGCTGGTGAGTTCCCTTAGGTTGCCCCATCAGACTGATTGTCCCCAGGACTTTCTAGGGAAGGGTTGGAATGAGACAGGAGTACACTGTGGTGTAGGAGGAGCTCTTCCCAGGGGAAGACTGTGCATCAGGATTCATAGGGATCTGAGATTTCAAATGGGGCTAAAAAGATATAGGAACAAGTAAAGGAAGTAGCAAAAAAGGAGAAAGTGGAGGTCAGGGAGCAGAACTGAGGTTAGATGGAGAAATTGGAGGTAGACATAGGAAGTGAGGGACCAAAAGAGGTAGTCTAAGGCAGAGGTTAGAGGTAGGGAATTGGGAGTTAGAGTTAGAATGAGAAGATGTAGAGATTTGAGAAAAATAGAGACAGGGGAAAAGATGGTACAGAGGAGAGAAGAAAGGGAAATGATGACAAAGAGAGAAAGTGGAGAACAGAGGAAGTAAGGGCAGAGGGTAAAAATGGGAGCAGAAAGGAGTAGAAGGAAAAGGAAGAAGCAAGAGCAGAAGGAGGAAACTGGAGGGAGACAGAGAAGGGAAATAAGGATAGAGAGGGAATCAGAGATAGGGGAAAAAATTAGGGGTCACAAGGGGAAAATCTATGACAGGACAATTTCAACCTTAAAGATACACCATATTAAGAAAAAGTTAAAAAAATACAAATGTAGAAAACATTTATGTTATTATGTAGAATAGGAGATTGAGCTTTCTTGCCAGAGTTTTTGAAATTCTTATCTCTCTGAGTACACATAGAGAAACAGCGCCTCATGGAAAAGGCAATGTGTCTGCACTCTGAAGGCCTGAATAAAGACTATACCTCTAGCTGTACGACCTTAACCAAGTCTTAGAGCCTCAGTTTGCACATCCACAAAATGGAAGCAATGTTACTCACAAGACACAAAATGTTTTATAATCATAATGTCTATGTAGAGATGAGCTAGATTTTTAATGAGAGACTGGCCCTATCTCATCCTGAGCCAGCATATAGCCGCGAGTGCATGAGAAGTAGACTGGGCACTGGCTAATGAACCACTATCCAGTACATCACCTAATTTCTTTAGGCCATGGCATTAGAGTGGACATGACCTAACCCCTCCCAGGTACTGATAGAACGTTTGGGGTAGAGATGTGACAGACATTGTTCTTTGAGAGTGAGCCCCAAGAGTATTTGCTATGCATTTAAAATAGCATTCAATATAAGGTTCCTCCTTCCCTCAAATCAGTTTGTACACTTTGGACAGTAATTTACCTTTTGCAAAGAGGGAGTTGTTCCTGAAATCTGCACCTACTCTAGTGGAAGAACAGATAGATAAAGGAACTAGTCCAGCCTGCCTGCAGGAATTCATAGGCAAGCTTTCTCTGTCAGAGCCAGGAGTACTGGCTGTCTTTGTGACTTCCAAGTATGATTGAAGAGACAGCGTCCAGGGCTAGCCTCCCTCCCCATCTGAAGAGTCCATTTAGACATAGAGGGGGAGTGCAATGAGAAATGATTAAAGGCATCTAGACTTAGCCTGATGAAAGGAATTCAGTGCAGAGAAGAGAAAACTGAGGTGCTTAAAGGTCTTCAAGTGCCTGAAGGGTTATTATAAGAAGGAAGGTGACTGAGTTCTTATCAGAATAGAGAAACTGGGCTCAGATTACAGCAAAAGAGATTTAGGCTGAAAATGATGAAAACTTGTCTGACTGTGAGCTGGGAGACACAGACATCTGCTAAGGGGACTGTATCGTTTTCTTCCTTCGATAGTTATGAAGAAGAAAGGTAAGTGGATACCTAGTAAGATGAAGAGATAGTCTGTCCTAGAGGAGAGAGGCAGGTAAGATTTATTCAAAGAATTATCCAACCAACACAGAACATTTTGGGGAGGACCTACTAGATGATGCAAATAACTATTAAACGTTGCCTTTGACCTTACAGTGGTTATACCCTTGGGGCAGGTGGGTTAGTGTAAAACCAATCAAACAGGGGTACCAGAAAACCTTAATTATAGCCTTGTTACGGTAGTAGTAGCATAACACTGGTCCAGTCACTTCATCTTTCTGATCCTCAGTTTGCTCATTTGTAGAATGGGGATAATGTTATTTTTGGTA
Source organism: Bettongia penicillata ogilbyi (assembly GCA_023548195.1). NCBI lineage: Eukaryota > Metazoa > Chordata > Mammalia > Diprotodontia > Potoroidae > Bettongia > Bettongia penicillata. The sequence goes on from JAJHZJ010000735.1 coordinate 3,246,789, forward strand.
ACACATTATAGAGTTATTGCAAGGAAAGCACTTTGTCACATACATATATGTATATGTATGTATACATATATGTACATGTGTGTGTAAGAAAGACATTAATATGAGCTATTTTTAGGGAAGTTAAGGGATACACAAATAATAACAGTAGCTCATATACTATTTTTTTAGTGTCCTCAGAGATTAAAATAACGTCCCTATGAGAAAGGCAGCACAAATATTTTCGACTTCTTCTTCTTCACAGATTAGGAAACTGAGATTGGAAGGCCAGCCAGTATGGGCACAGTCACATGGCTAGTACAGTGAGTAGAGAAGATAGAACTCATACCTAGCTATGGTGCTGTTACTACACCAAAGAAGATAGGGTAATTACTATAGCTAAGCCACCAATAAAGAAATGTAGTATGGTTAAGTAGAAAGGGCACTCCCTCTGGAGTCACAGAAAATGGATTCGAATGTAACCTGGGAAGGTTACTACTTTTGTGAAGTACTGGGAAAGTCAATTAAGTACCTATGCCTTAGGGTTTTTGTTTTTTGGGTTTTTTTTTTTTTTTTGGCTTATTTGTTTTGTTTTGGTTTATTTTTTTTTTCATTGTAAAGGAGGACTTAGACTATAAAGACACTGAGATCTCTTATTTCTCTAACGCTATGCTCCTAAAGTGATATATTGTCATTGCTCAATAATTTTCAGTTGTATCTGATTCTTCATGACCCCATTTAGGGTTTTCTTGGCAGAGACACTGTAATAGTTTGTCATTTCCTTCTCCACCTTATTTTACAGATGAAAAAAGCGTGGCAAAAGGGCTTAAGTGACTTGTCCAGGGTCACACAGCTGGCAAGTATCTGAGGTCAGATTTGAACTCAGGAAGATGACTCTCTATAGACTGCACCAAATACAGGAATGCATGAAAGGCGAGAGAAATAGACTTCACAAAAGAGGTGATGTTTCTTCCTAAGGCTTGAAGGATGGCAAGATGTCCCTTTTTAAAGATGGGGGCAACAAGGTAGCACAGTGGATAGAGTTTTTCTTACTGAGTTTAAATCTGGCCGAAGACACTTTGTGACCCTGGACAGGTCACTTACCCCCGTTTGCCTCTGTTTCCCCATCTGTAAAATGAGCTGGAAAAGGAAATGACAAACCACTCCAGTATCTTTGTCAGAAAACTCCAAATGGGGTCACCAAGAATCTGACAAGGGAAAACAACTGAGCAGCAAGAACAAATTTAAAGATGAGGTGTGAGTAATATAGGGTAGTAGGAGAGGGGAAGCCATTAGATTTGGAATCAGAGTACCAGAATCTGAATCCCGTATCGGTTATCTGTGTGATTGATTATTGCTTGCCTCTAAGGGCTTCACTCTCCTCATCAGTAAAACAAAGGGGTTAGATTACATGCTTCTTTGGGTTTTGGGAATGGATTCCCTAGAGAGGATTGTGTTATTTCTCTAGAGCATTCATTACTAGCCTAACTATCTCTGTTCTAGAAAGGAATGTTGTCTATTAGAGAATATTCTATCCTGTTCCTTACTCTACCTTCTGGTTTCTAGAGACTTGAAAATTCAGCCAATTCTATTGTGGAAAGTGAATAGTGGGGATATTACTTTGCAAAAGGCCTCACCTATCCCCTTCCCTGGACCAACCTACTCACCTCACAGAGTGTAGCACCAGTCCCTTGCCTCTAACACAAGGGATCAGACAAAGTTAAAACAGAACTCCTGACATACTGACAGAAGGACTCTGTCTGAGGGAATCTATATTTCAGACAAATCTGTCCATCCAAGGACATTCCCCAAGCGGGACGGGCTGTTTAAACTCTATACCAGATTGCAGCTGGCACTGGCAACGTTGATTTTTTTCCCTCTCCTTATAATCATAATGGGATCTCAGCAATAAAGATGGATTTGTTAATTTCCATCCCCTTCTCACTTTCTCTTTTAATCACTGTCGGGCATAAATTAATTTCAGCTTAAAGAGCCTTCAACAAGATTCCATCATTGTCTAGGGCACTTAAAGGTCACAAAACAGGAGCATCTGAAAATATCCATCAGATGTTTGTCAGGAATAAACTTTAGTTATTGACATTTAATTATTTTCATTTTGTCCATGACAAGCTAAGGTTGAGGGAAAGGGAAAGGGAGATCTAAAAGGTCCATTTCATGTAAGAACAAATTGCTATAATAATACAGTTATACAGAACTTTTAAGATTTATAAACCATTTTACTTATATTATCTCATTTGATATTCACAGTAAACAGTCCTATCAAGCAGGTAGGTACTACAGGTATCCCCATTTTATATATGAGGAAATTGGGGATCAAGAGGCTAAGTGACTTTCCTTTGGTTAAGCATCTGGTAAGTGTTGCAATACACAAATCTCTCCTTCCTGTGAGTTTAGAATTCTTCCCACCATATTTTGCTGTCACTCTAATATGCTAATATGGTACTATGATGAGCAATATACATCCTTTTGAGACATTAGTGAACAGGACCAAAGGTCTGTACTTAGCTTGGTTTCCAGTCAACTCTCCTTAGCACACATATTCCCTCAAATTCTCATGGAATCATAGACTCTCAGGGGTAGAAATAAATTCAGAGGTTATTCAGTATACCCTATCCATTAGTAGGAATTTCTTCTATACCAGAAGTATCAACCACAAAGTCCATCATATTCCACAGTGTAGCCTACACCTGATTAAAATGCAATTGAAAAATATTTAACAAAATAAATAAAAGTGTAACATATCTCAGTATGTGGATCTTCATGTTTAATTTAGCAGTCCTCATTTCTATTTGAATTTAACATACTGCTCTATACTATCCTTGACAAGTAGTCATTCAACTTCTGTTTGAAGACATTCATTGGTGGGAAATTCACTACCAATGGAATTGCCCTTTTAATATAATAATAACTTACATTTATCAATGGTTTTATAGTATCCAAAGCACATTGATATAAATTATCTTATTTGATTCTCACAACATCCTTGTGTAGTAAACAATGTCTGCATCATTATTGCCCCTGTCAAATGAGGAAAATTCAATTCAGAAAGAAGTGACCTCTTTTAATGGGGCTATAGATAAGTCATTTGGCTCCCACACAGAGCTTATTCCTTTTGAATGTGAGATAATGAATGTAATGTGCTTTGAAAATAAGAAAGCACCATATACATTTTGACTATTATTAATGAATAACAATAACAAACGTTAGGCTGAAGGAACTCATCTGAAACTGAACACCTGAGATGAGAATCATGGGCTCTCTCCAAAACCAATAGAGATATAGGTATTTTAGGCAGTTTTGCACTCCTTTCACTACTGGGATATACTAGTCAGAATAACTCTGTTCAAGTATGAGAGAATATGGAAGTGAACAGCAAATTCGACTCCAAGAAGCCTGTTAAATAGCTTTCCTGTAGTGGACTAGAGTTTTCTTCTTTCATTTCCACTATTGGGTGCTGAAACTATGGGGTAGGTTGCCTGGGCAGCTCAGTCTCAGGAGTTTGTTTCCATGGTGCTGTTGTGTGGGCCTTGGTTGCATCATGTTCCAATTGGAAGCAAGATCATTAAGTACATAGAAGAGCTGTCTGAGTGGTCAGATAATGTGCTCTGACAATCTAGTCTCAGAGCCAAGTTTCTGTCCTTTAAAGACTAAAAGTCAATCCCTGGGTAAAATGTAAGATTGCTTATCAAGAGTTATCTCCAATTCAAATCACATCAGTGGGCTGGTTAAGGAAGTCTACCTATTATCCCTCACAGTCTCAATCCTTTCTCCCTATTTCTAGGATCACCAGACCCTTGCTATCGTCCCTAGATACCCAGATCTCTGACTGCACTATGTCATTCTGATCAAGCAGCTCTGTTCTAGATCTTTCCTTTCCTCCATCAAAACTTTCCCATCCTAAATCCAATCCCCTAGGTGCCCTGCCAGGAAACTGAAGCTAATTTGTTGAATTAATTCATGCAGAGGAATTTAATGGGCTTATGTTATTATCCCTCCCAGAAGAAATATTTATATTTTAACAGAGGTCTTCCTGAGATGAAATGCCTTCACCCAAGGAATGACTCCAATTGAGAGTATTTAAAGGTAGACAAGGCTAGCACTTTTGGATGAAGAAGTCATTGGACACCACTCACAAAAGCAGAACTTGATGCTTTAAAAAGATCTATGATTTTAATGGGTTTTTCTCTAGCAACTCCTATGGCCCTCAATGACTCACTAGATAGTTTCATGAGGTTATTAAATGCTAGTTGACCTGACTGACAAAGATAATTTATACCTAGTGGCCAACCTGATGATGGTGATGAACCTTGTTGCACTTAGCTAGGCTGGTCTTCTTCATAGGAGATACATAGTCCCTCACTTGCCCATATCCCAACTTCATACAGTCTTTCTGATGTTACATTTCTCTTGTCATAGCTTTTTTGATGTTGAGGTCAGCAGAACATTCTGAGTTGCATTGGTAGGGAATATCAGTGTAGACAGATCATCAAAATATATTTTTTTCCTTTATGTGGAGCTTTACAAAGCCCTTCACTCATAAAAACTCTTATAAGTTTGTCAGTGCAGGTTCTGTCATTTCCCTGTCATGGATAAGGAAATTGAGTCTTGAAAAAAAGAGTTTCTATCCATGATCAAACTGCTAGTAAGTGGTAGAGCAATGATTTGAACCCAATCTAAGGCCCTTTCCACTACTCCATTCTATCCTTAATTTTTTCTGGTTATTTCTTTTACTTGTAAAAGTAAAAAAAAAAACAGAAGAAGAAGAAGAAAACATTTTTAGGTATTGTTCCAATTAGTTAGATTTTATCTCCACTCCTGAAAATACCTTTCATTATTTGCCAACACAATCCCTCCATTACAGGCAGACTGATGCATTCATATTCCTTCTAAAACACTACTTGCAACCTGTCCTTGCCTGGATTGGCTTTCCTAGTTCTACATATGTATCCAAATCCTGTCTTAGGTAATTCCAGAAAGTCATTTTATCTTTATATACGCAAACCATTCCTTCTCCACACTCCAAGACTTACAGAGACTGGAAGTTCCTTGAGAAATGGCTTTGTCTTATTTTTCTTTGAGCAAACTTAGAGCTTTACCTATGTTAAATGCTCCATAAATAATTATTACAAATGCTGCTGCTATGAATTTACCTTTATAGGGTGTGTGTCCTCGTACCGAATGCTTCAGGAAATAATATGGGGTCATATTGTGGTTCATGGTAGATACTAAACAATATATATTAATTTGATGTTAGCAACCTGTGTCAACAAAACTGCATGTGTGTTGTAGAAATAGTGGATTTGCAAATCAGAGACCTGGGTTCAAATCATGGTTTTTTTATTAACTACTAACTGTTACTAACTACTATGACCTAAACAAGGTACTGGACATCTTTGCATTAGTTTTCTCATCTGTAAAATGAAAGAAATTGATTTCCTATAATTCAGGGAAACTACTTTCCTAGGCAGTCTAACATGTCTCCTTTTGGAGTGAATAAGTGGCAAAAGGCTTTTGAACACAGGTCTACATAGACACAATTGCCCAGATAATTCCAACAAAATTCTCCCATCATCCTGATCATTCAGGTAAAAACAATATTGCAGGAGAAGACTGTTAGGGGTCAGGAGGAAGAAGTGTGAACAGACTTTCCTGAATTACACTAATGGCATCTGGCTTCAAAGTCACAGAGGGAGAGAAATCACCAAAGGGAGAGACTGTTCCCTCTTCACAAATATGAATGAGTCAATGGCAATTCCTACTCATTAAAATTCAATGGAGATAAAGAATGAAAATGTGTAGATAATTAGCAGATTTCTCTATTTGTAGAAACTCAGCAGTGCATAAATAAAGAATTGTGCTGCTATCGATGCATGGGGCCATAGCCTACAAATGGAAAAAGCTGCTAATTACCATTACCAAGGATTTTTCATGTCATCCACTGTGAAGCTATAACTACGTATAAATATATATGTGCACACTATATACCATATACTATATGTATGTCTGTGTGTAATATATTTAGAAGAAGGAAGGACACTGTCTTTCTTCATTTACCATTACCAATCCATAGCAACAGATAGACAGATAGACAGAAATGGAGACCAGTTATTGTCCCATTTTTTAGATTACTTCTTCCAAAGGAAAGAGGTCCCATGCAAGGGGAATGGAGCTTCATCAGTTAAACACTCTCTTGCTTTAAAGGAAAAAAAAACCAAAACCTGCAGATACAAGTTTATAAAACAGTCAAAGTCCAACATTTATTAATAGTCACAAACCTAGGGTAAATTAACAAGATGAAGACTGGCCTCCAGCTCTTTCCAGCTGCCTACCCCCATACATAAAAATAAGCAAAAACCTACAATAGAGTTCTACTCTCTCAGGACATGAGAACAGATGCCTGTGATCCTTCTATGAAAGCTCAAAAAGGAGCCACAGTACACCATATATTGGACTAGTTAATTACAAAGGCAGTGGGATTAGATCCATATCATAATCGCTAAAAATAATTTTTCTATTTCATAATCAACAAGTTTAGGGGTCTGTAATCACAATAATGCCTGAAGGTATCAAGAGGCCCCAGGTCATAAAGACCCCAGGATGCAACTTTGAAGATCTGTGATCTCATGAATAGGCTACTCAGAGTGCAGCATGATATTATGGAAATAGAGGACTGCAGCTTAAGTTATGGTTTTGCTGCATATTGTATAGCTTTGAACAAATTGCTTCAGCCCTCTGGTCCTCAGACTTCTCCATAAAATATGAAGGTTGGACTGTTTTTCCCCTCTACCCCCAGATTTAGGATGCTTTCATCAATTAATCAATACACATTTGTTAAGGGTGTACCACATGCCAAGCACTATGCTAGGCACCCAACATTCGAAGACAAAATTGTTTAATGTCCTGGCTTTCAAAGGGTTTAATTTCTATCTTTGGATGCAACATTTGTATATCTAAGTAAGCCCAAAATAAATACAAACTAATGTGGGGAGAAGGCATAAGTACTTCATGGCTTCTGGTGAAAGGCGATGCTTAGTAGAAAGAGCAAGAGTGTCAAGTGACTCAAGAATTGTGTAAAACATATCTTTTTGATATTTTAAATAGTTTTCTTATAATTTCTGTCTATGCAAATGCACATTGAATTCAAGTAATTATAAGCAGATGTTACAATTTAAAACTGAAACAAATATTTTAATCCTATTATCTCTAGTATGTGTAAATTGTTATTGCTCCATTGTTTCACTTATTTTTGATTGCGAGCCCATTTCAGTTTTTTTTTGTTTATATATATATATATATATATATATATACAGTGGTTTGGCATTTCCTTCTTCAATTCATTTTACAGATGATGAAACTGAGGCAAACAACATTAAATGACTTGCTCAGGGCCAGTAAATATCTAGTAAATATCTGAGGCCAGATTTGAATTCAAGAAGATGAGTCTTCCTGACTTCAGGTCTGGCTGTCATCTAGCTACGCCAGTATGTGTAACATGCATTTCATCAATTAGGACAACTCAATCCTTTGAGGTACTCTTAAGTTCCTGTCTTTCTAAGTTGAAAATGGAAATAGGACAAAAAAAGAAAGCTTCCCATAGGAAGTGACACAAGTTGATTCAAAAAATTAGAGATACCAAGATGATAAGGTAAAAAGAAGGTAAATTTAAGGAAGGAATTTCTTCAAGGCATGAGGGATGACCAGTGCAAAATCATGTGGTGGGAGATGGAGAATGGCATATGAGAATGACATATGAAGAAAATCAACTTGGCTGTACCAAAGAGTTCATGAAAGGAATAAAATGTAATAAGCCAAGAAAAGTAAGTTGAATCCAAGTTATGAAAGATTTTAAATGTCAAAGAAAAGAGTTCATTTTTGAATCAAGAGATCAAAGGAGATTACTAGAATTTATTGAGTAGGAGAGTGTTATGGTCAGATATGTATTTTAGGAACATAATTTTGGCAGTTGGGTGGAGGATGGAACAAAGTTGGGAAGAGACTTGAGGCAGGGGCACCAGTTAATTGGCCAGTGAAAAAGTCCAAGCCAGTAGTTTTAAAGCTTCTTGTTCTCAGAACCATTTTACATTAAAAAATTCTTAAGCACCCCCAAACAGGTTTTGTTTACATATGAATTTTAAATGACCACTATTTACCATACTAGAATCTATGTCGCAAGAATTTGAGAACCATTGGTTCAAGCTAAAAGTGATGGGGACCTGAACACAGATGGAGGGCATATGAATACATATATATATGTGTATGTATATGTATATATATGTACATATACATGTATATATATGTATATATATGTATGTATGTATACACATACACACATATTTTCAGGAGTTACTGTGGCTAAAACAACAAGAATTAACAACAGTATGACTTGCTAAATACTTTCCTTTTAGAAGTCCTGATAAGTAGATAGTATTAGCAGTGTAGGAATTTTATAGATGACAAAGCTAGACTCAGAAAGATGAAATTCCTTGTGCAAATTTACAGTTAGTGAGATTCAGAACTGCACCTAAAACCTAGGTTTTATTACTCCTTGTCTCCATCTGAGGCATCATACTATGTAACTAAGACCACAATTTGAATCAACCACTGACCCCTTGCATAACATTGAATTGAGCTCACCAAAATTAGCATAGATTTTGGAATAGTACTAGCTAGAGCCCCAATTTCACATTCTCTACTGAATATTAAGGAACAATGCAGGCACTGTATGCTGGCTGGGGAGTCCCCAGATTCTTGGAACACTATGTCATTATTTGTACTGATTTGCAATATTTCATGATTAAATTCTTCCATCCTTTTCCCTGGCCCTTTGTTTGATCACCACTCCTCTTCTACCAAACCTGAACACAGGGTTATCCATGCTATCTTTTCTATGTCCACTCATGTGCTACTGAATGCAAGTGAGAAAAGTCATAGAACTGTATCAACTGTATTTAGTACAAAGTTGTGTTATTTGATATCAATGGGACCTTTGCTGTGGTATGGGAATTCATTTCATCCTTCTTGATCTATCACATTGTTCAGAGCTACACTTTTAAACTTTTTCCTCCTCAAGTGCCTATACAGTGACACCTGCTTCAGTACTATTAACAGAGAGACCTTCATTTAACTTATGTTCTCAAGTTTTATTGTTTCTTTCTGTTTTTATATATCATTGATTTTTGGACATATTTCTTCCTTACCAAGCAAACTTTTCTTAGTAGGAATATAAAAAAAAAACAATTCAGAAAAAACAATGGATGCACTAATCAATTTTGCTAGCATATGCAACATTCCACATCCATAGCCCCTCACACCTACAATGAAAGGAGGGGAATTCATTTCCTCATCACTTCTCCAAACCCAAATTTCATTATTGTAATTATATGTCATTAAGTTTTATTTTATTGCTCTTTCCATTTATATTAGTTATATTTCTTTCTGAGTTGTAATTATTTTGTATCAGTTCATATAAGGTTTCCCACATTTCTCTGAATTTATAATTTCTGAAAGTGCAATAATATATCATTTCAATCCTTATTATGTACAAACATGATTTCTAGTTTTTGCTACAAATAGGCATGTTGCTATGAGTATTTTTAGCATGTAAGAGGCAGCTAAATGATGCTGTGGATAGAGCACTGGGTCTGAAATAAGACACACCTGAATTCAGATCAGACTCAGACACTTACAAGATCAGTCAGTATCTGATCAACATTTAATTTTGTTTGTCTAAGTTTCTTCATTTACAAAATAGAACTTAACCTATATCTCTCAGAGTTATTGTGGCAATCAAATGAAATAATATTTATAAAGTGTTTTGCAAAACTTAAAGTGCTATTTAAATGTTAGTTAACTATTATTATTACAGAAACTTCACATCTTTGACATTCTTATAATAGATAACTAGCACTGGAATTTCTGGGTCAAAGGGCATGAGAATTTGTGTCCTTTTTTTACCTACATAATTACAAATTTTGTCATCTATGCAAGTTGGAAAAACCAAATTTAATTAACAATAGATTTATATTCTCTCTTTCTGGTATTCTTCACTATTCTTATGGGTACGACATGATACTTCTTAGATGCTTTAATTTACATTTATCTTTTGTTAGTGATTCAGAGCAATTTTCCTACAGCTGTTAAGTGTTTGTAGTTCTAATGACAATTATTTGATTATATTCTTTGACCATTTACCTTTGCAGGGGATGGGCTTAGTGTTATAAAATTTTTTTATAGATTTATTATAGATGTTTATTATATATAGATATTTTACAGATCATAGAACTATGATTTATAGAACTTTATTAGAATTTTATAAAAATTATTTGATGCAACATCCCCCTGACATCTGCAGTTTCCCTTCTTATTCTAGCTACATTGATTTTCTTCCTGCAAAAGTTTTCAATTTCATGCAATCTAAATTGTCTGATTTACCAAGTATGATGTCTTCTGTTCCTACTTTGGTTAAGATTTCTCTCTTCTATTCCTGGGTCATGTGATCAACAAGATGGAGAAATAGACATTATCCCAAACCTCTCCAAAACAGAAATCATATGCTAAAGATAAAGCAATTTCAGTTGTCTCTATGATTTAGGATATCTGGAATCCAAAAGAGGACAAATGAAAGGAAAAAGAAGAGGAGGAAGAAGAAGAAGTAAAAGAAGCAGTAGAAGAAGGAGAAGAAAGAGAAGAAGAAAAGGTAGAAGTAGTAGAAGAAGGAGAAGGAGAAGAAGGAGAAGAACATGAAGCAAAAGAAGTAGGAGAAGAAGAAGGAGAAGTAGAATGAGAAGAAAAAGAAATAGAAGTGGTAGTAGTAGTAGTAATAGTAGTAGTAGTAGTAATAGTAGTAGTAGTAGTAGTAGTAGTAGTAGTAGTAGTAGTAGTAGTAAAAGAAGAAAAACAAAAACAACACCCTATGAACTGACACCTACCCTGAGTTATTCAGCATTCATCCCCCACTTCCCACACTTCTGGAATCAAGATTACTCTGATACAAATCCAAGGCCAGTAAAATGGACATGCTTTAGAGACAGAAGTTTACCGGGGCCCCAAAGCCATTGCTGAGATGGGCATCAGTCTGCACTGTAAAATATCTCTTCAAAAGATACAGAAATAGAGGGAAAATAATAGGACATATGCCTCAGTTTATAAAGACCTTCCTCCCAGGGCCTTAGAAACCCCAAACTACAGAAATCAATTCAATTGTACCAGTATAACTGCTTTGTGTACTACTGGTGCTGGGTCAGAGAACTGAGGAACAAATGGTGTGAGACAGATCACTGAAATAGGTCCCCATAGGTATGGGGGTTGTATGGAACTCCATTAAGTCTGAGAGAAAAACCTCAGCATTCAGCAGGACTAGTTCTGTCCCCCTAAAAGTCACCTGAAACAGAGACATAGACTGGTGAACCATAAATTGCCCTGAGTGGAAGAAGTCTGTGATGCTTTGAGACCCAGGCCCCAAGGAAATCATTATCAGAATGGAGAAAGTCAAAAAGTGAGAAATAAAGAAAAATAAAGAGTTGAGCGGAAGATTGAAATTACCAAAGATCTCAGGAAGAAGAAAACTCAAATATCTTGAATATAAGCAGATAAAACAACTGGAAAAACATTTACAACAGAGAGAAGTATGTCCTCCAGATCTAGCAAATGAGTTTAGGCATCTAGAAATAAATATTGTAATACAAAGGAATACAATTCAATATTTGATAAGACAGAAGACCCAATGGAATTTGAGAAGAACATGGAACCAAAACAAAATATTCCCGAGTGGTTTAAAAGTAATGACAATTATGAGAGCAGAATTTATGGACCTGCACAGCCAAAATAATGGGCGGAGTGGGAAAAACTACAGTTTGCATTGACAAGTCTTGCCAAAGGTGGGGAAAAGACTGTAAATGGATTAAGAATGCAGATTTACACAAATGAAAGAAAATGTAGACAAAAAGAAGCAAAAGCCAATAAGAACATACTAGAAGACAGGATACATAGACACAGTTTAAGGATCATACATCTCCCAGATGAACAGAACAGGACAAAAATCCTTAACATAATACAGATAATAAGAAAACAGCCAAAGATTTCTGAATGTAGAAAATCAAATGCCACTGGAAAGAATTCATAGATTACCCCCAGAAAAACAAAAATAAAAGTTAAAAAATAAAGAAACAAAACAAGGCTTCAAATTCTAAGACACACAGGGGTTAAATTTAATAATTCAATTCAGGAACAAAATCTTCCATAAATGATCGGGAGAAAGTACAAAGAAAAGGAAACTTTAATAACACAAGACTGTTCTTCACCCAACAGAAAATTCAGGAGGGAATGGAATAATGTATTCCAAAGAGCCATGGAGGTCAGAATGCCACCCAGGGTGAACTACCCTGCAAACCTGAGCTTAAACATAAATGAAACAAAGAAAAGATGGTTATTTAATAATAAAAAGTCTTTTGAAAAACAAATCTTAGAAAGAAAACCAGAGCTAAAAAGATTATTTGTTTCTCAAACATTCCAGATAATAGAAATGTTGGAACAGGTATCGAATGTATTGGCCAGGGATAGTAACAACAGAGTGACAGTGGAAAGCCCAGTAAGAGTTGTCTTTCTAGATGTATGCAAAAAGATAGAGAAAGGATAAACTTGTTTCTAAATTTATAAAAGAGAGGTGAAGGCAGATGTCAGAAGGAGGTAATAGTGAAGGTGGCCATCTGGGGACACTGTGCCTCCAAGTTAATAAATATTTTCTATGGGACTACATTACAAAATCAGAGGATTAATGACATGTAGGGGATGGGATGAGTGTAAAGGGGAACAGAGGGATAGAGGGGAGTGTATAATGTGCAATATTAAATTGAGAACTAGCAATGAGGGGAAGGTTGCAATAAAGTGTGGTTTCAATAAAGCCTGCAGAAGAGTGTGAGGAAGAGGTGAAAAGGATTGAAAATAAATGGGGAGGAGTGTGACCTTGCACTGATGTTGGGAGGGGGTAACAATTATGAATGCTCCTTTGGGTGAAGAGGGATGTTCTGTGAAGGGAAATTTCCAAGAATTGACTTCTTGGAAAGACCACTCATTTTGCCTCAGGAGAGAGGTTGACATTGGAACTTTTGGGGGCATATGGCACTGGGGGAGTGGGGGGTGGAATGGGACCATGGAGGAGATTTTGAGACAAATGGGGAAAAGATATAACCAAGGTATAGTACAGATTAGCAGTAGTAAGAGGAGGGGAGGTCCTACCAAGGGGCAGCATCTTCTCTGTAACTTGTGGGAATTAACTTTGTTCTGAGAGTGAGAGGCATAATAGAGAAAGGGAATCCACAAGGCAAGCTCTACAAGGCAGTAGCAGAAACTGTCTAGATGGGAGAGTCCAGAATGGAAACCTTGGAAGTTTTGATTACATGAGGAATAAAGAGACTAGAGAAAGACTAAATAATTATAGGGGTAATGTACATTAGGGTAGAATTAGGGTCTAGAGTAAACAGAAAGAGGATGGACAATGAAGAGATTGAGAGAAACCAGCTCTGCAAAGGGGCAAAAAAGAATACTAATGAACAGGACTAGATGAAAGTGGAGGAGAGGAAGGGAGAATCTACTTGATTAACTAGATGGAAAAGCAGGTAGGGAAAACAATTAAATAACCAGATAAAATCAGGAAAGATAAGGGAAAGGAATAGTTAATAGGAGGAAGGGATCTGGGGTGAAGGGAAGAGATTCAACAGAAAAAGAGACATTTTAAAAAATAAGAAAAAATAACTGAAAGAACATACTGTTTACAGCAGAAGAAAAAAAAATCATAACTTGAAAAGTATCCAATATCAGTGACATATGAAGGAAAGAGGTTGTGCCAAAACTGGAGAAATTAGGAAATGTGACACTTAAGAAGAACCTGAAAAGGAACTAAGAGTCTTCAGGGTTCTGACAGGATGAGGTGAGGAGTGAGTGCACTTCAGCATGGGCAGGGGGAGCAACCTGAGCTAGGGCATGAAACGTTGAATGGGCAGCTGCAAGCAGACCAGTTTGTGTAGTTTCATTTGTTTGTTTCCATCTGGAACTAAGAATATGTTATAGGAAATAATGTGAATCTATCTAGAAAGATAGATTGGAGGTAAGTTGTGCAGGGTTTTAAACAAAGAATTTTTTATTTTACCGTCACCATGGCCCTACTCTCCAACCATTTCTGCTCCAACAGAAAATTGGACTCCATTTCTGGATCCCCTTGCTCTAATAGATCAGCCTTCATGTTATCTTGTTGAAGCCCAGCACCAACCTGTACCCCGCAGCACTTGCTGGATGTATCTTCACCATGACCATGAAGTCTTACATGGTAATCATCTCAAGTGTTCTAAACTCTTCTAAGTGGTATCTTTCCTCCATTAGAATGGAAGCTTCTTGAGGACAGGGATGGTCTTGCTGACTTATATTTGTGTCCCTAGTGTTTAACACTGTACTTGGTACATAGTATACACTTTCATACTCACTCATTCACTGTCTATCTGTCAATCTCTCTGTGTCTGTATCTTTCTACTCTAGAGGCAGTAAGGAGAGGCGAAAGCTTCATGATATAGGAATGGAGTGGTCACTCATGCTTAAGGAATATCACTTTGATTCATTAGAAAATTATTGCAACAGAACATGTGAGGAGCGATGAGGACCAGAATTAGGGAAGCTAAGCTGTGAATACAGAGAGGTGAGATGTCGATGGTGACTTAGCAGTGAAACTAACAGGATTGGTAACGGATTAAATAAAGTAGGGATAAATAAGTATCTGTCAAGAGTGGAAGATGACTCCTAGGTTTGGAAATTGGGTGACTGGAAGAACGGTGGTGCCCCATCAATCATTTAGTCTTGGTATCTTGCATTTCTTGGCTCAGATAGGGTCAGCTCCAATGGGAAGATGCTCTTTTTTGATTCCCTTCATCCTTAGTGCTCTCTTTCATCAAATTATGTAATGTTTATCTACATGTGTGTGGTTTGTACAACCCAGTAGAATGTGGGCCCCTTGAGAATAGGGGCTGTTTCAACTTTGTCTTTTCATCTTCTGGGCTTGGCACATTTCCGAACATACTTGGTGCTTACTAAATATTAAATTGAACTGAAATATCCTTGCTCCTACTCCACCTCTTTTAAGCCACTCCTTTCCCTCCATGTCACATCTACCACATCTGGAGGAGTACTCGGGGTTTCTCTGAGCATAGCCTCACTGTCTTTAAGTGCTGAGAAATGCTGCCATTTGAGCCTGCTCGGCAGCCAGTTGGCACTTTTTCAAATGAGTCGCTGAATGGTAAATGTGCAGATAACACTGGGATAAAATGAGCTCCTCTTATTGATTTTCCAAACCAATATGGCACTGATGCTGCCTCTTTGTGCCATTTCTTCCCTCTGCCAGGAGGCATTCTCACCCCGTCCATCATTTTAATTAGACATTACACCTGGCACAAATGCTGAGTTGATTAACCTTAAAGGAGCTGAATAGGCTCTCTGATCGTTAACACAGGGCCCCTGACATATTATAACTCATGTTAACATGTGCTGTTGCACAAACTCACAGCTTCTTCCAACCACTTTCCAGAGCCGTGCCTCAACGTAATCACATCTGTAGAGAGCTTTTCACCAGATATACTTCCATCATCAACTTGTAAAAAGGAAGATGCCCAAGATAGATGGGTGTGGACTCTTCATATGCCCCTTTTCAATTTTTACATAATGTCTCCGATGGGCTAGGAAGAGACTTCAGTTAACCATTAACAACATTTATTTTTGACTATATGCTCTCTAATGAAAAGACGGTTCCTCATTCATGTAAAACAGGAGTTCTCAAAATTTTGGGGGGGGAGGTGTCTCATAAACTCCTTTGATAATCTAGAGAAGTCTATATATCTCTTTTCAGATTAACATTTAAATCTAAGAGAAATTACATAAGATTACAAAGGAAGTGAATTATGCTGAAATTCAGTGAAGACAACCATAAATGAATTCATAGACCCTAGGTGAAGAATCCCTGGTGTACACCTTAGTCAATCCTACAGACCTAAATTTAAGTACCTCAGTGGAGCTCTCTGAGTTAGAAAGAAGCAATAGAACTCCTCCAGGGTGATTTGGGATATCAACTGAATAGGGAACAGGCACAAAAGCCTCTACAACATAAATGAATGAATGAATAATCAAAGAAATAAATAGATGAACCAGTAGTTGAATAAAGTTGCTAAAGAAGTAAATAAGCAAATGAATGAATGAATAGCAATTAATAAATGAATGAATACAAATAGATGAATAAATAGGATGAGTTTCAGAAAAGCAGCTTGAATCAGTCTAAGTCTCAACTTGCTGGCACTCTATATTTTGGCTTCCTAATATCTGGCAGACTCCTTCACTTAGGAATTCTCTAATCAGCAACTAGTTCATCCATTCATTTCAGCTATGGACCATCAACCAGCAGAATGTCCAACAACTAAAATTACTTGACTTTTTTTTATTTATTTAATTAACTTTTTACATTCCTTTTCACAAATTTTTGGGTTCCAAATTTTCTCCCCTTTTCTCCCCTCCCCCCACCCCAATACCCCAAGCAATCTAATTTTCCCTATCTCCAATCTGCCCTCTCTTCTGTCATCCCTCCCTTCTCTTGTCTCCATCTTCTCTTTTCTCCTGTAGGGCCAGATGACTTTCTATTCCTCCTTAACTGTATGTCTTCTTTCCTAGTTGCAACAACAATACTGAACAGTTGTTCCTAAAACTTTGAGTTCCAAATTCTCCCCATCCCTCCCTCCCCAACCATTCCCTTTGGGACGGCAGGCAATTCAATATAGGCCATATCTGTGTAGTTTTGCAAATGACCTTCTTGATAGTCGTGTTGTGTAAGACTAACTGGATTACCATCCCTCCTAACCTGCCCCTCCTTGTTTCTCTTCTGTCTTTTGATCCTGTCCCTCCCCAAGTGTTGACTTCAAATTGCTCCCTCCTCCCTTTGCCCTCCCTCCCATCATCCCCCCCCTTGCAATATCTCTTTCTCCCCCACTTTCTTATACTGTAAGATAGGTTTTCATACCAAAATGAGTGTGCATTTCACTCCTTCGTTTAGTCAAATGTGATGAGGGTAAACTTCTTGGTTTTTTTTTTTCTCAGCTCTCCTCTTTTTCCCTCCACTAAAAAAATCTCCTACTTGCCTCTTAAATGACATATAGTTACCCCCTTCCATTTCCCCCTCTTTCCTCTCACTACATTTCTCTCTCACCATTTACCTTAATTTCTTTTAAGGTATGGTCCCATCCTATTCAGTTCAATCTGTGCTCTCTGTCTCTGTATCTGTGTGCATGTGTGTATGTGTGTGCATGCATGTACATGTGTATGTGTGGTCCCACCAACTAACCAGATACTGAAAAGTTTTAAGAGTTAGAAATATTGTCCTTCCCTGTATGAATGTAAACAGTTCACTTCTGGTAAGTCCCTTAATACTTCTCTTTGCTGTTTCCTTTTTCATGCTTCTTCTCATTCTTGTGTTTGAAAGTCAAATTTTCTTTTCAGCTCTGGTCTTTTCATTAAGAATGATTGAAAGTCCTCTGTTTCATTGAAAGACCATATTTTCCCTTGAAGTATTATACTCAGTTTAGCTGGGTAGGTGATTCTTGGTTTGAGTCCTAGTTCCTTTGCCTTCTGGAATATCCTATTCCACGCCCTTCGATCCCTTAATGTAGAAGCTGCTAGATCTTGAGTTATCCTGATTGTATTTCCACAGTGCTGGAATTGTTTCTTTCTAGCTGCTTGCAAGATTTTCTCCTTGAGCTGGGAACTCTGGAATTTGGCCACAATGTTCCTAGGAGTTTCTCTTTTTGGATCTCTTTCAGGTGGTGATCGATGGATTCCTTCAATACTTATTTTGCCCTCTGGTTCTAGAATATCAGGGCAGTTTTCCTTGATAATTTCATGAAAGATGATGTCTAGGCTCTTTTTTTGATCATGGCTTTTAGGTAGTCCCATAATTTTTAAATTGTCTCTCCTGGATCTATTTTCCAGGCCAGTTGTCTTTCCCATGAGATACTTCGCATTCTCTTCCATTTTTTCATTCTTTTGGTTTTGTTTAGTGATTTCTTGGTTTCTCATAAAGTCATTAGACTCCATCTGTTCCATTCTAATTTTGAGAGAACTATTAAATTCAGTGAGCTTTTGAGCCTCTTTTTCCATTTGGCTCATTCTGCTTTTGAAAGCATTCTTCTCCTCATTGGCTTTTTGAACCTCTTTTGCCAATTGAGTGAGCCTATTTTTCGAGGTGTTAATTTCCTCAGCATTTTTTTGGGTCTCCTTTACCAAGGTATTGACCTGTTTTTCATACTTTTGTTGCATCTCTCTCATTTCTCTTCCCAGTTTTTCCTCCACCTCTCTAACTTGCTTTTCAAAATCCTTTTTGAGCTCTTCCAAGGCCTGAGCCCACCCGCCACCCCCCTGTGGTGTCTGGGGTACTGAGGCCCCGCCCTCCACGTCTTTCCCTGATGGCAAGAATATGTCCTTGTCATCAGATCCGAATGTTGGGATCATTTGCATTTGTTGGAAAAAACTCTCTATAGTCTTATTTTTCTTCCCTTTTCTAGGCATTTTCCCAGCCAGTTACTTGACTTCTGAGATTTCTTTCCACCCCCGCCTGCATCCGCCCAGCTAGTGCTTGGCCTCTGAGATTCAAATGGGCTTTCCGTGGCAAGCTTTAGTTCTGGCGCTGCGGTGGGGGCAGGGCCGCCTCCCAGGCTCAGTTCCCTCAGGGGCTTTATGCAGAGACTTTCAGGAACGGAGCGGGTGGGGGCAGGGTGGGGGGCCCTGCCTCCTAGGCTCAGTTCCCTCAGGGACTTTATGCGGGGCCCTTCAGTAATAGAGCGGGGTGGGGGCAGGGTCGTCTCCCAGGCTCCGCCCCCCTCAAGCCGTTCATGCAGAGACCTTCCATTATGAAGATCCTCCCTGCTGCTGGGGAATTCCTGAGTCCTGGGCCGCTGCCGCCTCAGCCGCCGCCCACGCCTCTGCCTCTGTCGCTTCCTGCCCCTGTCTCTGCTGCCGCCGCTTCCTCCCAAGGGGGCCCGAGTCATGGAGACGCTCCACTCCCCTCCTCCAGCCCGGCCTTCTCTCTCACTGACCTGTAGCTTCTGTGGGCGGAGGGACTTTCCCGGCTGCCGGAGCTTCCGTGTCTGAAGCCTGCTCAGGTCAGCTTCTCTGGGGCCCCGGCCAGGGCAGCGCTGGGTGTGGGGTCCGCTTTCTGGGGCTCGACGGACCCTGGGGACGGATCTCCAGGGGTCCCTGGAACGGAAATCTCTTCCACTCTGTTTCTGCACACCTTGCATTGACCCAGAAGTTATGGGGGTCTCTTTTTACATTAATTCTATGGGCTTTTGTTTCGGAGCTTGTAAACGTGCATCCTTGTCTACTCCACCCTCTTGGCTCCGCCCCTAAAATTACTTGACTTTTAAACTATATCTATTTTCCTCCCAACTTATACCTCAATTCCTATCCTTTTGCCCACTTGTCAAACACCCATAGGTGACATCTGAGTTTAATAATTTAATTCTTTAACCTGGTACAGTCATAACTTCTCTGAACCTCAATTTCCCAACTTGCAAAACTGGTAAATAGTACATAAAAACTTAAAAAACTTACTTAATGGTACTTAAAAAACCTGATATATAACATAAATGTAGTTGTTATCATTTCTTTCCCTTGCCTTTCTGGTCTTCTTATACCTTACATCCCATATGTGTAGTGACACTGGCCTCTATTGCTGCTGGAATAAGACAGTCCATCTCTTGACTCTAGGCATTTTCTTTGGCTGTCCCTAAAAAGAACTCGTATTCCCTCCCTCTTCATCTCTACTGGCTTCTTTGTCTTCCTTCATATCACAGCTAAAATCCCACCTGCAGTCTACAGTAAGATTTTGCCTAGGTGTCTTGATTCTAATGCCTTTCATTTGTTAATTACTCCCTATTTATCCTGCATAGAGCTGGTTTGTTTCTAACTGTTTGCATAAATTGTTTGCATTTGAACTCTCTCCCCAATAAACCATTAAATTTCTTGAGAACAAGATCCATATCTGTAATAATTAGCACACAGCATAGTATTTGGCATATAGTAGGTAGAAGATCTTAAATTTATTCTTACAAGCAATAGAAAACCACTGCAGATGTTTGGGTAGGGGAGTCATATGATCAGATCTGGATTTAAGAAAATTATTTTCCCAGTAGTGTTTAAAATAAACTGAAGTGATGAGAAATGATGTAGTTATGCCAAGTAAGACACTATTTCAATAATCTAGGTGAGAGGTGATAAGAAAATGAGTTAAGGTAATATTTTTGTGAGTAGAGAGGAGTCAACGTGAGAGATGTTGTGAAAGGAAAAAAATAGCAGTGAGAGAGAGAGAGAGAGAGAGAGAGAGAGAGAGAGAGAGAGAGAGAGAGAGAGAGAGAGAGAGAGAGAGAGAGAGAGGAATCCAGAATAATATCAAGATTGTGACCCTGAAACACTGGAAAGTTGTTGGTGCCTTTACTGAAATAAGGAAGCTTTCAAGAAGGGAGATATAGTTGGAATGAAAATGAGTTCAGTTTTGGATGTGGAGTTTAAGATATCTCCAAGACAACTAGTTTGAAATATTCAATTGGTAATTTATGAACTAAACTTAGAAGAGTTCCAGTCCTTGATTAAATCAACTGAAGCTCAGGGGAGAGACTAGGCCTGGATACTAGATTTGGAAATCATATATATGGATATGATAGTTAAACTCATAGGTGATAATGAGGTTACTAAAAGCAAGAGTATATAATAAGAGAAAAGTAGAGAAGAGAAGGGAAGGGAAGGGAAGAGATGAGGTCCTCAGACAGATCTTTGAGGAACACTGAAGAGTTAGGCATGTGATTGGGATAATGAGTCAGCAGAGCTGACTGTGAGTGGTCAAGTAGGCAAGAGGCAAACTGAGGGAGAATAGTGTCATAAAAAATTTAGAGAGGAGAAACTATCCAGGCAGGGAGGGCAGTGAATAATGCAGCATATGGATGGAAAAGATTAAGATTGAGAAAATGGCATTTCATTTGGCAGTAGAGGGATCACTGGGAACTTGGGAGAGAGCAGTTTCAGTTAAATGATGAGAAACTTTTCTGAGAAAGAGTGGAGAGATATAGCAATATAGGTTGAAGGGATGATAGCGTCTAATAAAAGTATTTTAAGGATAGAAGAGACTTTGACATTTTTGAAAGCCGTAAGGAGAAGGAAGGGAAGGGAAGGAAAATTCCCATTTTACAGTGGAGGAAATTTAGGCAGAGGTTAAGTGAGTTGAGTAGGATCGCATAGCTAATAAGTGTCTGAGGTTAGATTTGAACTCATCAGTCTATCCACTGTATCACCTAGCTGTCTCTATGAGTTCATAAGGAAAGGTGGAAGAAAGGAGAGATAGCTGAGAATGGAATCCACTGGAGAAGATGGGGGGAGATAAGAGAAAGTACACATGGAGAGGGATGGTCTTGAAATAGAGAAGGGTCATTTTTTTTTTTTTTTTTGGTGAGAGATTGGGGAAAAGGAGAAGACTTCACAATACCCTTATGAAGTAGGTGCTATTATTAATCCCATTTTACAGATGCAACTGAAGATAAGAGAACTTCAGGGATTTGTTTAGAATAGCAAAAAAAATTGTGTTCCTGATCTTCCTAGGACCTAGAATAGTGTTTTACAAACAGTAATCATTTAACCAAAGTTTATTGAATTAGGTTGTATAGAAAGGCAAGCTACTGTCATTATGTTAGTAGTTGAATATAGCCATATTCCCAAACAGAGACATTCAGGGTACAGAAAGGTCCGTCACTGGCTCTACAATCCTGCCTGTCTATAGATGATTGACAGAATGAGTTACATCCTCCCTCCCCCATGCTTTTTTTTTTCAAGTCAAGAGAGAAATCAGATTTGACAAAAATTCCTGGAAATAAGAATTATGAGTTCAGACCCAATGATCTCATTTTCTTGCTTGGTGATTCTGAGCTGCGACCCTGGAGATAGACCTAATAGAGTTTCTTTTCATCCTCTCAAAGTTAAGGACTTCAAAGGTGACCCATCTGAACAAAATCCCTGACCTATAATCCTTGTACATTTCTGTTGGAAAGACCTCCGTCTCCTTGGTTAGTGTCTTGAGGCAAATGGAGAAACATCTAAACCTTACTGAAAAGCTGCTTACTTCATTGCCTGATCTATATGGCATTAATATAGTTCATATTGGTATAACAAGGACAGGGGAGTGTCTGGCATTTTAAAAACTATTTTCATCCTGTTTGGGCCCTCCTCTGTCCCCACACCTGCAATGGCTTGCTGTTTGATCCATGCTAAAGTTTAAATGACTGATCTTGGCAGTCAAGGTAGTCTGTGATATGGCATCAATTCACCCTACCAGTTTTGTACTTATTCTTTCCCCAAACTTCCAGTCTAGCTATTGAAATTAATTTACTCATCATTTCCTAATCTAAACTTATGCTTTCCTGCTTCCATGTCTTCGTTCCTTCCATTTCCCTTTCCAGGTGTGCTTCCTATCTTTCTATGCCTCTCTGAATCCTACCTATTCCTCAAGTTCCAAAATAAATTTCAACCTTCTATTACTTCTTCTATGGAACTTCTGCGACATGCTTCATTGAAATTAATTTCAAGACCTTGTACTATGTTACAATGCACACATGGCATTGGCATCATATATTCAACACATTTATCTACATATATCCACAAACATATATATATATATATATATGTTGTGTGTATGTGTGTGTGTATGTATGGCTATTAGAAAGAGAAAATCATCAGACTTGATGACCTTGAGCAAGTCACTTAAACTTCCTATGCACCAGTTTCTTCATTTTCAAAGGAGGAGGATTCAATGATGTCTGGGGTCTCCTATAACATTTGATCTATGATCCTATGATCTTTATCAGTCAACTGAAAGTGAAGGAGAACTTAAAATGTATAACACAGTGCTTGTGAGTTAACATGGTATAGTGGATTGCATTCTGACCTGGGGATCAGGAACATGTTTTAAAAATTTGCTTCAGAAATTAACTAGATGGGCTTAGAAAAATATGAAAAGACTAGAACTTATTTATTTAAAAAAATATTTATTTTTCGTTTTCAACATTTACTTCCACAAGATTGTAAGTTTCAAATTTTCTTCCCATCTCTCTCCTCTGCCCATCTCAAGAGATCGCACACTCTGATTACCCCTTCCCCCAATTTGCCCACCTTTATATAACATCTTTCCCTTCTCTGATCCCCTTCCCCTCTATTTTCTTGTAGGGCAAGATAGATTTCTAAACCACATTGCCTGTATGTCTTATCTTCCAGTTGCATGTGAAAACAATTTTTAACATTTGTTTTTAAAAATTTGAGTTTCAACTTCTCTCCCTTTCTCCCTCCACACCCATCCCCACTGAGAAGGCATGTAATTTGATATAGGTTATACATGTGTAGTCATGCAAAACACTGACATAACAGTTATGATGTAAAGGACTAACTATATTTCCCTTCATCCTATCCTGCCTCCCATTTATTCTGCTCTCTCTTTCAACACTGTCCCTCCTCAAAAGTATTTACTTCTACTTATCCCCTCCTCCCATTTGCCCTCCTATTATTCCCTCCCCACATGCCTGTTTATTCTCTTACCCCCTACTTTCCTGTATTATAAGACAGATTTTCATACAAAATTGAGTATGAATGTTATTCCCTCCTTAAACCAAATCTGATGAAAGATTTACTCTTTCCCTCTCCCCTCTTCCCTCTTCTCTTCCACTGAAAAAGATTTTTTTGCCTCTTTTATGTGAGAGATAATTTACCCTATTCTATTTCTCCCTTTCTCCTTCTCCTAATATATTCCTGTGTCACCCCTTAATTTTATTTTTTTAGCTATCATCCCTTTGTATTCAATTACCCTGTGCATGTAAATAACTCAACTTTAGTAGTCCCTTATGATTTCTCTTTCCTGTTTACCTTTTCATGCTTCTCTTGATTCGTGTTTGAAAGTCAAATTTTCTATTCAGCTCTGGTTTTTTCATCAAGAATGCTTGAAAGTCCTCTATTTCATTGAATGACCATTTCTCCCCTGAAGTATTATATTCAGTTTTGCTGCATAAGTGATTCTTGGTTTTAATCCTAGTTCCTTTCACCTCTGGAATATCATATTCCAAGCTCTGTGACCCCTTAATATGGAGGCTTCTAGGTATTGTGTTAACTTGATTTTATTTCCACAATACTTGAATTGTTTCTTTCTGGATTCTTGCAATATTTTATCCTTCACCTGGGAGCTCTGGAATTTGGCTACACTATTCCTAGGAGTTTTCCATTTTGGGATCTCTTTCAGGAGATGATCTGTGAATTCTTTCAGTATCTATTTTACCCTCCAATTCTGGATTATGAAGGTAGTTTTCCTTGATAATTTCTTGAAAGATGATGTCTAAGCTCTTTTTTTTTTGATCATGACAGTCCAATAATTTTTAAAATCGTCTCTCCTGGATCTATTTTCCAGGTCAGTTGTTTTTCCAATGAAATATTTCCAATTGTCTGCTTTTTTCACTCCTTTGATTTTATTTCATACTTTCTTGATTTTTCATAAAGTCATTCGCTTCCATCTGCTCCATTCTAACCTTTAAGGAATTATTTTCCTCAGTCAGCTTTTGGATCTTCTTTTCCATCTGGCCAATTTATGCTTTTTAAGCCATTCTTCTCCTCATAGGGTTTTTGGTTCTCTTTTGCCATTTGGGTTAGTCTATTTCTTTAAAATGTTATTTTCTTCAGCATTTTTAGGTCCCTTTTAGCAAGCAGTTTTTCATGATTTTCTTGCATCACTCCCATTTCTCTTTCCGACTTTAGCTTTACTTCTCTTACTTGATTTTCAAAATACTTTTTGAGCTCTTCCTTGGCCTGACAGTAATTCATATTTTTCTTTGAGGCTTTGGATAGAGGAGCATTGGCTTTGTTGTCTTCTTCTGTTTGTATATTTTGGTCTTGTCAACAAAGTAGGATTTTATAGTCTGATTCTTTTTCCTGGTTTTGCTCATTTCTGCAATCATTGACTTGATTTTTGAGCTCTTTGTCAAGATAGTTCTCTGTTTCCAGAGGTGGTTGGGGGGTATACTGTCAGCCACTTGATCCCCCCACAATCTATAAGCCTAGAGCTCCCAAAACAGCTGCTACCTCTGCCCCTTGTGTGGCTGCTGAGGATTTTTCCACCCCCTCTGCTGTCCTGGGGCCAGAGTCAGACCACTCTGTCCCACAGGGTGACAATTTTTTTCCACTTACTTTCCAGAATGTCCTACGTGTTTTGACGTTGTGAAGTGTGGAAACTGCTACAGGTGCCAGAGAGTCAGTCCTCCTGATCCTGCTCAAGTCCCTTCTGTGCTGATGTGACCCACATTGAACTGTGGTCTGCTCCCAGCACGGTGCAATAGACACTTCTGTTGATCTTCCAGGCTGTCTTGGGCTGGAGATTTGCTTCACTCCATCATTCTGTGTATTCTGCAGTTCCACAATTTGTTTAGTCATTTTTTCAGATATTTGGCAGGACTTGCGGGGGAGAGCTCTAGCAAGGTTCTACTTTTACTCCACCATCTTGTACCCAAGGATTTGGACTTATGAAGTAAGATGTTATCTACCATCAGAGAAAATGAGAACAAAGAAGCATAGTATGATTTTACATAGATGTATATGAATGCATCTATCTATATATGAATATTATATATGAATATTCTCATGAATATATGAATATGATTACAGATATCTAAGCATATTGTAAATATGTATTGTGTATATGTATGTATATATGTTTACGCATATGTGTGTGTGCATATATATGTTGTTGTGTTCATCCTTGGTTGACGAAGAAGATCATGTGTTTGTGTATATGTGTGTGTGTGTGTGTGTGTGTGTGTGTGTGCGTGCAATCTCTGTTCTAAGTTGTAGCTTTCTTGGGGTGGGGGAAGGGGGAAAAAAGAATGAAGTGAAAAGTACACAGCAGGGAACAAAAGAAAACTTACAAGGAAGCAAAGATGGACAACTCTGAACACTACATAATATTTATTACATAGGCTTTCTTGAAATGGAAATTTATGGCTGTAAGTTTTGAATCCTCTCTTATGTTCTGTTGTGCACATGGCAATTTTTCTTTTCTTATTTTGCATTCAAATTTTAGTATTTAAGTTTATCATATGTTTCTTTTTTCTTATTGTGTATTTAAGCTTAAAATAAATTAATAATTATGATATATAGGAAGGTGACTTAAACTCTCAACTTCAGTTTACTTCTTTATGAAACGTGATACTTGAACATTTAGGCTAACAAGTTGTTGTCCATATCAAAATAATGTTTTTAAAGAACTTTGTGAAGCTATCATTGTTGTTCTTACATCTATTACCTCAAACTGAGGCTCTGATTTACTCAAGGTGATAAGTTGGTGAAAGAGTCAACCTAAATGTCACTAAAAGTAATCAAAAGCAAAAACACCAAAAACTTACAATCCCTGTAAGTTACCCTGAGAAAACTTACCGCACCCAAACGGAGAACTCGAGATTTAGCAGGGCTTAAAAAATTGCTCCTTAGGTCTCCTGACTCCAAGTGAAGCATACCTTTCAGTAAACTGTGTGCCTGAATCTCTAGGCTCTGTGTTTATTGCTTAATTTACAAGAAAAAAATGCACTGAAATACAAAAATCACACTCTTGTGGATAGCCAGGTCTAACTGCACTTGGAGCTTTTCCCACAATGAGCACCCAGTCCAGGTTTTTAAGTACCAGACTGCTGCCTTCCTCTCCATGAAGAACTAAGACCTCCACACTTTAGTGCCCAGAAGCCTTAGCAGCTCTAGCAACTCCAGATCACCAAAGATACAAATGCCCTTAGGAGCCAGTTATTTATTACAAAATTAGCTCAGTGTGTCTTCTCTTAAATCAAATCAAATGCCATTTTTATGGGCAGTAAGAGCAGATACAATCACTCTTGCCTCTGAGAGTGAGCCAGGTGGCGAGAGAGTAGGGGGTAGGGGTAAAGTACAGATGTATCTTTATATGTTGCTGGAGATGAGAAGTAAAAAAAATAATAAATATAGAAATTGCCGTGCTTTGGTGTAACCTAATCAATTTGTGCTGGGTGGAAGGACTGATTCAGTAGGCCGTGCCAGGGAGGTAACGGAAATAAATAACTTCTTTCATTTGAGATGGAGAAATTATCAGAGATATATGAATTCTGACGAGAGCCCAAGCCAGTTAATCTGTAACACTGATTTCTCTGTTGTGTTCTGTTATTCTTTGTCCTGTATTAAAACCATTCACCCTAGAATGGTGTGGTGCTTTTTTTTTTTTTATTAGGCTTCTAAATTGCCACTTACCAGCAGCAGTAGCAACAAGGTGCTGTGAAGAATTTTTTCTACCTTCGAGAAGTAAGAGAGTAGAGCAAAAGGCCTTGAATCTCTTTAAGGACCAAATTCCTGTAGACCAGGAACCTGCATCCTTGAGGCCACATGTGGCCCTCTATATCCTCAAGTGATGCCCTTTGAATGAATCCAAACTTCACAGAAAAAAAATCCCTTTAATAAAAGGATTTGTCCTGTAAAAATTGGACTCTGTCAAAATACCTCATGTGACCTAGAGGCCATAGGTTCCCCACCCCTGCTGTAGACTATACCCATTGTAAATTCCCCATTTCCCATGACAGAATCTTCCCCCCCACCATGGGAATATTCTATCCCCTGCCACAAAAGAGATTTTCCCTTTTTTAAAACATGTTTTAATCCTTCACTTTGCTTCCTTACCCATTCTTCTGTGGGCCTTTTTATGAGTTTTTTTTTTTTCCGTTTGTTAAAGTTTGACTGGATTAGGGATCAACTCCTATTCCCCTATATATTTTTTTTCTTTCCTCTTCCCTTTTATACACTGCTTAGTTCTTTAATTTTGTCCCACAAAACCAAACCAAAATAACATTGATTTACTTGTAGGCTGGATATTATGATCTTTCTGGCCTGTTTCTCCATTATCACTTATATTCAATTTTGCTTTCACCATTTGTCCTCAGGTACTTTTAGAAAGAAATTATTTAATGGTCTCTTTGAGGCTACTTTCCTGTTATTTTTGCTAACTTCCTAGGAACTTTTCTACTTTTTTCCCCCTCACTGATAATTTACTCTGTTACCTATCTATGCCTTCCTTTGTTACCCTCTTTATTTCCTTTTTTTTTTTTTTTATTTCTGTCATCTACGGGGTGTTTGGAAAGCAGATAATCTGCTCAGATCTGATATTCTTTGTAATATTCCAAATGCCTCTTTTTTTTTTTTTTTTAACTGAATGTCCATTTTTTTTCCATTGATGGTTAGGCTTGGATTTGCAGAGTATGTCACCTTGGGCTGCATCTCGAGCTTCTTTCCTCATTATAATATATTATTCCATTCCCTCCTGTGGTTTCTGATGGATATGAAAAAGTCCTGTGTTGTTCATATTTCCTCTGTTTTAAATGTGAAAATCTTTTCTCCTGATTACCTACAGGTCTGAAGAATTACTTGTTTGTCATAAGAATTATTAAATTTAACCATTATGTGTCTCAGAATTTGCAAAATATTTCTCTCACAATACCTCACACCCTATACCTCTATCCCTGAGATAATTGGTGGATTTTTTCTCTGTTTAGGAGTTCTGAGCAGTTTTCTCATAGTTTCTTACATGATGGAATTGAATTATGAAAGTCATCTACCCTTATGTTAATGTATTTTTATCTGGATTATCTTCTTATACTTGAGGTATTACATATTTTTCTTCCCTAAAATCTTTGATTTTATTGAAAGTTCTCCTTTAACTCACTTTCTGACTCCTTCTCCCTTAATAATCGGTTTCTATATAAGGGCTAGCCCTCAAGGTTGTCTGGACTTTCATATTCTTCTAGGAGACCTGTAATCCTTAAATTATCTTTATGCATGCTATCTTAGAGAGAAATGTTTTTTCTTAAGTAGAGATCATATCTTATTATTGCATTTTACTTCTCTTCTTTCAAATTACCTTTTATTTCTGTGAATCTGAATTCCTAGGCAATTGCACTTCTTTGTTTCTTTGATGGGGCTGGTCCCCATGAATTCAAGTTTTTCTCCTCTAGTGATTATTTTTGTTGTAGAAGTAACAAATTTTGCTTGCATTTCTTTCTTAAAACATTCAGGAACATCTTCCTGATGTTCATGCTCTTTTAGTAATCCATAAGCTCATCTGCCTCATCAGATATTTATTTATCATTTTCCTTTGTCTTTTAATATTTCTTCATACATTGACAATCTTATTTGGATGTTCTGGAAGTCATCTACTCTTCTGTTAATATCTTTTTTGTTTTGAATATCTGCTTATGCTTGAGATATTTCTCCTAACTTGGATTTTTTTTTGAACTCCAAATTTTTACTCCAATGCTTTTTTCTACTACAGTAGCCTGTTCCTCGTGTCTCCAACATTTACCAAAGTCCAATTTAAGTCAGCATCTAAGAGTTGCAACTGCTTCCATCCAGAGTTTCACTGCTAAGAACCTCAGGTTCTTGAGTCCAGGGATTTGAGGCACAACAGGATAGGAGAGCCCAAGCAAAGTGGAGAAGTTCTCTCCCTTCTCCCTTGGACAATTTTATGACCCTAGCTCCATAGGAACTAGAGAAGAAGAGATGAAGAATGTAGAATTGAAGACCTGGAGAGGAAAAGACCCTGAGGTTTTGGGGTGTGGGAGGAGGAGGCATGTAGTTGTGTTCCTATTAGATTTTTAATACTACTTGTTGTGACTGCTGCTTACCTGGAGGTGGGAGGGCCTGGTCATCCCAACATTTTGGAGCCGTGCCTGGGGGTTCCATCTCATGCTTGCTCAGGTTCAGATTCTGCATCATCACCCTTGGCATTGGGCTCTTGCCACCACTCTGCATACATGCCTTCCTTGTGGTCATCATCTCCTCTGACTCTAGCAGTAGTGAAGAGTCCTCTAGTTCCATCTCATCATCTGATTGCAAATGTAAAAGAGCAAAATCTAGCAGCTCCCAGAGTTTTGTGTTCTGCTTGTGATAGAACATTCCTCCTGGGCTGGAAATCCTCCTCCTGCAGCCTCCAGTGCTCCTGGTGAAATCCCTAATACACCAAGTTCTGCTACATTATGTTGTCCATAGGGTCAAAAGCTACACTCCAGGCAGCCTTTCAAACATCATTCAGTCTGTAGTAGGCAAGCTGCAGGTAGCAATGCATCGTAGCCACAAATTTGTCCATTAAGTAGTCACCCACATGGGGACGGGAGGTCATAGTACACTTTTCCCTGCAAAGATTCTGCAAAATGGTCTGCCATAGCTGGGTAGAAATTCTTAAAGTCTGAGAACTCATGGGCCCCCTCACAACCCTCCAAGCAATTGGTAAAGACACTGAGACAGTCAGCAAGAGCTCCCCCCATATCCCCAATATTACCGCAGAAATCGCCACTACTGTAGTTTCACAGCCTGGACAAACCCTGCTGCATGGGGTGGGGCTCTAGGTCTATGAGGTGCTCATCCACATACAGAAGTCCCCTCTAGTACTTAAGGTCCTTCGTTGTATACTTATGCTTGGAGTTTCTTTGCAGGAAGATGTAGACAGCAGCCACTATTTTCTCTAGCTGGTTAGACTTGAGTAGAGTATTATGCAGATACTGATAAGGCAGCCCACTCTGGAAGTCCTCGAGCAGCTATCAAGCACGGTAAGGCCCCTGGAAGGCTGGCAGGGTCCATTTGTACCACTCCGGGCAGGCTGCCAGCTCCAATGCCTGCACAAAAAAACATAGGTCTTGGCCCCACTCTTCCTTCAGCTGAAAAGTGATCTCCAGAGGGTCTGGTACTGCTACAGTTGACATGACAGAGAGCCTCACTGTCCTGAAGCAGCCAGTGCAGCCTCAGTGATGTCTCCAGGTAGCCGGCGTTCTCCCTCCATCTCTCACCTGCATACTGCTCCAGGGCATAGGCATAGCCTGAGCCTACAGGAATTAGGTCCTCAGAGGGGAAGCCCTGAAAACTATACTTCTTATACTGTGCCCAGACATTGTCTACCAGGAGAAGTAGTAGCCCCTACATTTGTCCCATGTCCCAAGAATTCTTTTTTAATTCTCTTATAACTCACTTTTTGACTCCTTCTCCTTAATGGTAGGTTTCCTTTTAAGGGCTAGCTTTCAAGGTTGTCTCAGCCTCCTCCCACTCTGGGCAATTCATGGTTTATTGACCTTGGTCTCTGATATAATAACCTTTGGGTGCACAGAACTAGAAACAATTAGATGCCAGTCTTTTCAAGCCTGGTGGAGCCACACATATGCTGGCATCCTACCCCATTTCCCACCTTAGTACCATAACTGAGAACTGTTACTGTTCAGAGTCCTGTCATAATATCATGCCAGAAAAAAGCAGTTTTCTGGCTCTTTATTTTCCATAACACAGGGAGACAGGGAAAATTTGAATTATGTTGCAAGCCCATAGGTGAGCTTGTGAAGCTCTGCCTAACCATGATGACCATGGTGACCATGGTGACCATGGGGGACAGTGGAAAAGGAAGTGCTGAGTGAACATGTTATGTCTATGGGGTTGACCTTCTCTGCTATTAGCTCATTTGTTTCTGTTTGTTTGTTTGTTTTATTCCTTATTAGGTATTTTGTGTCTTAGACCATGGAGAAACTAGAAATTTCTTTATCTCTTACATATGTTACATATCTCTTACATATAATTCTTAAATTGAAGGTGTTTGAGAGATTTTGAGAGAAAAGGTCTCCAATCCTTAGTGGCAGGAATTTTAAACATTGAATTTCTTGTTCCAAAGGCCATCCCTCTATCCACTATGCCATGTTGTCATAGTATGATTCATAATATGATTTGTAATACCATTTTGCATTTATATAGCACTTAAGGGCTTGCAAAATTATTTCTCTATAATCTCCTACTTGAGGTTTATAATAACACTTTGAGGTATCACAGAATAGCAGGATATCCTAACTGAAAGAGAACTCATAGGCCATCTATTTTAACCAATACTTAAATAAAAATCTCTCCTAAATCTTACCCAAGAAGTGGTCAACCATTCTTTAGTTTAAGATTGCCATGTAGGGAAGTCCATTGCCTCAAATAATTAGAATTTTCCCCCCTAACTTGAAACATAAATGTGTTTCTTTGTTACCTTCATCTACTGTTCTGAGTTCTGCCCTTTGAGCTAAAAAGAACACATCTAAATTCCCAATGTACCCTAAACAGGGTAGAAGATATATTTTCATGATTGTGGCAGTCATTTAGTCAGCTAGTGTTTATTAAGGGCATATCATGTGCTGAGCACTATGCTAGAACCAGGGCTATAAATAAAGGCAAAAATCAATCCCTGCCTTCAAGATGCTTCCAATCAAGATGAGAAAATATATATGGAAATAAATGGAGATAGTATAAGATGGAAGACATTACATTTAAGGATAACAGAAAAAGACTTCTTTCAGAAAGTAAGACATTAGTTGATACTTAAAGGAAGATAGGGGAATAAAAAGGAAGAAATAAGGAGGAAAAACATTTAAGGCATGGGGTACAGCCAGTGAAAACACTTAGAGTTGGGAAACAGAGTATCCTGTGTAAGGAACAGCAAAAGCCTGGTACCACTGAATTGCAGAGTACAAGGAGGTATAAAAAGACTGGAAATGAATAAAGGGTCCAGGTTATGAAGGTCTTTAAAAGCCTGGCAAAGGATTTTAGATTTGTTTTTAAGGTAATAGGGAGTTACTGCAGCTGAATGAGATCATGGTGGGTGATATGGTCAGAACTACACATTGGAAAGAACATTTTGATAGCTGAGAAGAAGACAGACTGGAACAAAGAGAGAGTTGAGTCAGGGATACCAAATAGGAGGCTACTGTAATAGTCCAGGCATGAAGCAATGAGCCTCTGTACTGGGGCAGTGGTAGTATCAGAGGAGAGAAGGAGGCATATGCAGAAGACATTGCAGATATAAAAGCAATACGACTTTGAAAGTCCTTGTATATGGGAGGGGGCAAGAGAGAGAGAAGAGGTAATTCTATCCACAATTTTAGAAAAGTTAGGAAGAGAATAGGGTTTGGTAGAAAATATAAGAAGTTCAGTTTTAAACATATTGAGCTTCAGAATATATGAGACATCAAATTCAAAATGTTCAGTAGGAAGTTAGAGATGTGAAGTGAGCTATCAGGGGAGAGGTTAGGGCTGAACAAATGTAAGCATTCAGAACTAGGAGCATGTCCTCCCCTCCTGGAAATGAGCATGGTTACTATGGACAATTGCAATTTTTGTTTGCTTGTCTACTATGAAAGGGAGAAGGCCTTCATATAAATTCCAACCTTTATAGATGCTGATATTGTTAAGATGTAAGATATTTTTATTCTTCAGTTTCACTTTTAATTAAGATGACTTGCGTTTGGACATATCTAACTTAATATATCTATGAGATCTAGTTTGAGATGTCTACTAGGCAGTTGGAAACACCAGATTTAAGGGCAGGAGAGAGGCTGAGAAAATAGAACTGAAAGTCATATGCATTGAGATAATGATTGAAACTCTGGATGTTGATATTTTCCAAGTGAAAAAGAAGGAAAAAGAGGGAAAAAAATGGGAAAAGAAAAGGAAGTCCAAGAACGAACATCGGGCGACTCTCATTGTTTGGAGCCATGACATTAATAAAGATTCAATAAAATGTAACATAGAAGGAGAGGTCAGACAGATGGGAGGAGAACCAGGAAACTGTGTGTTTCCCCTTCGTTTTCAAACACAACCATGACATCAGGGGAGATGATGACATGACATGCAATTGATTGAGTGAGCAAAGGCTGTGCAAAGTCACCAGCCTCACTTTCTCCTCCAGAGCCATCTGAGTCCAGTGGCCAGATATCCATCAGGAAGATTGGAGATGACCCAGGATGCAGTGGGAGACCATGACCACTTTAGGGTAAAGTCTTTTCAGCTTCCCACTTTGAGTGAAGTAACACCCATTCAGTGAAAAGGCCTCTTTAAGAAGTGAGTTAACTATGGCCCCTTTAATTAAAAAAAAAAATCTAACTGGGAGGGGAAGAAACTCAGGGTTGTTGGCCAAAGGAGAAACAGTTAATACTCTCTCCATGCACAAGTGATCCCATTCCATACTGTCTTATCCAGAAGAATTATTCCTCTCTCATCCCTACTCACATTAATCTTCCATCATTTCCTCTCTACTGGCTGCTTCTCTACTACTTAAAAACATGCTACACCTCCCCCATACTCAAAAAAAAATGCTTGATCCCTTCATCTCTTCTAGCTCTCTCCCTTTATGTCTCCTCCCTTTGGTGGCTAAACTTGAGAACGCCATCTACAATATATGCAGCTACTTCTCTTCCTCTCACATTCTTAACTCTTTGCAGTCTGTCTTCTGACTTCATCATTCAGCTGAAACTGTTCTCTCCAAAGTTACTAATGATCTGTTAACTGCCTCATTTAATGCCCCTTTTTTCAGTTCTCATCCTTGTTGACCTATCTGTAGCCTATGACACTGTAGATCACTCTTTTCTCTTTATATTCTCTTCTCTCTAGGTTTTCACGAAACTGCTACTCTGGAGGAGAAGGTGAGGTTGGTGACCTTGTACATCCCTCCTCACTCAAATCAAAGTCAACTGCAAGTCATGTCATCATTTCCCTGATGTCATGGTCCTCTTTAAAATGAAGGACATACACAACCTGCGAGTAGTCTGAGCTTCCTGAATGGGGACCCAGCCAGTTTGGTAACTCAGCTTATCCTCTCCCTCTCCCTCTCCCTCTCCCTTTCCCTCTCCTTCTCTTCTCCAAAGTCAGGTAAATTTTTATGGCCCACAGCAACCCAGTTGACTTGGAATTACTGACTATATTTCTTCCTCCCTCCCTCCTTCTCCTCCCTCCCTTCTTTCCTTCTTTCCATCCATCCACTATTTCTTCCTTCCTTCCTTCCTTCCTTCCTTCCTTCTTCCTTTCTTTCCTTTCTTCCTTTCTTTTTTCCCTCAAAGACCAAACCTTAAACCCATTTCGCTCTGGAGCTCATAGATTGGACAACAATAGCTCCCTGACCAAGCACACTTTTGGGCCCTCCTGGCTTAGAGTGAATGTAATTAGTAACTGTTTCACTTTTGGCCAGCAACCCTGAGGTTCTTCCCCTCCCAGTTAGATTTTTTTGTGTGTGAGAAGGGGGTTGAAGGAGTTGATAGGAGTAGAAGGAGTTGATGTGAGAAGAGGAACAAGGAAGAAGAAGCTCTATGAATGGCCTCTATTTTTTCAATGAAGCAAAGTTCTCAGCTGTAAGAGTGGAGTAGGGAAACTGTAAGATGTATGAGAGGAATTATGTTCCCATAACTGACTATGAATTATTACAGTCAAGCCCCATTCATTATGACTCCAGTAATTAGGAATCTGTGATCGATGGAATAGAGGTTGAATACTTTTGCATTTTTTTGCTAAGCTAGTAAAAGTATGAAAGTGATTACAAGGGGAATATTTATCCTACCCAACAGAATATATTGTTCATGCTTCAGTGTGTATACATATATATATATATATATATATATAGACTATATTCATTCACTCAATAAACATTCAATAGGCACTTACTATTTTCAGTATAAGGAACTAGAAATGAATGGTTTATATAAAACACAGGGCTGAGGTAATAAGAACCTCTGGATTTGGAGTCAGAATGCCTGGGTACAAATCCTAGGGAACCACTTGCTATCTACATGACCTTAGGCAAGTTATTCCAACTTTCCAGACCTATTTCCTCTTCTATAAAATGACCTCTAGGATTATTTTTAGCTGTTAATTAATGATCATCATGATCATAGGACTGAGGGTCTTAGTAATATGGTGTTGTAAACAAAACAGTTTGGGCTGTCATACTCAATAGCTGTGTGACCATGGGCAAGTCACTTAACTTCTCTGAAAAATGTACCTCTATGATCTTTGACAAACTCCTTCATCTGTTTGTAATTCAGTAAAATAGGGTTAGACTAGATAACCTCTAAGATTCATTCTAGCTCTCCATCTAAGATCCAATAAATCAACCTGTATTTATTAAGTGCTTACTATGTACGGTGCTAAGCATTAATGATACAAAGAAAGGCAAAATATCCCCTATCCTTACATTCTAATGAGGAAGTCAGCCTATAAATAATTAGGCAAATAAAAGATTCAGTACAGAGAAGATAGAATGTAACTTTTGTGGAGATCTTATGATTCTGTGGAAATGTAAATCATTATCTTCACACAATCTTCATAGGATTTTGTGGAGAAAGTACTTTATAAACCTTAAATTGCTATACAAATGCGATTTATTACAAAAAAATGAAAACCCAGATAATCATAACTATATTGAAAAGCATGTGCTTCGGAGAAGTGCCAAACCAAATGCTACAGGAACTCTGAGTGTTTTATCATTTTTGTACCTCTAACCTGGCACAAAAATGGGACTACTTAATGATCAATCAGGCTTTTTTTTTGAGTGGGGAGGCAAGACAGTCAGGGTGAAGTGACTTGCCCAAG